>CM062288.1:192009528-192660362 GCA_031216915.1 Pictodentalium vernedei | reverse complement strand
GGTGCTTGACTGATCGAGTGTGTGGATGTGTGACTGACTTGCTGCTTAGGATAACAAATTAAAGTACCTCTATCTCGTTTATTTTTTATCAATCCGCCATTTGCAGTTCATGATTTCCTTACATTTGCGTCGGAAGTTTGGCTTTTGCCCCCTCATTGGAACGAGCGCGTGCCTGTGGGGGTTATAAGCTGTACTTCTGACGCAAGGGATGGAAGACAAATTTGTCTCTCAAGAACTTTCTTATTAGAGTCGTCTGTTCTTCGTGCTCGAATAAGGGCTGCTATGTATGTTAATTATCAGTTATTAAAGTGAACATTCCATGATGTAATTAAGTAATACTATATTAACAAATCAACTTTTAATCGGTGAAAATATACCTTGAAGTATAGCCAATGCTAGTTCGTCAATGTAGTACGAGTGAAATAACTGAGACAGTTATTTCGCTGGTGCTGCATTGACGAGCTAGTTAAGTAAGTTCGAGCAAGATACATTTAGCCCACAATAGTTTTTACTTGGGTATTCACCAACCGTCGGCTCTGCAAATGATCATCATCACACGCAGTGCTTTCCGCCCCAGTTCGTCAAGCTAGTTCGAGCAAGATAACTTTAGCCCACAATAGTTTTCACTCGGCTATTCGCCCTTTGCTCTGCGTAGCGTCCAAAACCGACCAACGCTTTTCACAAATAACCACCGAATCTGCGTGCTCATCAAAGTGAGCCTGTTCCTATGGGGCCGTGGACGGTGTATCTCGACATAACGGATGGAACAAGTAGCATAGAACTTGTTTACTATTTCCTAGTGTCATTCATTCATTCATTCATTCACTCATTCGTTCGTTATTAGTGTCATTCATTCATTCATTCATTCATTCATTCATTCATTCATTCATTCATTCATTCATTCATTCATTCATTCATTCATAGTGTTACTAGTGTCATTCATTCAATCGTTCAGTCATTCGTTCTCTCATTCATTCGGTCGTTCGTTCCTTCCTTCCTTCCTTCCTTCTGGGTGGACGATCGGATGGATGGATGTGTGGGTGCTTGACTGATCGAGCGTGTGGATGTGTGACTGACTTGCTGTTTAGGGTAAAAAATTAAAGTACCTCCACCTTATTTATTTTTGATCAAGAGCACTTAAACAATTCATCAGATAATTTATACCCTGTAGTGCCCTCTTGCGCTAAATCGTCAATTTAGCATCATTGGGGTCGTGAGCTGGAAGACAAATCGGTCTCTCAATAATACTTCTTATGAATGTCGTCTGTTGGTCGTTTTAAGGGCTGTTATGTTTATTAATTGTTAGTTATCAAAGTGTACATTCCTTGATGTAATTATGCAATATTATTCATTAACAAATGAACTTTTAATTAGTGAAACTATACCTTGAAATACAGCCAACGCTAGTTCGTCAACTTAGTACCAGTGAAATAACTTTAATCCCAAATTCTCACCCGGTTGATCATTGACCGTCTGCCGTCTGCCAAGTGTAACGTCAAAACTCTCAGCGCCATTGACAACTATTCAATTTTCAAGGTCTGTACACTTTTGTTTGTTTTTCGGGATTTTTTTTTTTTTTTTTTTTTTTTTTTGTCTCTGAAATAAGGCTTATGACCCCCTCGATGATGATAGTTCATTCATTCATTCATTCATTCATTCATTCATTCATTCATTCATTCATTCATTCATTCATTCATTCATTCATTCATTCATTCATTCATATTACTCCACCTCGTCTTTTACAAATTGACTCACTCATTCTCTATCCTCATTGAATCCATTGTTTTACTGTAAAGTCCTTTAATTGTAAATTTATTTGTTCAATCATTCATCCAAGATACCATATCACTTTGATGTGATGTTAGGTAGGGTGATGTTGCACCCGACGTACTTGTATATAAACTACAGTGTTTTTATCCTGTTTGTACAGAAAATTTTCGTTTCTAAACAAACTCCCAATTACATACTATTACCGCAACAGACTGTGACTAGAAATGAAAAAGAAATAACGTCTCAACCCGTCCAACAGTTGAACTTTATCTGGGACTTAACCTCCTTTTATCTTCATCTTGGAACAATATATTGTAGTTATGTTTTATATATTTGTCCAGCGAGAAAGGATGGTAGTATGTTGGTGAATTATGGCGGGTAACATTACACTCGACGAGGTGCAGGTAGACGCAGAGTACGACTTTATTCAGCTCTATAATGAGAAAATATGTTCCTTGACAGAAAATGATGAATCCCCATATAAAAACCACGCAACTGACTGCAACTACTTTTCGCCTAGAGACTTTCAGTCAATGGTTTGTAAAATAGACGCAGGATTCTCAATATTCCATCTCAATTGCCAAAGCCTGAAGGCCCATTGGGATTCCTTTCAAAACATGCTATATGACCTACAAACAGGAAAGAACTTCTTCGACATAATAGGACTTACCGAAATTTTCCAAATTCCTCCAGAGATGTCGTTCAGTCTGGATGGCTATGCCCCGATTATTAAACGTATGAGACACGAGAATGATGATGGTCGAGGAGGGGTTGGTCTATATATTAAAGAAGGAATACCCTACAGAGTTCGTAATGATATTTCGTTCTTTATTCCCCATGTCTTCGAATCTCTGTTTATTGAAACTAAAGATAAATACCAACCCAGAATTATTGGCGTTATTTATAGACCCAACACTCCTCCTAAAGCCGACATCAACCTTTTCTTATCAAAATTAAATGAAATAACGAATGTTTTAAATGCCGAAAATAAAAAAGTTTATATTATGGGGGATCTTAACCTGGACCTTTTAAAAGCAACTACACACTCAAAAACGGAAGAATTTGTTAATCTCATGTTCAGTCAAGGCTTTCTGCCGTATATCACCAAGCCAACGAGAGTAACCTGTCGTTCTGCTACTCTGATAGATCATATCTTCTCTAATAATGTTCCACAAGCAGCATTACCTGGAATAGTCATATCTGACGTGTCAGATCATTTTGGTGTTTTCTATATTGAGGAAAACCCCAAACCAAAAGATACACCACACTTTACACTAAAAAGAATAATAAATGCAGAAAGAATAGTTGAATTTAAAACACTTATCTCGCAAAGTGATTTTAATCCTGTAATGCAGTCGAATTGTCCCAATGAGTCATATGAAACCTTTCTAAACATCTATATGGAAGCCTATGAAAGAGCATTCCCTCTCAAACGTGTTAGCCAGAACAAAAAATTTATTAAAAAACAGCCATGGATGACAAGGGGGCTTGTAATATCCTCCAACAACAAAGAAAAATTCTACAAGAAAAAACTCCATGCTCCCACCGAAAGGAACTCAGAAAACTATAAAAACTACTGTAGAATCTTCAACAAGGTAAAAAAACAATGTAAAGCTACCTATTATAGAGATATCCTAAACGAAAACAAAAACAATATGCGAAGAACGTGGCAGATTTTAAACGAAGCCATCAATAAAGGAAAACCTGAAGCCAGATTACCATCGTTCTTCATCCAGGACAACATCGAGTTAAACGAGCCCCATGCCATCGCAGAAGAATTCAACAATTTCTTCATCAACATTGGAAAAAACACATCCGAACAGATTCAGAAAACTAATAAGTCCTACACAGATTACATGGACAACAATGTCTCCAATAATCTCTATTTAATACCCACAAATCCCACAGAAGTCAACCGAGTAGTAAATAAAATGAAGCCAAAATTATCTAAAGACTGCGTTGACATCACAACCTGTCTTCTTAAGCATACGATAACCGAAGTATTGGATCCTCTAACACATGTAATTAACAACTCTTTCCTAAACGGCAAAGTACCAGACAGGATGAAGATCGCGAAGGTGATACCCATATTTAAAGCGGGTGACGAGCACAGCTTTACAAATTACAGACCTATCAGTATACTTCCGGTATTCTCAAAAGTAATGGAAAAACTCATGGAAGTGAGGCTAGAGAGTTTCCTCAATAGGTTTAATATTTTATACCCTCACCAATATGGGTTCCGAAAGCGACATAGTACTATTCATCCAGTTCTTCAGCTCCTTAAAAGCATTGCAATAGAAAATAATAAAGAAGAAAAAAACAGCACCTTAGCACTGTTCCTGGATTTGTCAAAGGCTTTTGACACCATAAATCACGAAATACTATTAGGTAAACTGGAAACATATGGCATCCGAGGTGTCACCAACAATTGGTTTAGAAGTTACTTGTCCAACAGGTCTCAATATGTCACGTACGGAGAGCACAAATCGAACTTAGCCAAACAGAGTTGTGGTGTACCACAGGGCTCGATTTTAGGCCCTATTCTTTTTCTTTTATATATAAATGATATAAGTAACTCAACATCACTCAATCTTTTATCATTTGCCGATGACACCACTGCACACTGCCCGGGCTCCGATAATAATCCCATTACATCGTATTTCAATGACGAGCTCCAGAAACTATTCGAATGGTGCTCTGTGAACCAGTTAATGCTGAATGCTAAGAAGACCTCGTACATCATACTTAATCCAAATAAAGGTAGGAACAAAAATCTTTGTCAAGAGGTAAAAATAAATAACCAAAACATTAACAAAGTTGGGGCCACCGAAACAGAAAAATCTGTTAAATTCTTGGGAATTAGCATTGATGAACATTTATCCTACAAGGCTCACATATCCCGATTATGCTCGAAAATAGCACGCGCAAACTATAGTCTAAACAAAGTTAAAAATATCCTCCCCCACGGAGCTATGAAAACTTTGTATTACGCCCTCATACATAGCCATTTGGTATACGGAATCCAGGCATGGGGCAACTCAAGAGCTATCAAAAAACTAGCTGTCCTGCAAAAACGTTCAATACGAATAATTAATAACAAAAAGTACAATTCTCATACAGATCCCCTGTTTAAAGAAAACCAAATACTCAAGGTTGATGATTTGTTTAGGCTACATGCACTACTGTTCGTGTTTGACTGGCAGAACGGCAGATTACCGGTGTCTTTCAATGATATATTTAAAATTACTGACAATCCATCTGGTAGGCGAACTAGACAGTCAGGCCTCCTATACATAGAAAAAACACGGACCCAAACTCTGGATAAATTTCCTTTATACTCCTTCCCGAAACTATGGAATGCTCTGGACGACACAACTCGTAATATTAGCGACAGAAGCATGCTTAAGAACAAGCTAACTTCCACATTCATTTCCTCATATTCCAGTTATGTCAGCTGCAACAATCCCTACTGTCCTGATTGCACTTCGTAAACTTCGTAAATTGTCAAAGTCGTGGTCCGCGTCTAAATCTGGAATCCTCGTCTTGTGCAACCTGTCGCGCTTCCTCCTTACAGTGGTGCTATGTAAAATACTATATGGATATAAGTATGAACTTGCAAATAAAAGTCTACACAAATAAATCAATAACATTCGTCATCCTACGATGATGATGCAGCTAACGTAGACACCACACCCAAACATCATGACCAACCTCCTTGTCGCAGTCTAAACGATACGAACTTCACGATGGGACTTGTTGCCGCCCTCATGTGTTATGATAAGTAGTGGAGGGAGTCCTATAGGCAGGTTGCTTCTTGCCTACCTTGAATCACCGTCTTTCCGCTGGCGAAAATGAAACACTAATACTCTAATATCAGAAAAGTAATGATTCGATCGTCATTCTCCATCATGTGTCACATAATTGGCTCTCTGTTCATTCTTTCAGTCACAGTCTGTTTGCAATCACCCCATCTTCTTCCAGGGGGTGGCAGGTAGACAGCCAATCTGGCTATGCCACTTCCTACGGTATACTTCACATTACATTTGTGCAATATGTTTATTTGTAACCATTTTACATGTATGTGTACCGTGAATAAAGAATCTGAATCTGAATCTGAATCTGAAAATTGATGAAACGCTGGAAGCAGAAGCCAGAGCTACTGGAGAAGATACATCCAAGATGCACCCTTTACAAAAGTTGGAGAAGAAATTTCAAGACTACCTGCAAGAGATGCCCGTCATCGGATTCAACTCTGGAAAATATGATATGAATGTAATCAAGCGTGAACTGATGACATACCTGAAGAGACAGAATCCACTCAAGTTTGCAGTGAAGAAATCGAATAACTACATGTGAGTCTCGACAGAATCTTTCAAGTTTGTTGATATTTGCAACTACCTCGCTCCAGGATTCAGCTATGACAAGTTTTTGAAAGTATTTGGCTGCTCCGTGACGAAGGGATTTTTACCATATGAATGGATCGACAGCTTGAACAAATTGAATCAAGACCACCTACCAGACCATGACGCCTTCTACAGTTCTCTCGAGAAAGAAAATATATCACATGAAGAATACCAGTACTGCCAGCATGTACGGAACGACCTGGAGATGACAACTTTCCGTGATTTTCTGATCTGGTATAATAACCGAGATGTAAAACCATTCCTTGAAGCAGTTGACAAGCAGTTTACTTTCTACCAAGAACGCCACATCGACATGTTTAAAGATGGTATCAGTGTTCCGGGCCTCACGTTGAAATACCTGTTCCAGACCAT
Organism: Pictodentalium vernedei; assembly: GCA_031216915.1. Classification (NCBI taxonomy): domain Eukaryota; kingdom Metazoa; phylum Mollusca; class Scaphopoda; order Dentaliida; family Dentaliidae; genus Pictodentalium; species Pictodentalium vernedei. The sequence continues at coordinate 192,653,817 of CM062288.1, read as the reverse complement.
GAATGATGACACTTACTTCCCATTATTTAACCAGAAGAATAAAGACTTGCATCACTTGGTGAAAGATAATATCGTTGGTGGACCTTCAATTATCTTCAACCGATACCACGAGAAAGATGTTACCCGAATCAGAGAAACAAAATATGGCAAAGAAGCAAAACCATGTGGAAGTATTATAGGCTTTGATGCGAATGCATTATATCTTTGGTGCCTAATGCAAGAGATGCCAACGAGTTGGAGTATTAGACGTCGTGAAGAAAACCAGTTTAAACCAGAACATCCAATGAAGTATGGTAAAATGGCTGAACAATGGTTAGAGTTTTTATCAATGAGAGATGACATCCACATCAGACATCAGTTTAACGGAGCTGAAAAAATGATTGGTCGAAGACAGTTGCCTGTTGATGGTTGGTTCAAAGAGACACAGACTGTATACCTATTCCATGGCTGCTTCTGGCACGGACATACCTGCATGAAAGATAAGAATGGCCTTCCTATCATCCATAATGAAGTCAGAGATAAACCGATGAAAGAACTGCTACAAGACACCCGTACCAATGCAAAGTACATCACCGATTTGGGCTATAAACTTATTGAAATCTGGGAGTGTGAGTGGAGAGAGATGAAGAAGACCGATGCCACATTCAAAGCCTTCCTGAAAGAGAACTTTTCAGACAAAATAGATGGTGCGATGACAGATGAAGAAATACTGAACAAAGTGAAGTCCGGTGAACTGTTTGGTTTGGTCGAATGTGATATACATGTACCAGGTCACCAGAAAGAGTACTTTGAAGAGATGACACCTACCTTCAAGAATACAGATATTTCCATAGATGATATTGGTGAACACATGAAGTCCTTTGCCAAGAAGAATGGAATCATGAAGAAACCCCGTAGAAGTTTGATCGGAAGCTATGGAGCTGAAAAAATGTTGTTTGCAACCCCTTTACTGCAGTGGTACCTCCAGCATGGTATTGAAGTTGATCACGTCTATCAAGTTATCCAATATAAACCAAGAAGATGTTTTGAAAAATTTGGAGATGAAGTATCTGAAGCAAGAAGACAAGGAGATGTTGACCCTGACAAGTCGATCGTTGCCGACACCATGAAGCTGTTGGGAAATTCTGGATATGGCAAAACCGTCACCAACAAAGAGAAGCATCGACGTGTGTGCTATTGCGGCGACGAAGAAGTCACCAAAGCTGTAAATGACATGTCCTTCAGAGCCTTGAATCCATTAGATGAAACATTATATGAAGTCGAACTCAACAAGAAGACCATCAAGTTGGATCTGCCACTTCACATCGGATTCTTTGTTTACCAGTATGCGAAACTCCGGATGCTTCAGTTCTATTATGATGTCATCGATACGTTTATCAACCGCCAAAATTTCGAATATGCTGAAATGGACACAGATTCTGCAAATCTATGTACTTCGTCACCATCCATAGATGAATTAGTGAAACCAGAGAAGAGAGTAGAATTTTACAAAGAGAATCACAAGTGGTTTCCATCAGAGTGTTGTGATTTCCACAGAGATGATTATGTGAAAACCAAATTAGAAGGCAAAGAATGGCTGTCACCCTCATGCTGCCAAGAAAGAAAGCGTTTTGACAGGAGAACTCCAGGCTTGTTCAAGGTAGAATGGCAAGGAACCGGCATTGTTGGACTGTGTAGTAAAACATATTATTGTTTCGGTGCCACCAATAAATTCAGTTGTAAGGGAATCAGCAAACGCCACAATGATTTGACGAAAGATAGATATTTGCAAGTTTTGAAGACTCAACAAAGTGGATCTGGCATCAACCGAGGATTTGTGATGAATGACAACACTATGAATACCTACCAGCAGAGCAGAGAAGGACTATCATATTTCTACCCAAAACAAAGAGTTTTAAAAGATGGAGTTAGCACCATACCACTAGAGATTTAAAGAAGAAACAATTGAGTGAGTGTCATATTTTTCTACAACCTGAACCAAGTCTAGCTTTTGCCTACAAAAAGTCCTATTTAGTTGGCCAAAAAATTCCTAAAAACCGAAATGGTTTTTAGGTGGTCTACTCAATCATATTAGGCTTATCAAATTTTTAAAGTCCTTTATGGCATTCTCTAAAGTCTTTATGGCATTCTCTAAAGTCCTTTATGGCATTCTCTAAAGTCCTTTATGGCAGTCCTCATAAAGTCCTACATGGCATTCTCTAAAGTCCTTTATGGCATTCTCTAAAGTCCTTTATGGCAAGTTTTTCTCTAAAGTCCTACATGGCAGTCCTCATAAAGTCCTACATGGCATTCTCTAAAGTCCTATATGGCAAGTTTTTCTCTAAAGTCCTTTATGGCAGTCCTCATAAAGTCCTTTATGGCAGTCCTCATAAAGTCCTACATGGCAAGTTTTTCTCATAGTAAAAAGTCCTTTATGGCAGTCTCTAAAGTCCTTTATGGCAGTCCTCATAAAGTCCTATATGGCAAATTTTTCTCAAAGTAAAAAGTCCTATATGGCAGTCTTCAAAAAAAAAAATTCTAAATGGCAAGTCTTACACGGCAATACATTTTTCTGGCGTAAAGATTTTTTCATTTTTTTTATTTATTCCAATACAGAGAGTTTTTTCATCATCATCATCATCATCATCATGTTCCTGGTATACTTTAGGCTAACCCTATTGGAAGTGGAGGATACTTCTTTACTTTTTAGTTTCATTCAAAACTTAGTTTCATTCAAAACTTTTTAGTTCCATTTATTTTTAAAAACATGTTGATTCATGGTATCTTTTAGGTTACACCTATTGGAACCAGATGATACTTCTTTACTTTTTAGTTTCATTTCATTTTTTTTAAAGTTGATTCCTGGTGTCTTTTAGGCTACCCCTATTGTATAACCAAAGGAATAAATCATCATCATCATCATTACTAAGAAATTCTCTGTTGTGAATATTTAAAAGAAATGAGAACTTTTTATGATAGAAAAACTAAATTGCTAAGTTGGACATGTTGTTTTCGTTTTCTTTTTTGCTGAACAAAAAAAAAAAAAATTCCCTCAAAGAGGAAACGAACTGTGGGGGTGGGAATGCACTCGAGCTATTTGACTTATCTCCATTGGGCAGAGGTTTGTAGCTTGACCTGTCCCAAGCCAGTATAAAATGTAGAGGGCCATATCCTACAGTTTAAGGATCAAGATTGCAGTTTGATCGCCAAACTGACCAATCAGATCGAAGTTAATCAACCAATCAAATTTCTGTATTCTCATTGTGTTTCTTTCCCATTACTTTCTATACTAATTTTCTAAATTTTCCAACTTTAACCTATAATCCTATAGGAAACAAACACATACCCCAACCCAGAATCAAAAACTCAATCAAAATTTGTTGAACTGGTGTGATGTTTTCAATCACGTCTGTCAAAGATATATAAGATTAGGCAAAGCATGGGCTTGGCATCATTCACGATCGAACCATTGACCAGAGAAGATGTTCCGAATTGGCACCAAGCAGACTTATGCTAACGTCACCCAGTACCAGGGTGAACTGAAGATTCATCTCAGAAGATACTTTGAGGGAAAAGACCAGAAACCTTATCCTACGAAGACTGGTATTGCTCTGTCTTTAGAAGAATGGAATGCCTTGAAATCCCAAATAGAAGAAGTAGATGCAGCCATCAAAACCCAACAAACAACTTTAACTGAAGACACTAAACCTACTAACCATGAAGACTTCAAAAAACCAAATCAAGAACCACCTTTGAAGAAGAAGAAGATCACAGTGAGAATAACCCAACCACGACCATTGATCGTTGATGAAATTGATAGTGAACTCAGGCAAGTTCGCTTTCAGCATGAACTTTGCTTGGCATATGCTCATTATGTCGAAGAGAACATTGACGCTGTAGTGAAAGAAAAATGCTATGGATGTACAGTCGATCACCCAAGTCAGATTCAGCATAATGTATGCCTAATGATGTCTGAAGAAGAGAAGATTATAACATGTTTTAGTGACGCACTTGAAAGAGTTAACAAGAATGATGTTCATCTACTGTGGCACCATAATACTTCTGGAATGAATCCACCACCAGTACAGAAAGAATATGAAGATATGTTCGAGAAACCTCTCACAAATGAACAGAGACGTTGTATTATGGATTTGGTGTTTGAATTTATGACCATCAAGAAACCTGTTACAATTGGATTCTAATTGAAGATGTAAATAGATGTTGTAAATAGATGATTTTTTATAAAAAAAAGAAGAAACAAGAAAAAAAAGGTGGTAATGACGCTTAAGTTATTTGATGTTTATCTTCTTGACAAATATCAAACAAACTTAAACTGTCCCCAGCCAGTAAGTCAGAGGGCCACCAATTTTAAATATTTTTTGGATGACGGGTCATATTGACCACCTCTCCAAAAGGTATAAAAGGGGGAGTAGTCCCCACGTTCAGTGGGGGCCACCTCCCCAAAAGGTATAAAAGGGAAGTAGTACCCACATAGAACAACAAAGATGGATCCTCGTTGGAAGCATCCATTCACTTGTTTATTGTGTGGTCCCACGGGTAGTGGTAAATCATCCTTTGTAAATCGGGTTATTCAAAACATTCAAAATATTATATCACCTGTCCCAAGTCACATCATTTGGTGTTATAGTGAATGGCAACCATTATACAATACTTTACCCCAAGTAGAATTCGTAGAGGGTCTCCCTCAAGAATTAAAATCTGATAGTTTAGTCATATTGGATGATCTTTTGCTCGATGCAGATGTTCGAGTGTCTAGATTATTTACTAAAGGTAGTCATCACTGTAACATTAGTGTGATCTACATTGTTCAAAATTTTATTCGATAAAAATAAAGTCCATAGGACTGTAGCTCTCAATAGTCATTACATGATCTTGTTTAAAAATCCTAGGGATCGTTCTCAGATCTCACACTTGGCAGCACAGATATATTCTGGTCATTCCAAGTTTCTGAGAGAAGTTTTCGAAGATGCCACTTCGGCACCATATGGTTACCTTTTAATAGATCTCAAACAAGATACTCCTGAACACATGAGATTAAGAAGTCAAATTTTCCCAGGGGAAACCCAATATGTGTACCTCCGAAAAGTATAAAAGGGGAGCAACAAGTCTGACTCGAGTCAGAAGCATGTCTGACCGTCTCAAGCGCAACATCGCTCTTCTCAAGGTTCTTATTAAATCGAAACCCGCACTCGTCAAATTCATACTAAAACATGCAGACAAAGAATTGCTAACTTGTTTGTGTGACTGTGCCTCGAATATACTGAAGGGAGCAGTACCTCTGACCAAAGCTCAGAGAACCAAACTCGTTCGTCAGAAACAACTAGTGAGGGCAGTGGCAAACAAAGGTACCTCTGACAAAAAGAGGAGACAAATCTTGCAGAAAGGGGGATTCTTGGGGCATTGCTACCTCCTGTACTATTGGGTGCTGTTAAAGGTATATTTGGATGATGGAATATGCAAAGAAGATGGCTTTGGTAGAACCAAGGTTATTGGAACGTCTACAAGAGACTCCAAGACAATCGAATGAACTGGCTGTTTCATCACGGGATAGAGAAATGAGAGATATTCTCGATGCCCCTTTTCTTTCGGCTGATGAAAAGATGACTCAATATAATCAAATTTTACAAAGATACTTGACATTTCAACAAAAGGTAATGGCTCCTCGACCAATTAAAGTCGAATTCGAGAACGATAATAAAGACGAAGACGATATCGATTCTGTACCTCTGACAATGAAGGGAAAGTTGTTGTTGAATCGTATTAGAAGTGACCCAAATATATCTTGGAATGAGAAGGGTGAATTAGACTACAAAGATCAAACAGTGGTAGGGTCGAATGTAACAGATCTTCTAAACGATTTACTTAGAAGACGAAAATCTTTCCAACCAAAGGGATGGGAAATGTTGGCCGAAGCTTTGAGAGATAGTAACATAGCCCAAGAATTAATTGGTCATAAAGAACGTTGGGATTTTATGAAACAGACACCGATAAAGTCGGAATCAAAACAACCAAAGAAAACAGAAACGCCAAAGTGGACCGAAAAAAGGTATAAATAGAGTTGACACTTGAACAAGGCAGTCATGGAAGCATTGTACTATGATTCTGAAGTGCCTGGTAGTTTTGGTGGTGTAGACGCTCTTCGTAGAGCGTCCAAGAAAAAAACTAAACAAGTTGTAAAATGGTTAGAGACTCAAGACACATACACTCTTCACAAACCTGTTCATCGTACATTTCCTAGAAGAAAAGTTATAGTTAGTGGTATAGATGCACAATGGCAAGCTGACTTGGTAGATGTTTCAAACATAAGTAAATTCAACAAAAACATAAAATGTTTGTTGACATGTATAGATGTATTTAGTAAATATGCTTGGGTGATGCCATTACAAAACAAACTTGGTGATTCCATCGTGAAAGCTTTTAGTAATATTTTCAAACAAGGTCGTAAACCAGAAAAATTACAAACTGATCAAAGCAATTTTCTAAACAGAAAATTTCAGAATTTCCTCAAAGATCACAAAGTCGACTTTTTTACTACACAAAATGTGGAAATAAAATGTTCCATAGTAGAAAGATTCAATAGAACTTTGAAAACCAAAATGTGGAAATATTTTACCAAGAACAATACACTAACTTTTCCACTTCAAAACTTGGTGAAAACATATAATCATTCTCATCATCGCAGTATAGGTATGGGCCCCATTGCCGTGAACTTTGAAAATCAAGAAGAGGTTTGGCAAAGGTTGTATGGGCAACCCATAAAACACAAGACACCAAAGTACAAAGTAGGAGACAGAGTGAGAATCAATAAAGTTAAGAAAAATTTTGAGAAAGGTTATTTGCCCAATTGGACCGAAGAGTTATTCACAGTAGTAGCCATCAAGAAAGGACATCCAGTCACATACATCTTACAAGATGATAATAGAGAAATACTGAAAGGGTCGTTCTACACTGAAGAGCTTCAGCGAGTTTCACATAAAACTATTTACAAAATCGAACACGTACTCAAGAAACGTGGTGGAGGTAAGAAAAGGGAATTGTTCGTAAAGTGGTTGGGATACCCAACTTCGTTCAATTCGGTTCTTGGCCTCTGTTTGGTAAAAGAATTCCAAGGAGCGAGATCACTTATTTTTCACAAATAATCATTTTGTATATCCTCATCCTTACCAGTGTCGTTAATCTCACTCTCGAAAACACAGAAGCAAGTTGTGGACTGCTCTCTTGAGTAGTAGCATAGGATATTTGTTACCAAATCCAACCATTAAGAAAAAGTAATGTTTTATTTGACTCTACCAAGTAATAGTTCTATGAACGTGTTTCCAGAAAACACGTTGACTACGTACACCACTCAGTTATCACAACCAGTGAATCTCACGGGAGAATGGGAAGTAGGTCTGGCAGAGATTCAGTATCCAAATACTTGGTTCAATATTCGTGGAGAATAAGCTTTCGTTACAGTGTTCTGGTCTTCGAAAAAGAATTACCGACTTACTCTCAAGGAAGGTCGTTATTCGGATCCCATTGATGTGATACGAGCTATCAATGGTGTTAAAGAATTACTCTTGCCTCGTCACGATAAGGTGGCTTTTGAACTGGATGAAGTGACTGGTAAAGTTCGTATCACGGTACGTGATGGAGTCGTGGTCACATTGAGCCCTACTCTTCAAAATATTTTGGGATTTAATGAGTGTGTTTTTAAATCAGGAACTTACAATTCTTCCAGAGTTGCCGATGTCAACCAAGGATTTTATTCACTCTATGTATACTGTGACTTGGTTCGTGACCAAGTCGTAGGAGATATAAGAATACCACTTCTTCGTATCGTACCCGTGCGTGGGAAATATGGGAATATCATCTCTAAAACATATGAGAATGTGTATTATGTACCAGTAGAACGAAAAAATTTCAGTACCGTCCAGGTGTATATAAGGGGTGACACAGGAGCCATAGTACCATTCGAGTTCGGGAAAGTGACAGTGACACTTCATTTCAGAAATCGTAGATCTCTTCATTTCACATAAACATGACTTACTGTTGTAAGTCCAAATTATATGAAGAATATTACACGAAGCAAGCTGGGAACGGTCTACCGGCTTTTTCTGGAGCTCAAATACAAAAAGGATATGGTTTGGGAAGTATATTGGGAGGACTGAAGAATATGGTGTTACCTTTATTGAAAACTACAGCCAGGACCGTGGGAAAACAGTTATTGAGAAAAGGAGCAGCCTTTGCCGAAGATGTCATTGAAGGGAAAAATGTAAAAAAGGCAGCAATCAAAAGAGTCAAAGAGGCTGGTGCAGGAGCTTGGAATGAAGTGGTTGGTGGTTCAAAACCACCCGGCAGGAAAAGTATAAAAAGGCCCGCACCACGCAAAACTAGCAAATCGACAAAAAGGAGAACTGTTCAGACCCAAGACCTTCTCGGTGCATGATGTCTCTCATTAATGAAAAATCTTGTGAGTGTGTCAACAGCGAACTTGACTTGTTTTCCATACCACCAACACAGACTAGTGTGGAACATGGACAATGGGTAGAACACAGGCCTTTGGCGACTATAGGAAACAGTGGTCCAATAGAATTCCACATTGCAGGATTAGGAGATGATTATTTGAATTTGGCACAGACATACTTGTATGTTAAAGCAACGGTTGTAGATTCCAATGGGGCATCAATTGCACCTGATGCCAAAGTGGGCCCAGTCAATTTATGGAGGCATTCCTTATTTAATCAAATCGATATCAGCTTAAATGAAAAACTGGTATCTCCTTCCAACAACACTTATCACTACAGAGCTTTCATAGAAACTTTGCTGAGTTATGGACCAGCTGCCAAGAAGTCACAACTGACTAATGCATTATGGTACAAGGATACGGCCGGACACATGGAAGATTTGACAGATGATAACAAGGGATTTCTTCTTCGAAAGAAATTTATAGAGAAAAGTAAAATCGTGGACATGACTGGAAGATTACATTTGGACATGTTTTTCCAAACTCGTTACTTGCTGAATGGAGTTAATGTTCATGTTAAAATGAATAGAGCCAAAGATGCTTTCGCATTGATGGCTGATACCGATACATACAAGATCAAAATTCTAGATGTATCCATGTTTGTACGCAAAGAGAGACTCCAACCATTCGTGAGAATGGCTCACGAGAAAGCACTAACAAAAGCAACTGCAAAATATCCTATCGACCGTGTGGAAACCAAGGTGTTTTCAGTGCCGAAAGGAAATCTGAGCATTACACAAGAAAACTTATTTTTAGGCCAACTACCTAAACGCATCGTAGTAGGATGTGTAGACAACGATGCTTTCAATGGAAACTTTTCAAAGAATCCATATAATTTCAAGAACTACAAAATCAATTACTTGGCATTGTACGTGGATGGGCAGCAGATTCCAGCCAAACCATTACAACCTAGATTCGAACAACAAGAAGTGGCCAGATGTTATGCAACTCTGTTCCAAGGAACTGGACAAATGTATGAGAATGAAGGAAACCACATCAGCCGAGAAGAGTACATAAATGGATACACCCTATTCGTATTCGACCTGACTCCAGATCTATCACATGGACAACACTTCGATCTGGTGAAGAGAGGAAACTTGACACTAGAAGTCAATTTCGAAAATCCATTACCAACCACAATCAACGTACTGGTGTATGCAGAATTCCAGAACATCATAGAAGTAGATAAGAATAGACAAGTAATCTTCGATTACTCAACATGAACACGTTGCAGTTAGAGAATGCACTTCGATCAGATAGTTGTTTGAAGAGAATATGTTTGGGTGTATTTTCAAGAAACAAATTACCGAGAAGATTACCAGATCACAGACCAGTGGCTTTGATAGCCAACACGGATCCACACCACAGAAAAGGAGAACGTTGGGTGGCTCTCTTTGTGAGTCACCACAACGCAGAATACTTTGATTCCTATGGATTACCACCACAACACAGACCATTCGAGAATTTCCTGAAGAAGAATTCCAGATATTGGAAGTATAATACAAAACGCCTTCAAGGACCATTACCAGTGTGTGGACAATACTGTCTGTTTTACTTGAAACATCGCTGTCACGCTGTACCGATGGATACCATATCCAACATGTTTACCACTGATCTAAAGGATAATGATGTGTTGGTTAATGACGTCATAGAGGAAACCAGCCACTAGATGTCGCTGCATTGAAGGAAAACTATAAAAAACTGGTGCACTTGGTGTTCAGCTCATTTGTGTTTCGACAGCCAAAGAAGAAGGATGTCTACTAATGTGACCGTCTTCAAACTTAACAACGATTTACAGATTCAACTGTTCAAGAACGACGTTGGGTTCCAGTTTACCACCAGAGATTGGGAACAAGTGACCAAAGCAGTGGATATTGCAAAGAAGAGAAGTCTTGAAATAGGAGAACCCAAACCAAAAAGAGAAAGAAAACCAAAGAAGAATGAAGATAAAAAGGATTGAAGAATGTTCACTATTCCATGTTTGATCAGGATGGCACTGAATGATTATCAATCAAGAAACCAAGAAACAAGAAATCCAAGAGACTTTGTAGAGAGACTGAGTGTTTCATTCGAAACGTATTTTCGTGATGTTCCGCCACCAGTACTGGAGCAGTTATTACGTGGAGAAGATAAAATAAGAAAGACAACAGAACAAAGCCCACCAAAACACATCAAGTATGCATTGGAGGAAAATCGTCTCAAGACATTTCAATTCATGTTACAAAGGGAAAGTGTGAAAACCCCGAATGAACTGACAAAAGCTGGATTCTTTTATTTGGGACAGGAGACAGAACTCAATATTTTCATTGTGGTATTATTGTTCGTTTCTGGGAAACAGAAGATGATGTTATAGAAGAACACAGAAAATATTCTCCAGACTGTTATTACATTCATAATTTACCACCTGAATTCATGGACGTTGAAAAAGAAGAAGAAGAAATGGCCATCAAAGAAGAAGAAGAAATGGACACATCATTTCAAGAAGAAGATTCACGGAGGACAAAATGTAGTGTGTGTTTATTAGCTGAAGTCAATGTCGCTCCACGACCATGTAACCATTTGTGCCTGTGCAAAGACTGCTGTAAACCACTCAAAAGATGTCCAATCTGCAGAAAGACTGTTTATGAATATCTGACAATCTACATACTATTTTTGTTGTTGAATAAAAAAAATTTAAATTTATATTTAGTGTTGTTATTTTTTTTTAACTTTCCATCGAAGTACAAAGAAAAATCAAAATGAGGGATAGTAAATTAGACCTCGTACGACACATCTGTTGGGTAGATCCTCATATGAGTATATGGTGGAACTTACCTTCATGGCCTTCATGTACACATATGAGTCCTACTTGTAATTTAAATAATGGATTCTGGGTAAATTTGTCCTATAGCACTACGCGCTATTCTTAATAGGGAAATAACACGTCATGGGATCCAAAAAGGGATTCTTAAAGAATTCGAAATAATACAACTTGACAGGTTTATTTGGGTAATTAAATGAGGATTCTGGGAAAATCCGAACCAGAAAATTACTCCACTTCAATCGAATGCACCCCCGATGCCCTCTCGGTACTATAGCACTACGTGCTAAGCCGATCAATTGGGGAAATAAAGTCAATTTCGGTGATTTCGGGTGGATTTTGGTGATTTGGAGGGATTGTCGGGTTGTTTGTGGTAATTAGATTTACTCTTCTACAATCGAACACACCCTCCGAACATACCCCGTCTTATTGCAGAAACATTGGGTAACATAGCAATCACGTGCTACCATAGAAACCAAGATGGCGGCCTCCAGTATACAAAATGGACGACGGAAACACGTATCACCCTAACAACATGCGCTGTGCATGCACACTCACATCACGTATCACTATGGGGATGACGTCACAACATGGCCGCTCACGCGGGTTACCATGACAACACAACATGTCGCCACTACGTCACGTGACATGACGTCACTTCCGGGGTCCTGCACCGGGGTCCTGCAACATATCTCTCAAAAGCCCCTGACATACTACTCATGGGAAGAGCATTGTCTTTCTCTCTCGATCACGTGGTCCGAATGCAGGGATGGCAGCTGCCTCCTCTGCTTCCAGCGTCCCTGATTAAAACAGTGGTACTCTGCACGGAAACTTTACGAAAAGTGAGTAATCAAACAACTGATGACACTGTCGAATTTCTAACAGAATTTGTGTTGTACAGGTAGACTGGTGGTCCGAGAACTTGTACAGATAGACTGGTGGTCCGAGAGTTTGGTGTTGTACAGATAGACTTGTGGTTCGCGAGTTTGGTTTTGTACGGGCAGGCTGGTGGTCCGAGAACTTGGTATTGTACAAGTAGACTGGTGGTCCGAGAACTTGGTTTTGTACAGGCAGACTGGTGGTCGGAGAGCTTGTTGTTGTACAGGTGGACTGGTGGTCCGAGAACTTGGTGCTGTACAGGTAGACTGGAGGTCGGGGTGCTTGGTGTTGTACAGGTAGCCTGGTGGTCCGACAGCTTGGTGTTGTACAGGCAGACTGGTGGTCGGAGAGCTTGATGTTGTACAGGTAGACTGGTGGTCCGAGAACTTGGTGTTGTACAGGTAGACTGGAGGTCGGGGTGCTTGGTGTTGTACAGGTAGCCTGGTAGTCCGAGAGCTTGGTGTTGTAAGGTAGACTGGTGGTCCGAGAGTTTGGTGTTGTACAGGTAGACTGGCGGTCCGAGAACTTGATAATGTACAGGTAGACTGGTGGTCCGAAACTTGGTTTTGTACAGGTAGACTGGTGGTCGGAGAGCTTGGTGTTGTATAAGTAGACTGGTGGTCCGAGAACTAGGTATTGTACAGGCAGATTGGTAGTCCGAGAGTTTGGATAACTTGGTGTTGTACAGGTAGACTGATGGGCCGAGAGCTTGGTATTGTACAGGTAGACTGGTTGTCCGAGAGCTTGGTGTTGTAAAGGTAGACTGGTGGTCCGAGAACTTGGTGTAGTACAGATAGACTAGTGGTCCGACAACTTGATGTCGTACAGGTAGACTGGTGGTCCGAGGGTTTGTTGTTGCACAGGTAGACTGGTGGTCCGAGAACTTGGTATTGTACAGGTAGACTGGTGGTCCAAAAGTTTGGTGTTGTACAGGTAGACTAGTGGTCCGATAACTTGGTGTTGTACAGGTAGACTGATGGGCCGAGAGCTTGGTATTGTACAGGTAGACTGGTTGTCCGAGAGCTTGGTGTTGTAAAGGTAGACTGGTGGTCCGAGAACTTGGTGTAGTACAGGTAGACTGGTGGTCCGAGAGCTTGGTGTTGTACAGGTAGACTGGTGGGCCGAGAGCTTGGTGTTGGACAGGTAGACTGGTGGGCCGAGAGCTTGGTGTTGCAGAAGTAGAAAACAAAAACGGGTGTAGAGTTTCACGAAGAAGCGTAGGTGTAATTTCAGCGAAAACTTTGCTTGTGTACAGTTTTTGAAGTGGTGATAAATTGGGCCTAAAAGGTTAAAAATATGTTTCTCATACCCGTACCCCACGGTCCTTTTGGCTGCCGCTTGCCCTCTTTTCATAACCAATGCAAACTTTAAAAAAAAATTAAATGGTTTATGTGTCATATTTTCCCGAAGTTAATAAAACTGATGAATTCGACCCTTGAGTGCAGCAAAGCTTTGCATTACTTTTGTATGCTATTCTGCAGATTATGAGGTCTAAAACATAAAACAAACCGAGAACATGAACTTTTGATGGCCAAGAAATAATTACAAAAATAAAAAATAAGATGAAAAGACGTCCGCCCACATGCCATTGTACAAAAAAACGGCCTGAGAAACAGAAGATGTACTTTGTGGAGCCTAAACTGTGTTCATTTTATGTGCAGTTAATAGCAAAAATACCTAATATCACTAGAATGTTCTACTTAAAAAATAGCTCTCGGTTTTCTCAAAGGAATCTGTCCCTGGCCTCTTTTCGACGTCAATGTTTTGAAAATGGTGTTCTGAAGGCGTTATTTCTTTGATTATCATAGACAAGATATCTGATGGAAGTAGCCCATTTTACACAGCGCCATCTTATACCCTGGACTCGAAATGCACGCTTAAACCGGTTTTGTTTATCAACAATGCCTACACGTGTACTGAATTGGTGATCGACATTGAAAGCTTCATTTTTCATTTCTGTTTCGTCAATTTACCTGATCTGCGTTCGTTTTCATTCCGAAAGAGATCAAAGGTGGTGTGTCAAAAATTTGTGAATTTTTCATTATTATATTCTATATTTATCATTTTCGAGTTACAACTCTTCATGTTCGTCACAACTCTCAACTACAATGTGTACCTTCGGCTTGTTTAAAGCTAAAATATTTCGTTCGAAGAACGGATGGCAGACACAATATCGAATTTTGTTTCAAAAGAACAACAGCATTGGCCAAAAATATTTATAAAGTGGAAACAAACAATATGAATGCAGCGTTCAGTACTGTGCAGCAGACGTCGGTGTAATTTTTAGTAACAAATCTGAATAGCCAGTTTCGACTGGCATATCGAGTCCCGGATGTAAGATGGCGCTATGCTAAAATGGGCTATTGCTGTTGGAAAGCTTGCATTGCTGGCTCAGGTGAAACAAAAACATTACAAGAGCTATTTGTATTTCTCAATTGGCTTAAACCGAATTATGTCCAATTCCACGACCGTCACTATGATACTAACCCTCATTATTCCTTTACCCAACGAATCGCCCGCATCCGCCCGCGTAATATGCAGATTCAGCAGCTGAAAAAGTATTATTTTTCGAAAAATTTCAAGAAAACCATAACATGTGATCCCTCGTGGGAACGAGCTCGTTCCAACGAAGGGTCACATGATATGGTTTTGTTGAAATTTTTTGAAAAATTTCAAAAAATTATATTTAAAATAATAAATTTTGATATCGTCTGCGTTGGGTAAAGGATTAATCACGGTTAACTCTCTGACAGACTGTAACTGGAAAAAACCTTGTTCCAGAAGCCACAAGTATGACTAACGCTGAAATATTTCACACTTGGTATTCGATTCAAAGGTTGCGCGGTAGCTCAGTGGTTATGGCATTGCACTTCAAACCGAGAGGCCCACAGTTCGATCCCCGCCAGGGGTAACTGCGTTGTGTCCTTGGACAAAGCACTTAATCCCGATTGCCCACGTGGGGGCACCGTGGCGTTGTGCACTAAAGAGTACTGCACGTCGATGGTGCACCTGTCTTCGACCAATGCTAGCCCTGCGTGTGTGGAGTACGTTGGGGAGTCTGACAGTTGCTCGGCGTTGCTCGGTGGTTCTCTCCGGGTACTCCGGCTTCCTTCGCCCGTAAAACTGCCCGACACGAGGCGACCCTGGCTGTCGAAAGTGTCGTTAAACTCCAATAAATAAATAAATAAATAAATAAATAAATAAATAAATAAATAAAACTGGATTCAGGATTGTTTACGGTAAGTATACTCTTTGAAAAGTGATCGACAATTGCGAAGCGCCTGGAAACTGAAAACCTTCGGGATTTTTTTTTCCCAATGAGCATTATTTATTTACAGCAACTCCTGTCCTCACCATATGGCGGCGACGGAGACAGTTTTCTATATGTGACCAATGAGCGTTTCGGTAATCCAGTTGTATAAACGATCAGTGGCCTCCATTAACTGGACTGGGCCAAGAAAAGTTATCGGAAAATGATCCGGAGACATTTCTGATTTTTCGAACTGAACGAACGCTGGTTCCTTGCATCTCAACTACAGTCCATATAGAGGACATTTCGTATATCGATAAGATAAGAGAAGTTAAGAAAGGCAAATTATATAAATTATATATCAAAATAATGAGTGAAGTACATAGAAAAGGTATATATAAATTTTCTCGGCAAAAAAAGTAAATTGTATGGTTTTGAAAAAGATTAATATGCCAACGGTACAAGTAAAGAACCCGTAAAACCACAAAATGATCATTAATTCGAAAGCCTTGTCCTGAATGTAATGATAACATACCACAGACTCAGAGAAAGCAGTTTTACGACACACCCTTTAGTGTGTTGTTATGCAAAACCACCAACACGAAATTTGGATGTCTTCATGTGGCCATGTTAAATCTGGTCATGTGATTTCAATATGGTTTTTGCAGGAATCTGCATTTTGGACGATTTGAAGAATGCAGGGACCTGATCCCCCTTTCATTTGTTTGAGAAAATTATGAGGGGATTTGCAATCAAGTGACAGCAAATGCTTCATAACTGTAAAGATATGCTTTGAAATTCCATCGACCGTCGTCTGATATTCACTTTGTCGTCTTGCACTCTGTGTTGATGGAAATTTGAATCATGCGCACTTAACAGATAGCCCGAACCACTTGTAAAAATAAATCACAGAGTAATAAAATCAGAATTATACATATAATATGATGTAATAATCATAAAAACTAAAAGTACTTTTGCCCGAAATATATTCCAACTGAGCTCGAACTATATTGAGCGTATGGATTTCCCCCGATGCTGTGAAATTATTTATTTTCAAGTAACCATGACTGAGTTGATGTCTCAGGACCGATAGAGAATGGGTTGAAGATGATGCACTTTTAAATAGAGTGCGATTGGTTTATGCTGTGAATTTAGGTTTTGCTTTCATACAGTCATACCAACATGAGCGTCGATCAATGTCCTTTGACTGACAAATGTGACAAATCTCCTTTTCCGGAAATGGTCTCCCAATCTGCATATCATAATAAACATAACAGCGGTCACCGTGGCTGTGATGGTCAAAACTCGAACGAATTATCGCATTTATTGTCAAAACTACCCGTATTTAAAATTTAAACAAATGCAATGCGCGAAATATTCGTAATGTTTTCAGTATCCGAGCCGAACTGCTTATAAACCAGGCACACCAGACCACATGCGTTCATTTTCTTTTGTTAACATTACACACACTCTAAACTAAATCCGTCGGTTGACACAAATTTGTATTAATTAAGAAATTTCGAGCATTCGAAAGGCAGTTATCATGACTTAGCACAAGAAATGGCCCACATGATACCAAATATATACATGTACATCAGGATAGTTTTTCCCTAGTTAATCAATGAAATCATTTTTGTGAATTTGGCAAGAATATTAAACCATCTTCCAATAGAATTATGAGATATACTAACTACAAAATAT
Organism: Pictodentalium vernedei; assembly: GCA_031216915.1. Classification (NCBI taxonomy): domain Eukaryota; kingdom Metazoa; phylum Mollusca; class Scaphopoda; order Dentaliida; family Dentaliidae; genus Pictodentalium; species Pictodentalium vernedei. The sequence goes on along the minus strand of CM062288.1, from coordinate 192,636,681 downwards.
AGAGGATCTCAAACGAGTGATGTTTGGATATAAGCTTTTTTGAAACGAGTTTGATGAATTTGATTCACAACGAGCCTTCAGGCGAGTTGTGAATCGAATTCATCAAACGAGTTTCAAAAAAGCTTATATCCAAACATCACGAGCTAAAGATTCTGTATATCACATGAATTTTCGAATGTTTTTTACACTTTTTATTTAATTCATTGTCGCTAAATTCACCCAAAACAACCGACAATCAGTTCGTTGGCTCAAACGCTTCACACCATGACGTCATGAATGCGCTTTACTTGCACCTGTTGTCGTAATTGACGTCATGTGAATTACGCACAAGAATACAATGCTGCTGCTGCTGCTGCTGCTGCTGCTGCTGCTATGGAACCACGCGCCGATTAGACATTAGCTGATAATCAGGAAATAAGACATGGGTTGTTACGTCGAAATTAATGACGTTTCATGTGATATATTCATATTACACACTCTAAACCAAATCCGTTTTTCATTGATGAAGTCACTTGTGCCTCCACATCTGTTGCTCTGAACTGTATGGAGTTGACCCCTGTTGAACGTTCTTCATCAAAACAAAAACAAAACAAAATGGCAGCATTTGGGAAGTACAGATACCATGGAATGGAATTAGTCTTACTGCCCATTCTTCTCATGAATGACAAAAAGATTTCTCCGAGTCTGTACTAGAAGGATTGCAAAAATACATCTATTCAGTATTTTAAGGTAGATTATTTTCTAAAGTTTGGTCTCTTACTTATGCCATAGCAGACTTTCAGGCAGTGCCCCCAAACCTACGACAACAGTTCCATAACAAATTTCCACATATTCTATGTTCCGATCCAAGTATTTTGGTATATAATGTAATAGAGTAATTTCTTTTCGGCCGTTTTTGGACTCAGGAGAAAATTTCCTGCAATCTGGCCAAAGTTTGGTTGGACGACCCGACCCCTAAACCTTTTACGAAACGAATTGACAAATTCGATCATTTTAAATGTTTTTATATACTATATTTCTCTGCGCTGTAATTTTTCACTAAGTCAATGAAAGGACCTTAAAGAGCCAGTTTCAACAGTGGGTAGAGCGCAATGGTTTCGAAAAAGACAAATGTTAGCTCTTTATGAAAAAAACAAAACATGTACGTATCGTCTGCAAGTCGTTTTACGTGTTTGGTTTACAGAGAGGCCCTGATATATTTCATGAAAAAAGGAAAAGAAGTTTTGAACTTACTTGTTCAGTGACGCAGGTCTCAATTACATCTCGCCATTCTTCCTTTTTGATTTTTTCTGTAATCAGCATTCTTAACTCCATGTGACCAGTGACTGTGAAATTAAACAGCTCTCATTCATGCGACAGGTAATCAACTATTCGTATATATACACAGTAATATATTTTATGACACGGACGTGGATTCTCTTTATAAACAGAATTCTTTTGCTCCAAAAAAGAATAAATTACAGGTGTTCTTTATCATACTACTCTCCATACATAATGAAACTGTACAACCGTCAACATAAAATAAATAGTCACTGGCTGTAAATGAGCAGACATTATACGTCTCTCTTTAACTCTTTGAACCCTGATGGTGTCTTCCGAAGCAGTCCTAATGACAGCAATTGGAAGATTATATAATAACCTGGTGGGTTGGGGGGGGGGGGGGGGGTAGGGGGCAGACCAGTCAATATTTTCAACGCGCAGCCTGAAAACATTGGTTGGTTATCCCACATATTATTTAGTTATTTATTTATTGGTGTTTAAGGTCACATATTTCTGCACAATGGCTAATCATGACTACGACAGTTTTATGGGTGGAGGAAGCCGGAGTACCCGGAAAGAACCACCGAGCAACGGCGAGCAACTGTCAGCTCCCCAACATACTAACTCCACACGAGCAGGGTTAGATTTGGTTGAACACCGGTGCACCATCGACGTGCAGTACGACTTAGTACACAATGCCTCCGTGCCCCACGTGGGAAATCGGGATGAAGTGCCTTGTCCAAGAACACAACGCGGTTGCCGCAGGTGGAATTTGAACCGAGGGCCTCTCGGCTTGCAGCCTTCACCTTCGCCTACTGAGCCACCCACCTTCCCCCTTTCATCCCACATTTGCATTGCGCAAACATTCAACTTGGTGAAATTATGATGCCTGTAGTGTCCAATGGTTTAACACATAAAATAAAATGCCTTGCAACTTCGAGGAAGTCCGTTCGTGTTTTCTCCACCATTTCCTTTGCAAAATATGCATGTCTCTGTGAGAAGGCCATGTGTGATCGATATCTTTCTCACATGGCCCACGTGACCGGCTTATTAGCATATTTAATGAGCGCACTGACCATTTAATCGTCGCACGTTCTTCCGTAAACAAACAACATGGCGTCACGTTTCGGAAATATTAGCAGACGAACGTCTGTCGAAGAAAATAGAAGTAAAAGCACAGACCGCAAAACCAAAGGACACGTGGCTCTTTTATATGCATTTTGGGGTGAACGCCATTTATGAGTGGAGAGAGTTGGACGGAATTCCCGTCGAAAAATTATGCGAATACATTGCAGAATTCATGATAAATGTCAATGTTCATTTCGCTACAAACTTTTAACCCCTGTCTTGCCGCCGTTGTTATTTAATTTTATGGTGTATACATGTAGTATATACAGAATTGTTCGATATAGCATCGCGTGCCCCTGGATTACTTTTAATGACGTCAGGTTGTTGTGGCGCGGGAGGGGGGGGGGGGAGGGAGAAATATTATCCCTGATGGTGGTGGGAGTGAGATGGGGAAATCTCACCCTCGGGACAAGATATTTGACCCAGACACTCGACAAGCCTTGTGTCTGGCCCAAATATCTTGCCCTTGGGTGAGATTTCCCCATCTCACACCCTCACCCACCAGGGAATATTATTATCCTCGATGGGTATCTGGGTCGGATGGGAATTCTCCCACCACTAAGGTACTGAGACATTTTTAAAGTCGTGTGAGACAGCTGGGAGAGATATGCCTGTATCACCCCGCCCACGTGACAGCTATCTTACCCCCACCCACGTGACCAACCTATATTGGCTTATTAGCATATTTAATGAGCGCAGAACTATTTAATTATCGCACGTTCTTCTGTAAACAAATAACATGTTATCACGTTTCGAAAATATTAGCATACGAACGTTTGTCGAAGAAAAAAGAAATAAAAACACAGACCGCAAAACCAAACGATACTTGAGTCTTTTATATGAATCATTGGACGAACATCATTATGAGTGGAGCGAGTTGCACGAAATTCTGTCGAAACATTATGCGAATACATTGCAGAATTCATAATATGATGTCATCAAAATGTGTCAGTGTTCATTTCGCTGCAAATCTTTAACCCCTGTCTTGCGGCGTTGAGATTTAATTTAATTTTGTGGTATATAAAACTTCTGTGCGCCCTTTCCGATAAACAAATCAGTTTTTTTCAGAAATGGACAACAAAATTGTTCGAGTTCGATATAGCTGCACGTGCCCCTGAATTACTTTTGATGACATCAGACTGTTTTTGGTGGTTGGAGAGAATAATAATCTCACCGTGACGCTGTCGCTGGTTTAACGACAAATTAAGATATAAACTTAAATTCCCCAGGCACTAAAGTCGAAATACCACAGTTATTGACAACTATAGCCTTAAAAAAGGAAACACATTATGAAATACATGGTAGGAAAAAATAACACCTACTGTATATGTATATGAACATTTAATTAATAAATATGCTGTGAAGACTTGATGACAGTTTTCACAAGTTCATTTTACTGTATGTCCTCAGATAAATGCAAAGACCATGGTCATGACAGGTTCAGTATCTCGTACGTCCACAATATGCAGCTGCAAGATTCCTGCAAATGGTAAGGTAAGGGTGTACAGACGTTGTAATGTCCGTGTTGCTGCAAATTGCATGCAGCAGGCCGACAAATTTGGCGGTGGCAGTATAATAATGTTGGCGACATCTTCCACCGGTAGAATAAGTTTGGTGCACATCAAGATAACCTGACTGCCCAGCGCTATTGTGAAGAAATCCGTCAGTCGCACGTTCGTCCAGTAATACACCATCATGGGGACATTTTTCAAGATGACAACACCAGACCATACACAGCACGGTTAACAGGAGCATTTCTTGAAGGTCACAATATCCAAATTCCCTCATAGTCAACTAAATCACCAGATTTTAAACCCATAGAGCACTTATGAGATGAGTTGGACTGACGACTACAACGTCGACTTTCAACAGCCTGAACCACAGACAGTACAACTGTTCCAAGCACTCCAGGCAGGGTGGAACACTATTCCACAAGGCATTCGGACTCTGATTGCATCTACGGACAGACGGTGCCAGACAGTCATTGGCACTTACGACGGTGGACATACGAAATGTGTGATGAGCTTAAGCTTTCCATTTCTCTAAGAAATGTTTGTATAGTGAATAGGGCCCTGCGAAGCTTCGAGATTTGAATCAATTTCGAATATTAAGTTGGTATTAGGTTCGATTCGAAATCGGCTGACAGATTCGTTTTCATTCGAATCTTTCCACTGGAATTTCGTTTGGTATCAGTCATCTTAGCCGTCTCACATAAATGATGTTGAAAATAAAGACTGAGTGTAATTTCCGCTGTATTAAAAAGCATCTGTACCCATACCACCACACGTGTTACTTCCCGTTTCACTAGTCACTACCACTGCTAAAAGCAAATTTAACCCCCTTCACACTGATGTCAAAATACCAAAATTTCAGGAAGTAGTTTTTCCCCCATAATGCATCTAGAAATTTAACCAATTCAATCTCGATTGACAGAGCTCAATGAGCTCTGTCAAACGAGATTGAATTGGTTAAATTTCTAGTTGCATTATGGGAATATTTTTTCTGCCTGAAATTTAGATATTTTGACATCAGTGTGCGGGGGGTTAAAGTTCCCAAGCAATATCGATGATAAGCTCACGGATGCTAGCGGCTACCCCCATGCTGTACCCAGTACAGAATTTTCGGACCCGTTTCTGTTTTGTGAACAAATATTCTTACTGGATAATTATTCCCACTACACCATCAAGGCATACCTACGACGAAGGCATGCCTTTTTGATCAATCGGAACTTCAAGACGCCTGTGTTCGGTTGGAGGTTCGATTCGATTTCAAATAATAGACTCAATTCGATTCGAGATTCGATTCGAATCGAAAATATGTGATTGTCAGGGCCCTGAGAATAAACACTAATACCGTCTTCACTACATATTAATTTATCATATGTTCATATGCCAGCAAACTGGATTTTACTTTCCCACTGCCTATTTCGTAATGCATTTTTTTTGCGTTTTGAAGAATATATTTTCCCCACAGTCAAGTGCAAGATACATAAATAAACCTGTCGTTTTAGTGTCGACACCGAAATTATTTGGCGGGGGGTGGGGGGGGGGGGGTGGGGATTGACGTCCCTAATATATGTTGTAATCAAAAAATATTTTGATATATATCTATCGCCACCTTCCACACACTGCAGAGCTAATCGTTGCTCCATGGCAAGTTATTACCTGTGAGTCAATCAGCTTGGCTCAGATTAATACAGTACAGTCGCCGTGGACTGGCCACTTTCCATGGTGGGCCAATTTTCCACGGACGCAATAATATTAGTAAAAATTTAATTAATGAAGCACCGGGTTCAACCGGTTGAAATTTTGCTGATGATGGTTGTTATTACCTGGGAAACGCATGCGTGGACATCACTGTCCACGCGTGGATTACGACTAGTCCACGGCGACTGTGCTGTAAATATTTAACCCATGGGCGGCGGAACCGAGGGGGGGGGGGGGCTGGGGGGTCTTCAGCCCCTCCACTTTTTTGCCAGGCCATGTTTTTTTGTATGCATATATTTTAACACAATGAATGCCAGTTGAAATAAGGGGCGGATCCAGAGCCTCCCCCATATTTTCGCTAGCTGTGTTTCTCTCTTACTGGTTCAGTTTCGATGGATTTCGGATCATTTTTGCAGTAAGTGGCTCCAAACGCTAAAATGTATACAGTCTGTTAATAAATCGGTTAACTGAAATAGATCGTAATTATAGAGACATATAAGTACCAAATCCACCGCCAGACAAGATAATCAACAGACAGTATAATTGCTATAAACGTCTGGTAAAGCATACAGGTGAGGTCTATTTATCAGCTTTGGTCGTTACGACCAAAGCTGATAAATAGATCTCACCTGTATGCTTTACCGACGTTTTTTAACGGCTCTCAAAGTGTGAAATCTTTCAAATACATCGCCTGAAAAATCTCAAAATATCCACTCAGATGCATGGAAATGGGGGTTTTGGGACCCGGGAATTTAAATTTTTCATACCCACCACTATCCATCGCCCGATCCACCCCCTCCCGCCACCCTCCCCACTTTGAAAATCGTTCCTCTGCTCCTGTAACCTATATTTCATGAAACAAAATTGTTCTTTTTGGCATGTCATTACCCGGCTAATTTGTTAAGCCAATAGAAAAGGTGAACAAACCATTTTATTGCTTTGTCAATCAAACCACAGTGTAAGTTTTTTCAAACAATCTAGTCCCGACTGCTGTGATGAAACATTCACGAAATTACAACCGAAGAAATCATTGGTGAAAACGTAGATTTAATTTACAGGGAAAAACATTTGTCCAAAAAATCCCAAACACTTCCAGTGACAAGAAATTTTCTGTCCTGGGCAGGAATATCCGCCCGCAACATGCAAAGACTTACATTGATGTGAAAGTATATACACTAACGAAGAGTGGATTACTTTTGAAATCCTACCTGACGTCACCTGATGGACATTGTCTGAAAACGCGCATCCGTCAGCTGAAAGGTTGCTGGTATTTTCAAAAACCTGAAAGATTGCTAGAGCTTTTGGAAATTATAAATATGCCAGCGAAGTACTATAGATCATTTGGTCAGGCATATACGAAATGCCTTTGCCAGGGAGAACCGGTCAGGGACGTGGCTAGAGGTTTCCGATTGGGGGGGGGGGGGGTAGGGGGTATAAGGTAGTGAATTTCCAACTAGTTGGAGTTACCGGGAGGGCACTCCCCCCCCCCCCCCTCCAGTTGGAAATTCACTACCGAGAAAGATTTTGAAAATTAAGCCATAAAAATAGAGTAGTGAATGTACAACTAGATGGAGGGACCGGGAGGGGGAACCCCCTTCCCGGTCCCTCCCCCTAGTTGGAAATTCATTACCGAGAAACCTTTTGAAAATGAAGCTATGACAGGGGGCATAAAATTGATTCTAGTAACTGAAATGCCAATATATTTTTGATAGAATTATCAGGTTATTATTATCTGGTATTATTCTGGGAATTGAATATGTGCTAAACAAATGTTCAAGCTGAGAACTTTGAGCAATTCACACTCTCCTAACATTCAATCAGAACTTATGCAGGGATGATCAATTTTCGATGTTTCATCATTTTGTAACTGCGAATGATGGAATTAAGTCAGGATAACGATTTTACATGATGCGATTTTCGGGAAGTGCATTTCACAGATTTTTTTAATACGATAAGTAAACGTACTATAGAAATCTCGTACCGATTGACATCATGCATACTTATGAAGCTCGATATTGCGTACACTGTCGTTGCAACTAGTAACAGTTGAAATTTTTGCCGATTTCAAACCGAGTTGGGATTTTAGTAAGTAAAGGAGACATCATCATCACCAAAGAAGCTCTAAAATCCAGATAGATGGAATTTCCAACTACTCATGACTTGCTCTCCGAATTTTTAACTATAGGAAATTTTTGCCAGGATTGGGGGGGGGGGGGGACACTACCTCCCCCCCCCCCCATGCCGCCACGTCCATGGAACCGGTTGTCGCTATCTACTTTGATCTGGAGAAGGCATACAATGCATGTAACGTGGAAGTTACATGGGGTTGAGATGGCGTATGCCACATTTTATTGAAAAACCTTTTAACCCTTTACCCAACTCAACGGCCAAAACCGCCAGCGCTATTCTCATAAATCGCAAATTAATTTTTATTATTTTTTCATTTTTGGTTGCAAAAACATAGGTTATGACCCCTCCTTGAAACGAGCTCGTGGAGCTCGTTCCAACGAGGGGTCATAACCTATGTTTTTGAGACAAAAAATGAAAAAAGTAGTTATTCAAGAATTATTTCTGTAAGTGTCGTCTGCTTTTCATGTTAGGTAAAGGGTTAAAGGACCGTCAATTTCAAGTTCACGTTAGGTTTACATTATTTGATCCACGCGAGAAAGAACTGGGAGATCCTCGGGGTAGTATTTCGTCCGTAACCCTTTTCTCGATGAAAATCATTATGCGTCAGCGATGCAACAGAGAAAAGGGTATATTTTTCATTACATGTTGAGGACATTTTACTTTGCTACAGCAGCGAAAATATGAATGCCATCGAGAGCAAACTTCAGCTGTGTTTAAACAGAATTCAGAAATGGGCTACAAAATATAGCTTCACATTCTCCAAGTTTAACCCTTTACCTAACGAATCGGCCGCATCCGGACGCTTAATTTACAAATTAAGTAGTTAAAAAAATATATTTTTCAAAAATTTCAACGAAACTATATCATGTGAACCCTCATTGGAACGAGCTCGTTCCAATGAGGGATCAAGTGATACGGTTTCGTTGAAATTTTTGAAAAATTTGAAAAAACAAATATTAAAATAATAAATTTTGATATCGTCTTCGTTGGGTAAAGGATTAAAACGAATTGTGTAGATTTCTGTGAGCTCCGGAAACATCATGTCGATCCATCACGTTCATCCAAATAGATGGGAGTCCCATTAAAACTATTAAGGAAGTGAAATTATTGGGTTTATTGTTTGACAATAAACTAAATTTCACTTCCTACATTAAGAAACTGAGGGTTAACTGTAAAAGATAGCAGTGATTGGGGTACCGACCAAAAATATTACTCTATCTGCATGGATCACTTGTTTGTTGGTTTGCAGTTCTGCGAGAAAATCATAATACAAATCATTTGATGCTATTCTTAAGAGCGGTATTGGAATTAGCCTTGGCGCATTTAGAACATCACCATTCGTTCCTCGCTGAAGCAGGATAGTCTTCTCTTGAAAAAATGTCACTCCAGTGGGTCTCAAAACTGTTAGCTAATCCATGAAACCCCGCTTTTTTAATTGAATCTCGGATCCTCAAAATGTTGACGTTTTTAACCCTTTACCCAACGCAGACGATTTCAAAATTCATTATTTTAAATATCATTTTTTTAATTTTTTTAAAAAAAATTTCAACAAAACCATATCATGTGACCCCTCTTTGGAACGATCTCGACGAGCTCGTTCCAAAGAGGGGTCACACGATATGGTTTTATTGACATTTTTCGAAAAATAATATTTTTTCAGCTGCTGTATTTGCATATTACGCGGGCGGATGCGGGCGATTCGTTGGGTACCCCCCGCCTACCCCCCCCCCCCCCCCCCCCCCCCACTGCAGTGCTGGACTGATGAAGCATAAATGAATTAAAAACAAAGTAAGGACCAAAAAAATTAACAAAGTAAGGAAAGTAACTCTGGTGAAATTTAGGCGGACAACTCATTTATAACATGCGCAGAAGCGGCTTGTCAGGAGGATCTCTCATACCAAATTTCATTGAATTTCATTGAATCCATCAACTCACTGTTGATATATTGCTGAAGACGGACGGTCGCATGGACGGACGATCACTCGCATGGACGGACGGACGGACGGACGGTCGGTCGGACGCACAAATATCATTCAGATTACCCCCCATTCTCTTCGAGTGTGAGGTATAATTAAACCGAATATGGAATCCACCACACCTGAATCAGATTCAATGAAAGACAACTGTGAAACACACATTCCACCTTTGCAAACTCTCTGCAGTTGGAACAAAATATGCCGAAATAACGTCCAAGTATACACAGGGACGTGGCGACAGGGTGTGTGTGGGGTGTCACCCCCCCCCCCCCTCTCCCAATCCTGGCCAAAATTCCCTATAGTTGGAAATTCGGGGAGCAAGTCATGAGTAGTTTGGAATTCCATCTATCTGAATTTTAGAGCTGCTTTGGCGATGCTGATGTCTCCTTTACTTCCGAAAATCCCAACTCGGTTTCAAATCGGCAAAAATTCTAACTGTTTCTATCTATGGGATCCCTCCATGGAATTCACAGAACATTACGTTCCGAATGACGTCTGTCGGAATGCCAGCAATCAAGTACGGTTGTAACGTTTGATCACATTTCAAATTTAATCTGTAAAAGGGCGTGAATAAAATACATTATTACTTTCCAAAGTGTGATTTACTGGGATTTCTGGGTTTGATTATAAACGATAACTTTACAAGTGAATTATGCAACCAACAATTGGGTCATGTATCCGTGAGCGTAAACGAAGACGCTTTGTCGTGAGTGTAATGGGTACTTCATTGTTTTTTGTTTTTTTTTAACCCTTTACCTAACATGAAAAGCAGACGACACTTGCAAAAACAATTCTTGAATAACTATTATTTTCATTTTTGTCTCAAAAACATAGGTTATGAACCCTCAGTGGAACGAGCTCGACGATCTCGTGCCAATGACGGGTCACAACCTATGTTTTAGAGACAAAAAATTAAAAAAATAATGAAAATTAATTGGCGATTTTTGAGAATAGCGCTGGCCGTTTTTGACCGTTACGTTAGGTAAAGGGTTAAATAATATACTTATCGTTAACAATGAAAAGTAATAAACAGAGTAATCGCTTGACTGGACAGATTACGTGAAATAAGGCAGGGTGGTTGGATTTCGAGACTTCCACCTTTCAGCACACAATGGTCATAAAAGTATCCTGGAGTTTTACGAAAACTGTACACGCAGTGACCTGCCATTCAAAGATCAGGTTCGTGGCGGCATTGTGTGTGTGTGTGTGGGGGGGGGGGGGGGGGGGGGGCATCCCCCCAATCCTCGCCAAAATTTCCTATAGTTGGAAATTCGGAGGACAAATCATGAGTAGTTGGAAATTCCATCCATCTGGATTTTAGAGCTTCTTTGGCGATGCTGATGTCTCCTTTACTTCCCAAAATTCCAACTCGGTATCAAATCGGCATATTTATTTATTTATTGGTGGTTAAGGTCGCATATTTCTGCACAATGGCTAATCATGACCGTGACAGTTTTACGGGTGGAGGAAGCCAGAGTACCCGGAGAGAACCACCGAGCAACAGCGAGCAACTGTCAGCTCCCCAACATACTAACTCCACACAAGCAGGGTTAGCATTGGTTGAAGGCAAGAACACCATCGACGTGCAGTACGCCTTAGTACACAGCGCCACCGTGCCCCCACGTGGGAAATGGGGGTGAAGTGTCTTGCCCAAGGACACAACGCGGTTGCCGGAGGTGGGATTCAAATCGGCAAAAATTCTAACTGTTACTATCTACAACTACATTGCACGAAATATCCAGCTTCATAAGAATGCATGATACCGCTACGAGATTTCTGTAGTACGTTTACTTATCGTAATAAAAAAGAATCCTCGAAACACACTTCAAGAAAGTCACATCATGTAAAATCGTTAACATGAGTCAATTCCGTCATTCATGTTACAAAATGATGAAACATCGAAAACTGATCATTTCTGCATAAGATCTGATTTAGTGTTAGGACAGTGTGAATTGCTCAAAATTCTAAGCTTGAGCATTTGTTTAGCACATATTCAGTTCCCAGAATAATACCAAATAATAATAACCTGATAATTCTATCATAAATATGTTGGAATTTCAGTTACTAGAATCAATTTCATGCCCCCTTTCATGGCTTAATTTTCAAAATCTTTCTCGGTAGTGAATTTTCAACCGGGGGAGGGACCAGGGGGTTCTCCCTACCGGTCCCTCCCCAGTTTGAAATCCACTACCCTACACCCCCAATCGGAAACCTTTAGCCACGTCCCTGTACCCACGCCCACGTCAGTCCTATTGTCTGCGGATATGCCACGGCATATATAGTGACCTGGCACACCTAAAAATTATGACCCTCTCAATAGGAAATCCTATCTACGCCTCTGAACCTCTTACGACTTTTATCGTCATCTGTGTATTTAATCTTTTTGAGTATCCTGTTTTGGAAAACGTCTGTGTTCAGAGAATTCCCTTTTTTGTCGCATGTGGATCATGAGGAAATTCCTCTATGAGGTATAATCTACCATTCCTCTTATCCCCATCTGGGTATTCAACGACCACATTCAATGGAATCCCTTCCCGTGGGCCGCCTATGCCAAAACATTTGTTGTCGTATGAGGAAATGAGGACCATGAGGAAATCCCTCGATGGGGCCTTACAACAAAGCCCTCTTATCCTTATCTGCGGCATTGAAGGATACTTCTTACATGGTCGTTCAGACACATTTTGGAGGGTAAATAATGGAGGATAGTTGTTGTAGATACCTGTGGTTTCTACATCCAGGAACTTTCACGCTGTATCAGGCATGTCAACCGGTACCAGTATCGATACCGGTACGGTACCGCTACCGGTACCGCCGGTTCCCTCATGCTCCAACCGATACCGGTACTGAAGCTTTTGTCCCGTCGGTACCGGTACAAAATTATTTTATCGGGAAATTCCTAATTGAAAGACGGTAAACAGGCTAATAATCGTGTATGGCACACTTGCATGACGTACTTTGAACTTATTTGTGAATTAACATATAAAAACACTCCACAGGTGCGTGTTCTGTCTGCCCCACGACCACATTAAGGCCGACCATTTTGACTTTTGAAACGTCACATTAAAGACAACGAAAGCACTGTCAGTCATGGGCAACTTCAAAGAAATTATTCTGTGGTGTCATCAAAGTAATCAGAAAGCACGATTATCGTGCTTTATGATTACTTTGATGTCGCCGCAGATTATTTGTCACGTTTCCATGTTTGTCGTGCGATCTTCGGGTCTGGGGCGGTTTAAATGCGAATTTCTCCCATCTGATTGCGATTTGTCATCCAATTGTTGATTTGTCTCGGAACCAGTACCGTTTTCGGCGAGACAGGCTCTGTCCCGTCTCGGTACCGGTTAGGTTGGTACCGGCGGTACTTTGACATGCCTGCGCGGCATCCAAGTACTTCAGTGGGAAAGGTATAAAAAGAGGTGCGAGCTCGACTTTGAGCTCATTTGTGTCCTGACCATCGTCGAGTGAAGACATACTAAATCCTCGGCTCTGTGTTTTCCCGACCAGACCATAGAAAGAAGCATGAAGATCATTCGTGTCCACAAAGAGAATACCAAATCAGATCGAGAAGAGAAATACTATTCACAGAGAGATACTGAAGACCAGCTCCAGTCCATAAAGTGAAATATAGAAGCCTTAAAGTGTTTGTGTGAAACGAACAAGGAAGCGACAGATGCTGTTCTACATGCAACCTTTGAAGATTTGGCTATGTGTTTATGCTGATATGCTGTCAACATACTCGAAGACAGGATACCAAAGAATGCAATGGAATTCAGTGACCTGCTAGAACAAGCGAGTGTATTGAATCTGCTGACATTTGATGGAATGCCTACCAATATAAAAACAAATCTGTTACGGAAGTAGTATGTCTCGTACGTTTGAGGGATATTTTGCAGGACCTCGGTGCAGGACCTCGGAAATGACGTCATGTCACGTGACCTAGTGCCGCCATGTTGTGTTGAATGGTAACCCGCGTGATCGGCCATGTTGTGACGTCATCCCCATAGTGATACGTGATGTGAGTGCGCATGCGCAGCGCGTGTTGGTAGGGTGATACGTGTTTCCGTCGTCCATTTTGTTTACTGGATGCCGCCATCTTGGTTTCTATGGTAGCACGTGGTTGCTATGTTACCCAATTGTTCTGCAATAGGACGGGGTATGTTTTGAGGGTATGTTCGATTGAATCGGAGTAAATCTAATTACCACAAACAACCCGACAATCCTTCCAAATCACCAAAATCCACCCCAACTTTTACTATTTCGAATTCCTTCAGAATTCTCTGCTTCTATCTATACATGCAATAGTTTTCGTCTATCTGGCCATGTTCCTTTGTTCTAGAGTATACTCCGGTAGCGTAGAAGAGCCTATTAGTTGGAACAGTTTACCGTATTATTACTATATTTAGCAATTTCTGGGCTATTCTTGTAACTTCTGACCCTATTCCGTGTCTTGTTGTTTCATTTATCTAGATCCTATTTATAGATCATAACTAACCAATCAGATTGCTTGATTTCCCATAATCTGTATACAGAGTTATCTCCCTTCTGTATGATGAAAGACTATATCCAATGGCCATATCCCATGGAATCCCATTTTTTGCAAAACACCTGTGGCTATGGAATCCCTTTTTTGTCGTATGAGGCCATGAGGGCTATGTAAAAGCCCTCAATGAGTCCTCATTTATTATCCCTCATACCCTCATTGAATTTTGAGGTTATGAGGACCTTGAAAAAGCCCTCAATGAGGTATAATTTACTACGACTCTTATCCTCATTTCAGTATTGAATAGGTATATCCTATGGAATCCCATTTTGGAAAACGCCTGTGACTGTGGAATCCCTTTTTGTCGTATGAGGCCATGAGGGCTATGCAAAAGCTCTCAATGAGTCCTCATTTATTATCCCTCATAGCCTCATTGAATTTTGAGGTTATGAGGACCATTAAAAATCCCTCAATGAGGCATAATTTACTACGACTCTTAGCCTCATCTCGGTATTCGAGAATACCTGATATTATATTATTTGAGGATACTAGTTGGAATTTACATCCGGGTACTTCATACTACATCTGGGTACTTCTGTTGGGGTAGTAGATAAAAAACAACAATATATAACATTTCATTCATTTTTATTCATGTATACAATTCAATGTCTCAAGGCATTTCTCTTTGTAGTTCTTCTTGCATGGGCTAACCATTTCATCTTCTTGTGGGTTGGAGCTTCTTCCCATCGCATGGCTAGGTTCTTGATAAAACACTTTCTCTTATTTGATAAATTGGCTTTGATGGTTGCTTTAATTTCCTGTCTGACATCTTTGGGTTCCTCTTTCTCTAGCTGTTTCATAGTAGTAACTTCAGTCTTCTTAGTAGTAACTTCATTTGTGGTTTGAGTGGAAACATCCTTCTTAGCTTCAGTAGTAACTTCATTCGTAGTGGTAACTTCATTCTTTATGGGAGCTGGCATCTTTTTCTTGACTTCAGTAGAAACTTCCTTCTTAGTTGTAACTTCATTCTTTATGGGAGCTGGCATCTTTTTCTTGACTTCAGTAGAAACTTCGTTCTTAGTGGAAACTCCTTTCTTTGTGGGAGCTGGCATCTTTTTCTTGTCTTCAGTAGAAACTTCGTTCTTAATGGAAACATCTTTCTTTGTTTCTGTAGAAACTTTGTTCGCAGTAGTATTTATTTATTTATTTATTGGTGTTTAAGGTCACATATTTATGCACAATGGCTAATCATGACCGCGACAGTTTTACGGGTGGAGGAAGCCGGAGTACCCGGAGAGAACCACCGAGCAACGACGAGCAGCTGCCAGCTCCCCAACATCGTAACTCCGCACAGCAGCACAGGCAGGGTTAGATTGGTTGAAGACATGCGCACCATCGACGTGCAGTACGCCTTAGTACACGGCGTCATCGTGCCCCCACGCGGGCAATGGAGATGAAGTGTCTTGCCCAAGGACACAACGCGGTTGCCGCAGGTGGGATTCGAACCGAGGACCTCTCGGCTTGCAGCCTGCACCTCTACCTACTGAGCCACCGCGCTCCCGTTCGCAGTAGTAACTTCGTTCCTGTTTGTATTGGGAGTCAGTTCTTCTGTCTTTATTCTTTTGTTTACTGATCGGCCAGTATCCACACATCTTTGTTTCTTTGCACCAGCATCCATGTCTAGATTTTTTCTCTTGGCTGCATTTACCACACGATTCACTTGGGTCAGTTCCTGGGAAGTCAGCTTTAATCCAGCATCATTCTTGAAGATCTGTATATGTAAGTCATCTTTGAATCTGAGCACTGTTGTTGACACAGACATCTTCACTCTTCGACGTTCAAAACGGAAATGAATTTATTTTTATACCAACACTCCTTTTATACTTTGCTAATCGTCTTCTTCTTCTTCATCATCATCTACTCGGAATGAGTAGTTTGTCATAAGGTTGTCGAACAGAAATCTTCGCTTTTCCAAGGCATATTTCTGGGATTCTTCAAAGTCAAAGTCCTCTTCTTCACGAAGACGCTTGGCAGTTTCTTGAATTTTCTTGTGAATTGCGTCTTTGCAAAAATTTCGAATGTACACAAGGGTATGAATGTATTTCTCACTAATGGCTTCTCTAACATTCTTTTGAAGTGCTCTATATGCTGTTTCAACTGCATCTTCACTATCCATTCCATCTTCGATATATTTGGTCATGAGGTTGTCAAAATCGTTTTGGTATTTGTCAAAGGCACTTCCCATCATAGAAACGTCTTCTTCCTCTTCTTCGTCTTCTTCTTCTTCATATTCCATATCTTCTGATAGTTCCGACGATTCATCAGAGTCCGAATCTCTTGACCAGTGTTTTGGTGCACAGCTGGATTGCATTGTGTCCGCTCTCTTCGAAGGTCAGATTACAAATAACAAATTTCTTATGAGCACGACCCTTTTATAGGATATCGGACAGTGCATTGATGACGGGTTTGGTCAACTTTCCTAAAAATCCTCCTTTCTGTATGGTCCGTCTTCTTTTCCGATAAGATAGTTCTGTCTTTGGTGAGGCAATTCTCCTTATTTCGTACTTGTGTGGAATCAGCTTAGCTCTCTCAGATTTGGTTATAGGTACTGCGCCCGTCAGGATGTTTGAAGCACAATCACATATACATTGTATCAAATCATCACTAGCCATCTTCAGCATAGTCTTGGCTTCATATCGATCCGCATCAGAGAGGATTCGCAGTGTATCTAAATTTCTCTCTAATCTTGTAGTGTTGCTCGATGTTTCCGATTTCCTCATAGGGCAGTAAGCATTCTCGTGTCTGTGCATGTTGTCGGATCTGGAAAAGGCCTTTTCGCAATATCTGCAGCAATGGACTTTCATGACTTCACTCTTTCGTGGTCGTAGAACAAATGAATTTATTTTCACACCAACACTCCTTTTATACCTTTTTTCAGAGCTAGGACTGGGTTGATAACCGCCGAGAGAAAGCAACTCTTTCGTAGCATACATCTTTTGATATCTGGAGAAATTCCATCATCTGTTAGCAGCTTCAATACATGTTCGTATTTTCGCAGGTCATCAAATTCAGCTAAATTCAGTGGTATCTTATCTTCAAGAAAGTTGGTAGCACATTTACATAAACAGGTAATCAAATCTTCATCAGCAGCGCGTAGAACGGCATCGATTTCCACCTTGTCGGCATCCCGTAAAAATTCTAAAAGTGCTTTATTCTGGTCAGTCAGTCCAGTATCTCTCTCCTCTTCTGTTCTTCTTGGACAGTTATGTTCTTCATGCCTACGAGCACTGAATGATCTGGTAAACATCTTCGTACAATATCTGCAGTGGAGCCGATGGTGGTTCTTCTGGCGTCTTCTGGCAAAATCCGATCTTGAAAATAACTTGGAACAGTATCTGCATCGAACTGTAACATGTCTTCACTCGACGGCGGTCAGGACACAAATGAATTTATTTTCGTGCCAACACCCTTTTTATACCTTTCCCAACAGAAGTACCCGGATGTAGTATGAAGTCACCGGATGTAAATTCCAACTAGTATCCTCAAATAATATAATGTCAGGTATTCTCGAATACCGAGATGAGGCTAAGAGTCGTAGTAAATTATGTCTCATTGAGGGATTTTTAATGGTCCTCATAACCTCAAAATTCAGTGAGGCTATGAGGGATAATAAATGAGGGCTCATTGAGGGCTTTTGCATAGCCCTCATGGCCTCATACGACAAAAAGGGATTCCACAGTCACAGGCGTTTTCCAAAATGGGATTCCATAGGATATACCTATTCAATACTGAAATGAGGATAAGAGTCGTAGTAAATTATACCTCATTGAGGGCTTTTTCAAGGTCCTCATAACCTCAAAATTCAATGAGGGTATGAGGGATAATAAATGAGGACTCATTGAGGGCTTTTACATAGCCCTCATGGCCTCATACAACAAAAAAGGGATTCCATAGCCACATGTGTTTTGCAAAAAATGGGATTCCATGGGATATGGCCATTGGATATAGTCTTTCATTATACAGAAGGGAGATAACTCTGTATACAGATTATGGGAAATCAAGCAATCTGATTGGTTAGTTATGATCTATAAATAGGATCTAGATAAATGAAACACCAAGACACGGAATAGGGTCAGAAGTTACAAGAATAGCCCAGAAATTGCTAAATATAGTAATAATAATAGGCTCTTCTACGCTACTGGAGTATATTCTAGAACAAAGGAACATAGCCAGATAGACAAAAACTATTGCATATATAGACAGAAGCAGAGAATTCTGAACGAATTCGAAATAGTCAAAGTTGGGGTGGATTTTGGTGATTTGGAAGGATTGTCGGGTTGTTTGTGGTAATTAGATTTACTCCGATTCAATCGAACATACCCTCAAAACATACCCCGTCCTATTGCACAACAATTGGGTAACATAGCAACCACGTGCTACCATAGAAACCAAGATGGCGGCTTCTAGTATACAAAATGGACGACGGAAACACGTGTCACCCTAACAACACGCGCTGCGCATGCGCTCTCACACCACGTATCACTATGGAGATGACGTCACAACATGGCCGCTCACGCGGGTTACCATGGCAACACAACATGGCGGCACTAGGTCACGTGACATGACGTCACTTCCGGGGTCCTGCACCGGGGTCCTGCCAATGAGGCCCCAAACGTGCGAGACATACTACTTACGGAAATGTGATTTTCTCTCATCGCTCATCACACCAGTTCTAGCAGAAGCTCTGGAGAAAGTATAAAATGGATGTACACGGTACCACATACTCATTTGTCCTCTGACCACCGCAGAGTAAAGATATGAAAGTCCATTGCTCCAGGTATGGTGAAGAATTTTTTCCAGATCAGACATGCACAAACACGAAGATGATTACTGTTCCGTGAGACAACGGGAAAAACCTAAGAATACCGAAAGACTGGACAGAAATTCAGATAGGCTGCAATTTCTATCTCATGCTGACCGACAGGAAGCCAAAAACGTGATCAAGACAGCTAAAAATGATTTGATAGAATTTTTTGTGACTGTGTCAGGAATCTATTGAATTATAATGCACAATTGTCTAAATCGGAGATCTAACAACTGTTTCCAAATAACCACCAGAATAGGAGGATATCTTTACCAAAGAGAAAATTATCTTATCGACAAAGAAGGCGAATTGTACAGAAAGGAGGATTTTTAGGGAAATTGCTAAACACCCGGTCATCAATGTATATCGGTCAATAAAAGGGTGTGTTGACTGTGCTCGTAACAAATCATTTGTAATATGACCTTCGAGAAGTGCGGACGTAATGTAATCCTGTCGTCATTGTTCACCAAGAACTATTCACCAATGGAAGATTCGGAATCCGACGAGTCGTCGGAACTATCTCAAGAAAATTCTGAAGAAAGGGAACCAGTAGACGATTCAATGGGAAATATCGTCAGAAGTGCTTATAGAATCCCTTTTGTGGTCGCATGTGCCTGTGTGCTAGTGCACAATGTGTCACATTGTGCATTTTCACATAAGCACATATCGGCACATCCGGCATGTGCCTATGTGCTACATGTAATGTGTACAATAGAACATAAACATGTGCTGGGTCTTTGGAATACTTATGGAACAAGGTAGTAATGGCACAAGACTGCAAGGATGTTAGAAGATTATATAGTATTGGATGACTACAATAGAGGCAATCATAGGCCAGATAGTTGTAGATAAGATGGAAGCCGATGGTAGGATTACCTGTTTAGGAGCTTGGAATCCCACTTTTTGGAATCCCACTTATGGAATCCCTTTTTGAAATCCCTATATAATCCCTTTTTGGAAAACGTCGGTGGTTATAGAATCCCTTTTGGTCGCATGTACCTATGTACTAGTGCACAATGTGTCACATTGTGCATTTTCACATAAGCACATATCGGCACATTCAGCATGTGCCTATGTGCTGCATGTAATGTGTACACATGACATAAACAAGTCTAGGGGAGACGGAATACTTTATAAGGAGATGGGGAAGTCACAATAGAGCATGTAGATACATAGGTAGAAACTGAGAATTTAGTTGAACTCCGTAATTAGATATACTCCAGTTCAATCGAACTTACCCCCGGGGGGCCTCTAGGTACTCTAACGCTACGTGTTACTATTATAAACCATAATATAGCGACCCTAAAATGGATTCTGGGGGAATCCGGAGTAAATAAAGACGTTTTGGGTGATTTGGCGGGATTGTCGTGTTGTTTGTGGTAATTAGATTTACTCTTGTATGTGCTTATGTGCTAGTGCACAATATGACACATTGTGCATTAGCACACAAGCACATATCGGAACATCCAAGATGTGTCTATGTGGTACATGTAATGTGGGCACACACACCTAGGGAAATCAGAATAAGGAGATGGGAGAAGTCATAACATAGCTTGCAGGTGCACAGGTAGAAAGTTCTAGAAACCGAGAATTCGGAAAGAATCCAAGCCGAAAAAATCAATTGTCGGGTCTATTTGGTTAATTAGATGTGTAATCCCATTGAATCGAACGCGACTCATGGCACTAAGTGCTGCTCTTATAAACCCCAAATAGGGAGTCCCCTAATGTAGTTTTGGGTGGATTTGAGTGATTTGGAGGGAATGAGGAGAAAGAAAAAAAGTTCGCCATCTCTTATATGTTCCTGTGCTATAGCTGAAACGGTTAGCATAACGTGTTATTTTTATATGCCCAAAATGGGGCTTCACATGTCCGTTTGGGTGGTTTGGTGAAGATTTTGGTGATCTGTAAGGATGGTCGGGTCTATTTTGGGTAATTAGATATACTCTATTTCAATCAAACACACCCCATGGGACCCCTTGGTACTATAGCATTACGTGCTACTATTATAAGCCAAAAGAATGGCGGTCCTAAGTAGGGTTCTGAAAGAATTCGAAATAATACAAGTTGTCGGGTTGTTTGTGGTAATTAGATTTACTCTTCTACAAAGGAACACACCCTCCGAACATACCCCGTCTTATTGCAGAAAAATTGGGTAACATAGCAATCACGTGCTACCATAGAAACCAAGATGGCAGCCTCCTGTATACAAAATGGACGACGGAAACACGACGGAAACACGTGTCACCCTAACAACACGCGCTGCGCATGCGCACTCACACCACGCATCACTATGGAGATGACATCACAAGATGGCCGCTCACTCGGGTTACCATGACAACACAACATGGCGCCACTAGGTCACGTGACATGACGCCACTTCCGAGGTCCCCCACCGAGGTCCCCCAACATTGGGGTGAAACGTACGAGACGTACTACTTGCGCCATATTAAACTTCTTGGACTGTAACATGTGGATTCTAATGAAAGAACTCTTACCATGAGTCGACCAAAATATCTGCCATTTGCACTTTGGATTATGGTGTACCTCGCCTTTCTTGAATAAGCCTGTTTCGAAACTGCTATCTTGGATTTTAATCTATGAGGTCACAAGTCGCGGTGTGTAAACAAAGCGAGTTCCGTGTTCGTCGCGTTGAGTTCGGAATCATCCAAGCCAACTATACTGTCCAAAACAAGTTAAGCACCCCCCCCCCCCCCCATAATACCTGTGGGTATACGAATAGCTCGTATTGTGACATTCTGCATTCCTGTATCGGATCGGGCATGCATCCTTAAAACAGGTGAATATTTCCTGGCTATTGACCACTTCACTGCCGTGTGCTTATAGAGAAATGAGACAACATCACAGTGAGAGAAATTCAGATGGTCATAGACAGCATGATTAACCCTTTACCCAACGTAACAGCCAAAACCGGCCAGCGCAATTCTCAAAAATCGCCAATTAATTTTCATTATTTTTTTCATTTTTTGTCTCAAAAACATAGGTTATAACCCCTCGTTGGAACGAGCTCGTTCCAGCGTAGGGTCATGACCTATGTTTTTGAGACGAAAAATGAAAAAAAGTAGCTATTCAAGAATTTTGTTTGCAAGTGTCGTCTGCTTTTCATATTAGGTAAAGGGTTAAGGTGTGTAAGGTGTGTTAGATATGCTTGCGGCTGTTCATCGGGTACTGAACAACGTGACGCTTTTAACGTTGTGATGCCGTCGGCGGTGCCTAATATTCATTCAATAAAAAAAACCTCTAGAAACTCTTTGTTCACTAATAGGCATATTCCCCATACTGCAAACAGCAGTTTTTCTCAGGAGAATTTACCCATTTACTGTATACCCACTGGTATTATAGGGAGGTGGCGGGGAGGGGGGGGGGGGTAACTTTTTGTGGACAGTATAGTTGTGTGAAATATTAAGTTTAAATTCGTACAGTTGATGTCATCATTCGAATTAACTGAGGGGGCAACACTAGAAGACTTTAAACGATGGGATATTGCAGGTTTATAGACTTTTTCGGCGGCGAGGACTTATTTTGAGTGGCAACAAGGAGACACTTGAGTAGTATGTCAGGTACATATGAGGGATGGTTTGGGGGACCTCGGTGGGGGACCTCGGAAGTGACGTCATGTCACGTGACCCAGTGCCGCCATGTTGTGTTGCCATGGTAACCCGCGTGAGTGGCCATCTTGTGACGTCATCTCCATAGTGATACGTGGTGTGAGTGCGCATGCGCAGCGCGTGTTGTTAGGGTGATACGTGTTTCCGTCGTCCATTTTCTATACTGGAGGCCGCCATCTTGGTTTCTATGGTAACACGTGATTGCTATGTTACCTAAGGCCTACAATAGGACAGTAGTATATTCGGAGGGTATGTTCGATTGAATTGGAGTATTTTCTGGAACGACTTCCCTGGATAATTACCACAAACAACCCGACAACTTGTATTATTTCGAATTCTTTCAGAATTATCTGCTTCTATCTATATATGCAATAGTTTACGTCTACCTAGGCATGTTCCTTTATTCTAGAGTACATTCCAGTAGCGTAGAAGAGCCTATTAATTGGAACAGCTTTACTTATTATTGCTATATTTAGCAATTTCTGGTCTATTCTTGTTAGTTCTGACCCTATTCAAAGTACTCTTGTTGTTTCATTTATCTAGATTATAACTAACCAATCAGATTGCTTGATTTCCCATAATCTGTATGCAGGGTTATCTCCCTTCTGTATAACAAAAGACTATATCCAATGGCCACATCTCATGGAATCCCATTTTTTTTGCAAAACACCCGTGGCTATGGAATCCCTTTTTGGTCGTATGAGGCCATAAGGGCTATGTAAAAGCCCTCAATGAGTCCTCATTTATTATCCCTCATACCCTCATTGAATTTTGAGGTTATGCGAACCATTAAAAATCCATCAATGAGGCATAATTTACTACGACTCTTAGCCTCATCTCGGTATTTGAGGATACCCATGGCCTGGTATTGTATTATTCGAGGATACCTATCGAGGATACCTTTTATAGGATACTTCTCTGGGGATACTGTATAGGCTGTACATATTCCTATAGGTCTCTTGCTGGTCCTTAGTACTATTAATCCACCTGATGCTTTATGTTATCCTATGACTGGTATAGGTAGTATACAATGCTAGGCATAGGGGTATTGTGGGTAGGGGTACTGCCTGGCAGTTTAGAACGGTACTATAGTATGGCGGTATATACACCTATAGGCCCCTGTTAGTGCTTGGTACTATTAACCAACCGATTGCTTTGTTTTATTATATGGCTGGTATATGTAGTACGTTATGGTAGACCTAGTGATTTTGTGGGGGTGGGGGTAATGCTTGGTAGTTTAGAACGGTAGAATAGCATAGGCTGTACATATCCCTGTAGGTCTTAACCTACCAAATGCTTTGTATCATCGTGTTACTGGTAAGGTGGTACGTAATACCAGTAGTTCCTACCTTATTCCGAGTACTCTTGTTATTTCATTTATCTAGATCATTTATATAAATTATAATTAACCAATTAGATTGCTTGATTTCCCATAACCTGTACTTAATCGTACAGAGTTATCTCCCTTCTGTATAATAAAAACCTACATCAATGGCAATATCCCCACCACCCCAATTTCGGCACCCCTTTTTTGAAAAGCATATGGCCTTCGGCATCCCTTTTTTCTGAAATGAGGATGAGAGTCTATTAAAAATCTTTCTTTTAATACGACTCTTATCCTCATTTCAGAAAAAAGGGGTGCCGAAGGCCATATGTTTTTCAAAAAAGGGGTGCCCAAATTGGGGTGCCTTCTGGAGAATCCCTTTTTTCTGAAATGAGGATAAGAGTCGTATTAAAAATCCCTCAATGAGGTCTAATTTACTACGACTCTTATCCTCATTTGACAAAAAAGGGATTCTCCAGAAGGCACCCCAATTTCCGCATCCCTTTTTGAAAAGCATATGGCCGTCAGCCCATTTGGGGTGGTGGGGATATTGCCATTGATATAGGTTTTTATTATACAGAAGGGAGATAACTATGTACGATTAAGTACAGGTTATGGGAAATCAAGCAATCTAATTGGTTAATTATAATTTATATAAATGATCTAGATAAATGAAACAACAAGAGTACTCGGAATAAGGTAGGAACTACTGGTATTACGTACCACCTTACCAGTAACAGGATGATACAAAGCATTTGGTAGGTTAATACTATGAACGGTTAGGATGGGACCTATAGGGGAATATACCAACCATACTCTGCTGCCGGTCTGTATTACCAGGCATTGACCCCACCCCAGAATACCGCTCAATAATATGAAGCATCTGGTGGATCAGTAGTACCAAGGGCCAGCAAGAGACCTACAGGGATATGTACAGCCTATGCTATTCTACCGTTCTAAACTACCAAGCATTACCCCAACCCCACAAAATCACTGGGTCTACCATAACGTACTACATATACCAGCCATATAATAAAACAAAGCAATCGGTTGGTTAATAGTACCAAGCACTAACAGGGGCCTATAGGTGTATATACCGCCATACTATAGTACCGTTCTAAACTACCAGGCAGCACCCCTACCCACAATACCCCTATGCCTAGCATTGCATACTACCTATACCAGTCATAGGATAACATAAAGCATCAGGTGGATTAATAGTACTAAGGACCAGCAAGAGACCTATAGGATATGTACAGCCTATATAGTATCCTCAGATAAGTATCCTATAAAAGATATCCTCGAATAATACAATACCAGGCCATGGGTATCCTCAAATACCGAGATGAGGCTAAGAGTCGTAGTAAATTATGCCTCATTGAGGGATTTTTAATGGTCCTCATAACCTCAAAATTCAATG
Source organism: Pictodentalium vernedei (assembly GCA_031216915.1). Lineage (NCBI taxonomy): Eukaryota > Metazoa > Mollusca > Scaphopoda > Dentaliida > Dentaliidae > Pictodentalium > Pictodentalium vernedei. Next base: position 192,611,267 of record CM062288.1, on the reverse strand, counting down.
AGGCTATGAGGGATAGTAAATGAGGACTCATTGAGGGCTTTTACATAGCCCTCATGGCCTCATACGACAAAAAGAGATTCCACAGTCACAGGCGTTTTCCAAAATGGGATTCCATAGGATATACCTGTTAAATACTGAAATGAGGATAAGAGTCGTAGTAAATTATACCTCACTGAGGGATTTTTCAAGGTCCTCATAACCTCAAAATTCAATGAGGGTATGAGGGGTAATAAATGAGGACTCATTGAGGGCTTTTACATAGCCCTCATGGCCTCATACGACAAAAAAGGGATTCCATAGCCACAGGTGTTTTGCAAAAAATGGGATTCCATGTGATATGGCCATTGGATATAGTCTTTTGTTATACAGAAGGGAGATAACCCTGCATACAGATTATGGGAAATTAAGCAATCTGATTGGTTAGTTATAATCTAGATAAATGAAACAACAAGAGTACTTGGAATAGTGTCAGAACTATCAAGAATAGACCAGAAATTGCTAAATATAGTAATAATAAGTAAAGCTGTTCCAATTAATAGGCTCTTCTACGCTACTGGAGTATAGGTAGACGTAAACTATTGCATATATAGATAGAAGCAGAATATTCTGAAAGAATTCGAAATAATACAAGTTGTCGGGTTGTTTGTGGTAATTATCCAGGGAAGTCATTCCAGAAAATACTCCGATTCAATCGAACATACCCTCCGAACATACCACTGTCCTATTGTAGGCCTTAGGTAACATAGCAATCATGTGCTACCATAGAAACCAAGATGGCGGCCTCCAGTATAGAAAATGGACGACGGAAACACGTATCACCCTAACAACACGCGCTGCGCATGCGCACTCACACCACGTATCACTATGGAGATGACGTCACAAGATGGCCACTCACGCGGGTTACCATGGCAACACAACATGGCGGCACTGGGTCACGTGACTTGACGTCACTTCCGAGGTCCCCCACCGAGGTCTCCCAAACCATCCCTCATATGTACCTGACATACTACTCACTTGTAAAAAGGAGCCGAACGACGGGATCTCTACACCAGTTTACTCAAAAAGGTTTAAATAAAATCACAGCACCATTGCTTGTATTTTTTGTCCACATGTACAGAATTTGAATGTGATACTTTGAGTGATAACTCTACTCCCCGGGTGATTTAGTTACAATCCACTCTCCACGTACTGTATATATCTTACACAACTCAACAAACTCTATTCACCGAACACAGAAAACCCACCGTCTCTGTCTCTGATTGATCTCTGAACGCAGAAACACGGGTGATCACTAATTTGAAATAAACTATAATTACTATCAAAACAAATTCACCGAGGTATGAATTTTAGTTTTTCGAAGTTTTGAGAACACACATTCACAATCTGGCCAAAATTATCTATCCGCTTTTAAAGTGCATGACAAAATACATGATTGAGAGCTTTCCATAAAATAATGCCAGAACCTGGTGTTATTGATGTAGGAAACGTAGTATACAGTTTCAAGAGATTGTCTTACAACTTACATGTATTTTGACTTGTACCGTATCACCAAGATGCTGTAGAATTACACCTGTTGAAAGACGAGATGTTGAATTTGAAATACTAGTTCAAGTTCTTCGCGTTGATTTGGTGTTTAATATTCAGTTTTTTTATTATGCATGCAACATCGAGACCTAGTGTTGTTAGTGCGTCGCTTCTAGATTGTGATCAAATCAAGAATTGTAATCACAAAACTGTAACCTGACAAAAATATCAACCTATTTTTATACTTTATCTCACAGCTTCAAACGTCTTGCTTTCGAAAAGGCTAGGAAATTAAATGTGTTAGAGTTTTAACCCGTTGAGACTTTAATTATTCTGCGTTCAAACTTCACTGGGAATTCAGTTTCTTCAAAGTTTTTCAAAATGCGACGTCAAACGTCGGAAGGTACAAATAACAAGATATTTTTCATATTAGTGATGAACTGGTTGAGGGCTAGATTATTTTTGGTGGTCTGAATTTGTTATTCAAAACTTGTTTTATTACACATTATTGTAGAGTGTCCACATGCACTCTCAAATAATTTGTAATAAAACAAATTTATATAAACAAAATATTATTTGTGTTTGACTGAATATGAAATATAAACAAGAAAATATATAAACAAAATATTTGTGTTTGACTGAATATGAAATATAAGCAAGCTTTTGCTCTGTTATACTCATTTTTTGAATGCCCTGATACTGGCTTCTAGCACTCAACCAGTTAAGAAGTCTTTACAGCAGGATTATATTAGTATTCTAAGCTGTGATAACATTTGGCTCAACGGTTGTCACTGAGCACTATTCGGGAGAAAATAGGAACTGAGGTTAAAACTAAAAAAAAAATCGAAAAATAATAACAAAACAAATGACCACAAAGTATCAACGCGTTGTTTGATTTCGTACGTCACAAGACATACAAGTATCAAAGGGTTAATGATATTCCCTTGTTCAAGTAATATGTTATTAACTCAAGCAGGGACAACTGGAGCTCAAAAGGGATGGGGTTGGGCCCAGGGTGGCTTTTCCCGTCTTGATGGCTGGAAAATGGTTAGTAATTTCGAATATACTGTAACTTACTGTTAGTTGTTTAGTCTATTGCCTAAACATTGCAAAATGAAACAGTTCAATTAACCCTTTACCCAACGTACCGATCAAAATCGGCCAACGCTATTCACAAAAATCGTCAATTAATTTTCATTATCTTTTTAATTTTTGGTCTCAAAAACATAGGTTATGACGACCCCTCTTTGTAACGAGCTCGTCGAGCTCGTTCCAATGAGGGGCCATAACTTATGTTTTGTGAGACAAAAATGAAAAGAATTAGTTATTCAAGAACATTGTTTGCAAGTGTCGTCTGTTTTTCATGTTAGGTAAAGGGTTAAAAATGCTGTTCACAAAAGATGCTGTTCAAATCTTACAATTTTTTATGTTTTTGCCTAAAAAATATAACTTATGACCCTCTTTGATAGGCTCATCCCAATGAGGGCTCATTATCTATCTTTTTAAGACAAAAACTTGAGAATTTTTAGAAATTCTGGGTTTTGCAGGTTTATTAACCCTATACCTGTGCAAGACGACAGTATCAATTACATTTCTGAAAATCCAAAAAATATTTTTTTCTTTCAGCAACTAATAGCACATGTCCCGCTCAGTTAAAACGGTTAAGTGTGCTCATGCCAATGAGGGATCGTAAGCAATGCATTTTCTTACCTGCAAAGCATCGTTGCACCCCCCCCCCCCTCCACCCCACACACACACACATAAACACTCACTCACCTATACGATGGCATGGTGAGCTGGCTTTCCACATCCATCTACTACAAGGTGAGGGGTGGCTCAAGTCTCAAAAGACACCAGTCAGCAGGTCTTATCTTTCATCCTAACTAGGGCGGAGATGACAAGTTAAGTTGAAAAATATTCTTGTAATTAATTCACTGGAATGAGATTGTTACGCGATATATTGGGTAAGTTCAGGGCTAGGCGGTCTATTTAGTATTTTCCGGTAATTAACGATATCGTTTTTATACAAACTGGAAAAATTATACGGATCTTCGTCGTTCTAAAGAACCGGTTTATGAACCCCAGTCTTATCTAATGTGTGGAAAGTGTTAGTTTTTCGACGTATATTTTATTTTTTAAAGTTTCCTTTTCAACAATGTTTCTACCGAAAGTGGTCGAAACACTGTCCACGGGCATAGTCGTGACACAGTGTGCATTCATACATCATTTAAGTCGATAGTAACTCATTTCGAAATAATGACCCATACAATATTGTCATTGCCTTAACCCTTTACCTAACATGAAAAGCAGACGACACTTGCAAAAAAATTCTTGAATAACTAATTTTTTTCATTTTTTGTCTCAAAAACATAGGTTATGACCCCTCATTGGAACGAGCTCGACGAGCTCGTCCCAAAGAGGGGTCATGACCAGTGTTTTCGAGACAAAAAATGAAAATATAATGAAAATGAATTGGCGATTTTTGAGAATAGGGCTGGCCGGTTTTGGTCCTTACGTTGGGTAAAGGTTAAACAAATGGTTACACTGGCTAAATAGTTTTTGAACTCGCACTAATAAACGTAATGGGATCCGAAGTGCTTCACTAGCTCTCTTCTGCCATTGCTTACAACGTGAGTAGCATGTCGTGTACCCGGTCACCCCCCCCCCCCCCCCCCATCAACAGGACCTCGGTGCAGGACCTCGGAAGTGACCCAGTGGCGCTATGTTGTGTTGTCATGGTAACCCACGTGAGCGGCCATGTTGTGACGTCATCTCCATAGTGATACGTGGTGTTAGTGCGCATGCGCAGCGCGTATTGTTAGGGTGATACGTGTTTCCGTCGTCCATTTTGTAGACTGGAGGACGCCATCTTGGTTTCTATTGTAATACGTGGTTGCTATGTTACCCAACGGCCTGCAACAAGACAGTTAAACACGGAACCCAAATTTAAACGGAATCGGCTAGGAATCTCAATTATGGAATACCCTATATAGTCCGTTTATATGTATACAGGAGAAATCTGATTTAATATTTTAAAGGCCTGAGCGAAGGTATAGCTAGGAAGTAGTGACACAAGGCAATATTAATGGATGATAGTTTAGTCAATAGTACTGGTACAAGGCCGCAATGGAAGAAGATTGCCGTAGAAGCTAATAGTAGGACAGATAGACAGTAGTGGCCTTGGAGCTTTGGAAATAAGATGGAAGCCGTTGGTAAGACTACATTAGACCTCATTGAGGGATTTCGCATGGCCTAATACGACAAAAAAGGGATTCTCCAAAAGGTATCCTCGATAGGTATCCTCAAATAATACAATACCAGGCTATAGGTATCCTCAAATACCCGTATGTGCCTATGTGCTAGGGCACAATGTGTCACATTGTGCCTTTTCACATAAGCACATATGACAAAAAAGGGATTCTCCAGTAGGTATCCTCGATAGGTATCCTCAAATAATACAATACCAGGCCATAGGTATCCTCAAATACCCGTATGTGTCTATGTGCTAGGGCACATTGTGCCTTTTCACATAAGCACATATGAGCACATATCGGCACATCCAACATGTGCCTATGTGCTAGGGCACATCGTGTCACATTGTGCCTTTTTACATAAACACATATGACAAAAAAGGGTTCCTCCAGTAGGTATCCTCGATAAGTATCCTCAAATAATACAATACCAGGCCATAGGTATCCTCAAATACCCGTATGTGCCTTTGTGCTAGGGCACATAGTGTCACATTGTGCCTTTTCATATAATCACATATAAGCATATATCGGTACATCCAGCATGTACCTATGTGCTAGGGCACATTGTGTCACATGTGCCTTTTCGCATAAGCACATATGACAAAAAGGGTGCCGAAGGCCATGTGTTTTTCCAAAAAGGGGTGCCGAAATTGGGGTGTCTGGGGATATGGCCATTGGATATAGAGATGATGAGAATCGAATACGACTTCGTTGTAATAAGGGGAAATAACTCTGTATGGTTAAGTACAGGTTATGGGAAATCAAGCAATCTGATTGGTTAGTTATAACTTATATAAATGATCTAGATAATTGAAACAACAAGAGTACTGGGAATAGGGTCAGAACTAACAAGAACAGACCAGAATAGCTAAATATAGTAATAATAAGCAAAGCTGTTTCAACTGATAGGCTCTTCTACGCTACTGGAGTATACTCCAGAACAAAGGAACATGGTCAGATAGACGAAAACTATTGCATATATAGATAGAAGCAAAGAATTCTGAAAGAATTCGAAATGGTAAAACTTGTCGGGTTGTTTGTGGTAATTAGATTTACTCCTATTCAATCGAACACACCCTCCAAACATACCCCTGTCTTGTTGCAGGCCTTTGGGCAACATAGCAACCACGTACTACTGTAGAAACCAAGGTGGCAACCTCCAGTATGCAAAATGGACGACGGAAACACGTATCACCCTAACAACACGCGCTGCGCATGCGCACTAACACCACGTATCACTATGTAGATGACGTCACAACATGGCCGCTCACGCGGGTTACCAGGCAACACAACATGGCGCCACTGGGTCACGTGACATGACGTCACTTCCGAGGTCCTGCGCTGAAGTCCTGTTGATGGGGGTGACCGGGTACATGACATACTACTAACGTGCTTTCTGATAATGTTCACATCCCGCGACCTGTGTCTTTGCATAGATTAAAATTCCAAATGGCAGTTTCGAAATAGGCTTATTACTCTTTTTGAGGGTTAACAGAGGAGCTGCAAGGCATATTGAACTATTTTTACTCCCCGGAATGCGCATGCGTGTAAACAATGGTAAAGATGACAATCTAATTTTCTACAGTGATCTATGGGAGAAAAATGAAAAACTTTCATTTGCCACAAATTTAATTTTTTTACATAATGGACGGACATATCATCAAATATTTTATAGCACACTTTTTAAAATGGTATCAAATACGTTTTGTTAAAATTAATTTTTAATGGTTCCATTATTGTTTATAATTTTCACTTTTTATCCCAGTACATCACCTTATTAATTTGTTAGAAAAGACTGAGGTGGGTAACTTCATAACATGTACTAAATCTTTATGAGAAAATTTGGTCGACATAGATTTTATTAAAGCAAACATTAATTTTCTCTGTTCTTTCAACATATTTTGGATATGTTATTGTTTTAATGGTTCCATTTAACTTTGAAAAGTGATCTTTTTTCTCCATTTATGACTTTGCGACAAATAATACCTCTCCTCCATGGAGACAATTACATGTCAAATAAGACCGCGTGTGCTTTGGTGCGTGAAAATAACGGGAGATAATTCGAAATTCTCGCCCTCACTGCAGGAGAAGAAATAGTTCAATATGGCATTGGATATAGCCGGGCAGATCAAGTGAAATAACATATTTTGTTCTGCTAAAACATAACTAATGATCGCCCAACTGGAATGAGTCATTCGAGTGAATTACGCGGTGTTCACGATGAACCGAAAGTGTCTGCTGCCACATTTTCAGCCATTCTGGATACTTCACTGCCAAACAAAGTGTTCTAGTGCCAAACCACTAATGGAAGAAGAGGGAGTGTACTTCGCTGTTTGATCCAAATAAAGTGATTTAATTTTGAAAAAATGAACTGACAATTATTTCAACAGTGAACGGACAATTGTCCACGGCAAAAAAGCAACAGAGTACGAAAGTTCTGACGAAATTCTCGGTCGCCTCAATTACACCTCTTTGCCACGGATTCAATTTTCTTTATGGTCAGGATGAATGACGTCGGTACCTGTTATTGCACTTAAATAATAACAAATTAACCGACAAATTACTGCTAATCCACCGGGCTTAGCGGGATGCGAGTCTTTACAAAAGACAGTATGACTCGCGACGGAATGAAATATTCATCTAATTAAATGCAGCTTTTTGCAAAGTTTATAACCTACAATGTTTTACTGAAAAAGAAACAATGCTTAATTACCACTCATTGACAATTAACTTTGAAGTTTGTCCAAATACAATTTCCAAGACCTTATTGACAAAAGTACGGAAACGTATTAGCGCCACATGCAATTTAGTTATTAATCTGCAATTACGAAAAAGACTTCGGGTATATCGAAATGCCCTCCATGTGAACTGCAGTCCACATGGAGGCCATTTCGATATACCAGCAGCCTAGTCTGCCACTGATCGCTCAGATGCAAGCAACTAGCATTGTTCCAGTTCGAAAAAAAATCTATGATCGGTCCGATGGATCGGTGGGCCCACTTTGTTGCAACCATTCTTGCCCAATCATCGACGGATCTGATGCAAAAATGCCATCGAAATGCCCTCTATGTGGACTGATTTTGGTCGCTCAGATGAGCGGAAGCAGCGTTCTTTCAGTTCAAAAAATCCAAAATTTTCTCCTATCGCACAATCGATAAAGATTATCTACCCTTTGTCGGAATGAGTAGCTCTGAGAGATTCGTGTTTCTTATGTAAAGCGAATTGCAAAACTGTGCAATATCATCTGTAATACGATCCCACAAATGTTCAAGAATAGAGAAAGCTTACTAACTGATCAATGACAGTGTGTTTAGATTAACTCATTATGAAGTTAGTAGTAGGACAGGTTCATTTCGACCCCTATTTGGGGGACCCCGTCTGGGGGACCCCGGAAGTGACGTCATACCTATTATGGATATCACATGGTTGTCATGGTAGCCCAGGTGAGCGGCTACGTCACTTTCGGGGTCCCCCAAATAAGGGTCGAAATGAACCTGTCCTACTACTCAAGTTTCAACATATAACAGAGGCTGACTGGCCGTATGGTACACCGAGAAATTTCCCGATGGGTCCCCCTATAACGGCTCCCTGTGGCCCTTAAAATTGATACAGCCCAACACCTGATCGTACATGAATTTTTTTTTAAATCGACCACAACGTGAAATGGATCTGATTGAAAAGGCTGGCTGTATATCGAATTGCTCTGTCTGTGGACTCTCATTGGCAGTCCACGTGGGGAGGCATTTCGATATACAAGCAGTCTAGTCTGCCATTGATCGCCCAGATGCAAGGAAACGGCAGCACTCTTTCGGTTCGAAAAATCAAAATGGTATCTCATTGGTCCGAACTGTGGTTAGCCCTTTGAATCGCCACCCACCCACCCCCAAACCCCCCAACCCCCCTGTCGCTACCATCTTTTCCGAATGATCGACGCACATGATACAAAAATTCCGTTACAAATGCCCTCTATGTGGACTGCCAATGCTCTCTCAGATGCGAGGGAGCGGCGTTCCTTCACTTTGAAAAACACAAATTGTCTCGGGGTCTGCCCTCACCGAACCTTTTCCCGGTAACATTTTAAAACGAAAATGTTCGGACAATCAAGAATTTGTTTGCGGGTGTCGTCTGTTGTTCGGATTGGATAAAGGGTTAAAAAAAAGTATAGTTACTCTCCGGAGAATGTTGCGGATGTGGTATGGGCTGGTGCACCGGACTACCTACTTTCCAAACTGGATAGAATCCACGCGGATGCAGCCAGAATAATATCCGGACTTACGAGAGCTACCTCGGTATCAAATGTACTCGCAGAACTTGGCTGGGAGACCCTTAGACAGAGACGCTATCTCCACAAAATGGTTACGTTTTACAAAATTGTAAATAACCAGGCTCCCGCATATCTTTGTGACCTATTACCTCAAAGGTTTGAAGATATTTCCTCGTATAGCACCCGGTCACATTCCAACTTCCAGTTACCATTTACACACACGGAAGTATTTAAGCGCTCATTTATTCCTTCGTGTGTTGCGGAATGGAATGCATTACCTCTAAGAGTTAGACAGTCGAGTTCACTGAATGACTTTGTTACATATTTTAACAGAGGCGTGCTTAGACCACCTAAATACTTCAACAACGGCGACAGGGTGTCCAATATAATACACTGCAAGCTGCGCAATTTTTGCAGCGACCTAAATTCTGATAAATTTTCTAACTACATTCGTGAAACACCTAACTGTTCATGTGGTTATGAGAGTGAAGACGCGAATCATTACTTCTTTGTCTGTAGAAACTATTCACATGAAAGACAAGTCCTACAAAGAAATCTTGCGCATCTGACAATATCATCGGTCAACGATCTTCTTTATGGTATCCCCAATTTACCGGATTCCGTCAATATTCACCTTTTTCGGAGTGTACAGTATTTCATTAAGTCCACGAAACGGTTTTAGACTGGTTCACTGGGTGAGTAATCGAGCCGTAAAGTGTCTTAGTCACTTTAGGATTTGGTTGCTCGTCTAACGGTCCGACCTTGAAACCGATGGCGATTGGTGGCCATCGCTGTTGCCTCACACGCGAATCAGTACTCTCAGCATACCTGTCTGCCTGTCCTGGTTATGGCAGTGGTAGGGGGCTTTTTTGGACTTTTGGTTTTTGGACTTTTGGAGTTATGGTGGTGTTGAAATATGCCTATAGGCATGTTGACTCAAATTTGATGTGTTTTAGTGTGGCATTCTACTTTTCTTCTCTCCTTCTTATTTCTGTTTTCTGACTCTCGTAAAGTTGATTAACTATCAGCTTCCTTCTCGAACTTTGTACATACACAAAATTGGTTAATATTATACATACATTGTTTCGCCATTACATATATCTTTTTATGTTACTACTTGCAATTATATGTGATTATAAATTGTAATGTTCAATTGTATATTAAGGAAAGGATATTATCTAAGTGCTAGGCACTTGTTATCCAATCCTTTTTGTTAATTATAACAAATAAAATATGTTTAATCCGGAGAATGTTTGAGAATACTTAGAAAGGTATACTTCTAGCCGTCTCTTCCACGGGGTATCAAATTATCACTTGTTGCCCCTGCAACAGAGGTCGCAGCCTCGTGAAACTATCACAAGTTACTTACCACTAAAGAAGGGCACTTTTGCCCTCATGCTCGAGGTCGGGAAGTACAGATGCCTTCACCTAGCCAATGATTCCAGCGCCTTTGGAGGGCGATGCCATTGCTAATATAATAATATACACCGAAAATGCGTTAAATAGAGTTGGAAATGGAACTAATGCGAGCTCGTGGGAATATTCTGAGTGACTTACACAATACGAGCATTGAAGAGCCAAAAGAAAGGCCTCTTTAAAGCAAAGAAAGAAATCATTGTTAAGTTAAACTCAAATTATGGAATTAGAGTAAAATTTTGTTTATAATTGCTTAACCCTTTACCTAACGAATCGCCCACATCCGCCCGCATAAAAATGCAAATTCAGCAGTTGAAAAAATATTATTTTTCAAATTTCAACAAAACCATATCATGCGACTCCTCGTTGGAACGAGCTCGTTCCAACGAGGGGTCACGTGATATGGTTCTGTTGAATTTTTTTTTTTAATTTCAAAAAAATGATATTTAAAATAATAAATTTGGATATCGTCTGCGTTGGGTAAAGAGTTGAATGTTTCATAAAAAGTATAACATTAAGATTCAATTACAATAAAACATCTATCCAAGGCACTCCACTGAAAAAAATGTATTTAAAAATCTCACAAGACAGCTAATTAATATGAAAAAAAGACAGTGATGATGGTCGGTTAGGCTAAATAATAAATAAGTAAAAGGTTGGCACAGCCAACAGATGCTCCCAGAAAATGCAAACAGGCAAATATATAGGACAGAACATAAAAAGGGTGAAGGTCATATACCAAAGCAAACTGGAGTTATCACCCGGAAACCATTAATTTTACCATTTTGCAGCTTTTTAAGGAGCATAACTCTGGAGTGGGAAATGCCATAACAACGAGAATTAAACTTGACTTGCATTTTATGGTAGGTAGAAATGTTGCAAAATAATAAGGCAATACATCAATGCAAACTGGAGTTATCACCCAGAAGCCACTGATTTTACCATTTTGTGGTTTTTGAAGGGGCATAACTTTGGAACTGGAAATTTCATAATGATGGAAATCGACCTTGACCTGCATTTCATGCAAGGTAGTAATGTTGAAAAATAATGAGGTCATACGTCAAAGTAATCTGGAGTTATCATCCAGAATCCACTGATTTTACCACTTTGCGGCTTTCCAAGGGACATAACTGTGGAACAGGAAATTCCACAACGGTGAAAATCGAACTTACCCTGCATTTCATCGTAAGTAGAAATGCAGAATAATAATGTCATACATCCCAGCAAACTGGAGCTATCTTCCGGAAACGATTTGTTTCGGAAGGACAGACAGACCGACGGACATGCGGACAGACGGACAAAGTGGGGACTATATGCTCTCCGGAATTTTTTTCGAGGAACACAAAGCAAACATAATTGTATCAGAACCGGTTAACACTTTGCTGTCAAGTCAAGGGCGGCGGAACCGGTGAGGGGGCGGCACAGGAGATATGTGTCATCCACCATTTTCCAAAGACATTTTACGCGGTTACACAAAAAGTAAAAGTAGGCGCATGCGAACGTGTTAATATAAGGCATTCCTGTAATATTTTATCTGCAAATCCAATCAAATGTAGTTGCATGTGACCAAAGAATGCCACCTTCGGTCCGTCTAGTCTACCTCACCCATCTTCCAACCTGAAGGTCGTCTTCGGGTTGAAAGATGGTTGAAGTAGAAGAAAGAGGTGGGACGGTGAGCACACTACGGTACGCTCATTCAGCAGAACTGGCGGGTAATTGTGCATATACGATATAGAAATGTAACTTTTTCTGCTACTGAGTCGAACCACAGTGGCGTTTGGACATTTGTGCCCCTCCACTTTCCTTGAGATTCCGCCGCTCCTTTAAAACATGAGATAAATAATCTATCCAACAGAGGTTGAATGTTAAGCTTCTAGGCCACCTGCAAAATTATCTAAGGAATCTCACTGTAACGGGCTGCTTGCATACCCACTTTTCGTGGACTGCGCGCGCAGACTACCGTTTATGTAAAGTGATTGCCCTTTACTGACAAAGACATTTAATTCCAGGGATTGGATGATTTAAATGAATCGAATTAAACCATTGATTTAAATCATGATTTAAATCAATGATTTTTTTTAAATCATGAATTTAAATAAAAAATGCACAAATTGTCGGAAATATTTTCAGAACAACTTGAAAATGAACTGAACAAGATACAATGCTTATTTCCTGTTGAAACACAGTAATTAGACAGTGTTTATGACAGTTCGAACTATTCTGTAGAGTGGGAATATACATCCCACAGTGTACTGACTACTGGGGTGTGGTGTAGGTTAGTTAAATGTTTCTGAATAAGATTTTTAAGCTTATATAATTTTCCACTAATATTAATACTTAATCAACTCTGAGAACAAGAAAGCAGCCATTTAAGAATGTTGCATGAAGCAAAAATGATTTTCGAAAATTCATCTTCCTTTAAGCAAAGCTGAAGTAATGAGAAAACATAAATTTCAATGATTTCTCTCTATTTTCGTGTATGCTGTCTATTCTATGCCAAATGTATTCTGGAATTCTTGCCCTCATGCCACACCGAAGTCTGAAATGGGTAACACAGGTAAATGTTTTAGTATCAGTTATTTGTGTCCATTTTGGGGAGTAGCCATCGGTTCAAACTGTTGCCAATATACTCTCTCACATGATTCCTTCAGATAAGAAAAACACTCTCTTTTTCTCTTATCTAAAGGAATCGTGTGAAAAAAGTATCCTCTGGTAAATAATTTATGGTATGGAAATCAAAATCAAAATCTAATTTAAATTAAAATAATCGATTTTTTTTTATTTGGAAATTGTTTATTTTTAAATCACCAACCTTGTTTAAAACTCAAGGTATTAACACAATGGAATTACGCAGTGCAATCGTAACCCTACAGCTGTTTTGAATCTTCATTCATAATTATTTAGTAAACAAACCCGCTTAATAGTATTGATAATGTCATTAGAGATTCGGTCATATCAGTTTTGATTTAGAAACATTTCTTGCGTTGACTCAATGAAAAAAGAATCTTGACGGTGTTTTGGTTCCATCGGCTGGAATAGTCCAAACGATTCAATCTAACCGTAGACGATGGCCTATACAGTACAGTTGCTGTGGACTGGATGTAATCCACGTGTGGGCAGTTGGTAGTGATGTTCACGCATGCGTTTACCAGGTAATAAAAATCATCATCAGCAAAATTTTAATTAGTGAAGCACCGGGTTGTACCCGGCGCTTCATTAATTAAATTTTTTTAAGAGTATTCCTATAATTAGTGTTTGGAGTCTAATAATATTGCATCCGTGGAAATATTGCCCACCCGTGGAAAGTGGCCAGTTCACGGCGACCTTACTGTATCATGGCTAAATTGGTTCCAGGCCACTATAACGTCGAATTCCTTACAAAATTTGACCAGTTGCTTGAAAGCTTGGTTGAAGGTTTGACCATTTTATACTCTGTATCGCGCATAATAAATTAATTAACCTTCGTTTTCTGTTTTCGAAAGTTAATGGATTTAGAACTAACATCTAAAGTCCAATTTAACTCTTTCAACCAGAAAAAATACGTTTTCCGGTCCCGGTCATAATTTCATCAATTTGGAAGGCTGCTAAGTGAATGTGTGGGGTAGACCAATCAATATCTTCAACGTGCAGCCTCAGGGCTGCACGTTGAAAATATTAATGAGTTTACCCCCAAATAATGAAGATGGACTCTTCCAATTGCTGCCGTTGAACTGATATGAAAGATACCATCAGGGTCGAAGGGTTAAACGTAATTTTCGTAACGAGGTTTGTTTGTCTTTTCATGTCCAATTTTCCCTTTACCCCCGCTATCTGCATGTCTGAAGTCCATAAATCAGCATTGAAGTTCTGCTTTTGGCATTTTGTCACTTTGAAATAAAACATACAACGCATTTTTTCATTTTCAAAACTATTTAGATATATTTCAAAATTATTTCTCTGGTAAATGACCCTAGATGGGTGTTTACTTAATATTATGGTTTAACTATTTCCTTGATATTTTCCATACATTCAGCTGAAGATTGTTTTAAAATTCAAGAAATAAAAGACTTTGTTTACTTCGAATTGCTTTCTCTCCGTTTACCATGGAGCTATTGATTGCATTGCACGGGTCCAATAGATATGCAAAATCAACAAGTGACGTGTTTCATCTATTTGTTTTGAAACGAAGTCCTTAAACACCACAAAGTATTAGTGAAAAATGAAACTCGACGACGTCGCAATGTGTGCTTTTTGCAACCTGAAACAATTTCATTGACCCCCCGCCCCCCCACGCTGCATATCGAGATACACATGAAGTGCTCTCCATATTAGCAACCAAACACCCTGAGCGGGGAAGGTTCAGTCTGTTGTCATGGACAGTTTATATGTGTGCAACGATTGTATTGAAAGAAATGGCTCCAGCAAATTATATACATATTTGTGTTATTTTATTTTACTGGTCAGATCTGGTGAGTATAATGTGAATACCTCGTTTCTTTTATCTTTAAAACCCAACGACGACTGTTGAGTCCAAGTGTGGCGTATGTTTTGACCTATCAAATGATTGTATGCGTCTCAATTTTTACGTACAGTTGGAAGTCGAGAAAGCATTTCATTCATTTCATTTTGGAAAATATGTGTGGTGGTTGATAAGTTTCATACTAGTCCAGCAGGGACGTAGGAATTGGGAGGGGGCATGAAGCACCTGCCAACAAACATACTCCAGATAGAGAGAAAGAAACAGACTAACATTATCTTTATCAACATTTAACACCATAATCCACCACCATGCACAGAATCAGGGAATGTGGCGATCGCCTAACGACTCAAATGCAATCACCTGGAACTGGTGTTTCTCTTTTGGGTTCCCGTTCTTGCATTCTCGTTGGGAATTAATCCTTTTACTGCCACGCCCACTTTATCCATATATGGATGACCTCTATGTATGCCTGTATGCGTGGAAGTTTAATAAAATTTCTGATATACTTGAAACTCCTATCATCTGATGAATTGTTGGAAAGGGCTCTCTGAGACCTTTCCAACAATTAATCAGATGGTAGGTTCGATCTGTACATACCAGAACATGTAGATAATGATCATAAAATAGGCGACAATAGTCGCTTTCGGCGGCGTAAGTGTTAACAGGAAGGGGTGGCTCAGTGGTTACAGCACTGGACTTCAAACGGAAAGGTTCAAGATTCGAACCCCACCTGGAGTAACTGCGTTGTGTGCGTGGGCAAGGCACCTAAGGTGCTATATAAGTAAGGGAAATTTGTTTACTTGTTTGTTTTTAGATATATGAAGCACATTTGGATACGAGTTGTTCTCCTGAAATATTACTTTATTTTCAGTTCTGGTACGAATACAGTAGCAGTCCTCTTGGAACCATTGGCGCCTTCTGTCAACTCTGTGACGTGACTGCATATAATTTTCGCGTTCTATACGTCACAACCTTCACTTTGATGTATAATTTATGTATATTTAATTTGTATTTATGGAACATCAGAGGTTGGAATTTCAAAGTAAATTTATTTTACTTATATGGCACCTTAATCCCGATTTCCCACGTGGGGACACGATGGGGGTGTTTACTAAGGCGTACTGCACGCCGATGTCACACTATTCTTTAACCAAGCCAACCCTGTCTGTGCGGAGTTAGTACGTTGGGGGAATCGATCAGTTTCTGGGCGCTACTCGGTGGTTCTCTCAGGGTACACCGGCTTCCCCACCCGTAGAGCTGCTTGTTAAACTCCAATAAACAATTCTGTACATACAGTCGAATTTTAATATCTATTTACGTTATTACATGTACATGTATCTGAGTCGAGGTTAGGAATGATGTTAATTGTCTCTATTTACTCGTATAGAATGTACAGAGTTCGGCACGCCGTTTTTCAACAGGAATTGAGTTACGCTAGTGGTGCTGTTTGACAGAGACAAAGAGCACTTACTCAGCGCGCTAATACGTCAATATAGTGCACAATACAGTGATAGGACTGTGGTCGGCCATAACAAACAGCAAAACATTAAACAATTAACCCTTTCAACTCCAGTGGTATTTATTTATTTATTTATTTATTGATGTTTAAGGTCACATATCTATGCACAATGGCTAATCATGACCGTGACAGTTTTACGGATGGAGAAAGCCGGAGTACCCGGAGAGCACCACCGAGCAACGACGAGCAGCTGCCAGCTCCCCAACATCGTAACTCCGCACTGCATCACAGGCAGGGTTAGATTGGTTGAAGACATGCGTACCATCGACGTGCAGTACGCCTTAGTACACGGCGTCATCGTGCCCCCACACTGGCAATGGGGGTGAAGTGTCTTGCCCAAGGACACAACGCGGTTGCCGCAGGTGGGATTCGAACAGAGGAAATCTCGGCTTACAGCCTGCACCTCTACCAACTGAGCCACCGCCCCCCCCCCCCCCCAACTCCAGTGGTATCTTCTATGCCAGTTCATTGGCAGCAATTAGAAGAGTCCATATTCATTATTTGTGGTAGACCAATCAGTATTTTTAACGTGTAGCCTCGGGCTGCACGCTGAAAATACTGATTCGTCTACCCCACAATATTTACTGAACAGCCATCCTGTATAATGACGTTATGAGGTATCATGTTCCTGGTCGGAAAAACGGCCGCTGGGATACAAAGGGTTAAGCAAACAACAATGCTGGCATTCATATATGCCCAACATCTATGGTCAGTGAACATTGATTTGAAGGTCAGTGTGTCGCCTTATTATTGACAACAAAAGTTATTGTGATGAATGGACGGAAACATGGACTGAGGTTTGAAGCTTGGAGCTTATGTTCAATCGAGATGTGAAGTTGAACATACGCTCCGAGCCGCAAACCTCAGACTATGTTACCGTCAATTCATCACAATAACGTATATGTTCCAATAAGACCCTATCCATAGTCAAAAGCCCACATCGTGAATAGAACAAGGCAACTTGAATGAACAAGACAATTACTGTAACGATAACAAATATAGTAAATATAACAAATATACTAAATAAACCCTTCGTGTTCCCCACGATGTTACTGAACAACTAAAATCAATAACGTAGATAAAGGTCGAGGTTACTACATTTCAGTTCGAATCATGAACTTATAAGTGGGTTTTGAGTATAAATTCATAGAATGATCACGGTCCTCGGAAAATACGACTTTATAGCAGTATGCACTTTGAACCTCCATCCCTTGTTATACTCTTTCCAAATATTTTACGTGGTGACACAAGACGGAAAATATGCCACTGGAGCCATAAACATAGAAAAAACTAAGCGAGTTCTCATCCAATCAGAAGGTGAGGATTTTACTGTTACTGGAACATAAACGTTTTATATGACATTTTATATAATATACTCGCCCAAAAAAGAAAGTGTGCATTGCAGAAATTGATCAAAGTCCCAAAAAATTAATTTCGTAGGTGTAAAGAGTGTTAACCTGTTCATGAATAAGTTATATTGAACACAAAAAACAGCTTTCCCCGTTAAAATTGCATTAACGTTAAATGACGTGCTGCACGTTTGTGAAAAGGCATGTTTTGCACGTGGAGAGTCTGAAAATTCATGCAGCAGTGTGAATCCTTGGGTATTTAAACACTAAAGTAAGGCCTTCCTATCGTTCACATTCAAACTAGCGCTGCTGTTAAAACAACTCCACATTAGCATGCCAAGATTGACAATGAATCAACGTCTCCTTGCCCTGGGTATGATTAGAGCTGGCAGAACACACAGAGAGGTTGCCCAGCATTTGAACTGCCACCGTAACACTGTAGACAGGCTAGTCCATCGACATGCACAACATGATGACGTTCGAGACCGACCCCGCTCCGGGAGACCCCGAGTTACCACCCCTGCACAAGATCGGTACATCCGTGTCGTCCATCTCCGGAACCGGCAACAAACGGCAACGACGACAGCCAGGAACATCCCTAACCCGAGACGGATACATCCGCAAACAGTAATCAACCGGCTGAGAGAACACGGCTTACGTCCTCGAAGACCTGCAATTCGTCCGATTTTGACGTTACGTCATCGTCGTGCTCGACTGCAGTGGTGTAGACAACATCTCAGGCATCCCTTACGCTGGTGGCGACGTGTTTTATTCACAGATGAATGTCGTTTCCATCTTTCATCATCAGATGGCCACCAGAGAGTGTACAGACGTCGAAACGAACGCTACGCAGATCCATGTGTCGTGGAGCGAAACCGTTATGGGGGAGGGTCTCTCATGGTGTGGGGTGGCATCACTGCCCGTAACAGAACTGAGCTGGTCATTATTGATGGCAATCTCAATGCAGCCAGATATCGTGATGAAGTGTTTACACCTGTTGTTGTCCCATTTCTGCAACGTCACGGCCCCGGCGTCATTCTACAGCAGGACAACGCCCGACCCCACGCAGCGCTCGTGTTGTTCAACAGTATCTGCAGCAACAACAAGTGGATGTTCTTCCCTGGCCCGCAAATTCGCCCGATATCTCACCCATTGAGCACGTATTGGACGAAATGAAACGTCAGCTACGCCGGCTTCCCCATGCACCGTCAACGCTTGTGGAACCCCAAAGACAGCTTATCAGAATATGGAACAACATCCCACAACACTTCCATGCTAACTTGTTCGCTTCCATGAGGCGTAGATGCACAGCAGTAGTCGATACAGAAGGAAGTCATACCAGCTATTGAGTGTGTGACTTTTGTGTTTGACCCTTAGTGTCTTTGACTCTTCATGGCACCAAGAGTATTCGTCGTAGCGTAATGAAATTTCTCGTGTTGATCACAAATTGATTCATCTGTGATTGAATAAAATTTCCATGAATGAAAATGATATATATCTTTTTTAGTGTTATTTTTTAGCATGCACACTTTCTTTTTTGGGAGAGTATATTTTATGGCAGTGCTAATCCTATATTTCACTCTGAGCCAACAGTAATCGAATTTGTATAACCTCTCTCTTATTAACCTACACCTTATGAATGTTATTAACCTGCCTTATGAATGAATTTTGGCGCTTAGCGATAATCTTGCTATCATGGGAGTTAAACTTAAACTCAAAACCAAACTAAAACAAAACCAAACCCAATATTTTGGTGTTTGTCATCAATGAATGTGAAAATATTCAAATCTACGAATGAAACCATTAACCTTTAATTTAGGCTGGAACGTTACCGGAAAAAAATTCTATATTAAAAATCCAAAAAGGAGAGGAAACATTAAGTTATTACTTTGTTTGATTTTATGAGTGTTATTGTCACTTAGAAGTTAATTTGGTAGAAAATAAATATTAGAAAAACGATTTTCTGGATTAATTCGCGTTTTTAACCCTTTTTTGTATTGGGGTTTAACGACACATTAACAGCCAGGGTCATATCATGTCGGTGACAGTTTTACGGGTGGAGGAAGCCGGAGCACCCGGAGAGAACCACCGAGCAACGACGAGCAGATAGCTGACACTCCAACATCGTAACTCTGAACTCTGCACCGCGGCACAGGCGGGTTAGATTGGTTGAAGACATGCGCACCATCGACGTGCAGTACGCCTCAGTACACAGCGTCATCGAGCCCCCATGTAGGCAATCGGGGTTAAGTGCCTTGCCCAAGGACACAACGCGGAGCACGAATCAGTCGCTGAAATGGTCACCCATCCAACTACTAACCGCGCTCGGCGTTGCTTAACTTCGGTGATCTGACGAGAATCGGTTACCGCGACGCCACCGCGCCCCTTTTTAACCCTTTACCCAACGTAACAGCCAAAATCCGGCAAGCGCTGTTCTCAAAAATCGCCAAATAATTTTCATTATTTTTTTCATTTTTTGTCTCAAAAACATAGGCTATGACCCCTCATTGGAACGAGCTCATCGAGCTCGTTCCAATGAGGGGTCATAACCTATGTTTTTGAGGAAAAATGAAAAAAAATAATTATTCAAGAAATTTGTTTGCAATTGTCGTCTTCTTTTCATGTTAGGTAAAGGGTTAAAAAGTAAAAACGCTCCGATTCTTTATAGGCTGTTACGGATTCTTTCCTTGCATTATTTATTTATTTATTTATTTGAAGACACTTTCGATAGCCAGGGTCACCTCGTGTTGGACAGTTTTGCGGGTGGGGGAAGCCGGAGTACCTGGAGAGAACCACCGAGCAGCAGCGAGCAACTGTGAGACTCCCCAACATACCAACTCCGCACAAGCAGGGTAAGCATTGGCTGAAAACAAGTGCACCATCGACGTACAGAACGCCATAGTACACAGCACCACGTGTATTCAGTGCCTCGCCCAAGGACACAACGCAGTTACCCCTGGCGGGGATTGATCGAACCGTGCACCTTTACGTTTGGAGTCTAATGCCATAACCTCTGAGTCACCGCTCTCTCTGCTTGCATTATAAATTGATCCAGATAAGTTTTGATATTAATTTTATATCAGTTCAGTGACTGAGTAATCCGGAATCCAACGAGAGTTTTATTCACATTACCCGTACGGTACAAAAGGTTTGACCCTCCAATCCATCCATATCAGCAATAGGTACCAAAAGTTAATTTCTCAAGTTCCATATTCCTGGTGTTTAGAGGCCAGTAGCCCCTAACCCACCTCCCCCACCCTCCTTAAAAAAACTTCCAAAAATTGGCTTTATTAATACTTCCGCTAACATTACCGACTTTTGGCCGACTGACCGCCACTACTTTCTTGGAATCGTAAACAGAGATGGGCGGTTATGGAAATTTGGAGTTCGGTATCGGTTTCGGTATTTTAGGAGCGGGGCATACTACGGTGTCGATTCGGTATTCGGTATCTGACATGACTGAGAATTACAGATAATGTCAAAGGGGAATTCACACAAGGCAATTTAGAACAAGTTGTTCTTGGATCATTCTACCACAGTGCAACAAATACCACTTCCAATGAGTTCAACATTGGAATTTTTTGGACAACACAAATCATATCAACAGTAATTTTGTGGCTTGTTCTAAACACACCTTAACCATTAACCCTTTACCTAACATGAAAAGCAGACGACACTTGCAAAAAAATTCTTGAATAACTAATTTTTTTCATTTTTTTGTCTCAAAAACATAGGTTATGCCCTAATAATTGTACATATCCAGTTGCTCTGCAGTAATATCTAGCCAAGTCTTGGTTGCCTTAACGGGCAGCCAAGACTTGATTCACTTCAATACAAATCACTGCCCAGGTGATATGTCTATTGTCAGCAGGACTTCCTAAAATGACATGCTGAGGGCACATGATCTGAGATTACTAACACCCGGAATAGACCTTTAACCCTTTACCCAACGCAACGGCGAAAACCGGCCGGCGCTATTCTAAAAAAATCGCCATTTAATTTTTATTATTTTTTCATTTTCTTGTCTCAAAAGCATAAGTTATGACCCCTCATTGGAACGAGCTCGTTATATCGGTATCGGTAACGGTTTTTCTCTATATTGCCCACCTCTAATCGTGAACCACAACTTAGGAAACGATATTATCTGGCGTTTTCGAATAAGAAGGGGCTTTATGATGGAGGGGGGGGGGGGGGGGGGCAAAAATTCCCCAAAATCTCACAAAATGTGTTTTTTTACACTTCAACATACATTGCTAAATTTTAGCTGAATGACAGCTATAATCTTCCTGGGTCATGAATCATAACTTAAGCCTTTGAACCCTGATGGTATATTCCGTGACATTTGAGAGAGCCATCAACTGGTAAACGCCAACATGGCTGCTAGGTGCAGCTTGCAGTTTGACCCTGCCCCGACCAACTCATAAGAATCACACTGTAAATCACACTACACTCGCGCACCCTTCGACAACATCGACTGCAGAATAAATACAAACACACATGCAGCCACGCTCGAGTGGATACGGAGAGGCAATGGCGACTAGCAACATAACCCCCCCCCCCCCCCACCCCGAAAAAAAAAGCAAGCATGGCTGCTGGGTGTTGCTTGTGGCTGGACCATGCACTGAACGACTCACAAGATAAATAAATAAATAGATAAATCAATCAATTAATTTAATTTGTCCCTAAAAAAGCATAATGATCTTAAATGTGTGGAGAGACAATATTGGACAGTAAATGATGCTGAAATTCCAAACACCCATCAATGAATTTTAAAAAAGGAAAAAAATGAGAAACGAACTTTATATCACAATAGTATGCCATTCGAAACATTTAAACTTTGCTGAGGTGTTCAGGTAGCATATGTAGATGTGCATAAAGGTTTCGGAATTTTGATATGGTCCAAGTGGTTCCAGTGGAACTACTTTTATGGTTATTGTTAGAAAATCGGTTTCCACTGAAAGGATTCTATGGTATTTAATTCGAAACCTTTAATCTATGCTGAGGTATTCCGGTAGCATCTGTAGATGTCCATAAAGGGTTCGGAATTTTGGTTTGGCCCCCAAGTGGTTCCAGTGGAACCATTTGTATTATTAGAAAATCAGTTTCCCGTGGAAGGCTACTAGGGGTTTTAATTTGAAACGTTGAAAGTGTGTTCACATGTTCTGGTAAAATGTCTAGATGTGCACAAGGGCTTAAGATTTTTGATTTGACCCTATGTGGCGCCCGTAGCACCACTTATGTCATTAGAGAATTGTTTTCCAGGCGGAAGGCTCCAAGGGGTTTTAATTAGAAGCGTTGAAAGTGTATTCATATGTTCCAGTAGGGTCTCTAGATGTGCATAAAGGTTTTGGATTTTCAATTCGACCCCTGTGGTGTCCACAGCGCCACTTTTGTTGTTAGAGAATCGGTTTGCGGTGAAAGCTTCTAGGAGTTTCAGTTCGAAATGTTGAAATGTTGTTTATATGTTCCGATTCTTTATTCGGCCCCGTGTGACACCTTTATCACCACACTACCTGTGTCGTTAGAGAATCAGTTTCCGGCAAAATGCTCCTAGGGGTTTTAAATTCACGTGACCATACTTCAGCACTCCGATTGGTTGATTCTGTATGATGTATAGTTAAAACTAGAAGTCCTGTCATGAAATGCGCACAAATAGCACGTCGATCTGCGCGTTAAACTACGCGTTATGACCATAGTAAGGCTATCAAATTCTGTATATATGGCCTGTGCACAAGCAATGTTTCAGTCAATGGACCTCCGGGTAACCCGGCGGTCCATTGGCAGAAACATTGCCTGTGTTTGCCATGAGTAACCAGAAGAACCTGTCGTGCGTTGGATGCCATTCAATATGGCAATTGCGCGCAATTTCTACGCGCAATTAAGCCCAGATAAGCGCACAGTTCGTGGCAGGACTTCTAATTTTAACTGTATAATAATATATGAAATATCGCCAATTAATTCAGAAGAATCCTTAATGAGAATGGTAAAGACTCTTAAACGGCGTGTTTAAATCTCATGGCTGCACCCACATTCTCGCAATCGCATCGGACCTAGTGTCTTTGATCCAAAGTTATTGAGTACTTTAGATTTGGAAAAAATCGTCTGGATATTTCAAAAGTCCTGACATCGTGGTTGCCTGACCGAGATGAAACACGGTTTCTATCTCTTTACCTCAGAGTTTATATGATGTACTGGTAAAAAAATGCATCATGCCGTTATGAGCTAATATGATGACGCCATCGTCGGCGTAGTCGCTACCATTCTTTTTTGTCAATCGTCCTCCTATCTTGTGATAACTTTCGCTCGGATGGAGAAAGATATCATACGTTTCGATATTGAGTAGTATCTCTCCATCATTATTGAGTCTAGTTCCCGAACGGGTAAATATTCGTGCACTTCATATTCTTGAATACTTTCGTCTCTTATTATATCTTCCGTTATGTCTAATATGTTCCTCTGTGGCGCGTGTTGTTATAGTCGTCAATCAAGTCGTCAAAGACATTCAAGTATTTCTTAGTCGGGTTAGGCGCGAAGTATCTGCGCATTTTCTCCTTCATGGTTCTGTCCCATCGTTTGACCACCTTCTCCTCGTTTTCCGTGGAATAAATGTCGACAAGACGACGAACGTGAACGTTGTAAAATTCTCGACCTCTATCCACCCAAAATTTCTCATGTTTTCACGAAAAAAGTGGTAACGATACTTTACAAAGCTTCAGCCACACTCGTTCCCGGTTTATTTTTCATCGCTCTTATTCATCCATATTTCGAAAACACATATATCACATGTAACGTCGTTAATTTCGACGTTACAACCCATGTCTTATTTCCTGATTATCAACTAGTGTCTAATCGGTGCATGGTTCCATAGCAGCAGCATTGTATTCTTGTGCGTAGTTCACATGACGTCAATTACGACAACAGGTGCAAGTAAAGCGCATTCATGACGTCATGGTGTGAAGCGTCTGAGCCAACGAACTGATTGTCGGTTATTTTGGGAGAATTTAGCGACAATGAATTAAATAAAAAGTGTTAAAAAACATTCGAAAATTCATGTGATATACAAATCTTTAACTCGTGATGTTTGGATATAAGATTTTTTGAAACACGTTTGATGAATTCGATTCACAACTCGCCTAAAGGCTCGTTGTGAATCAAATTCATCAAACTCGTTTCAAAAAATCTTATATCCAAACATCACTCGTTTGAGATGCTCTATTTCACACCTTTGTTGTGTCTAGACAGCGATTTTATGTCCACCAGGTCGGCAGCCCACACCTGATCCAATCCTTTGACGAATAATCTTCTCTTTCGAAATCTCCGCGCTATGGGCTTGTCCAGTTCGTTCGCTATTGCATTAGTGAACTCCTTTTTTATTTTGAATTCCATTCGAAAATTCATGTGATATACAAATCTTTAACTCGTAATGTTTCGATATAAGATTTTTTGAAACACGTTTGATGAATTCGATTCACAACTCGCCTAAAGGCTCGTTGTGAATCAAATTCATCAAACTCGTTTCAAAAAATCTTATATCCAAACATCACTCGTTTGAGATGCTCTATTTCCCACCTTTGTTGTGTCTAGACAGCGATTTTATGTCCACCAGGTCGGCAGCCCACACCTGATCCAATCCTTTGACGAATAATCTTCTCTTTCGAAATCTCCGCGCTATGGGCTTGTCCAGTTCGTTCGCTACTGCATTAGTGAACTCCTTTTTTATTTTGAATTCCAATTCCGAATCGACGTTTCGTGCTGATGAGTTTACTGACTAGAGAACTTTCGAATTTCTCTCTCATCGTGGGATTGACTATATATTTCAAATCTTTCAACATGTCCTTGTCGCACACATCGTTTCGAGTCTTTGTATCGGAATGCTTAGCATAACAGGGATCATGACTGTGGGCAGCTCGATCCAGTCTATTGATGGGTTTGCTCCGCGATTTCAGAGTGAGATCTTTATTCAATCCTTTGTTCAATTTCGTCTCCGATCCCGTAAATTGATGCCCTGGCAGATGCATTTCGATGGGAAGATTATTGATGAATCTGTTGACCATTCCTCCACCTCTTTTGAGGAAATGAATTTTAGTCGAACGAAAAACTTTACAAGTGTTTCAAATCATCTGTTTATTATTTTTAGTTTGCGCTTTTTGTGAGTGATCCATATCCGTCGATTTATTACATTTTATGAAATACATTTTGTTCTTTTGTTTTGTTAATTTTATTTTTTTTTATTACTTTCTTATAGATATATAATGTCATTATATTTTTTTATTTTAAGTCAGTCACTGGATCTTTATTTTTCCCAAAGAGTTTACGAAAAGGAAAAGACTCCATGGCTTCTTCTCGACCTTTTCCTATCAGATTATGTTTCGTCTCCTCTTTGAGAATCTGACGAGGTTTTCTCTCATACCTTCTTTTAACACCTCAAATTTATCCCTTTCCGCGAGAATGAATCGCAATTCCCTATTGGAAATCCCTCCGTCTTTCAGAAAAGTGGATATCATGTTTCTTATGGAAATGATTTTCGCGTCGACCAGCACTTTGATATTTTCGTGTTTCTTGGCCTTTAACAATATTTTTCACTCATTAAGTTCCCAACCGTGCTCAAGAATCCTGTCGTAAGAGCAACTCCCTCTACCTCCAACGCGACTGGAATGTTAGGCACGGCCGATAAGATACCCACTCAAACCCATGTATACGGTGATGAAAGATAGATCCAGACATTCCACCAATTTAGTCATTCGAGCATATGTCTTGTTGAGCGTTTATCCCTTTCCATCGCTAAATAATGTTGAATTTAATTGATCTGATCGATGCGAAATGCCTTGCCTCTATCTTCCAAAGGAGGCGCCGTCGGTAATACAGTCGTCAATAAGTCGGGATATACATTGGCCCTTTTTAATTTAATTTTTATTTTATTTTTATTTTTTTTTTACTTCCTATCTTATTTAATATATATATATACAAAGATTATATTATATTATTTTCTCTTCTTCTTTCACAAAACAACGTCTTAAGGCGAATTCAAACACAATAATAGTCCTCGAAATTCTTTCCTCTCTTCAGATAGAGAATGTCTCCGTGAGCTTGAAATACACAGCTACCTTTCGCGCGTTGCAGATACAATCCTTTTCCATCCGTTTCGATTCAATACACAACTCCTCCTCGCTTTAGTAACAATCCATTCCACATTATTGTTTGTGCACTCGAACTAGCCAGTCCGATAGAGCACACATTCCCAAAGCCGGCAACATGCTTTTGGTGAGAATGGGAAAAGACTTGGTGGCCAATCCCCCCAACAATCCTAAGCAACCATCTTTCATTTTCAAATTATATCTCATTTCTGCAGGACTCAGTCTCGCGGTCAATCCTCTTCGATTACGACGCGCTTTGGCTATTCTAATAATTTGCGTTTTGGTCAAGACGATTTTGTCGCGTCCATTACTCGAGTCTTGATGACCTAATTTGACTCTCGCAGCTTCTCTTCGATTTTCTAATGCTCTACGGTGTTTGTCTTTCTGACCTTCAGATATGTTTACGTTTTGTATTCTGTTTCTCGTCATTATTTGGGTTTTTTTTTTTATTTTAACTTTGTTACAAAAAATTTTTTATTCAATTTATTTTTTTTATCCCCTATTATATATATAAATTGATTTTAATTTTTTTGCAAAACAAAGAAATTTGTTAATTTTTTTTAATTCAATTTTCTATTCAGCAAAAAAATCATAAAAATATTTTTTGTTTGTTTGTTTAATCAAATATTTAACAAATTTTATTCTTCTTTTTTGTTTTTTATTTTCTTAAATTTATCTTAGGTGAAATCGCATCGCCGCACGTTCACTGTGAAGATCTGACAACTCTCCCTTTTGATTCGTTAATTCAGTGGCAATACTGTATAAAGTAAAAGAAATCACCGGCAAATAAACTAGATTTCGTGGTTGCTCTATCATCTTGTAGTCCAGAGAAACGTCTGAAAAGAATGAGTTGATCGTGGGCTGTGTGCCACCATTCACTGAACTTCCAGAGATCAGGTCCACATTCACCAAATTACTGTTGAGAATGTCCAGCATATTTTCTGATGTTGCATGTCCGTGGTACGAGTTTTGGACGAATTCCAACATCTTTCCAAACATACCATCTCTTCTGACATGCACTCGATAACCCTCTCTCATGTCCAATGTCGTTTGCAGAGTGTTGACGTTGGCAGTTATGTCGATGGCAGTTCCGTAATGACTATCAAACTTCGTTCAAGTCTGAATGAGTTCGTTCAGATCGACTAGGTCATAATTGCCTTTGGGAATACGAATCGTAAACCAATCCGTTCCGTTCAAATATTTGAACATTTACACAAAACGACACACGTGTGTGAATGGGTTAATCGATATGGCACGAGTGCCAGCGCGGCAGGATAAAACGAGAGGCCACAGTCCTTCACGTCTATAAAAACAATTATCAGAAGGACACTCAGCAATTCATTTGACAACAACCAATAAAAAGAACACATTTTATTGTCAACCAAATTCACAAGGGGAATCCGTGTTACTATTCGTCCCCTGAGTTGCAATGTGTTCTATGTGCCTTCTGACACGTAGAACACATTGGAACTCAGGGGACGATTTTTAGTTATCGCTAGCGATTCAAATTGTAATTGGGGTGCCAAATAAACTGCATGTTGGTTTGGCACAAATAGATTCATGAAGGTTGCCACCAAGATTGGGCATCGGACCATCACAAAATTGGGCACCAGGGGTACCCAAAAGTGCCGAGTTGCTCAAAATCGCAAAAAGTGAAAAAGTCAGTGACATGTTAGTTATCAGTGGAAAAATCGATGCATTGAAAATAAAGCAGGGAGGAATTATCCTCTCGGTTTCCGCGCGAGATTCGGGGATCCCACCCATCCTCCAGCCTTGGCAGTCGATAAAGCAACGAGAATGTTGGACAGGGATCATTGAACCAATAAAGAAACTTTCAAGTAGCTGCGTCCAGTGGTTTGGAAACTGCTGGTCTGACTCTACTATTTTTTCAGTCTTGACATCAAATTAGCCAAATCACCGTCTTTTTTGCCATTAAACCATGAGCGGCTTCTGTTCACTTTTTCGTTTGTCAGTTTTTGGGGGTTTTAAAGGTGCGGTTGGGACCTATTGGCGACGGTTTCAAAGATGCAAGTTTGATTTAGTCCCTTCTCTCCAACCTAAACAGCGGATAATTAGTGTTGAGAAATATTTTCCTGCAGAGGGGCAGGCAATGCACATTCACGCGCCGTTTCGCTGAATTACTTCCCTTCATCAAAGTTCTGCATTACAGCCAATTCTCGAGAGATTTCCAACAAAGTGATACTTCTGGTGCAGGAATATTTGTCTCATCTTTTGCCATAAAAAGCGGCTTGAATTGCGCATTCTCTATCATGACCCATTGAGAAAGAGAAACTGCGCATGTGCGTGGGGTTCCCACAGAAACTTGCGCGGTGTTTGATGATACATACTGTATGGATGTATTCGGAAGGGCTCCGAAAATAAATGCGGAAAATTTGGATTGGCTGCTCCCAGTGCTTTAGCCACAGTCTACACTAAGCGAATGGTCGTTTATTCCGCACATACGCACATGCTGAAAAGTGTTGAAAGCCGCGGCGGTAGTGTTAACGGGCGACTTAGTTTGCTAGGAGGAAACAGACATCTTATTCTCCATGTATGGGGGGAACCATCGTTAGCCGGCTCGCAATTTCCTTTACCAGTAAGAAGTCCACACACACCTTTACTGTCCAACTCACAAGAGCACAGTTGACTATAATTCACCAAGTGATTTATTGCGCGTGCGAGGAACAAGATTCTTCCTGTCAAAACTGGTCGTTAATCACATTGCAATGGATATCCCCTTCAGATTTTTTCACGCCAGCTACAACCACACTGAACACATATTCTACACCATGTCTACGTAATTTCTGACTGGCCGGGTCATGTATAAGCGTTATTTGATGACAGAACAGTTACATACGCCACAAATGCCTTTCCCTGCTGAATGCTGACTTATATAAAAAATATTTGGAAGACACGGCGTCGGCTGTCAATACAGGTGAAGCTACCTCAGGCATGGCTTATCAACATAGAGTCCATCGATACATCGTCGAAGTCGATTAAGTTCTACTAAATCAATCCCAGTGACCAGAACCTAGCGCCCTCTGGTCAATTCATACCCGAAATACAAGTTATAATTCATAACCTCGAACCTTCACATGGGACTTAGAATGATCCCTTTTGGGTCTGCGCCTTAGGGTCTACCGTGCACCCCAACGAACACCAGCTCATTGTATGAAGTTCAGCTTCCACACATGATTCATTGCACCATGCACATGAGAGGCATCCTCATCAGCTGGATTATACCACTCCAAAAACAAAAACAAAAAACAATAACAACGACTCGACCGATCAAATCCTACCTGCGATACAAAGCCACGCACGGCTGTACGATCATGGAATTACCCCCCAACGTATAAACTGGCTGATACGGCTGACAAATTACTTATCTTTTACAAGTAGTCAGTAACCATGACGATATTGTACGAGAGTAGTATAGGGCAGCGGTATATTCAGAGGTGAGTTGGATTGAATAAGAGTAATTTCCCGATTCGTAGAAATACCCAATTAAACTCGCCAATCCCTCAAAATCACCAAAACTTCACCTAAAACGACTTTATTTGATATGAGGTCGCCCAGAATGGGCTTTTCCCCCAGTAACAGGGGTGTTCCTTTCTATAAAAGTAGTTTTACTTCGTAGAATTACCGAAATAGACCCGATAACTGTTCATTTGACTTGAATTACTGCAGAATACTCGGGTTCTACCCATTTATCCTCAAGCTATGTTATGACCTGCTCCATCTAATCATAGAGTATTCTGACCTTCCTAGATGTGTTTATGTCATGTGTATACATTACAGATAGTACAAGGGTACATACGGCCAAAAAGGGATTCTATAACCACCGACGTTTCCCAAAAAGGGATTCTGTAGGGATTCAAAAAAGTGATTCAACAAGTGGTTTTCCATAAGTGGGATTCCAAGCTCCTATACAGGTAGTCTTACCGCCGATTTCCATCTGTCTGTCCTATGATTGCCTCTATTGTAGTCATCCAATACCATATAGTCTTCTAACATTCATTCTTGCAGTCTTGTGCCATTACTACCTTATTCCATAAGTACTCCGACGACCCAAGGTGTGTTTATGTTCTATCGTACACATTACCCGTAGCACATAGGCACATGTTAGATGTGCCGAAATGTGCTTACATGAAAATGCACAATATGACACATGCGACCAAAAGGGATTCTGTAACCACAGATGTTTCCCAAAAGGGGATTCTATATGGATTCCAGAAAGGGATTCCGCAAGTGGGATTCCCCAAATGGGGTTCCAAGCTCCTTTACAGGTAATCTTAACACTGACTTCCATCTTGTCTTCTGTTTTTTAGCCTATGATTTGCCTCTATTGTAGTCATCCAATACCATAATCTACCAACCTTGCAGTGTTGTACTATTGCTATTGACTTATAGCATTACCCCAATTGTGTTTCGTCATCTGTCCCCGGTCTGGTCTTTAACAGTTAGAGCACCCCATCCATCTAAACCCGTATCAATATATACATTGCCTAGACCTAGTGAAAGTGATCGTACCGAGATGTGATTGTGTGCTAGTACACATTGGGTCACAATGTGTACACATTGCAGGTAGCACATATGATGTGCCGATATATGCTAATGTGATAGTGCACAATGTGCGCACATCACATAAGCACATACGGGTATTGGAGGATATTTATGACATGGTGATGTACTATTGGAGGATACCTATTGGAGGATACTTATTTGAGGATACTTATCGTAGAAATCTTACAACTGGGTACTTCACGCTACATCGGGATACTTCTGTTGGGTAGTTGATAAAACACAACAAGATGTAAGATTTCATTCATTTTTATTCGAGTATACAGTTTATTAAGATAGATACACAAGGCGACTTTTTCGCCGAATATATCTTTAAAAATGGCTCACGTAGGTGGCCCTCTGACTTACTGGCTGGTGACAAGTCTGTTTGATCTTTGTCCAGAAGGTAAACATCAAATAACTAAAGCGTTATTATCACCGTTTCTCTTTTTTCTTCGTTTTATACTTTTTTTCCTTTTCTTCTTTTTTATAAAAACCCATCTATTTACAACATCTATTTACAGTTCTATTTACATTTTAAGACTGAAAGGCTTTTTTGGGGGTCATTAATTCAAGCACTAAACCCATAATACAAAGTCTCTGTTCATTTGTGAGAGGTTTTTCGAACATATCTTCATACTCTATCTGTACAGGCGGTGGATTCATTCCAGAAGTATTATGATGCTACAGCAGATGGACGTCATTCTTGTTCACTCTTTCAAGTGCTTCTTTAAAACATGTTATAACCTTCTCTTCTTGAGACATCATGAAGCATATATAATGCGGAATCTGACTTAGGTGATCAACTGTACATCCATAGCATTTTTCTTTCACCATTGCATCAGTGTTCTCCGCCACATAATGAGCAGAGTTCATGTTGCAGAAGTTGCCCAAGTTCTGTATCAATTTCATCAACGATCAATGGTCGTGGTTGGTTATTCTCACTGTGATCTTCTTCGAAGATGGTTCTTAAATTAGCTTCTTGAAGTCTTTAATGTCACTTGGTCCTAGTGCAGTGTCTTGTTTTCAAGATTAGCAAGTTCATGTTTTGCAGGTTTGGTCTCTTTGGTCAGATCTTCCATTACATCTGTTTGTAGGATTTGGGTGTTGATGGCTGCATCTACTTCTTCTATCTCGGATCTTCAGAGAATTCCATTCTTCTAAAGGTAGTGCAATCCCAGTCTTGGTTGGATAAGGTCTTTTCCCTCAAAGTGTCTTCGGAGATGCATCTTCAGTTCGGTTGTATGTTATCAGGTGTCATCTGTTCAGGTTCTTGCAATAATAGTTTAACTGGGTGTTATCAATCCCTTTCCATACCCTCGAATGTTTATGTCAAATCACGGAATCCCATTTCAGGGAGTCGGCTAGGAATCCATTTACGGAATCCCTTTTTAGGATATGTCTGCTGCTATGGAATCCCTTTTTTCTGAAATGAGTCGAAGAGTCGTATGTGGAGTCACTCATTCGAACAATTGCTCGATGGCTCATTTTCTCGATGGGATTCGAGTCGTCCGAGCAATCGGAGATAGTTAGTAAGCTTGTAGTAATGATACAAGTTAGTTGTAATCCTACAAGACTGCAGGAGTGGTAGAAACCTATAGTATTGGGTGATTGCAGTGGAAGCAAATGATAGTATAAATAGACCATAGACACTAGTGGCCTAGGGGCTATAAAGGTGATGGCTGGTCTAGAAGCTTTATAGTATCCCTAACTATCTTCAGATTGAAATCATACAAAAGGTATCCTCCAAAAGATATCCTCCAAAGGTATCCTCCAGTACTACATCGACATGTCATAGGTATCTAACAATACCCAGATGAGCATACGAGTCGTAAAAAGAGTCACTCGATCGATCAATTGCTTTATAGCTCACTATAAGGATTCGAGTTGTTCGAGCAATGACTGTTCAGTTATTGCTCGATCGCTTATTAGGAGAACTTGAAATAGGTATGAAAAGATTTTTTTCGAACAATCAGTAGTAGAATGGCAGTGATATGAATTGACACCCTTAGATTTATTAGTGTAGTAAGAGCTGCAGCAGTACCACAAGTTAGTAATAGTTGAGACACAGGACAGAATAATAGTAGCCAATAATCATGGTACAATGCCTTAATGACAAAGGCCCGGAATGTTGGTAGAATACCATACTAAAGGTGAATACTATACTGACTTATCATAAGAGAGATGATAGTGATAATGGTAGTGTTCTTTGAGCTATAAAGTTAATGCGTGTTCTAGAGGCTAGGAGCTAAATAAGTTTAGAAGCCATAACTTTCTTCAAATAGACACCCTCCAGTAGGTTTCCTATAAATGGTATCCTCCAAAGGTATTATCAAATAATACATTGCCATGACATAAGTATCCTCCAGTTCCCAGATGAGCATAAGAGTTGTGAGAAGAGTCACTCTTTCGATCAATTGCTCTGTAGCGCGATAGAATTCGAATCGTTCGAGCAATGACTCTTCAGTAACTGCACGATAGCTTATAAGGGGGAATTTGGGATAGGTATGCCTTGGGGTGGCAGAGAAGTCTGGGTCAAACAGGTAATAGTATCCTCAGATAGGTATCCTATAAAAGGTACCCTCTAAAGATATCCTCAAATAATACAATACCAGGCCATTGGTACCCTTAGATACCCGTATGTGCATATGTGCTACCTGTAATGTGCACACATGACATAAACACATCTAGGGATGTCAGAATACTTTATGAGTAGATGGGGGAAGTCATAACATAACTTGTAGATAAATAGGTAGAACTCGAGGATTCTGCAGGAATTCACGCCAAATAAACAATTATCGGGTCTGTTTCGGTAATTCTACGAAGTAAAACTACTCTTATATAAAGGAACATCCCTGTTATTGGGAAAAAAAACATTCTAGGGGACTTCAAATCAAATAAAGTCGTTTTGGGTGAATTTTGGGGATATGGATGGATTGTCGGGTTTATATGGGTAATTCTACGAATCGGAAAATTACTCTTATTCAATCGAGCACATCCTCCGAACGTACCACTGTTCTATAAGAAGGTTTTCGGTAACACAGCTACCACGTGCTACCAAAGAAACCAAGATGGTGGCCTCCAGTATACAAAATGGCCGACGGAAACACGTATCATCCTAATAACACCCGCTGCGCATGCGCACTAGGAGCACGTCACAAGATGGCCGCTCACGTGGGCTACCATGACCGGTCACATGACTATGACGTCACTTATGGGGTCATGCCCGGGGTCCTGGTGATCAGGCACATCCGGGTATATGATATACTACTTACAAGCTAAATAACTGAAATTTATACCTACATCCGTGAAATGTAAGAATAACTTCCTTTTTATGAAAATATCCTATCCAATTACTTCGTAAGAGAAAGTAGTGTGTAAACCGTGGTTTTGACCAAAACTGGAAGTGCCATGGCGGTCATTTTCTATTGTTCGTTGACAATACCTATTCTTTTCCTACTGCATATCTATTATTTAGGATTTGTGAAGGCTTTGACACCATTACTTATAGCAATGCCACATAGCGTCCTCGCGCGTTTCATGCCACATCGTCGGCCTACCTAATGTTTAGGCCTTTGTTTTCCGACTGTATAGGCCAGATTGACTGTTTATAATTTACGAGGCATGATACGTAGTGTCTTCACGCGTTTCAGGCCACATCATCCGCCTACATATTGTGGCTCGGTCTTGTCTCTTGTTTACAAGGATTGGCACATAACCCCCACACGCGTTGTAGGTCACGCCATATTAAGCTTAGGGCTTGTCTATTGTTTAGCAGACATCGCATCCCAACTGGCCTTGCTTATTGTTTACGACACAGAGCCCATCTATTGCTGCTGGACTGGTGCATCGGAATTTCTCATATCTTCGAACGAGCTTGTGCATATGTGTTTCGGGGTTCCGTGAGTCAGCTGTAGATTTCCCATGGGTGGTAGCTGTGGGTTATATAGGTCATGCATTACGCCGGACGGGCGTGGGCGGTTCGCTGAGTCAATGTAATCGTTTTTATTGTAATGCTTCGGAAATTGCCTAGTATGAATGCCACATAAAAGGCTAGTATCCTACTACCCCGCAATGGATAAGTAACTGCATTATTCCCAAGGTCAGGCGTGCAGGGAGGGGTGGGGGGTGGTATTTTATTGTAAACATCAGTAATATCCTTGTATGAATATATCACATCTAAAAGGCTCGTCTCCATAAACCCGGCAATAAATGAGTCCTATTTCGACAACGCTCACACGAATAGACATGCGCGTGGTCTAGCTAACAATAAAACTTTTGTTGAAAGTCCTATTTTTGTTAGTAGCGATTTAATTATAACAAGATTCCCCACCAGGCTAACATCGTTGTGTCCTTGGGTAAGGTACTCCATCCTGCTTGTACTAAAGCATACTGCACGTCGATGGTGCAATTGTCTTCAACTAATGCTAACTCAGCTTGCTCGGAGTTAGTACGTTGGGGAGTCTGACAGTTGGTCGCCTTTGCTCGGTGGTTATCTTCGACTTCCCTACCCGTAAGACTGCCCGACACGAGGTAACCCTGGCTGTCGAATGTATCGTTATACCCCAATGAATAAATAAATTATTGAAAGATTATTTATCACCCCTGGAATTCCCTTAGAACCCAACGCTGAATAAAATATTACTCTTATTATTTATCACGGGTAACATTTTTTGTTTTGTATAAACAAAAAATACTCGTCAAGATTCTAAACGTTTTCTACAGTCAATGAAACCAACCCTGCCAATGGACTTACAGAAATAAAGTAATAACGTGCACCCAAATACAATGACATTATCCACTCAAATAGGGGTCAATTGAATGCGCACCTAAACGGGATGCAGCGCAGCGACTTTTCTACCGAAATCCGATGTGCTTGTCATGCGGATGCGCATTCTCACTCGAATTGAATGTGTAACTCCCTATAAGCGTATGTATTATCGTTGTTATCTCTCGTTTACCCGTTGGGTGCTGTAGGTGCCCGAAATCTGCCCATTGTATCAAACTTTCCATCTTTGGTAGCCTATGAAGGGTTAACAAATGTTTAACCCAATATCTGTTGTACATCAGTTGTAGTGTTACAGTCAGATCTAACGGTGCTGAATGTTTAACCCTTTACCCAACGTAACGGCCAAAACCGGCCAGCACTATTCACAGAAATCTCCAATTAATTTTCATCATTTTTTTATTTATTTATTTTTTTTTGTCTCAAAAACACATAGGTCACGATCCCTCTTTGGAACGAGCTCGTTCCAATGAGGGGTCATAACCTATGTTTTTGAGACAAAAAATGAAACAAAATAGTTATTCAAGAATTCTTTTTGAAAGTGTTGTCTTTTTTCATGTTAGGTAAAGGGTTAAAATCATCTACAAGACGTATTTTGAGAAAGTGCCAATAAACCCTAATTTTGACAAAGGGTTAAATCGAAAATTCTGCTTTTGTACATTGTTAGCTTTTGTATCCCTCTATGTATTTGCCAAATTGTGTGAAGTGAAAATCGGTTCGATAGTGGCTTCAGAATCATACGGACACAATATGCGTGGAAAAAACCCCAGAAAAATGAGATTCCATGAGAGTCTAAAGAACTGTTTTTAGTTGTATCACTGAAGTTCCTTTATTGATGTCCTGAGAAAGGTGGGTAGTCTCAAATGACTCAGTTTGATAGAAAAAAAGTTTAGGCTAAAACCATCAATTATTGTTGGAGAGGGTTAATATCAATATCAATATCGTCGCCCGACAATTCGAAGTCCGCAAAAGGAGTTACGTTTGTTTGGTATATACCCATTGTCTGCCGTGGTTATTTGAAAACAGCCCATTTTAACTCCAATTAATCTAAAATTTGGATATTTGGCAGTTGTGGAGGGTGAACAATGCTTACCAGAATATTTTGCCCATGCAACGTGTAATGTCACACCAAGACCTGCGAATGGCCACTTTTTCTTGAAAATCTACAAGATGTTTTGTAGAGAAATCTACAGAAAATATGATTTTTTAAGCTTCTGATGGGTATCACCGTGACTGTTTAAGCAGCCCAAAATTAATTAAGGGTTTTTTGTTCAAGAGAAGTTTGTACATCATTATTTGGGTTCTCTGTGGGAGCATACCCATTTTGGGCTCCACCCAAAATTTGTATTCTGAGAACCGATCGGCTTTTTTTTAACCAAATTTGACATGTTGTATAAATGGGTGATAAGTTACTTGATTGATGGCCGAAAAATTTCTTACAGCCCCGTGGGAACCCCAGGTGCTAAAAACATACAAAAAATTGAAACGTTTATGTCAAAGACCACAAGGAACGGGAACTTTATTTGGTAACTAGCAACCATAGGACCAGTAGAATGGAATGGTACAACATATTGCCATCGGTTGTTTCAGGGTGTTCTGTAGGGTGGGGGAGGGGGGGCATAAAAAAATGCTGAAGAAACGTAATTGCGAATCATTTTTTTTTAAAATTCTCTTTTGATACTTGGTATATAGCATCGGGGAGGGGTGGGGGGGGGGGTGGGGGTAGATACAAGTCTGTTCAAATTAAGCTCCTCGGTTTATATTTAGGATCAATAGAGGAGTCCGAATCATAACTTAGGGCAATATGGGGACTAAGCATGAAAAATCTTCTTCAGAGATACTAGTCAGAATCTTTTAATATTTTGGTGTACCTCGTTGTTACGATGGTCAAATTCAAGTTTATTCAAATCAAGTTCCTTGGTTAATATTTGGGCTTCCTTTTGGGTCCCGAATTTTAAATTAGTACAAAATGGGGAATAATCTTTAAAAATCTTCTTCAACTCCACCAGTCAGATTCTTTTGATATTTGGTATACAACATCTCTTTGGGGAGTCCCATTCGAGTTTGTTCAAACAGAGCCCCTGGGTTAATATTTGGGCTCCCTATTTGAAGCCCGAATTTTAACTTCGTCCATTATCAGAAAATTTCTTTAAAAATCTTCTTTTTGAGATCCACCAGTTAGAATCCTTTCATATTTGGTATACAACATCTCTAGGTGTCAGGTTCAAGTTTTTTTTTAAATCGGGTCACTGGGTTAATATGTGGATTCTTTATTGGGGCTCACAGTTTAACTAAGTGCAATATGAGACAATTTCTTAAATACTCTTGTTCTCCAGATTCACCAGTCAGTATCCTTTGATATTTGGTATACAACTGTCTAGGAGGTCAGATTCAAGTTTGTTTAAATCGAGTCCCTGGCTTAATATGTGTTCTCTCTATGGGAGCCCAAAGTTCAACTCAGTGCATTATTAATATTTCAAAAACTACACGGATCAGAATATTGTTTTTTGGTATGCAGCTTCCTAGGGTCCAGCGGAATCCGCAGGACAAAAAAATGCTATCGGTTTTGTCATGGAGTGTCGTATGGTGATGCCCATCGTAATGCTGTTGGCAATGGGAAAATGCTGAGTCATTATCTTTCTTGTTCTCCATCATCTAATTTGAAACTTGTCTTCGTTAAAACCATTAGACCAAATCCATTAATATATGGAACGGGTCATCTTTGGAGTATACCCTTTCTACTTTGGTCAAATGAAGCTGTTGCCATCTTTGGGCTGGCGGAGGTTACTCTTCCAATTTTTCCCCCCAAAATTATTATGCCCAATGGGGCGGTTAATGTTCCATAAGCCTAAACTAATTTAATAGTGATCTTCTCATCAGCCACTCACAATAATCTTAGATTTCTGGAATGGAACTTACTTTAGTGATGCGGATTCACTTTTTTCAAAGGCACTCAGAAGGTTAAAATTTGAGCTCCCAAATTTGGGTTCCACTCAAAACAAAATTTCTATTTCCGAAACCAATGGGCCCATTTGAACCAAATGTGTCAAGTAGTATAACAGGGTCATAAGTACTTGATTTATGCCCAGCCAATTTTGGGGGAAGGGGATATGGAGAGCCACTTGAGTTAAATAATTACAAAATTGTTTGAACA
The DNA here is from genome assembly GCA_031216915.1 of Pictodentalium vernedei. Taxonomy (NCBI): domain Eukaryota; kingdom Metazoa; phylum Mollusca; class Scaphopoda; order Dentaliida; family Dentaliidae; genus Pictodentalium; species Pictodentalium vernedei. The sequence goes on along the minus strand of CM062288.1, from coordinate 192,571,851 downwards.
CTTTTTTGAGACATCACAGAACAGAGCTGTATTTTGCCTAGGACAATCAGAACCGAATGGCCAAAAAGTGCCTTTGGTTGTGTCATGGCAAATCAAAAAAGTGATTTCGCTGCCCATCACGTGCTGACACACTCAGGTCTTTTGACAACATGAGCCAGTTTATCTTACTTAACCCTTTGAACCCTAGCGGCAGTTTTTCCGGTCAGGAACATAAAACGTCATAATTTCATTAAATAGAATGGATGCTAAGTGCAAATGTGTGGTACACCAATCAATATTTTCAACGTGTAGCCTTACATGTAGGGCTGCACGTTGAAAATATTAATTGGTCTACCCCTAAATAATGAACATGGACTCTTCCAGTTGCTGTCATTGAACTAATATGGAAGATACCACCAGCGTTCAAAGAGTTAAATTGCTTTTTTCGACTCTTCGTTTACCATTGAGTTATTGACCGCATTGCATGGGTCCATAGGTAGATTATTTAGATTAGATTAGATTGTTTTATTGAAAAATATAGATATAATGCGATACAAATTAACTGTGATCCATTGAGATGCATTATTATAATCTGCACTAGAGAAACAATTATAGAACAGAAAAGCATCAATATATATATCTATGCACAATCAACAAGTGAAGAGTTATATTTATTTTGTTTTGAAACAGTGATTTATGGGCGAAATTGGTGCAATAAAGTCCTTGACGCTTCAACACTGGTGGTATCTTCCATGCCAGTTCAGTGTCATCAATTGGAAGAGTCTATATTCATTACTTGGGGGAAGACCAGTCAATATCCTGAATGTGCAGCCTTCGGGCTGCAGTAATATTGATTGGTCTGCCACACGAATTCACCGAGCAACCATCGACTTAATAAAGTAAGGTTATATCTCGATCCTGGAACGGAAAAGCGATCTTTCGGGTTCAATGGGTTAAACACCTCAAACTATAAAAGGAAAATGAACCTTGGACCATGTCGCAACGTGTGCTTTTTAACCTGAATTATTTACATGACCCGCACACTGCATATCGAGATGCGCATGAAGTGCTGTCAACAGAAGCAATCAAATAAACTGAGCTGGGATGTTTTAGTCTGTCAGTTCATATGTGTGCAATGGTTGTTTTAAAAGAAATGACTCTAACAAATTATATGGATATTTAAGTTATTTTATTATAACGATAAGATCTGGTGAGTATGATGTGAAAACCTTGTTTCCTTTATCTTGAACCCTTTACCTAACATGAAAAGCAGACGACCTTGCAAAGAAAATTCTCGAATAACTTATTTTTTTAATTTTTTGTCTCAAAAACATAGGTTATGACCCCTCTTTGGAACGAGCTCGACGAGCTCGTTCCAAAGAGGGGTCATAACCTATGTTTTTGAGACAAAAAATTAAATGAATAATGAAAATTAATTCATCTTTTTGTGAATAGCACTGGCAGGGTTTTGTTCGTTATGTTGGGTGAAGGGTTAAAAAGGTTTAAACAAACGATAACTACTGTTGAGTCCAAATGTGGCGGATGTTAAAACATATCAAATAATCAGACTTAATGATTCTGGAGAATCATGGCTTTCACGAGATTCCATGATTTTCCATGATCCCAGGGGGTCTAAAAAATTGTTTTTAACTGTATCACTAAAGTGCATTTATTGATGTCCGAAAAAGGTGGGTAGAGTAGTCTCAAATGACTCAGTTTGATAAAAACATGTTTAGATTAAAACCACTTTTATTGTTGGAGAGGGTTAACAGCAATAGTTTTGGCCGACACGTCTTAGTCCGACAAAAGGAGTTATGTTTGTTTCACGCAGCCCCATTGAGTGCTGTGGCTATTTGAAAACAGACAATTTTAACTCAAATTTATCTAAAATTTTGATGCAAAGTAGTGTTAAAATAGGTTCGAAAATGGCATCAGAATCGTGCAGACAAAATGTATGAAAAAAACTAGACTTTATGATTCTGGAGAATCCTGGCGTTTTCAGACGAGATTCCGTGATTTTTCATGACCTTAGAGTGTCTGAAGAATTTTTTTCAACTATGTTACTAAAGACCCTTTATTGATGCCTTGAGAAAAGTGGGTATAGTAGTATCAGATGACGCAGTATGATAAAAGAAAGTTTAGGTTAAAATCACCATTATTAGTGGAGAGGGTTAATATCAATATCAGCGTCCGAGAAGTTTGCGTCCGACAAAGGAAGTTTTATTTGTTTGCCACATACCCATTGAGTGCTGTGGCTATTTGCAAACAGGCCATTATATCTCAAATTTACGTAAAATTCTGATGCTTGGCAGTTTGGAGGGTGGGGGGGGGGGGGGGGGGTTAAGATACGCTTGCCACAATGATTCTTCTCAAGAGCCTATTTTTGGAAAATCTGTAAGAACCACTTGAGGAAATCCACAGAAAATGTGAACTTCAAGTTCTTGAGGGCTGTCTTTCTTTAATCCGACAAAACAGGGTTAAGGCTTGGTTTTTGAATACCCTTACTACTTACAAAAGTTATCCTTCGTGAATTCTGCGTCCGATAAAAGAGTTTTTTTGTTTTGGTTTTATTCCAATTATTTATTGTGGTATTTACGAACCACTATTTTACAGTTCTCTATACATTCCCACGTGGCAAGGCGATAACAGAGTTCATTCTTTTATAAGTGCATTATTATACTTTCTTGTATCTCTATTTAAATTGGAAAATATATATAGGGGCGGGGGGGGGGGGGGGGTAGGGTTTGGGGTGAGGGAGTATGTGTCATTGGGAAAAAGAAAACTCGAGAGAGGAAAAAAACAGAAGAAGCCTTCAATTATTTTACGTTGTACTGTGTTACGCGGTGTCGGAGATGCGAGAGAATTAATTTGTAGAGTTTGAGAGTTTGATGATATGTGGCAATACAATAACTAGAGAACAAATGAGAGATCGAATTAGATACCCACAGCGTCACTCCGTGGACCTGCAAACCCGACATACCTGCCCATATCTAGAGTAATCTCCCGAAATCGGGCAAGCGCGTCCAGTCTGTCAGGACACGGAGCTCTACCGGATGCATCAAGCATCTTCAGAATTGCCGAAGTGTGTTTGAAATTCATGAAGCCCTGCGAGAGCGGCAGCGCCGGTTGAGCATATTATAACAAATGCCACTTTTAAAAGACCCATACCTTAAATACACCCTTTTTTATGTATTCATGCCCCACAGATTTTTTTTTTAAATTGTTTACAACGTCCCATAAAAACATTTCAGTGGATTCCAGGGTTTAGGGGTATCGGTATATTCTTTAAACTGGTGTAAGTTGGGAAACGTCATTATGGTAATCAATGCATACCGTAGGTTATAAATTGTTATCTGTTGATGTTAAGCAGCATAAATGTTTTGCCACAACTCCTTCTGCCAGTAAAATTATCCAGAACATAATATAATGTTGGTTTCGTAGCTTTATTGGTTCAAATTCACTCATTCTTCTTTTAACATGTGAGCGTAAATTTTGTACCACAAGAAGTCAAGGACGTCACTGTCGAAATAAAGAAAAGTGTTACTTTATATTGGTGAAATAACCAGATGAATATTTTACTCACCAAATTAGGTTGGATTATGGTTATTCCTCGAATGTGTTTCTTTGTCTTCGTAAATCTATGTTTGTCTGTCTTTTTCCCAGAATTCCCCGCTCCTTTTCGCACTGCTCCGTAGGTGCCCGTGATGCCTGCTGCCCACAGTTGCTTCCCTTATACCAATTCCACTACACTCTTCCCCCTTTTGTTGAATTGGAACCCCTGTGACAGTCAGAGCCCGCTGCGGGCCCAATTTGGCACAGGAATCTGGGTTGTCGTCCGTAGGTTGACCTCCAGCAGATGGACATCAAAATCGGGAGCGAGTTCGGAATAATCCAGAGAATCGGGAATTCCATATGATGATTTCTACCCCCCCCCCCCCCCCCCCCCCCCCACTTTCCAAAACGAACATAATAATGATTGATCAATTCTTTTGATCCGAACTCATGAATATTTACACTCAGTTTATTTACAATTTGGGGGTTGAGCTATTCAACTCCCCAAAGGCTGATCCAGCGGCTGTCGCTGGATCGGTGGTGCATGTAGTATTTAGCTCATGCCATAGAGAGCCCTCGCATTAGTCGCAACGGCTTTCAGAACCTCTTCTAGGCTTCGGCCTAAAATCCTTGCCATTTCGGCGGCCACTTCACCGACCACCGCAGGCGTAGTGTGGGGACGCCCCACCCTGCCAAAGTATGGAGCGTCAGACTCCAATAGCAGGCGGTTGGGGGTATGGCCCTCAATCCTTCCTTCCGTACCTCATTGAAGGACCTCACTGCCCCCGTGACCCCAAAGTAGGTAAGGGGGCGGTGGTAGGACCAGGCATGCACCACATCGGCAGGTCCCTGGAAACAGTGGAGGTGGATGGGGTGTTCACACACGGTACCTGCCCTGATCTTCTCCAGACCGTTGTATGTCACATCCAGGTTTAGAGGATGAGATTTGGGGCCCCTGAAGTGTAGTACCAGGGGTTTGCTCACTGTTCTAGCCAGGGCTATCAGCTCTTTGAATGCCCTGTCCTGGAGCACCATTTCCTCCGAGGTGAGTTCGATGGACCGGTCGAGCCCGACTTCCCCAACCACTGCGGGGTCCCGTATCAGAGCTCGGAACTGATCCATCTCCCTGGGGTATTGAGATAGCATGGAGTATTTTTTTTTTTTTTTTGGGGGGGGGGGGGTAACACCCCACCGCCGCCACCCAGGAGGGGTCGGGAATTACCTCGGAGGAATATTCCCCAGGGTCACAGAACACCTTAACCCCCCCCCCCCCCACTACCTGAACAGGAACGTCTGCTACCAGTTGGGTTCTGGCCAACATGTCCACACCGGATGTTGGCCTGATCTGGAACACCTTGCCGATCCTATCAGGGTGGAAATGGGAATCAATAGCCACCTTTGGCTTAGGTTCCAAAGTCCAGATCCAGGAGTGAAAGAAGGCCTGTGGTCATCGTCTTGCGCCTTGTCTGGTCAATGACCATCTGGGGTCCCCGTGGCGGGAACCCCGGTGGAGGTCTGATCCCTGTTTCCTGCGGACTGGTCAAGCTGGATGACTTTTCCCCCGATGTTGGAGTGGTTTGTCTCCGCTGCGTCTCCTCCTGCTCCTTCAGTATGGTCGGTTCTTTTCTCGCTGCTGGAGTTGTTGACCTCCCATGGTCTTCTTTCCGCTGCCCGTTTCCTGACCGCTCCCGCCGTGGCCCAGCCTTCTCTCTTCGACGCTGTGATTCTCTGTTTCTGTCAGAACTGGCCGCAGCGGCCATGGACTGTTTCTTGGACTCTTCCCGGTCTTTTGATCTGGTTCTTCTGTCCCTTACTCTGCTGTGGGACCGACTGCGCTTAAGGGGCTTCGACTCCACAGTCTTCAGGCTTGCCTGGTCGCGGCGCGCGTTCCTGTATGAGTCCAGCACAATGACAGCAGCTGCCATCGCATCTGGAAGAATTTGATGAAGTATAGTTGTACAAAATAATGAAAATTTCAATCAATCTTTAAAAATGTTATCAACAAAAATAAGTTGTAGCTTACTTGTGAGAACAACCCTACCCCCTTTATTTCTCTTCAAGCCTCTGACAGACTTTTGATGCTCATTTCAAGAGGTTTTGGGAAAATTGCTGTCTGTTAATTACCAGTATGGATGGGGTGGGGAGGTTGTAAGGGTGTATAGTTATGGAGACAACAAAAGACTGTTGGGGGTGGGGGCTGGAAAAAAATTGCAGAAAAGGTTTAAAAAAAAATGTACACCCATATAACACTCTCCACTCCCTGCCTGCAATTTTATTCATTTTTTCTGGAACATTTTTGGGGGCTCACCTTTAAAAACTGAAAAAAAACAAAAAACGCAGATCTTGCTGGGGTGATGAAGGTTATTTATTGATACTGCATAGTTGTCATCTTTGTTCACTAATCACTTAGCCTCTTCAACTAAGAAAGAATGTTCATTTTATGTCAACTAAGCCTGGGGTGGTTGGTTTTGGTATATTATTTTATACCAGTGGCATCAGGGAGTGTTATGATTTTTATTAATATAAACTTTCTGAAATTATTTTGGACTATTTTCTCTTTCAATTAACATGCAATGGTTGCCCACGCCTGTATATCCAAAAAGCATTATTGCACACTAAATAAAACTGATTAAATTACAATTTGACGTAGTTTCAAATTCATTTATAAAAAAAAAATATTTTCCATGTATATTTCAATTTGTTTGATGTAAATTTGCAAACGACTTCTCTATAACCATGTGGACAGCATTAGTTGCGGTACCAGCATTTTTTATATGGATTTGGGTTTACCTACACCCTGATATGATAGTTTATGTGTCTTTAAGCTTCATTGTAAGTGCAGACCATTTCAAACAAAGGTTATTTGATAGTTAATCAAGACTTGAGGTAAAATGAAAAGGCTAAATTTCAAGTCAGAAACTTTGTAATGAAAAATAAAGTACTAACTTAACAAGTCAATACAGCAGAGTTCATCCTGAAATTGCAATTTGTTCAATGGAATTACAAATTTCTCCAGTTACTCGGAACGGTTGAATGCCCCTTAACTAGGCCTATTACACAAAAATGCATGTCCTTGCCCAGTGTGAAATACAGTGCAGGACAGAAATGACCGATGTCTGCAAGATATAGCCTAACCGCTAACGCACAGTCACGAAATTTAAACAGAGCGACCAGTTCGCACCGCATAAATTAAAGTTCTTGTACATTCTCCGCCCTCCAGATATAATGATGCCTGCACACACACTTTTCAAAACGCATTTCAGAGCTCATAATTTCTGATATCTGCCGCTGAACGCAATCGTTTGGGTTTTGAGTGTTCGAACGGACATTTGTGGCGAATAAAATATGAATCAACGGCGATTCTACGGGTGGCAAAGACAAAGACTCAAGACTGGTTCTCTGACAAAATTGCCAATTTCTCAGAAAAATCCTTTCAATCGTTCAAATCGCCGACTATTTAACTCAATTAGCGATTAATTACAGTGATTTCGTTTTCAGGGTTGGGTGTGTAATAAAAACAGAACCACACTTATCATTTATGTTTGAATGGGTTAACGATTACTGGACTCGAGCGAGTGGCGCTGTGATACCACTCGAGCCTTACGGCTTTCGTGGTATCCCAGCGCCACTCGCTCTCGTCCAGTAATCGTTAACCCATTCAAACATAAGTGTGGTTCTGTATATGTCCATGCAACTTGTAATGTCACACCAAGACCTGCGAATAGTCTAGTTTTCTTGAAAACCTACACGATTATTTTTAGAAAAATCCACAGAAAACGTGAATTTTAAGCTTTTAATGGGTATCTTACTCTATGGCATACCCACTGGGTGCTGTTGGTGTCCATAAACAGCCCATTTTATTAAAAGAAATGACATTCAGCAGCCCATGGAAGGTTAACAAATGCTAACTGGAATATTTTGACCACGCAACTTGTAATGCGACACCTAGATGTGCGAATGACCATTTTTCATTGAAAATCTACAAGACTCATTTGGAGAAATCCACGGGAAACATTACTTTTTGGTGGGTATTACTTTTTAACCAGTCCAAAACGGGTTAACCCTTTACCCAGGGCAGACGATTTTCAAAATTTATTATTTTAAATATAATTTTTTAAATTGTTTCAAAAAGTTCCAACAAAAACCATATCATGTGGCCCTCTTTGGAACGAGCTCGACGAGCTCGTTCCAAAGAGGGGTCACATGTTGTGGTTTTGTTGAAATTTTTCGAAAAAATATTTTTTCAGCTGCTGAATTTGCATATTACGCGGACGGATGCGGGCGATTCGTTGGATAAAGGATTAACGCTTGGTTATTTGAATACCCATATTACTTAGAAAAGTAATCCTCAATGAATTCCACTTCCAATGAAGGACGTCATATTTATCTCTCGTGTTCCTTTTAGGTGCTGAGGGGGCTTAACACAGCCCTTTTCATCAAAATTTCGATGTTTGGTAGTTTATGGAGGGTTAACAAAAGTATTGCCTAATATCTCTTGCACAGCAATTGTTGTGTCACAGTCTAACAATGAAGAATATTTTTTTACAAAATCTACAAGACACGTTTTGAGAAAGTGACGATAAACCCTATTTTTATTAGTTTTTTTGTCAGTATTCAAGAAAGAAGGGTTAAATATAAATTTCGATTGACTACATTTTTGGCGTTTGTGCTCCACTCTGCATGAGCAAAATTGTGTGAGAATCGATTTAAAAATGGATCAGAATCGTACGCACAAAATGTACGGGAAACAAAAACTAAAAAAAAAGAATAATAATCCGTAGAGAAATAAATGTCTTTTCCAGAGGGAAAAGCCTAAAGAAACTAGTTTTAATGGTTCTGGAGAATCATGGATTTTCCAGATGAGATTCCCTGATTTTCCATGATCCTTGAGTTTCTGAAGAATTGTTTTCAACAGTATCATTGAAGTTCCTTTATTGATGTCAGGGAAAGATGGCCATTGTAGTCTGAAATGCTTCAGTTTGATAAAAAAATGTTTTGATTAAAACCATCATTATTGGTGGAGAGGGTTAGTACCAATATTGTCGCCTGGCAAGTCTAAGTCGCATTATGTCTCAATGTATCTAAAATTTTGATGTTTGGCTGGCGTTAACAAATGCTAACGGGAATACTATAATCCCTGATGGGTACGGGTGTGGGATGGGAAAATCTTACCCGAGGGCAAGATATTTGGGCCAGACACGAGGCTTGCCGAGTGTATGGACCAAATATCTTGTCCCGAGGGTAAGATTTTCCCATCCCACACCCGTACCCATCAGGGATTATTTTTCTCCCCCCACCATACAGCGGTAACGTTAGCCAGAGGTAATCGGCGGTCACGTGCTGATAGAATCAACTCATTTGGTATTCGTTGTTTTGAAAAACTAATGACACCATCGGAAACAGCATGCAAAAGTTATGTATATACCAAAGGTATATACCACGAAATCAATTAGGAACGGTGGCATGTTGGGGTTTAAAGAGTTTTAGAGCATCAAACTTTGATCACACGGCATTCTGATGACGTCAAAATGAATTAGTTGGTAGCAAGAAACTGATACGATATGCACCACGTCATTATAAGTTATTCTGGTTGATTGACGTGGACATAGCCTGACGTTCACGGCTCGGAATTTATGTTCAACCGAGCCGCGTTAGCGGCGAGGTTGAACATACATTCCGAGCCGTGAACGTCAGGCTATGTCCACGTCAATCAACCAGAATAACGAATATGTTCCGCCGACAGCCCCATGCAACTAACTGAGTAAATAATTTAACACATATTTCATAAACAAATAATTTAATGAATGGAAACGTAAACCCGACGTGTACCCCGAAGGTTCTGACGTCAAAATGTCATGTAGCGGTACATCAGCTGATTTGGCTGCAGGGCTTGCGATTCCTGTCAAAGTGCTTGAAGTTTTCGGGAACAGTTCAACGCAGGTTTAAAACTCAAATTGTTAAAATGTTGTCAGCACACAAGAACGACTTAAATATCAATAGTTATGTCTACTAATGTTGATGGAAATGGAAGTGTACGTCTCCGTTGAATGTGCAATTGTTGAAGGAGGGATTTTTTTTTCAACTGCTGGAAGTTATTTGTTGTTTTTCTTGATGTTGAACTTGAAGACGATTCTAGTGTGAAATCGGAAAACAAGTCGTCTACTAAAACACCATCAAAGGTTTCCGTTGACTGAATGGAAGATATAGAGGATGTTAAATGTTCTACATTTCTAGGGTGTACATACAAGACCGTGGGGGTCGCAGCGTTTGCTTCAGATGTCCCGGTTTGAAATGTTGAACTTTGATGTGGCCCGACAGACTGACACAGTGAACCTCCAATAGCATCCCCCATTGCCATTTTCTCTACATCTGACACTCGCTGGTAAACAGAAAGGGACGAGACCGACTTGTGACCAGTTACAGCCATGATCTGCGAGGCACTAAAGTTCAAACGGTTCAAAATTGTCGCACCTGTAACCCTGATACTGTGATTAGTATAACGTTTAGAAAGTTGGATTCTTTCACTCAACTGAGGCATGAACTTTGCTAGAGAATCTCTACCGACCGGTTTGTTCTGATACCACACCTCATTATCATAAGCATAACCACTGAAACTATCTTTAGGATATTGCCAAAGTCTATCACATGAAGGGTTCAGCTTCCTCAGGTAAGTTTCAAAACACCTTACAGGGCAGAATTCATTGTCAACTTTGTCACCTGGCATATGACCTGAGAAGCTCTCTTGATCCACACCTCTGTGATTTTTTGTTTGTTCGTCCATTTTTGTACAACATACTTGCGTCCATCTTGGTACTTTTTTATTTCAAATGTTTCTTTTGTCATTTTTTCAATGTTTTCATTAGCCCTCCTACAGAAATACAAACGAACGTTCATTTGTACGCGATTGAAATGCCCACAGGGTGTTGATGGGGAAAGATACAAACTACTATAAATTTTGGACATGTCAAAATCATTAATTTGTTAAAAATGTTTAATGCTCCTTTACCACTCTGCTTAATCTCACCAAGTGCTGTTTTAAAACATTCATTAGCATCAGAGAATTCCGGGCTAAGAATGATGTCAAATTTTTTCAAGTATGGTGGTGATTTTAAATGTTTGTTTAAAGAATGTCTGAGGTTGATAAAAGTTGCACTTTTGTACAGTTCACCTTTCTTTGAACGCACATCCATGCAAAAATGTTGTAAAATTTCATTCAATTTCACCGTGTCAAAATCCTCAAAGTTAGAATCCTGTCTTTTTTCTACAAGATAATCACGCAATACCTTGGCGGCTACATTGTTAGCTTTGTTTGTACTTGATGGTATTAATTCTTTTCTTTTTGCAATAATTTCATCAATCGAATGATCTGCAAACCGCTTCATTTTTGCAATTATTTTTGCGCAGACGATTCTTTTGTTTACATCGATGTAATCAACCTTGACCCTCAAAATTTTAATAACATCGCCAATTTTAATTTAGCCGCCGTTTCAAAACAACATAAATCTACCATTCTAGAAATGAAGGGATGAAACTTCAATAGTTTTATTCACTAACTTTAATTATTCGAAGATTTCCTTTAAAAGGGAACACAACATAAAATAAAACAATGCCGATAATCAAAATTAAAAACGGCAGATATTTTCGCGCATTCAATACGCCCAGTCTCCTTTGCGAGCCTCTTGCACACATTCCAAACTGATGACGTCAGACGAGAACATAACGGCACGCGACGTAGACATCAGCTGATGTTTGACGGGCGCTATCCAATCAAAGGAGTAGAATACAGGTGGAGACGAAATATAATAACGTTATAAATGTATAACGTCACGTGGGTGGGGTGGGATACATCTGTCTCTCCCTGCTATCTCACCCTGGACAGACGTATGTTACACATGCAGTGTGTGTGTGTGGGGGGGGGGGGGGGGAGAATAGTTTTTCCATGCAACTTGTAATGTCACACCAAGACATGCGAATGGCCATTTTGTCTTGAAAATCTACAAGATGTTTTCAGAGAAATCCAGGGAAAACATGGATGTCAAGCTTTTGATGGGTATCATTATTTAACCAGCCCAAAACAGGTTAAGGATTGAATACTCTTATTACGTACAAAAATAATCATCGGTGAATTCCACTCCCAGTAAAGGAGGTTATGTTTATTTCTCAGGTACACGTTGGGTGCTGTCGGTGCCCGAAAACAGACCATTTTCTCAAACTGTTGATGCTTGAGCGCCTGTAGAGGGTTAACAAACGCTTACCTGAATATTTTGTCCAGGCATCGTGTAATGTCATAGCAAGACCCGCGAATGACCAATTTTTCTTGAAAATCTACAAGACTTGTTTAGAGAAATCTACAGAAGACATGGAATGTTAAGCTTTTGGGGGTATTGCTGTTTAACCATGCCCTTTTGGAGCTGTTTGATTTGCTGTGTGTACTCTGCTCACTGCTCCGCATGAAAAGAGGGATTCTGTTTAACCCTTTACCCAACTTAACGGCCAAAACCGGCCAGCGGTATTCTCAAAAATCGCAAATTAATTTTCATTATTTTTTTCATTTTTTGTCTCAAAAACATAGGTTATGACCTCTCGTTGGAACGAGCTCGTCGAGCTCGTTCCAGCGAGGGGTCATAACCTATGTTTTTGAGACAAAAAAAAAGAATAGAATTAGTTATCCAAGAATTTTTTTTGCAAGTGTCCTCCTCTTTTTTCATGTTAGGTAAAGGGTTAAATGTTCTGAATTATCTCTATATCTCTGACAAAGTGGCCAGGTTTACCAACACAAAAACATTGCAAGTCAGTTATTGACATTTCTGTGGGGTGTTGTGTCAGCACCATCAATTCGTGCCTTGTAATTTTAACTCTACAGCCTCTTTTGTAGTGCCCTACATCTATGACAAATAGACTTAGTATATCTTACTGGCTCTGATATCCTCTATTCTGTCTTTGAGTGTTATGCTGTGTTGGTTGATAACTATTTTTCATAATCATATGAACTCTATTTCTATGGCATTGCATTTCAGTGTCCATGAGCTGAATATCTCAAGAGTCCCCAGAGTTCTCATTTAAATCTCAGTCTTATCTATCTGGGTAATATAATAAATGAAAATTTTTACTTATAGGAGGATGTTTTTTCCAAGGCCTTCTGCAACTCAAGTTAGGTGATGGGTTAAAAAGTCATACTAAGTGGCTAATTTGTGCGTGTGTGTCTCATATGATAAACAGAATATGAAATGAGTGTTTTTCTCATATAATATTTATGAAACTCGTCCGAATTTTCCGTTTGGGCTCGCCAGAGGCTCGCCAAAACGGAAAATTCTTAGACTCGTTTCATAAATATTATATGAGAAAAACACTCATTCCATATCCTCTATTTATTTGAATTTACTATAGGCTCTAAGGACCCATTTAGCACTTTGCCTATCATAAAATCTGCCACTGTAGGCTGAATTTCTCAAAAGGTATATTCCATGCTGTTGAGAGCCACCAATTGCAAGAGACTGTATCTGTTACTTGGAGGAAGATCAATCAATATTTTCAATGTGCAGCCTTTGGATGAAAATCATGATTCACCTACCAAAACATACACTAAGCAACTAATATGAAAATACGTGACACGTAATGGTGCACACCCAATATTGTTAATTTCGGTAAATATTGCAGGCCCTAAGCAAGATTTTACAGGAAAGAGATGGTATATATCGCAGAAATAGCAGCAGTTATGTGAAATATAACAATTTGCCAAAACGTGTTGTACAGCGACATGCAATAAACACAGAACCACACATGTATGTTCCTATGTTAATGTGGCGACAAAGATGGCAATCGGGAAATTTTAAAAGATTGCGGAGGGATCAAACTTGAGACAAGCTATAGTAAAACAAACCTTCATTTTTTAAACTGACAAAAGATCATAATTCACTGGCAAATTGGTTCATTAGAGTTTAACAACACTTTCAAAACCAAGACTATATTATGAGCTGGATTGTACGTCAATTTCAATAACTAAGGTTATTATATCACGTTGTTAGTTCCCAAGATCCTTCCCATCCTTCAATACCCAGACGAGCAGAGCAAAAGAGTCGTACGTGAAGTCACTCGTTCAGGCAATTACTCATTTGTTCGATTCTGGTCGTTCGAGCAATCTGAGATGGTTAGCAAGCCTGTACTGGTGCTAGTAATGGTATAAGGCAGCAAGAGTGGAAGAAGACTACAGGTTTTGGTGACTACTGTAAAAGCTAATCATAGGGCAGACGATGGCAATATTGGGAAAATCATTATAGTGGTGTTGGCGATATTAAGATCATGGAGAGGTCTAGAACTGGGCAGATGCTAGGAGCTAAATTATCATCAGGTATATATAGTACTACGTCATCATGCCATAGGTATCCTCCTATACCCCGATGAGCATTAAGAGTCGTAAAAGAAATTGCTCTTTCGATACTCATTTGCTCAATGGGATTTGAGTCGTTCGCGCAATGACTTTTTCAGTAATTGCTCAAAAGCTTATTCGCTCGATAAGATTCCAGTCGTTCGAATAATACCTATCCCTGCTTGATTGTATTTTGGGTTTGAGGATCATAGAGGACTTCGTTATACACAGGAAAGACAAAAACAGAGACGGACAAGACAAAATAGACTGTTGGGATAGGCAGAAATGGGGCCAGTAAAAGGCAAAACGGGCCAGGAAATAGAAGGATAAACTACAGAATATATCGGGATAGATAAAATACCGAAACTTTGGTGCACATTCGAAACAATAAAGTTACTCTTATACAAAGGAATGTTGGGCAAAAAGAAGAATTCTAGGGGACAACAGACAGAAACCTAATATTTAGTGGGAAATCCGCACTAGTAAAAGAACTGTTGGATTTATTTGGGTAATTTTACAAAGTATTCGAACAAATACAATTACTCATACCAGGAAACGCACCTTAAAGTACTGCATGCTACTCTTTTAAGTCCAAAATTGAGGAATCCGTGCCAAATAAAGTTGTTTTGATGGTTTAGAGGGTTTGTCTGGATGTTCGTGGTAATTCGATTTATTCTAGTTCACGTAAAATTTTTTCACATGAGACCTCTCATCATTCATTTAGCACTACATGCTACTATTATAAGCCCTAGATGGGGTCACATTCAGTTATACATGGTTCATCAACACTACAAAGGAATGATGGCATGAAAGGCAAATTTTATGGAAAAACACTAAGGAATCGATTTGAACAAACCTGAACCTATCATGCTCCCCAAGCCACTCCCACCCCTGCCCGTAGAGAGCCCAAATAATAAGCCAGGGACACAAATTTAACAAACTTGAACCTGATCCCCCTTGAGATGAAGGAGGTTTTTTAAAGAAATGTCCTCACATTGCATTAAGTTAATCTTTGGGCCCCAATATAGAGCCCAAATACTAACTGAGGCACCCGATTTGTACAAACTTGAATTTGACCCTCTTAGAGATGTTGTATACCAAATACGGAAGCATTCATACCAAATATGAAAGATTTTTTTAAAGAAATTTCCTCATATTTCACTAAGTTAAAATTCGGGCTCCTACTGGGAGCCCGATTATTAACCCATAGACTCGATTTGAACAAACTTGAATGTGACTGACACCCCCAACCCCCACCCCCTCCCCACCCCACCCCTAGAGATGTTATATACCAAATATCAAAATATTCTAAATGATGGTTCTGGAGTAGAAGATTTTTAAAAAATTTTTTAAAAAAGTATGGGTGCTATCAGAGTAATGCCCCTTGTGGTGCCCCTTGTGAGCGCGGCAAGGTTATTTGTACAAATTTGAATTGACACATAAGGAACATGCACACCAAATTTGGTTCAATTTGGTCCAGTAGTTTGGGAGGAGAAGTCGATAATGTAAATGTAGAGTTCACGATGGACGACGACGGACGGCAAGTGATAAGTTAAGCTCCCTTCGGTGAGCTAAAATTCATCCATACGCCCCCCCCCCCCCCCCCCCTCCAATTTGAACCATGTAGGGAACATTAGGCAAGAAATTTTATTATGGAGATATTTATACTTGCAGGATGTATAGGGGGGGGGGGGGGGCGTAATAGCAGATTTATGTGTGATATCCGACCTATCTCAATTTAATGACACCAATGTTGTCAGTTATTTGTCAGACTCGAGAAAAAAACGTCGCCGGTGTTCCGTCGCAGGATTTACGAAATAACCTCGCTGTTATTTGGTAATTTATCCGTTTCTTCTGGTCCGGATTCGCTATTTGAAATTGATGAATCTCTTTGGGCGATAGGAAAACGAAGGAATCGTTAACAAAAGTAAGACGTTAATATTATTTGATACGCAATTGCTGCCAGTTCAAAAAGCATATTTGTATTTATTTTGTGTGATATCATTAGGCATACTTATTTAATTCTATTCAATTAGTTTCCTATTTTTAGTCGAATTTTTCAACAACAAAAAACCTTGACTATTGGTATGGCGAGGGCCCGGTCGCCGGGCAGGCGGCCTTTTTTGCTAAAAAACTTAGTTATTTCTGGACGGGTTTTGATATTTGGTATGTAGCTTGATATGCACGTGCAACACCCGATGACGCAAAATAGGGCGTGTCAGCGTTTTTTCTCAAGAGTTATGGCCCTTTGTTAAAATCTACTTATTTTGAGCTTGATAGCGCGATAATTCAACAAACGCCAACTGATTTGACAGATATTTGGCACATGGGTTTCAAGGAACAAGGTCTTGGTCGAGTTCGAAAATCTATTCGGACCATTTCATAGAGTTGTTGTGTTGACGTTTGTTTCGTGATTGATCATTATACAATGATTCATAAGAATTATTATTGTCCTCACACAAAGTGAAGGGGAAATAAATTTGAAAAAAGAGTTTCAATGTGGCCTAATTATTGATGCCATTCACACGTCCACATATCCTTAAATAAACTGGTTTTGCATCCATTGCACCCCCCCCCTCCCCTCCCCACCCCACGTAGCACATGATGTCAAATTTCCTTCCACATACTAATGTGGTAAAAAATAGCCTCAATGAATGTGACCCCCCCCCCCCCCCTCTCCATACTACTTTTCATCAACAACTATGATATAATTCATAAATTAATTGATGTTGACACAAAACAAACATCTTGCGACAAAACTATCACAAATGGGAAATTTATACTGATGTGGTAAAAATTTTAAAAAAAAATAGCCCTCAATGAATATGCCCCCCCCCCCCCTCCCCCCACAATATACCCATCTTCATCAAAAACATGATATAATTCATACATTAATTAATGTTGACACAAAACAAACAACTTGTGGCATTAAATATCCCACTTGTGATCGTTTTTAAATTACATTCAGGCTTCTGAAGACATTTCACATCATGTGTTTGGTGAATCATTTGTAATTTTTGTAAAAAACAAAAAGCCAGTTTTCTCAGTTAAGACACCTAGAGTCATTGGTGTGGTACTGACAAAACATAAAACATTGCTTGTTTCAGCAGTATGACCAGTACTGCTCATGTGGTATATCATAGCACTGTTAAAATGCCTAAAAGCATTCAATATTGATTTTGTGGTGCTTTGCTTGAGCAGCAAGTATCCATTAGGGTACTTTCACAACCTTGGATTTAATTCCCACAAACACCCATTCTGATAAAACGAGTGAAATTGTGGAAAATATGTCTCCAAGGAGGATGAATGAGATATTTGCAAAAAAAAAAAAATTGTTTTTTTTAGTGTTTAATATACATGTATTTGTGTGTGAATGGGGGGGGGGGGGGGTGAAATATAGTCAGCTGCCAGTTATTGAAAATGTACAACCAGGCAAATGAAAAGCAAAGAAACACTCTGATGGACAGACAGACAGACAGACAGACAGACAGACATGCAGTCACACAAATTGAAAGTCTACACAGAAATAAAAACTGACATACAATGGACAATTTTGTTAGAAGAGCCAGGACAAGATTGTCAAACGGAAAAACCCTCAATGGACCCTGAGTGCTGCAGTACCAAAGCAAATCATAGGAACCTGAGAGAGTATGAGATTGACTGCACAGTTTTTTCAATTGTTTCTCATCAACTGAGGCTTCAATATGGGTGGGAGGGAGGTAGGGACTTGATTCAAGGAGAGAACAATATTTCACAGTTGACACTGTAGTTTTGTGCTGTAACATGGGAACCGTGACAACATCGCTCGAACTAAACAAAATTTGATCGCATAAGACCTAAAAACAGAGGGTCGTGCATCAAATAAGAGGAAAAATTTAGTACTAGACTACTTTATTAGTACTAGACTGCTTTATTGGTAGCTGTGCACAAATGACATTCATTCACATTTTCAACTTTACTGTGTTATTTTTTCCACTATACCCCATCCCCAAATTTGTGTTCCAAAATACTCTTTCAGTGAAGAAATTATTTTCTAACATTTTTTAACCCTTACAAATATAACGGTCAAAAGCTACTGGTGCAATTCACAAGTATTGCCAATCCATGTTCATTATTTTCTCGTTTTTTTTTTTGTGCCAAAAAGATAGCTTATGACCCCTCATTGGAATGAGGTCATTCCAATGGTGTAAAAAGTCATGTTTTTGACCAAAAAAAATTAGTGAGTCAATGAGTTTGTGGGCAAAGGTAATCAGCTTTTCATGTTAAGTAAAGGGTTAACAGCATAATTCAGACAAACATCTAAATACCAGTAAATAAAAGGGCTATATGGGCTTTCTGGCTGTGGGTTTGAATGGTGATTTGGAAGGGGGTTGGAAGATTGGAACCCCCCTCTGCCCCTAGTACTATGATGAGGAACCATGGTTTAATTACATTTGTTAATACATGTAGGGTAAAATTGGTTGTTATTTGGCATTTGATGAAGGCTGTATTGTGCCACTGGAGGCTACACTTGCTCAAGATGTGAATTTTCTTGCAATATAATAGCCCTTACTGACAAAAACATATTTTTCAAAACAATAAAAAAGTACTGTAAGGTGTGTGGTACCCCAATGCATTTTTAAATGTGAAATAATCTCTCAAAATAATAATTAAATCAGGTTCAGAAGCCAAATTATGTATTTCCATAATCAACCCCAATCCTATCAAAGATACACTTTACCTCTTTCACGTGACAAAAGAGTTATTTCTGCAAGAGAATTCAACGTTTGGCTTCCACTGAGTTAAAAACATGGGAAATCTGTTGTTTTAAAGAAAACTGTCCAAACTGTGTCAAATGGCTTAAAAACTGCTGTTGCCTCCAATACATTTTTCTACTCTGTTACCTAAAGAGTAAGCTGAGAGGTAAGGAATTCATCTAGCTTTTCTTTGAAAACTAACCTAATCCCAAAATAAAACTAAAATCTGCATCAGCATGCAATACTTTGATGAAAAATTTGTCTCATTTAACCATATACCAAGACAAAGAGTGGTGTTCCAACCCCATGAAACAATGTGAATGTCAATTTTGATTCAAAAATTGGGGTTGCAGCTATATAATTCACCAATATCAATAGACAGTACCATTTTATCCAAACAACTGATGTCAAATTTTCTTCTACATGTGCATACTGATGTGGCAAAATATAGCCCTGAAGGTGTCCCTCTAGTATGCCCCTTTTTATCAAAAACTAAAATTCATAAATTAATTGATGCTGACGCAAAACAAACCTCTTGTGATATTAAATTTCCCATTTGTGATAGTTTTTAAATCACATTCTGGCTTCTGAAGATATGTCACAATGCATTTGATGAATATTTTGCCACTCTTGTAAAAAAAAAGCCTCACTTTCCCAGTGAAGGCACCTAGAGTCATTGGTATGGCACTGACAAAACATTAAACACTGATTTTTTTCCAACGGTATGGCCAGCTGAACACTGCTGCTATGGTATCTCATAGCACTGTTAAAATGCATAAAACCCTAAAATATTGATTTTGTAGTGATGTGCGTGTCCCACAAGTACATGTACCCACAAGGGCTTGTTTACAACCTTCGATTTAATCCCTACAGGCACCTATTCTGATAAAAAAGAGTGAAATTATGGAAAATACATGTATGCATAGTACCCAGTGAGGATGACTCAGATATTTGCTTCAGGAATGTAGTGCTCATTAATTTTTAATATATTTGTATATGTGTGTGCATGGGAGGAGGGGTGGGGGGTCAATTGCCAGTTATTGAAAATGTAGAACTGTGCAAATGAAAAACAAACCAACACTTTGTATGATGGACAGACAGACATGCAATCACATATGTTGAAAGTGACAGGCTACATGTACAGAGGAATGGTATGATGGACAGACAGACACGCAATCACATATTTTGAAAGTGACAGTCTGCATGTACATAGGAATATTGACTGACATACAATGAAAAATATAGTGAGAAGAACCAGGACAGGGTTGTCAAATAGAAAAAAAACTCAGTGGACCCTTACTGCTGCAGTACTAAAGCAAATCATAGGAAACTGAGAGTGTATGCTGTTAACTTTCTCATCAGCTGAGGGGTTAAGCATGGGTGGTAAAGGGACAATTGTTAATGTAGTTTTGTGCTATAACATGGGGACCCTGGCAACACTAGTATCAGACTACTATATTGGTATGTGCACAAAAGCCATTCATTTACATTTGCAACTTTGTTACTTTTCCCAATGTACCCCCACCCCCTTTCCCCAAATTTATGTTCCAAAATACTCTGTGAATGAAGAAATGGGTTTTTAACATTTTTCGTTACTCACTCATTGTAATGGCCAAAACAGGCTAGCACCATTCACCAACACTGCCATTCAATGTTCATTATTTTTGCATCAAAAATATAGCTTATGACCCCTCATTGGAATGAGCTAGTTCAGCTCATTCCAGTGGAAGGGGTGGGGGGGGGGGGGTCATAGCTATGTTTTTGACGCAAAAAATAAAAAAGAAATTAGTTATTCAAAAGTGCTATCTTCTTTTCATGTAAGGTAAAGGGTTAACATCATAATATGGAGAAAGCTTCTATTACATGTAATCATTCACTCAATGTAACGACCAAAACCGGCTAGCACCATTCACCAAAATTGCCATTCAATGTTAATTATTTTTGCATTTTGTGGCATCAAAAACATAGCTTATGACCCCCTCAATGGAATGAAATGAGCTTGTTCAGCTCATTCCAGTGAGGGGGGAGGGGGGGGGGTAGCTATGTTTTTGACCCAAAAAATTAAAATAAATTAGTTATTCAAAAGTGGTATTTTCTTTTCATGTACATGTAAGGTAAAGGGTTATCATAATATGGTTTGTTTGTTGGTGGTTAACGTCACATATTTAGTCAATCGTTGATCAACATGTTGCCCATTTTAGAGGACTTTCATCCCAAGCATTGGTGACTAGGTCCTATTTTACTAGTAAAGCAGAACTGGTTTACCACAGTAAAGAAGTGCTGCTTACTTCCTGGGGTTCCCACGGGGAATCATAATATGGAGAAAACTTCTATTATACCAGTGAATACAAGTGAAATATGGGTTTTCTGGCTGAATGTTTGGATGGTGATTTGGGAAAGGATTGGAATATAATTGGAATCCCCTCTATAACAAGTACTATGAGGGGAAACCATGGTTTAATTAAATGTGTTAATAGGTAAAATAGGAGGTTATATGTGTTTTTGGTATTTGCCGGAGGTTATAGTGTGCTACTCAGTTCTGGATGCCACACTTGCTCAAGATGCATTTAACTGCATTATTTTTGGCAATATATGGCCTTTATTGCTGACTGTGACAAAAATATAACTTTTCAAAAAATAAAACAGTATTATTCGGTCTGTGTTTCTTGAATGAACATTTAAATGTGAAATACGTGTAATATCCAAAAAATAATAATTAAATCAGTGTTGGAAGCCAAAATACATGTACATTTACATGTATGTATTTCCTATAATCAACCCCAAACCTTCCAAAGGGTAACCAACAAAACTTTTACCTGACAACAGCCCCCCCCCCCCCCCCCACTCCCCACCACCACCCAATCATTTTTCACACAATGCGCAAAAATGCCTCCCCCCCCCTCCATGTTTCTTTCAGGTGAACAGAAATTCCTCCCTCCATAATTTCTGGTGACCCCCCACCCCCACCCCCCCCCCCCCCACACACACTAATTTGTTAGAAGTATATTTAAAGCCATACAAAAATGTCCAAAACATTTTACCACTCGAGGCCGAGCACTTGCTTAAACTCCAATAAATAAATAAATAACTGTCCTGATAGTTATTGAGGCATGTTTTCTTGTAAATAGTGATGAGTGTTTATGTAATTTACAAATTAAATACATAAGTTTTTAAATCCTTTTGGACTGCCTTTCAACCTTTTGGTGTAAAAGGCCAGGAGGGGAATTTTTGTACTGCTCTTAAAATAATGTGGGAGATTGTGGTACGACCTTCAAAAACTGTAAGGGGTGGGGGGGGGGGGATTTTGCTAAGTGTGTAAAAATGATTGGGAGGGATTTTAGCTTCATTCTAATCCTTCCAAAGATACATTTTACCTCTTTCATTTGATAAAAGAGTCATTTCTGCTTGAGAATTCACTGCTTTCTTTGAAAACTACCCCAATCCCAAAATAAAACTAAAATCTGCATCAGCAGACAATAGTTTGGGGAAAAATCTGTCTCATTCCACTCCACACAAAACAAAATGAATGTCAATTTTGTTTTAAAAACTGGTGTTGCAGCTATATAAATCACCAGTATCAGTAGAGAGTGCCTAACAAATGATGTCAAATTTTCTTCTACATGTACATATTGATGTGGTAAAATATAGCCCTGAATGTGTCCCCTAGTCCCCCAGCATACCCACTTTCATCCAAAACTTTGATATAATTCATAAATTAATTGATGTTGACACAAAACAAACTTCTTATGATATTAAATTTCTCATTTGCGATAGTTTCTGGCTTCTGAAGATATTTCCCAATCTGTTTGATGAATATTTTCCAATTTTTGTAAAAAAGTTTTTTTTTAAAAATCCCTCAGATTTCTTAATTAAGGTACCTAGATCATTGGTATGTCTCTGACAAAACATTACACATTGATTGTTTTCCAATAGCATGACAGTGCAGCTCATGTGGTATCTCAGAGCACCACAAAAATGCCTAAAACCATCAAATATTGTTTCTGTAGTGTGGTGCTTATGCTGCAAATACCCATAAAGACACTTTCACAACCTTGGATTTAATCCCAACAGACACTCATGACACATTTTGATAAAAAGAGTAAAATTAAGAAAAATACAATGTACATGTATGTTTTCCAGAGAGAATGAATCAGATATTCAAAAAGATAGTGCTCTTTAATGTTTAATATATTTGTGTATGTGTGTGTGTGTAAGGTGGAGGGGGTTACAGTGTGAAAAATAGTCAGAAACCAGTTACTGAAAATGTACATGTGCAACCGGGTAAATGAAAAGCAGAGGATCGCGGTCTGTGATGGACGGTTCTTGGACAACTTGCACCCTGGACGATTCATACCACAATTAGGGGGTACGAATTGTCTTGACAATAAGGTACAAATTGTCTAGACAAAAGGTACGAATTGTCCCAATAAAAGTTATGAATTGTCTCCTTTTTGGTACAAGCTGTCTCAAGTAAGTGCACTAAACTGTCTCATGTATTATCCAAGCCAGAAAATAAGCAGCCTGTCATCTGCAAAATGAGGTCCCCAGAGGGTGAATTTAATGATGGTACCCTGCACAGCAGAGTAGCATCACTAAATTTACCCTCTGTGAACCTCAATATAAATCAGGGTCTCAAAACTAAACAGAAAGAGGTGCCCAGAGGATAAATTGGCCCACTATATGGGATAGCATCATCAAATTCACCCTCTGTGAACCTCATTCTGTGAATGTCAGGCTGCTTATTTTCAGGCCTGGTATTAACTATTTAAATGTTTTTGACTCATGTTTTGGCTGAGTGAAATGAAAATGAAAAGTCGACGGAGTGATAGTAATACAAACATAAACATATGCATGAAACAACCAATCAAAACATGATTTATGCATAGAAATGAAACTTCAATGGGTGAGCCATCGCTTAACAGCATAAGTGAAAAAGCAATCTCTAGTATTACCAACTTCGGGTCTGTACGTAACGTGGTAAAAGAAAATTTATAGTAGATAGTAATGGATGTAGTTTTACAGTTAAAACACTATTTTTTTTAATGAAGCCACAATAATTCTTTAAATTGGTGAAGATCTAACAATAAATAATTTTATGACGTCCCAAATAATAAGTTAAAGAGAGTGTCGCCTTAATAATTTAATTCTGAGCTCCCTCAATAGAGCATTTTCTTTTTGCCGTCGTGACGATGAATCTTTTAAGTGTCTTCTTGCTTTTTACTTTAAGTAATGAAATTTGATATTCTATGTCTTTTTAAAATAATAGAAATGACATCGCCTTTTTTTATCCTTTCTCCAAGTTTATAATCCTCTCCCAAACCCATCTCCATGTATATTTTTCAGAGGGGGTTAATTAAACAGGGTATGAATTTGCAGAAGCGGATACAAATTGTCCAGAGTGGGTACGAACTGTCAGATACTGCCCAAAGGAGGGGTACAAATTGTCCTGGGTAAAGGCACGAATTGTCCAGGCATCGGGGGTACGAATTGTCCAGCAGGAGGTACCAATTGCCAGAGGTACGAATCGTCCAGGCTATGAGTTTTCCAACTCACTGATGGATGGATGGATGGACAGACAGAAATGCCGTCACACATTTTGTAATAAATTAAATTTCAGTTTCCTTTTGAATGCTAAAACAAACTAGAATTAGTAGAAATTAAATATTTTCTCTGGAATCAGTGTGCAAATGTTATTTAGAGGTCGGTTCTGGGGAGGTTGGTATTTAGGCTTTTTAAAACGTTTTTTGCTATTTTTGGAGAAACATAGGTAAAGCTGAAGAATAGGGGACTTTTCCATTTACGTAAAAAGAACGCACTTTTCTCACCCTTTTTCTACATTTTCCTATTACTAGTCATGTTTTCGATAAAATGACCTAAATATATTCACTTTTACTGGCAATTATAACCGCCCAACGTACGTTTTTACCGGTGCGATTTGTGACATTCGCGTTTATCTTTCCTCCATGTTTTTTTGTGTTTTTCGGCGTCTGCTCTGTGTTTTGGTAGTTTTTGGTACACTTGTTTGTTCTGTCCTCGACATGGTCTAGGGTCAGAGTAGTGAGGGTTCGGGTTAGCTTACCGGTAAGCCAACCCTAACCCTCACTACACTGACCCTAGACCTACAATCGCCAGCCAAAGAGAAAGCGAAAGTTAGGTAAACGCGCACTTCAAAATGGCGAGAATGCAGAAGAATCTCCGGCACCGTGACATTAAAAGGGTTTAAATTATCTCTAATCTTAGTCATAACTAAATATCTTTCGGTCATTTTATCGAAAACATGACTAATAATAGGAAAATGTAGAAAAAAGGTGAGACATATGCGTTGTTTTTACATAAAATGAAAAGTCCGCTATTCTTCAGCTTTACCGAAACATACATGTACTAATTATCAGAATCCCCACCTCCAGATGTTGGTCAGACGAGGAGGGCGACGACATTGATTAGTTTGAGGATGAATTCAGTTCTATTCTGGTCGCAAAGCCTAAAGCATCCAGGAATTAAAACATTCTTTACAAAACACAGAGGAAGTGTAATTTAAATGGGAGTTCTGAGTGGTTCTGGTATTTAGCCTTTAGGAGAACACGTCGGATCACAAAATTGGCTGGCCGCTACACTGTAATTCTGACAGTCTTAAACTGACATTGTATTGTATCACTGGTAAAAATAGTTCATAGACTAGAGCCAGTGAATTTGTGAAGAAAAATCTTGGAAATAAACGAATATCGCTGTTCGCGTGCATGTCTGTTTCTGTAACATTTTACTACAAGACTGCATGCCCGTGTTTTGAAAACAAAGATTTCCCCAGACCGTACGTCAACATAACTTGAATTCATCCGAACACCGACTGTTTCTAAGGAAATCGGGCTAAGTTCCCCACAACTGAAAAAGGCCCACTAAAAGTGTCAATAAATCACTGGTTTTATTTTTTTATTCGTTGTCAACTTTTTGTGAAGTGTACGTTCTCAAAATTGAAACTGGGCTTTTGAATCTGACGAAACCGGCAACGGACGACATTGGCACTTCGAACTTTCAAACAATACCTAACTCGCCAACAACCACCTAACTTCGAAAGTCACTTCATTACTTAATTATTTCTCATAGTTTCCAGCATTCTGCGACAATATATTTTACATAATGGCCTTTGAAAAGCCAAAAACAATTTAAAATCCGTTACAATGATTCTGGATTTTTTGCCAGTGGGAGAGCCACGCCGCCAGATGGCACCCCAAACTCTGTTCCATGGTATATAGAAAAATTATAAAATCATGGATACGGACTTGGGTTACCTATGCGCGCCCACGCCACTGCGTGGGTGTGCACTATGAATTTAGGTTGTGTCATGGTTTGGAAATGGAAAAGCGGTATTTTGGGCTCAAGGGGCTGAGGATGGATAGATTCATATAGCATCTGCTCTATTCACTTTATAAACAGGCAGTCTGATAGACTTTACTGTTATCCTCCACAACATACTGGGCGGGAGTGTGGTAATGGTACTGGGCGGGGGTATGGTAACCTTACTGGACTTAGATGATGGGGGATTGTCCATTCATTGGCATTTCACTTTTTCTGGTTCCATTAGTTCCGTTTAATGATTTCGTCTTCGGACACTTTTCTTTCATATCACAGTTATTTCACTTTTTGTAATATTGATGAATACTGCTAGTGTCAACGGAATCGAATCGCAAAGAATATTACACACGCATTCTTCAACTGCATAATACTGGAACGCCGATTTAACAGGGAAGGAAATGTATTTGAATGTACCATTTTATTATGTATGTTGTACTGTTGCCCATTCGCCACCTGACTTTACGCAGGGTTTGAGAGAAGGGCCACCCTTAAAGATGCAACTCCATTGGAGAATATCTTCCAAAAACTGAAGAGAATCAGGAATCAAGAAAACAATTCTCGAAACTTTGGTCTTGTTGCCTGTGTGAGGAGGTTGTCCCAGAAAATACCCTACATACACACCCATTCACACAGTCACAAAGCACAAACTTGAATGGGATACCTCTACATTAATGGTGTTATTTAAGTGGCACTTTTCAGCCATGTGGATTTGACGCAAGACAGAAATATGCCCCCAGGTTAGAGAGTTTAATCCGCCCTCAAGTCAGTCGTTTAAAAATTAACCAAAAAAAACAACTGAGTTGATTGAATATGAATCCAAGTCACATTCACTCAACCCAGTTGATTTAGGTTGATTTTTCATCCAACTAAAAGTCCCAGATGTGTTCGAAGGGATTCAAATCGGGGCTCCTTGCAGGCCGAGGTAGAGTTGTGATAGCGTTGTTCTGAAGGAATGCTCTCGCAGTATGGGAATGATGTGGCTTTGCATTGTCATCCATGGAATACAGGGCGAGTAGCCAACGGGTGGTTGTCAAAATGAAGCACGACAACCGGATTGAGAATGTCCCGGATGTACTGATGACCATTGAGATTCCCACGTACAGTCACTATATTAAGTTTACAATCATGAGAGAGGCATCCCCAGATCATTATTTATCTTCCATCAAAAAGAACAGAAGGTTCCTGGACACGTAAGCAGTATTTCTATGCCTCCACACCCTCATGCGATCATCTGTGACGTGAAGCAGGAACCTACTCTCGTTTGACTAATGGACTTTTCTCCACGTCCTGAGATTCCAATGTTTCGTGCCATACACCACTCCAAACATCGTCTTTGATGCTGATCGGACTGAGCTGAACGATTGATGACACTTCTGGACCTCATGTCCAGTGCTTTGAGATGGTTTTGGGCAGTTCTGTTCACAATCGCCTGTTGGGGCGCCCCGCTTGAAGCAAAGCGTTCGCGCCTAATGAGGCGTGCCTGACTCCGATCATCTAGAGGAGAGGTCTCTTGGGGTTGACCAGTCCTTGGTCGGCCCGTAACATCGTTGGTTTGTTGATGTTTTCGGACAAGTCTGCTGATGACAGAATGACTATAGCCACATTGCCTTCCAATAGCTTCGAATGATATGCCTGTTGCATGCATGCCAGCGATTTTGCTATCTTAGTGCTTCTGACAGTCTCCTCCTTGCCATGTCAACATTTATGGATAAAAGAGGTAAAAAATGTTCTTGTTTAAACCCAGATATTGCATGTGGATGATAGTGTTTTTGTGACATTCGTGGGAAGCATGCTTCACGTGGAAGAGCGGATGTGTTTGGGGTACCCTATCAACCAGAACCATCATGTTTCACAAGATGCAATGTACTGCAAGACATAGCAATCATTAAACATAATAATCAGTAACGTCACTGTCATGAAACATTACAGGAGGTGCTTATTTAAGTTTCAGGTGTATATTTACATGATCGTCTGTCATAACTCGATATTTTGGTGCCCTAAAGATGGAAGGTACCGGATTACTGTTACGAGAATTAACTGTTGTTAATTGTAGGTATTTGAAGGAGATTGCGCATCTTTAATGAGGGACGCCTTTTATGAATGGGAGCCTCCAGCGATTCGATAAAAACTAGTCCCGGGAACCTTTTGTAATTGAGCTTGACCAGATGTGATGAAAAATATTTTATAGCGTAGCTACGTGTGCAGGGGCTGGTGGGTTCTTGCTCCTCCCCCTAAAATTATCGCTACCCCCCCCCCCCTAAAAAAGTCTATTGGTCCAGTGTAACTTTCACACAACATAGAGCCCCAGAATGGTCTTCAATATGGGTCCTACACACGTTACAAATGCTTGAGATTGCCGCTTAGAGCAATACATTTTGCAAAATTTTCTTGGGGTCGGGGTGCGTTCAGTTCTAACTAAACCCTCGAATCGTTGCCCTCTCCTCCCACTTCACTAAGGGAGTGGGAGGAGGGGCAACAACTGGGGGGGGGGGGGTTCTAGCTAGAGCTGGGGGAGGCCCTGGAAACCCCATACAACGGTCTTTCAAATATCATCTTCCCCCCACCCCCCCCCCAAAAAAAAAAAAACTGACCAGGGCACCCCGAATTATAGAATCCCGGCTACGCACCTGCTCAGCGAGTTAAACGTTAACTGTATTTACTTATCTTAGCAGCAATGCCTGAGAGAAGAAGTCTGTATTTCAATGGTATTCACTCGCTTTAATCCGGGGAATCTGTCCTCTATCCCACACCAAAAGTCATTTCACCCTTTTCCTAACACGAAAAGCAGACGACACTTGCAAATAATTTTTTTGAATAACTAATTGTTTTAAGTTTTTGCGTCAAAACCATAGCTTATGACCCCTCATTGGAACGAGCTCAACGAGATCGTTCCAATGTGGGGTCATACGCTAGGGTTTTGAGACAAAAATGAAAAAAGTAATGAAAACTGAATGGTGATTTTTGTGAATAGCGCTGGCCGGTTTTGGCCGTTACGTTGGGTAAAGGGTTAATGGCTTGCCGTACTATTGGCATATAAATTTTGTGTACACAAAATTGAGTGGCCATTTTTTGTAGCCCTGGAGTTGGCGAGCAATGATTGTAATTGGGGTATGTTTTAGATTCCTGTTTATAGGTTTTGCTACCCTGTCACGGTCTATCCTGTAGAGTAGTGTAGTAGTGACACGGAGAGTGATTGGTGAACTGCACTTTGCAATGGTGTTCCCATAGAGAGTGCTGGTTTTAATATTAGTCACTCTGCAAAGGATTCCGCTTTAGAGTGGAGGTTTTAACATTTAGCTGAGCTGCGGTAATTTCCTACTGACCAGTGCGTAGCTACGAATCACCCTGGTAAGCAACGGTAGTGGTTTTAAAGAATAATGATGTGTGCTCGGTACTCTAATATAGGAGCATAATTATACACGCAATTGTTGCTCGACAGCTCCAATGAGTTTTTGTTGCGGACTTTTCTTTTCCAACATAACTAAATTTATCACACATACATGTGTTTTTTATTGTACATTGTATCTTCTGATATATTTAGTTGCAGTACTATTATTTTTTTGAAAAATTGTGTTCTATATCACTCTCGCTACTAAATTTATCACACATACATGTGTTTTTTATTGTACATTGTATCTTCTGATATATTTAGTTGCAGTACTATTATTTTTTTGAAAAATTGTGTTCTATATCACTCTCGCTACTGTCCTGTGCTGTAAGTCCGTATAGAGTACGGAGATACCACATCCAAGATTGGTATACCACATCAGATTGTTATTGTTAGTATAAGACACGCGTTGTAATAATTGCGACCAACAGACGATATGACTTTATCACTTTGTCCCATTATTATTGGCATTTTTATGGAAAACCCACAATAAGTCCCTTATATTCTCAACGCAACAGGTCGACAAAACCAAAATATATATATATAACGGCCTGCTGGACTATACACTCTAAAATCAGTTGGGTTAAAAATTAACCCAAATCGACTGGGTTGAGTGAATATGAACCCAATTGGGTTCATATTCACTCAACCCAGTCGATTTGGGTTAATTTTTAACCCAACTGATTTTAGAGTGTATTTGGACTGCGTACTAAGCTACCAATCAGAGTTACCTTTTTGATGTGTTGGAAACGCAAATATGACCAAAACCATTAGAGGTTCCTATTGTGATGTTCTCCAAAGGTTTGTATGACTCGAAAAAGTCATTCCAATAGGAGCTAACTTCAGGTGGTAAAAGAAATGTTACGTTCGGAGTGTGGATGCTGGAGTCTGGGTACTGTGATGGGGTTGGGGCATTTATGTCAACAAGTAACGCATTACTTAATCCTTTCAAAGCAGTGTTCCTTGTGATATTGCTGCATAACGTTGAAAGATGTACTAACAATTTTAAAGTTACATGTAAGAGTAGTTTCCAGGCTTTTTCAATTTTTTCGTTTTAGCCCATTTGCGGCAAATATGGTTAAGCTATTGTCAAATTAGGCATCAGTGGTCTGGTGAAGTCGCGTAGTGTCTGATTCTCATGCACTGTTATACAGTACAGTCGCCGTGTACTGATTATTCCTAAAATTAGTGTTTGAAATCTAATGTTACTGCGTCCGTGGAAATATTGCCCACGCGTGGAAAGTGAGAAGACTATGGCGGCTGTACTGCAGTCTCTCATTAATATCTTTTATTACTTTCCAAAGTGTGATTTACTGGGATTTTCGGGTTTGGTTATAAACGATAACTTCACAAGTGAATTATGCAATCAACAATTGTGCCATGTATCCGTGCGCGCAAACGAAGACGCTTTGCCGTGGGTGTAATTGGGACTTCATTGTTCTTGTTTTTGTTTTGTTTTTTTTTTTTTGTGGCTTTTTTGTAACCCTTTACCTAACATGAAAAGCAGACGACACTTGCAAAAACAATTCTTGAATAACTATTATTTTGATTTTTTGTCTCAAAAACATAGGTTATGACCTATGTTTTAGAGACAAAAAATGAAAAAATAATGAAAATTAATTGGCAAGATTTGAGAATAGCGCTGGCCGTTTTTTGGCCGTTACGTTAGGTAAAGGGTTAAATATTATAATTATCGTTAATAATGAAAAGTAATAAACAGAGTAATCGCTGGACTGGACTGGTTTCGTGAAATAATTCATTCGAGGCGAGGGACTATATTGCAAAATACTCTTGCGCATTCGCGCACTCATGTCTGTGCAAAGCCCCTAACCTCTCATGAATTATTTCAAGTTACCAGTCCACTGAAGCGATTATTCTCTATTGCTTCGAATCGAAGACTGTTTTTAAAATAGCTTCTTGCTTTATTAGTTTTTTTGTATTTTATAATTCCAGGTAGGACAGTGGTAAATCAATTTACCAGATTAAAAAAGGTACCAATGTGAAACTGTCAGTGCAAAACGAATATGGCAGCGAATAAATGTGTGTCCCAAGACGTAATTGTGGCAAAATTCACAGACGTCGAATTGGAAGTGTTCTGTAAATTCCATATGGGCACATATCGAACCGTATTTGAATCTCCCGAGCCACTTCCAGAAAAAAATGATGTCGAAGAACACGTGCGTAATGAAATCACTTTTACAAATAAATTTAAGGATGCTCTATTGAGAGTTGCTAATAAAAATGAAATGTTGTCTGAAGTACGTTCATTTATAAATAAATGTTTCAAGGATATAAGGTTAAGACATAAATATGACATGGGTGAAAACAGATTAGGCAAAACCTCGCCAGTACCAAAGGAAGTCACAAAAGTTGCCGGATCAAGCATAGATGAGCCTCCTGTGATCGTATTGTATACACGATCCAATATATCCAATACAGATGAGAAAGGGCTGTGTGATGATGCAAATGTTTCCAACAAAGGACCTCTCAATCCATTAAAAACTGATACACATTTAAGAAAATGCAATGATCCACGTATTTGGCTTACGTTGCCGTTGAATGCAGTTCGACGGGAGAGACTAGATATATTGAAACTATGTGTTGAAACAGGCATAGATATTTCGATATTTCGTGACGAATACGGCTCGTCTTTGTTACACGAAGCTTTATCACGTGGTACAGAGGAGGAAATGATTGACACTCTACTACAACACATAGACGTCAATATTCTCTCTGACAGTAACGAACCACCTATGAAAGCGCTTCTCTACAATGGAAACTTATCGGTTCGACGAAAGTTGGAATTAACGAGTAAACTTCTTTTCTATGGCGCCAGTTTTCAATATGAAAGTACAACCGATGGCAACGCCATGCACAACTTTGTGGACTCATTGCGAGGTATTCAGGAAGAATCAATGCTTGACGACTGGAGAAAATTATTGGATAGATTACTGTCTGCTGGGGTTGACATAAACGGTAAGGATTGCTTCCAAAATACCCCACTGCACCTCGCCATAATGAACATACCACCCCATGGTTATAATAATGTGTGTGATGCTGACAGTGTAGATGAGACTTTCAAATCTATATGCAATCGAAGAACTGAAATAGTTGAATATCTTCTCCAAAAAGGTGCTGATCCTGACAAAAAAGATAATTATGGCAGAACGTCCCTTCATATTGCCGCAATTTCACTAAACATTGAATGTGTTGAAATAGTACTCAGATATGGCGCGTGTGTTAATTCAGTGAATAATTTAGGAATGACACCTATTTATAGCTTGTGTGCTCAAGGGACCTGGTCTGACGAAAGTGACATAAATGATATTCTCATACCAACAATACGTTTACTAGTCAAAGCTGGTTGTGATGTAAACAAACAAGCCATGGATCTCACTTCCGTTCTTCATTTTGCAGCAGCAAAACGCAGTCACACAGTCTGCAAATTATTATTACAATCGGGAACAAATGTTGAAACTCGGGACAATTTAGAGCGAACCCCATTACACATGTCGGTTAGAAATCCTGACACCTCTATTGCGCGTTTGCTTCTTCAATATGGAGCAAACTGTAATTCACGTGATACGCATGGGGATTCTCCTCTTCACTGCGCTTGTCTTTTCGGAAACACAACCGTAGCAAATATTCTTCTGGAAAATAAAGCTGAAATTTCCGCCCAAGGTGATCTTGGGATTCAGCCTATTCATTTTGCCGCAGAAAACGGCAATCTTGAGATGATGAAGTTACTTGTTTGTCATGGTGCAGATATAAATGTCAGAGATAAATTCGGAGCCAGCCCACTTCATTATGCTTCCGCTGAAGGAAATCCCGATACTATACAGTTTCTTATTGATAATAAAACGAATAAGATAAACTCAGATGATATGGGAAGAACATCACTTGATTTAGCAAGGTTAATGGGCAGTTTCAAAGCTACCATCTTATTGGCAGATCACGAATCTGAAATACAATTTGGCAATATGCCAGAAGGGTTGTTTCCCAACCGACCTCCAATTATGATGTCCGATATGGACGATTATTTCAATACTATTATTAACCAGCTGCACTCGATTGGACACAACAGTGTGGATATAGGAAAGGCTATTCTTAGTACGCCTGGACTTGGCAGAGTTGAACTTGGGAAAGGAGAAAATCTACAAATCTTTCAGATCGTTCAGCATTTCGTAAAAATGGTATTAGTTAGGGTGGGTGAACTGGATCCGTTATTCAAGGGAACTTTGTTGAATGCTGGGAGTACTTTTGAAGGTGTTAAAGTTGGTTATCCTGATGAATACGATTTCCTAGTTCATCTAGATAGTTTCAGCAGTGTTGTTGCAAATATTGAACAATCAGAAGCCACTGGATTTTCAAAAATATTATTAAAGTCGCCTGTGCCGAAAGGATATGAAAAGTACTGTATTCGTTCTGGGGATTACCTGAATGCAAGTGCTATTCTAAGACACTTCGGTCAGCTCCTGTATATAGCTAAATGTGATACTTTACGGGAACACATAGAACATCTATATACTGGATCTTCGTTTCTCTGTGACTCCGGATCTTTTATGAACAAATTTCCGTTTCCTTTAAGTAAACTTCTTAATTTTGTTGTCTCATGGAGGGGTAGTAAGTTTAAATTTTTGGACATTTCTATCGATTTAAATCCTGTAATTTTCACATCCGAATGGCCTCTAGAAGCCATTCACAGATGTTCTTTGGCACCACAATTGAAAAACATGGGGATGTATTTGATTCCAAAATATAGATTTGAACTTGTAAGTTTTCCACCGAAATTGATTTCCGTAAATTCTGATTTATGGCGTTATTCTTTTGCACACGCTGAGGCTGCTATTATACAATCATTATCATCAACGGCAAGGGATTGTTATATGTTGTGCAAGGCACTCCGCATGGAACCTCTTTGTTGTTGTATTGACACTGAAGAATTAAATGCATGTCTTCCCGATGATGATGATGATGATGATGATGAACGTCTTGATGATGATGATGATGATGATGATGATGATGATGATGATGATGATGATGGGACGGTAGAGGGCTTGAAAAACGACGGCGATGACTTCGGGGGAAAGCCGTATTGGGAAAATTTTGAAACTATTGACAAAAGTGTTACTTTTGACAATGGTGGCATTGCTGAAGACAATTATCTTGCATGTGATGAAGACGAATGCACAGATGAAATTACTGCAGAAAAATTAATTCCTTCATACTATCTAAAGTCAATTTTTCTCAAAGAATTAGAATTGCTTTATAAACAAAACAAAGCTGTTACAGATAAAGATCTCGGATCAATTCCAAGAAAAGTTTATGACTGCTTGCTAAAGGCCATAGAAGAAGAACATCTCTCTACTTTATTCATACCAACACAAAATATATATCATGCCCCAAATCAATATGATAATCAGCAAGCTGCTGCCAAATTGCGACAGGAATTTTGTAAAAATATCGTCAAACTGCTGGAAAAACTAGATTTCAAGAGCGAGTAGATTTGTAAGAAAAACATTGAATTCGGAGTGGACTTTATAGTGTAGTAGATTTTACAGATATTTTAAGTTATAATGTGTTCAGTTGATGGATACCGTGTTATATTATGTGGCTATGTGGGATGTCGTGAACATCATTTAACTGAGTACTAGTAGCCGCTATCGGGGCTTTCGGAAAAATGAGAGTACCAGAGCAAAAGTTGTCATTTCCTTGCACATGTTTCCTATGCAGTGAAACACAAATAACATTTGGTTTATATAAATTATTTTTATGACAAGTTGTTTGAGAGTGCCTGTGAGCACTCTTCAATAATTTATAATAAAACAATTTTTAAATTCCAAATTCTAGACCACCAAAAATAATCTGGCCTTCAACCAGTTAATAGGATTCTGTCTTGTAGTATGTAATGTGGTTTTCACGCCATATTGGCAGAATCTCATGCAAGATATCACATGAAAACCAGTGGTTCCATGTTTGGTTGTCATGGTATCCCGCATGGGCGGCAGTCTGTGATGTCATTGCCATAGTGATACATGGTGTCAATGAGCAGCGCGTTACTGTTAGAGTGATACGTGTTTCCGTAGTCCATCTCGTTTACCGGAGGACGGCGACATGGTTTCTATGGTGACACGTGGTTGTTATCTGACCCAAAGTCCTCTAATAGGACGGGTATGTGTTCGGATGTTGTGTTGGGTCGAACGGAGTATATCTATGGCCACAAACAATTCGACAGGTTCCTAAAATCACCAGAAAAGACAGTTCCCAACAAGGAATATACTTTAGCTAGAAATCCTACGAATACATTTTTATGAGAGTAGTACGTAATGCTATAGACCTCTTAACCCTTTACCTAACCTGAAAAGCAGACGACACTTGGAAAAATAATTCTTGAATAACTAATTTTTTTCATTTTTTGTCTCAAAAACATAGGTTATGAACCCTCGTTGGAACGAGCTCGACGAGCTTGTTCCAACGAGGGGTCATAACCTATGTTTTTGAGACAAAAAAAGAAAAAAATAATGAAAATTAATTGTCGATTTTTGAGATTACCGCTGGCCGGTTTTGACCGTTACGTTAGGTAAAGGGTTAAGAGGTGCGTTCCATTGTACAAGAAATATTCCTGCACAAAACACAAAATCTCTTTCCACTGAAATAAGAATAATCTGGGTAAAATTAATCACATTTTTTCACTGTTATTTGAATGGACTTGTTCACCGGTGATTTCTTGAGTTAAATATGGAAACAATTTTCGTCATATCTTCATAGCAGCCATGACAAGACTTGGTGAAAAATATTTTGAAAATACATAGCGGGTTAAGAGTTAACGACACTTTCGACAGCTAGGGTCACCTCGTGTCGGACAGTTTTACGGGTAAAGGACAGGTAGGGTCACTTAAACCGTCAATCTCACCCAAAGTACAATCTCCACACAGGCCGGTTTACCGTTTGTTGAAGATAAGTGCACTATCGACGTGCAGTACGCCTTAGTACACGGCGCTAGCGTGCCCTCGCGTGGGTAATGGGGCCTTCAACCGGTTAATTCGAAATTCAGACATTTTCCAAATGTCTTGCAAATGGACCCAACGCAGTTAACCCTAAAGGGCATAGAACATCTCCGGGGAGGAAGGAGATGGCGTCGTGAAGATGATCGAATGGGGGAGAGGGACTTTACCTCATTTGTACATAGGCACGAGTCCGGTCTGAAGAATATTTCAACGACATCGTTAAGGTATTCCTTTGTCGAAAGGATGCCTTTACGATGTAGTTGGAATATTAATCAGTCGGGATTGCCTTGCACTTTTTATGTAATTACCATATGAAGTACAGGCGCCCAAAATTGATCATGTTGGTTCCCCAAACGGGTACAGCAGACCTCCATTTGTAAAACCGTCAGTGTGTGTGAAACAAGTCTCAGAGTCAACTCCAGTCTTTCTGGAGAAGTGCGCAGTCACAAGAAAAATCGATATTTTAGATTTCAGCTTCGGTGAAAAAGTCCTGATTGGAAAAACATTGGTGGTGGAGTCACACCTCCACCTGTCGCCCCCCCCCCCTCACACACACACACACACTCCTTAGCGACACCCCTGCATAGGACTGTTATGGAAAATATTTGCAACCGGGGAGTACAGAAATAAATGTCCTTTCGCCAATGACGACGAGAGGTATTTCGGCTCCTTGATAAGTTTTAGTAGTCAATAGTTAAATGTGTAGAGAACCCGCGTACATGACGGTCATTCGCAAGTTTTGTAGTACAGATTGGGAAAGCAAAAGGCATTGTTTGACCAAATTCATCAGCAAACGAATTAAATTATTCATATACGATTATAGATTGAGCGTCTCAATGGGTTCCCCAAATTCCGTCAGTGAATAGTTCGTGTTTTTTTTTTACAAATTCAATTCACACATGTTATTAAACAAGTTCAATGACCCGATTCC
Source organism: Pictodentalium vernedei (assembly GCA_031216915.1). Classification (NCBI taxonomy): domain Eukaryota; kingdom Metazoa; phylum Mollusca; class Scaphopoda; order Dentaliida; family Dentaliidae; genus Pictodentalium; species Pictodentalium vernedei. The sequence goes on along the minus strand of CM062288.1, from coordinate 192,534,542 downwards.
AATGGCATCCACATTTGCATAGTTCAACTCAGAGCCGGATTACACATCAAGTCAACTAAGCCTTGGCTCAGGGTCCCACCAGTAATGGGACCCAACAAAACATCAAGAAGCGTTTATAACCAGGCTAACCAGAATCTCTCTCTCTCTCCCCCCCCCCCCTCTCTCTCTCTCTCTCTCTCCATTGTGACTTGTGCACATTTTTCTTCACTATGACTTGTGTTGCGACTCACGAATTGACGTTATTTACAGTTACCGTATAGCATATGTCATTATGTCGCCATACAAATATGGATGTCATATAGGAATTGGCTCACCGGTTCCTATGTGGCATCCATATTTGTAGTAAAGATTCCTTGGTATTGTTGATACATTTCCTTACTTGTTACGGTCGGTACAATTCCTAATGGGATATATTGTTGGCCATGATGGGTCAACCTTGGCATAAACCTGGTAGTACCTTAATATACTGTAATTATGCTGAGCAGTGCGGTTGTTGTGAACTTGACATTCATTCAGGGCCCCATATGGAATAAGGTTTTAGGGATCCCAAGATGTTCTAAATCGGCCCTGGTTCTTACTGGTGTTACAGTTGATACCACGTCATTGATTTGGTTCAAATCACTATATTCGATGTATTGGCCTGCAGAGAGGAGGGAACTTGTAGGTATCACCGGAAAAAGAAGAAATGTCCATGTTTTATTCATAAACAACTATATATGACTACCTGAAACACTGAGGTATTTGGTGGACCAAAATACTTTTTTTTAAAAATTAGCTTCTTCAGTGAAGCAAATTAATCTATTTAAATTCAGTTATAATTAATTCATTTTACTTTTTTATTGTCCTTGTGGTTGCAGGGTGCTGCAAATGCCTAAATGATGCATTAAAATGAGAAAATGCAATTTTTTGAAAAAGTGCCATTTTGGGGGGGGGGGGGGGGGGGGGCGGGGGGGGGGGGTAGGGTTAAGTTTTTACACTTTGTGTGTTTATGTCTTACTTAAGTCCAATTGTAAAGTATTGTCATCTGTAGTATATACCTGGGCAAATTTTAAATGCTATATGGATAAACTAGTACGCACAATGTTGATTTTATGAACATTTTCCCACAAAACAATATTGAAATGAAACCGGAAAAATGGGCCAAACTTGCACTATTATTCACAAATACCAAAAAAAAAAAACCAAAACGATAACACATTATTTTTAGCCTATTGTTATGGATACTCTGTCCAACCTCATGAAACTGGGTGTATTTAAAACTTACATATCCTCGATTTTAGACTTATTACCTCTGAATTAAGACTTACAGGAACCCAGAATTATGGCTTCAAGTATTTCTTAAATAACTTATGGTAACCCTGAACTTAGACTTGTTATCTGTTAATTAAGACTCAGTTACGTCTGAGTTGAAACTTACAGTATCTCAAAATTCAGGGGCGTGGTGGCTCAGTAGGTAGAGATGCATGCTGCTAGCCGAGAGATCCTCGTTCCGAAACTCACCTGCGGCAACCCCGGTGTGTCCTTGGGCAGGACACTTCAACACAATTTCCCAATTGGGGGCGCGGTGGCGTTGTGAATTAAAGCGTACTGCACGTCGATGGTGCACCTGTCTTCAACCATTGCTAACCCTGCTTGTGTGGAGTTAGTATTTTGGGGAGCTGACAGCTGCTCGCCGTTGCTCGGTGGTTCTCTCCGGGTACTCCGGCTTCCTCCACCCGTAAAACACTGTCGCGGTCATGATTAGCCATTGTGCAGAAAAATGTGACCTTGAACATCAATAAATAAATAAATATATCTCTAAATTCAGACTAACAGTATCTGTTAGTAGTGTGAAAACGAGATTACGAGCCCACTAAATTTTTTTACCTCAATCGCACCTCACCAAAAACTTAGTTTTTTTTCGAGCAAATCGCGTTCATCACAATCGAAATGTATGGATTTGTACGATGCGATACGTACACGATCACATCGTCACATTTCCTGGTTTTTACAGTGTTTACGGTAGATGAGGCATCGTGGGTTTAACGTTCAATTCTCTAACGATCAATGTGGGCCAACGTGGACTGGAGATGGAATTTTAACAAACTCTATAAAATTCCCGCTCTCAAAAATTCAATTTTGGTGGGCTCGTAAAAATCTGACACGGCCGTCTCGGGAAAACACCCACCTTTTCGCAGAGGTAACACCGACCCGCCATTTTAGGTGAATTTTTTCGACAGAATACCGTCAAAAAGACACCACTGGTGCGGATGAAAGACCAGCGACCCAACGTCGATTCCCGCGGAAAAACGGAGTTCGAATCGAGAGGGTGAATTTATCGATGGGCCCGAACTCTCCAGCGATGATGTGGTGGGGTTTTTGGCAAGGAGAGAGAGATAGCTTGCAGAGTTTATAGTAGATTTTTTAGGGTTAATATTTAAATATAAATGGATATAATTTATTTTTTTGATTGATGGAATCAATTTTTTTTCTCAGAAATTTTGTTTTTTTCAAACGCGTGAGTCGAAATAATTGCAAGCACAGGTATTTCAATTATTTTTTGATAATTAAAAGTATTGTATTAACATTATTGAAGGTTGTATTTTAGTGTGTGAAAAAAGTGTACTCGAAGTAACTGTCTACAACAATGTAGATCATGATGTGAATTTATAATGTGAATTAGGATTGTGATGTGAATTATAATGTGAATTAGGTAAACAAAATTTTATTTATTTCACTTCTACTGAAAGGACCGTTATAAGCTCATGAATGAACTATTTATATAAACCATTAGGCAGGTTTGTTTTCTTTGTGAAATGTATAATTATGATCGGAATGTGTCATCCATTGTTCTTCAGTGAACTTGAAAAGTCAAAATGAATAATTGTGCTCGCTATTTATCGTTGGTGGGAATGAATGGTGACAGAATGTGCATCGATTTCAAAAACAAGATATTTTCTAACTAAAGGAAAACCCATGAAATGCACATCAATCTCAAACAAGACATTTCTGAATAGGGGAAAACCCAAGATATTTCTGACTAGGGGAAACCCCATATGTACCTCCGAAAAAGTATAAAAAGGGGAGCAGTCAGCCCCAAGTCAGAAGTAGTTTGACTATCTCAAATGCAACATCGAAGAAAGTAGAAAAAAAATATTTTACAATTAATAATTCACAAAAAAATTGAAAAAAAAACAAAAAAAATATTTTTTACAATTAATAACTATTATCATTAAAAAAACAATTCACAAAAAAATATTTTTTACAATTAATAATTATTATCATTAAAAAAACAATTCACAAAAAGAAATTGAAAAAAAAATCAAAAAAAATATTTTTACATTAACAATTATTATCATTAAAAAAAATTACACTCACAAAATTTTGTCATTAAAGAAAAAAAAACTTGTTAAAAAAAGTTGTTATTTTTACATATATAATAAGAAGTAGAAAAAAAATTAAAAATATTTTTTACAATTAATAATTATTATCATAAAAAGTTTAACAATTTACAAAAAAAAATTTGAAAATCACAAAAATATTTTTTTACAATTAACAATTATTATCATAAAAAATAATGAGTCATGACATCGTCAGTATCTAAACAATCCATATTAAAATTGAAAAGAATAGAGAGGTATTCGAAGTACGGTAGTAAAATTTATAGACTGCAATTGCACAACGCCATCGAATTGAAGGACGTGGAGACGAGTGGATTGAGAGTGAAATACGACAAATATATATTGCCTTTGAAATTGAACGAGACCTCCTTGGATTTAATGTACAAATGTCAAGATGATCTCTTAGCCATTCTCAATGAGAAGATAAAAAATTTCAATCCAGATGGTCTGTCATTCATCTACGGGAGTAATATATATCCGATCATCTCTAAAGAAGTAGTTGACAAATTGAATCTGATCAACGAGGAAGAATGAACATTTGAGAGGGTGAATCTAGTTTTCCGAGGGATTTATGAGGAGGGAGACGATAGCTTTAAAGTTAACATGCTCATAACAGATGCGAAAATATGATAAAAAAAGAGAGAGTTAGTTTATTTATATGGATATATTTAAATCTTGATTTGAAAAGCTTATTAAAGTATTTATCATGAAGTAGTACTCGTTTTTTTGTTTGTTATTATTTTCATTTTTTTTTGTCATTAAACAAAAAAATATATATATATAATAAGAAGAAGTTTTTTTATAGTCCACAAAATTTTTTTGAAAAATTCGATAAAAGTTTTGAAAAATTAAATAAAATTTTTGAAAAATTAAAATAAATATTTTATATACATATTAAATAAGAAGTTTAACACATAAAAAAAAATGTCAAAAACAGAAAAGCATACCACGGAAAAAATGTATTATTTTTCTACCAAATCCAAGTTGAAAAAGTACTGTAGAAATCTAGGAATTAAAAATTAAAACCATTACAAAACCAAAGAATGATTGATCGAAGCCATGTGGGAGGAGACTTTTGATCTATCCCTGGTGAAATTACAAGCCGAAGTGTGTCAGTCGTTGAAATTGAAAGGTGTCAAATACATGAAAAAAGACGAACGCATAAGTCATTTGCTCGATGGAAAGGGAATGGACGAAAGATCTGCAGTAGTGACAAAAACAGCAAACAAAAGGATGAGAAGACAGCGACGACAAAACAACATCAACAAATGACCATAGAGAAAACTAAGAAGAAGAAGTTAGCCATTAAACGAAAAGTGGTAGGGCAGCAGAAGGTTTCAAAAGAGAATAATAAAAAAAATGAAAAGCGACGCAATTCGAGATCACGATTTGATAGAAAAAAAAGCGATGGATGAAATCAAGAGAGCGGTGAATGAAAATAAGGATCTCGGTGCTATAATGGATATCGTGATCGATGCATCAAAAAAATCATCATCGATTTTGATAGAATGAGATGAAGCCTTCAAAGGATAGTTTAAAACTTTCGACGTGAATCCCGGTCACATGAAAGAAATCGATCCCGAATCATTCATGGAATGGGTGAAGGATAGAGTGTTGGACGTAATTCGAAAACATCTAGGTAAGGGTTTAAAAATAAGAATGATCTTGTATTGTCTGATGAAAAAGGTCAACCCGAAAATGGGTAAGATCCTACAACGAGATGCCTTTTTCCGATCTAAAAACGAGATTGTGTTCAGAGATGATGAATTAGTTGACGTTTATAAAGTGATGAAAGGCAAGATGATGGAATCTGTGGCTACTTTTCAAAACAAGGGAAGTAATTGGACGTTCGAGAAGATATTGAATCTCGAGATTTACGTGGATAGACATGATCCTTTGAAAGCATCTTCCTGCATAAAATTACCTTATTTCGCATTTAAAAAACAAGCCGTGATCAACGTCAAAAATGAAGACTATAACGAGTGTTTCAAATGGGCAATCACATCAGCCTTGTATCCCGTAGAAAAGCCCACTCAGAGAGTTTCCAAGTACTACGAGCCTTGTAAAAGATTCGATTGGACGGGAGTGTCTTTCCCAATGCGGCTGAAAGGCATCGGAGATTTCAAAAAGCTAAATCCTACTATGGCCATGAACGTCTTGGGATACGAGGGAGATGGTATAAAAGGAGTAGTCTATCTTCTCAGTCTGACTTCGCACAAAGAGAGAGAAAAGATTGTTAATTTGTTATTAATTTCAGAGGGTCACAATCAACATTATTGCTGGGTTAAAAATATCAGTTTTTTGTTGACGGAGCAGATAGGTAAAAAATAACACGGAGAGATTTTTCTGTCTCAACTGCATGAATTCGTTCCATAGTCAAGAATCATCTGGAATATTGCAGCAAAAAGCAAGGCATTGCCGTCAAAATGTCTAAACCTAACACTTACGTGGATTTTTGCAACTACAAAAAAACGTTAGAACCACCATTTGTCATCTACGCCGATTTCGAATGTTTCACCACGAAAATAAATTCTTACCAGCCTGACGAGCGTAGGAGTTATGCTGAAAAATATCAGAAGCACGTACCTTCAGGCTATTGTTATAATGTGAAATGTTCTTTCGATGATCGAGAATCGTTGGGTCCATTCGTCAATACCAAACGTTCAGATGATGACGATGTGGCTCAAAGATTCGTAGAAGAGTTAGAATCGAAATTTCAAATATTATACGGCAAATTTAAAAACCTAAAGACATGATCATCACGCCAGAGCAACAGCGAGAATACAACGAAACCACTGAATGTCACATCTGTAGAAAATTATTCGACAATAATTGTGAAAATAACAAAAAAGTTAGGGATCACGATCACTACACCGGTCTGTTTCGCGGCGCTGCTCACAACAAATGTAATTTGAGATTTCGAGATGCTGAATTCTATCCGGTGATATTTCAGAATCTCTCAGATTACGACAGTCACTTGTTCATGAAAAATATGTGTGTTAGCAAGGGGGAGTTGAATTGCATCGCGCAAAACGATGAAAAATACATTTCATTCACTAAATGTAAAGTCATCGATAAAAAGAGAGTCATCGATGGTTTGATTGAGAAAATGAGTCCCATCCATAGAGAGATGCATTTCATCGATAGTTATAAATTTATGTCAACCAGTCTGGCACAATTAGTCAACAGTTTGAATAGGGAGAAATTTAAAATCATGAGTAAACATTTTAATGATCGACGAGAATTGGTGGACAATATGTTAAGGAAAGGTGTCTATCCTTATGATTACATGAGTCATCTCGAAAAATTTGACGACGTCGCTCTACCTCCCAAAGAAGATTTTTATTCGAAAATATATCACTCTCACATTTCCGATGATGATTACAAACACGCGCAAAAAGTGTGGACATTATTTGACATGAAATCCATGAGAGAATATCACAACCTCTATTTGAAAACTGACGTGCTTCTCTTGGCTGATGTGTTCGAAAATTTTCGACGAGTGTGTCGTCGACATTATGACCTAGATCTGGCTTGGTATTTCACTGCACCCAGACTCGCTTGGGATGCTCTCTTGAAAACAACCGAGGTTCGATTGGAATTATTAACGGACGTAGACATGTTGCTCATGTTCGAAAAGGTTGTGAGGGGTGGCGCCTCTATGATTTCCACTAGATATGCCAAAGCTAATAATTATCACATGGGAAAAGATTTCGATACAGAAAAACTGAGTAAATACATACTGTATTGGGACGCTAATAATTTGTACGGTTGGGCCATGAGTCATCCTTTACCGATCGGAAATTTCAAATGGGTCGAAATGCTGGAAGAAAAAGAAAAATGGAGAGACTATCCTTGTATTCTAGAGGTTGATTTGGATTATCCGGAAACGTTACACAATCTACACAACGATTATCCACTAGCTCCCGAACGAATAGAAGTGAACGGCATTGAAAAACTCGTTCCTAATTTAAATCACAAATGCAAATATGTGGTCTACTACGAAAATCTGAAACATTACATGAAATTGATCGACTTGCATCGAATCATTCGATTCGTCGAGGAGCCTTGGATGAAAAATACATCAATCTCAACACGAATTTAAGAATGCAGGCTGAGAGCAACTTCGAAAAAGATTTCTTCAAGCTCATGAACAATTGCGTGTTTGGGAAATCTATGGAAAACATTAGGAATGCTAATCCTTTCAAATCATAGGGAGTCACAACACGACTCGATTCATGACTAAATTTGACCCTTCCATCGAATTGAAGAAGGAAAAGAGATACGAGATGGCGTTGGTTAATCTTGAGACTTACTATTCGTTTCCCAACATCACCGAAAAGAATAACACGTTCAAGTATTCCAACAGAGTGGACTGGTTCGAGATACAAATTCCCAAAGGAAGTTATGACATAGACGATCTGAACCATCACATCCAGACGAGACTGAAGACCGACGGTCAAGGAGGCAATATGATAAGAATTGCTCCCAATACGAGTACCCTACAGACGATATTAGACTTGGGAGATAATTTTTGAGTGGATTTTAGTGCGGAAGATTCGATCGGCGAGATGTTGGGATTCGATCGAAAGATGTATCGAGGTCACACAGTGTCCAAAAATATGGTCGACATTCTCGTGGTCAGTAGCATTTTAGTGAATGTCAACGTGATCTCAGGAAATTACGTCGATGGTAGCGCTCAGCCTATGATCTACTCATTTTTTCCAGACATTTCTCCAGGTTACAAGATCAAGGAGCGACCACGAAATCTCGTCTATCTACCTGTGATCCTGGACACGTTGTATAGCACTGAAACCATGCTGACGGATCAGAATTGAGATCTGCTAGATCTTTGCGGAGAGAGAGTGACTATACGATTTCACATCAGAGAGATATGATAAAAAAGTAAAAAAAATTAAAAAAAATAAATATAATTTGAAAAAAAATAAAAATAAATATAATTTGAAAAAAAAGAAAAAAAATTTTTTTTCATTTTATATTTATTTATTTTTTTTTATTTAACAAAAAACTTTTTTTTCATTTTTTTATATATTTATATAAGAAATAAAAAAAAATAAAACAAAAACTTATAATATTTATAATAATTAAAAAAAAATCTCTAACTTGTAATATTTCTAATTAAAAAAACCCTTATAATCCAGTGAAAAAACAACAACAAAATATGACTACATCATTAAACAAGAAGGACGCCAACGCCCTATAGCTCACCAACATTCCTCTTTGATAGTAACTTTGGTAAACACAAGAACTATATCAAACAGGCTCATAACATGCGACAAAGCTTACCTAAACACAACGTCTTAAAAGTAAAACACAGAAACTGACATAAACACTTAGTTAAGCATGAAATTCTGAGTTAAACAGAAAACTAAATGCAACTAAAAATGTCAAGAAAAATGTTTAAAATGCAGGGTATGAGGGGTTAATCATGGAACAATGATACTGAGGAACATGTATGATGAATATAAGTGCCATTGGAAGAGAAGGAGCACAGCAGCTGACCTAAACACTTAGTTAAACATGAAATTCTGAGCTAAACAGAAAACTGAACGCAACTAAAAATGTGATGAAAAACGTTTAAAATGCAGGGTATGAGGGGTTAATCATAGAACAATGATACTGAGGAACATGTATAATGAATATAAGTGCCATGGGAAGAGAAGAAGCACAGCAGCTGACCTAAACACTAAGTTAAACATGAAATTCCGAGCTAAACAGAAAACTAAACGCAACTAAAAATGTCAAGAAAAATGTTTAAAATGCAGGGTATGAGCGGTTAATCATGGAACAATGATACTGAGTAACATGTGTGATGAATATAAGTGCCATGAGAAGAGAAGGAGCACAGCAGCTGACCTAAACATCAAGTTAAACATGAAATTCCGATCTAAACAGAAAGCGAAACGCAACTAAAAATGTCAAGAAAAATGATTAAAATGCAGGGTATGAGGGGTTAATCATGGAACAATGATACTGAGGAACATGTATGATGAATATAAGTGCCATTGGAAGAGAAGGAGAACAGCAGCTGAGCTAAACACTTAGTTAAACATGAAATTCTGAGCTAAACAGAAAACTAAACGCAACTAAAAATGTCAAGAAAAATGTTTAAAATACAGGGTATGAGGGGTTAATCATGCAACAATGATACTGAGGAACATGTATGATGAATATAAGTGCCATGCGAAGAGAAGGAGCACAGCAGCTGACCTAAACATCAAGTTAAATATGAAATTCCGAGCTAAACAGAAAACTAAACGCAACTAAAAATTTCAAGAAAAATGTTTAAAATGCAGGGTATGAGGGGTTAATCATGGAACAATGATACTGAGGAACATGTATGATGAATATAAGTGCCATGGGAAGAGAAGGAGCACAGCAGCTGACCTAAACACTAAGTTAAACATGAAATTCCGAGCTAAACAGAAAACTAAACGCAACTAAAAATGTAAAAAAAAATGTTTAAAATGCATGGTATGAGGGGTTAATCATGGAACAATGATACTGAGGAACATGTATGATGAATATAAGTGCCATGGGAAGAGAGGGAGCACAGCAGCTGACCTAAACACTAAGTTAAACATGAAATTCCGAGCTAAACAGAAAAGTAAACGCAACTAAAAATGTCAAGAAAAATGTTTAAAATGCAGGGTATGAGGGGTTAATCATGGAACAATGATACTGAGGAACATGTATGAGGAATATAAGTGCCATGTGAAGAAAAGGAGCACAGCAGCTGACCTAAACACTTAGTTAAACATGAAATTCCGAGCTGAACAGAAAACTAAACGCAACTAAAAATGTCAAGAAAAATGTTTAAAATGCAGGGTATGAGGGGTTAATCATGGAACAATGATACTGAGGAACATGTATGATCAATATAAGTGCCATGGGAAGAGAAGGAGCACAGCAGCTGACCTAAACACTACGTTAAACATGAAATTCCGAGCTAAACAGAAAACTAAACGCAACTAAAAATTTCAAGAAAAATGTTTAAAATGCAGGGTATGAGGGGTTAATCATGGAACAATGATACTGAGGAACATGTGTGATGAAAATAATTGCCATGGGAAGAGAAGGATCACAGCAGTTGACATAAACACTAAGTTAAACATGAAATTCCGAGCTGAACAGAAAACTAAACACAACTAAAAATGTCAAGAAAAATGTTTAAAATGCAGGGTAAAAGGGGTTAATCATGAAACAATGATACTGAGGAACATGTATGATGAAAATAAGTGCCATGGGAAGAGAAGGAGCACAGCAGCTGACCTAAACACTAAGTTAAACATGAAATTCCGAGCTAAACAGAAAACTAAACGCAACTAAAAATGTCAAGAAAAATGATTAAAATGCAGGGTATGAGGGGTTAATCATGGAACAATGATACCGAGGAACATGTATGATGAATATAAGTGCCATTGGAAGAGAAGGAGCACAGCAGCTGACCTAAACACTTAGTTAAACATGAAATTCTGAGCTAAACAGAAAACTAAACGCAACTAAAAATGTCAAGAAAAATGTCTAAAATGTAGGGTATGGGGGTTAAATCATGGTAAAATGATAATAATCATCATATAGCAGCATTATAAAAGCCATGATATGGAAATAGGGCGAATAAGTGACTTAAACAGAAACTTTAACATTATTGGACACGTACGCTGACGCCGACACTGACGCCGACGCTGACACCGACGCCAACCGATCGAGCCATTCCATAAGCTCACACAACTAAAGTTGGTGAGCTAAAAAGTGAACATATCTGAAGGACAGAAAGCTAAACTTTGCAGAGTGTTGAACCATCGAGGCGAGGCTGTTATATTTAAATTCAGTTATGAAGATCTGGCGAGTGGTGGTAGCGATCGAATCACCTGGACTAAAACTCAAATCAAAAGGATGGAGAAAGCGATTTGTAATCGAACAGGCACGGTGGTGAGATTGAGTCCCACTCAACTGGAATATAATCTGCAAATGAAAGGTGGTTTCTTACCGCTATTGGGACTCACCGCCAAAGCATTACCCATTCTCGCAAAGACGGTGTTGCCAGCTCTGGGCGTCGGAGCTCTCTCGGACTTGCTAGTTTGGGAGTCAACAAAATAATGGGAAACAGACTATTTTTGAAGAAGGGAGGAGCCGTATGTCGTGTAGACAGGAGAGAATCTGGAACTGATTAGTAAAGGTTTATTGTTCAGTCAGAATTCGCTGTTTAAGAATATACCCATTTTGGGTATGTTATTATAAACAAAAATGAAACAAAAGAAGAGAAAACCATATTTCCCATATCATTTCAATGACGATGATAAAAAAATAATGGTTTTATCGAAATACGAGAGGCATAGACTTCAACTTTCAGAAAAAAAAATGTCATCTCTTTCCAATATGCATGATAGTAATAGACGAGAAGTATTCATTCATTCATTTGATGATGAGATGAATAGATATGTTGTTATTGAAAAAAAAAATGAAATATATATAAAAGAAAAAAAAAAAAATAATATTAAAAACAAAATAATAGAAAAAAAAAATAATAATAGAAATTTTTTTTTTTTATATAAAAAAATATTATGAACGATTCCATGGAATCAAGAGCTTCGTTTCTTCGAAGAGCTCTGTGCAGAGCTTATGCGATCGACATGAATGAACAACTTCCTCGTGTCTTGAATGAAAGATGCCTCAGTTGTTGAGAGGAGAAAGAATTTAATCACATTGATCATTTGTGTCTTCTGATGGAATGGGAAGACACCATCACCATGTATTTCATGCCTGCATTGGAATACGTCTGACGTGACGATGTGATCAAATGTTGGAGACAATTCGTGTCTTGCATTGGAGAACCTGTGCCTACAAAATTGGAAGAACTGAGGTTAGCACATCGAAGTCTCACCACCGAAGACAGGGAACGCATTTTTGAATATTTGTTGGAAAAGGGGAGACCACTAAGAAATTTTTCTGTTAAATAATAAATTTTTTTTATATATTTATATAAGAAATAAAAAAAACTAAGAAAAAACCCATATAATATTCATAATAATAAAAAAAAATATAATAAGAATAGAGAATTTTTTTTATATAATAATTATAATGAACGATTCCATGAAATTGAGAGCTTGGTTTCGTCGAAAGTTGTTAAAAATCATTATGTGTTATTTCCCATATCTTCCTGACGACGACGACGATGATGTGTGTTATTCACCATATCTTTCTAATGATGACGATCGCCACCACCACTAAATTTTTTTTTTGTTAAAATAATAAAGAGTGAAAAATAAAATACATAAAATATAAAAAAATAGATATAAAAATAAAAATAAAATGAAAATGGAATTTCGAAGTAAAAACATCTATCCATCGTTAAAGAAGATGGAGCCCATGACACCTCTTCTATCACCAGAAAGTAGTGATGATGAGGCACAGAGGTATCGAATCGAAGTGATGAGTGGTGTGAATTTGACTCTCATCACAATCTCTAACGGGTTTGAACATTGCCAGAATCAGTCTATTGTCTACTGCCCTCGTTGCTCTTCCGGTCGTGTTGGCCGTAGAAGGATTGGCTTTGACTGCCGGATTCGTCAGTATGACTGGAAAATTTCTCTCTAAGAAATTATCTGTGAAGGCCAAGAAACACGAAAACATCAGTGTTTTGGCTGATGCAAAGATCGATTCCGTGTCGGATAAGATCTCTATGGCATTGAAAGATGGTAAGATTCGGATGGTGAATTCATCGACATATTGAACAAAAAACAAAAATATGAAGTCATGAAAGCAAAGATAAGAGTCAATAGTCGTCAGATTCTCAAGGAAGAATTGAAGGATTCTCTCATGGAAAAAGGTAGGGAAGAAGAGAGACAATCGTTTCGTAAATTATTGAATCCCAAAAACATTCCAGAAGCAATTGATTGAAAAAAAAATGTATATATAAAAGAAGAAGAAAAATTATATATAAATTAAAAAAAAATAAATAATTAAAAATATATGTATATACGAAAAAAAACCCAAAAACAAAAATGTATTGCATCAAATGCAAGAGAGTTACTGATACGGTTAAAGTTAAAAAAGTAGTGACAAAAAATAAAAGCCCCATGCTTCGCAGAACATGTAAAATGTGCGGTTCGACAAAAACGCAATTCGTCAAACGTGGTGCCGGTCTGACGAATAAATTGATTAATAATCTACCCGTCGAAATGCATCTGCCAGGACATCAATTCTCGGCGATAAGAACATGTTGATGATGTTGAAAAATATACCAAATCACACTATGAGAGAGAGGCTCGAACGTTCATTGGTCAGTAAAGTGATCGGTACCAAACTTTGATTCGGATGGGGTCATAAAAAAGCATCGGCACCTCTCTTAGCGGCTTCCGAAGCTATTCTACCGCTCACTTGGGTTGCAGCTTTCTTACCTGCATCGATCGCCGTTTTCCTTCCAATTTTGAGAGCGCTCAATGCGTTCTGTTTCGCGGCATTGCCAGTGAATTTACGAGTTATAAATCGCATCATCGAATCGACGATGCCCGATCCACTGTAGACGTAAGATCTATCGTATCCTCTGTTATTTATCACTAACATTTTTTTTTATTATTATTTTTTAATATATATTTTTTTATTTACTTAATATTTTTTCTGTTTTTTTTTCTTTTCTCTTACTATTTTATTATTTCAAACGATTCATCATCTTTTGATAATCCTTCTTAGTCCAGACTTTCTGCCTCAACAATTCGTCGCACACGCTCACTCACTATCTCGTCATTCACTCCTGTGTTGCCAGCCTCCCTGCTTGCAATCAACAAATTCATTCTCCCTAACAAGGCATTGTGATCGCGTTGGTCATTCCCTTTCCAGTCGTCGATTTCACGAAATGCTCAAACGCCTTCCATATGGGTTCCACCACATGTTTCCACTTGTTAGTTCTCTTATCCTTAGATCTCGTCTATTGGGAAGCGTTGTTCTTCTTCATGGCGTGAGTCTGAACCAGAATGTCTCCATAATGTTTGTAATCCTCCGCGGTGTAATCGTTGGGTCTCTGGTGAGAGAGCAGAGTATACAATCCGTCAGTCAATTTGTACCTGTTCGGACCGACGATCAAGCCATACTTCTGTGTTACCCACGGATGTTTTGTCGTCATCGTCACGAAATTCATACATCGAATCTTTCACGTTTCCACTACTATCGTCAGACCTGATGCCTCTACTAACGGCGCTCGAAGCATCGCTACTTGAATCGGCCTCTATTCCCGTCGGAGTAGTGTCTCTAGCGTAGCTATAGACGCTACTCCAACGAGAAGCGGTCTTGATTCTCATTGGAACGAAATCGGAGAAAGTTCTTGGTGCTAAAGTACCGGGAATCGAACCCGTCCTCCTCAGAGAATCTTCTTTTATGGGTCTCAATTCCTCCACGATCTCTTTCCTAGCTCGTTCCTGAATCTCGGTGATGGATCTGAACAACCCGGTAACCTTTCGTCTCAATCCCATCTCTCCCAATCCTCTGGCCTGAATATTCTCCTTACTCCCTATTAATTCGCGAACCTGCTCGTCCCTTCGCTTCGAATCTCCGATGTGCAGAAACATTGTTTTATTTATTATTATTTTTTTCTTTCTTTTTTTAATAAAAAATAGTTATTTTTTTTTTTGTATTCTTATTATTTTTTGAATGTTGTTTTAAATATATATCTTCTGTATTCTTATTTTATTTTTTGAATGTTGTTTATATATCTATGTTAAAGAACAAGTTTTTTATCGTCCGTCTCACAACTCGCAATATCCACATTAATCGCAGACCGGAGCGGGCGCACCTCGCACGTTTTAGACCCTGCGAGCTATCTCTATCTCCGTGCCAAAAACCCTACCACGTCATCGCCAGAGAGTTTGGGCTCACCGATAAATTCACCCTCTCGATTTGAACCCCGTTTTTCTGCGGGAATCGACATTGGATGGCTGGTCTTCCATCCGCACCAGTGGTGTCTTTTTGACGGTATTCTGTCGAAAAAAATTCACCTAAAATGGCGGGTCGGTGTTACCTCTGCGAAAAGGTGAGTGTTTTCCCGAGACGGTCGTGTCAGATTTTTACGAGCCCACCAAAATTGAATTTTTGAGAGCGGGAATTTTATAGTGTTTGTTAAAATTCCATCGCCAACCCACGTTGCCCATGTTGACCGTCAGAGAACTGAACGTTAAACCCACAATGCCTCGTCTACCGTAAACACTGTAAAAACCAGGAAAAGTGACGATGTGATCGTGTACGTATCGCATCGTACAAATTCATACATTTCGATCGTGATGAACGCGATTTGCTCGAAAAAAGCTAAGTTTTTGGTGAGGTGCGATTGAGGTAAAAAAATTTAGTGGGCTCGTACTCTCGTTTTCACACTACTAACAGATACTGTCAGTCTGAATTTAGAGATATATTTACTTATTTATTGGTTGGTGTTCAAGGTCACATTTTTTGCACAATGGCTAATCATGACTGCGACAGTGTTTTATGGGCGGAGGAAGCTGGAGTACCCGGAGAGAACCACCGAGCAACGGCGAGCAACTGTCAGCTCCCCAAAATACTAATTCCACACAAGCAGGGTTAGCAATGGTTGAAGACAGGTGCACCATCGACGTGCAGTACACCTTAGTTCACAACGCCACCGCGCCCCCACGTGGGCAATTGGGCTGAAGTGTCCTGCCCGAGGACACACCGGAGTTTTTGGTGAGGTGCGATTGTGGTAAAAAAATTTAGTGGGCTCGTACTCTCGTTTTCACACTACTAACAGATACTGTTAGTCTGAATTTTGAGATATATTTATTTATTTATTGGTGTTCAAGGTCACATTTTTTGCACAATGGCTAATCATGACCGCGACAGTGTTTTACGGGTGGAGGAAGCCGGAGAGAACCACCGAGCAACGGCGAGCAACTGTCAGCTCCCCAAAATACTAACTCCACACAAGCAGGGTTAGCAATGGTTGAAGACAGGTGCACCATCGACGTGCAGTACGCCTTAGTTCACAACGCCACCGCGCACCCACGTGAGCAATTGGGCTGAAGTGTCCTGCCCGAGGACACACCGGGGTTTTTGGTGAGGTGCAATCGAGGTCAAAAAATTTAGTGGGCTCGTAATCTCGTTTTCACACTACTTCTGTTCATTCAGACTAATGTATTTTTGAATAACTACAGTACAGTCGCCGTGGATTGGTCGTAATCCACACGTAGGAAGTTATGCCCACGCATATGTTTACCAGGTAGTAAAAATCATCATTAGCAAAATTTTAATTAATGAAGCACCGGGTTGTACCCGGTGCTTCATTAATTCAATTTTTGATGATTATTCCTGTAATTAGTGTTTGGAATCTAATATTATTGCATCCGTGCAAATATTGCCCACGCGTGGAAAGTGACCAGTCCACAGCGACTGTACTGTACTTACTATCTCTTAGATAAGACTTTAAGGATCTCTAAATTAAGACTTACAGTTTCTCTTAATTCTCTTAATTCAGCCTTACAGTATCCCTTAATTCAGACTTATGTATCTCTGAATTAATACTTACAGTGTCTCTAAATTTTCTTAATTCAGACTTCACTGTATCGCTTAACTCAGACTTATCTATCTATGAATTAAGACTTATGATCTCTTAGATAAGGTTTACAGGATCTTGCAATTGCTCCAAGTCTTCAACAGACTAACCTACAAATTTCATCCTCACAACTTCCCCAAATAAGAAAGCTTGAATACTTAATGAACAGAAATATGCTCGAAACAATGTATGGGGGACCAATCAATATTTTTACCATGCAGCCCCAAGGCTGCACGTTAAAAATATTGATTGGTCTGCCGCCAAATAATGATATATGAACTCGTCCAATTGTTGCCACTGAAGTTGCATGGAAGATACCTGAGTTCAAAGGGTTAAGTATGTCTTAATTCAGACTTACAGTATCTGTTAATTCAGACTTATGTATCTTTGAATTTTTGCTTACTATCTCTTAGATAAGACTTTGAGTATCTCTGAATTCTTTTAATTCAGACTTACAGTAAATCTTAATTCAGACTTATGTATACGTGTACAGTACCCATATGAGACTGGTCAATTAATACCCCAGTTATTGATACTAAATTTAGATAGTGCTGTCTATTTATAGAGGAACTATTTATGAGTGGGCGTGTACAATTAATTACTTATCTCCATTGACAACAGAGCAACAATAACAAGAACATTGGCTTTGATATATTTTATTTCATTCAAGTGTTTCAACTTTTAACAAGCGATAAACTAGAGAAATATAATACATTGCACATAGATATTAACATAAATAAGTTTGTTTTTTGCACATAGATATTTAAATAAATGAGTTGTCTTTTTTAATCTTTTAACTCCATTTGGTTTCTTATAACTAACATTACAGCACATTCAACGTGGATTGAAACAAAAAACGCCGCCGCGGTGTGTTCTCCACCGTGGAGTTCCAGTGGACCGCAGTGTTTGATCAGTGGAAGACTGTGGTTACGAGCGTTAAGGATTAGCATAATTGTTTTTGCATGTCAGTGTCTCTGCTGATTAATAAATACTGTCTTGTGACGTGAACTGGCAAGACAACTGCGTTTGTTACTGGTAGTAGATAATTTATTTTAAATTAAAATTGGAATTTGGAGGAGGCAGACGGCGACTATTGCTGTGGTTTGAAATTGAAAATTGGGAATAGAACTGCCAGTACCATTTTGGTTGTGTACAAAGTCCTCGTCACTTTCGAAACTAAACTGTTGTGTTTGCGCGATCGATTTGATCGAGAACATAAATAAACCAGACTTGAGAAAAAAACAACTAATATTCCCGAAGTTTCCAATTTCACATTTTGTTTACAGCTGTAGGCCAACACGTGATGAACCGTGTTTTTCTTGGGTGGGAAGTGGGGGCGAAAAAAGCCTCCTGCGTCACGAAAGCGCCCACGGCGAACGGCTAATGATCGAAGTGATACCAGACATTGAGTCAGCTCGACCAGCCCATTCCACTTTCCCGTCTTACTCTTGGCGGGCTACGCAATTAAAGATTCTCATAAAAAGGATATAGTAAAAAGAAAATATAGTGTTTTTGAATGGATACCAAAAAGTATCTCACTCGTGACCTGAAGCTAATGATTATTTCACGGGGGGTGGGGGGGGGGGGGGAGATATTTGCATATCGAAACAAATATTCTTCATCCAATTCTGTAGGGGTTTGTACATACTTTTATACTCTTTGCATATGCAAATTTTTCAACGTTCCTCTACATTGTTGTTATTTGTATTATCAATTGAAATAGCTAAGCCTGTGGGTATGCAAAAATACGTGGGTGAATATAAGGGAGATACCGAAATAAAATATCTGCGAATGGTGCCATTCTAAGAGAGAGAGAGAGAGAGAGAGAGAGAGTACACTTCAAGAGATAGAGAGAGACAGATATCCGTGATTGGGGGGGGGGGGGGGAGGGGATAGAGTAAGAAAAAGTGAAAGAAAATTAGTACACGAAAGTGTACGCAATGGCATGTGGGCGTATGTCTGCATATTACTCTGAGTGTGTGTGGGGGGGGGGGGGGCGAAAGGGTGTGTGTGTTTGGTGTGCGTGCATGTGTTTTGTTTTTTCGGGTTTGGTTTTTTTTTGGGGGGGGGGGGGGGTGGGGGGGGGTATGAACTACTGAAAAAAAGCCCTACCTCTGATGAAAATGTGTCTCATAACGCTTCATAGGCTGGATTTCAAATAAATATTTTATAAATACTCTCTGTATATTATGTATGTGTATTGGAATGTGACACTTAAATAAAATATTCTACTACTACTACTATATTAAAGTAGTCGGTACTGAAGTGATTAATTGAATATAGTAGATTAAACTACCACATGCACAAGGTGTGAAA
Source organism: Pictodentalium vernedei (assembly GCA_031216915.1). Lineage (NCBI taxonomy): Eukaryota > Metazoa > Mollusca > Scaphopoda > Dentaliida > Dentaliidae > Pictodentalium > Pictodentalium vernedei. The sequence goes on along the minus strand of CM062288.1, from coordinate 192,515,270 downwards.
TAACATCTGAGTGGCGCGACAAAGCACAGAGCTGTCCTTCAAACCAACATCTGTTTTAACACCTCTGCACATGACAAGCTTGAGAAAAAATAAGAGACAAATCAACATTTTCAATTACTTTTTTATTAATTCAGCAATCATAATTATAACTATATGTAAATAAAATCAATAGAAAATAATGGGTTTTTTTTATTTTCTAATTATGACATGCCGATCGACAAGCCAGACCACCACACATCATAACCCTAGCTAAAACATACCCCGAAACTTCGTATTATAATTTTTTGGTTTTGCCCCCCCCCCCACACGTGTTTTGAAACCCCAAAATTAAAAGAGGTCTTTCAGGCAGGAGATTTTAGTAGTGTAAGATTCAGTCATCCATACCACTCCTAAATGGTGAAGTAAATAGTCCCCCCCCCCATCCCCGAAACGAGGCAATTGGACCCCAGACTCCCATAAACCCATACGCACAAATAGGCCTATATCACTGATTGCTTGCCCATCTGCCCCCCCCCCCCCCCACACACACACACACACTCCCATCGTGGCCAGTTTTCCTTGCTAGTGCATGCAGGTGCTTCAATATATGGATTCCGAAGCGTCTTGGCTGAAACGTCCCAGCGCCACCCACAAGCATTCCCTATTCGTTCATATAGTTTATTTATGTTAATTCCACTCTCAACATGTACATTTTAACATTCCACTCTGAACTTAACTTTTAAAATCGTAAATCGGATTCCCTTCCTCCCCAACCCACAATTTATTCAAAATTCAGTTCCGGTAACATGATTCTTCTCCGTCAATAGCTACAGTTAGGTAAAAGTCGTGGGAATGTCCAGATATTGTGCTCGTCAAGTTATAATTTTTTCAAATCACATCCATGATTTCAGTACGGTATAATATTTATTTTTTCGTAATTCCTCGAGTTCTGAATCGATTTTGTTGAACAACATTCGGAATCGCAATAGCTTTTAATAACTTTTTCAAATATTGAACTATCTTTTTATATTTCAAGTAAAAGTAAAAGTAATTTTTCACTGACTGTGAAACAATTTGATCTAATTGAGAGCCGGTGACTGAGAGATCAAAAGATAAACCGACGTCAACCGAATATCCCATCACACAGTTTGACATATTCATGCGAGATTAAAAACACGATTCAAACTCCATATTTTGATCGTTTTTTGCCATATTAATGCTTTTTATTATCATAAAACATGTATGGAGCATACGTATTCAGTTTATGCTTAAGTGCAATTCCAAACAACCACTTAACAACAATGAACTGAAACTATTTTTGGTGGAAGAATAAACCTGATTACCGCACTTGCAAAAAACACAAGTTAATTATAGACAAACTGAAGTCACGTGGTGGGGTTTTGAGACCCCACCTCGTAGTGTAATTAGTGGGGTCTCAATTTCTGTGTTCATATGGGCAGCGTACACGACATTCAGAGGCTCTGAATTAAGACGTATTATCTCTTAAGACTTATAGGATCTTGTAATTGTTCCCAGTCTTCAACAGACTTTCCTTTAAATTTCATCCTCACAACTTCCCCAAATAAAAAGCTTGAATATTTAATGAACAGAAATATGCTCGAAACGATGTATGTGTCGTTCGTTTTGTCCGTACGTGAGTGTGCTAGGTTGGTTTGGGATCATGTCGGTGTCTATTATTAAAAACTATTGGATAATATACGATGAGTGGGTATGTGTAAAAATATACAAACCGAAAGTTGTGGTTCAAGAGGTGGGGATTTTCTATTTTTGTGTCAATTCTTCAAGTTGGATGCACGTTTCTCAAACGGTCCCTATTTTTGAATATTTTAGGTTGTAGGAGAGGGATGAAACGGGGCTAATTGGCCGGACAACATAGTCACGTGACCTAGTTACGTCATGTTTGGTTGTCACTGTAGTCCGCGTGAGACGCCTCTTGTGACGGCATTCCCATAGTGATATGTGATCTTAGTGCACACTTGCAGCGCGTGTTGTTGGGGCAACACGTGTTTCCATCGTCCATTTCTTATAATGCAGGTCGCATCTTGGTTTCTATGTTATCGCGTGGTTTCTATGGGATGTGAATGCATAGAATAGGACGGGAGTATGTTCTGATGGTGCGCTCGATTGACTAGGAGTGAATCTAATTACCCAAATGCCTCCAAATCACCAAAATAGCCCCCAAACCCACGTTATTTAGTATGGAATCCCCCCACAATCCTCGTTTTTATCCAACAATAAGTTGCGTTCCTTTCACGAAACCCCCCGATTTTCCTAGAATTACCACAAACAACCCGACTACTGTACGTTTGGCTCGGACGTCCCACTAAATCCTCGATTTCTACCTGTTTCTTTCAGATGGTTTTCCCCCAGAATCCTCCTTATAATAGTAACACGTACTGCTATAAGGCGCGTCCTTTGTATAAGAACCAATCTAATTACCACAAACAACCCGACCCCTATCTATCTAGTTCGGATTCCTTCGGAATCTTCTGCTTCTAACTCTTCTGGCTATTCTCACATCAGCATTCCTGGACCTGTACAAAGACATCTATCTGCTTTACTCTACTCGATTGTTCTACTCCGGTAGCGTATAAAAGCTTCTTGCTATTATGTTTAGCTTTCCTGGTCTCTTCTGGCCAATATCTCTTATGCTCATCTCCGAAAAAGGGATTCTATAACCACAGACGTTTCCCCAAAAGGGATTCTCTAAGTGGGATTCCGTAAAAGGGATTCTATAATTGGGATTCCATCGGTAGGATTCAAAGCTTCTGGCAGGCTTACCATCGACTTCTACCACAACTTCAGCCATCTATCTTAGAAATGGCCTGTATTGTATTCTCCATTACTATAGTGTTATATTATCTTTGCAGCCCTGTACCATTTCTTTTGAATTATGGCACGATAACTATCCCCACTTATCATTACATTACTACCGCTACGGGTTCCTGTTCACACCGCTATCATGTAAACGGTCGCACCTAGGACTAGTTAGAGAGCCAGGGTAGTAAGAAAAGAGCTAGTAATAGTAGGTACTGTTCCACGTTAAAGGTTCTTGCTCTATAAGAGAGTGACATATAACTGAAGAGTACCATTGTTTAGAACTGGTCAGAAAAGACCAGGAAATCTAAAAATCTGTTCAAACTGAAAAACCCTTTTTTCGCTACTTGAGTAAACTCTGGAACAATCAAGTAGGGTAAACCAGGTAGAAGTCGTTGCGTAGCTAGTACAGGTCCCGGAATGTTGAGGTGAGGATAGTCAAAATAGTTAAACGTAAAGGATTCTGAATGAATCCGAATTCGATAAATAGGTGTCGGGTTGTTAGTAATGGTAATTAGATTGACTATTATACAAGGAAATGCACCTTATAGCATTACGTGCTACTCTTATAAGGAGTATTCTGTGGGAATCATCTCTGAAATAAATAGGTAGAAACCGATGATCTAGTGAGAAATCCGAGACAAATAAATAGTTGTCGGGTGAATTGTGGTACTTCTAGGAAGTAACCGAGGATTTGGGAAAACCCGACCCAGTAAAAGCACGCTTATACAAAGGAACACGCCTCATTGTTGGACAAAAACAAGGATTCCGGGAGGGATCCATACTAAATAAAGTGACTTGGAGTGTTTTTGGTGATTTGGAAGGATTGTCGAGTCTATTTGGGTAATTAGATCTAGTACTAATCAACCGAGCGCACCCTCCGAATATACTCCCGTCGTATTGTAGGCCTTTTAGGCCCTAGCAACCACATGCAACCATGGACCCAAAGATGTCGACCTCCATTGTACGAAATGGACGATGGAAGCATGTATTACCCCAGCACCACGCGCTGCACATTCGCACTAAGACCATCTATCACTATGGGGATGATGTGACAAGATGGCTACCATGATAACCAAACATGGCGTAACTATTTCCGGGGTCCGACAAATGAGTTTCACCGTAATCTGGAGCCCCGCATTTCAAGACACGAAGTCCGACATTGCTCGGTGTAATGAAATGGTGAATTTTTCCGCAAAACCAGAGTTTCGTTAGCTTTGGAACCCCACTGAAGATACTCCAGCTCCGGCATATATTAGATTTATTCATGCAGTAGCAGCTGGTTTACAGGTTTTTGGGACTTGCACAAACCTACCTGTATGAAATTGCTTTAATTTATTGTTCACCTTTGTAAAAACCGCTTCCCATGAAATCATGGTAGACATAAATTTTTGCGCATTTCACCCGTTGTTCACTTGGTGGAGCGTCACCAATGAGAGATTTTATGAAGCTCAGGTTCCGCTCCACAGTTTTCCAAGCATTTCTACAAATGCCATGCCATACACTCTCTTCAAATGCAAATTTTATGTAACTTAGTTATCTAACCCATAACATGTATTACATTTCCCAAATCCACAAAAAACATATAACATTATCGGATTAAGTAGAAATAAACAATCTGAACGTGGGTGGAATAATTTATTGGCAAAGGCAAGACTTCAACCAGCACAATTGCATGAAACAATGCCGAAACCACTCATTTTCAGCCACCCAGCAGCCTCAAAAGCAGAATTTTCCCACCACCTACCTATCCCTGGAGCATAGCATCCCCTGTTTCTAAAATGCAAAAACAAATTTACATGTTTCCATTTCATTTTTAGTTACATGTCTGGTAACAAACCAGTGTAAAAATTACATTTTAAAAAATAGTCAATTTTTCGAAGCCACTGTTTCCCGCAATTCAGTCGGGTAATTTACCCCTACGTGTCAGACGCCAACTTTGGGACCAAACCTTCAAATTTTCTTGTCCAACAAGCAGCCAAATGTAATCATACATCTGATACTAAAAATATATCTCTATTTTACGTTGCCATAGTTTCAATATATGCCCAATGTTTACAGTTTCACCCCTGGGCAATAGTGCGAAGCTGGAGAGCGGGACTTCAGGACTGACGTCCCAACTCAGACCCACCCTTTACCCACTATGAGGTTATGAGCACAAAATCGAAATTAATTCCCACATACAATGAGCCCCCGCCTATTTTAGTCCCTCACTCCGTTCTCACTGCCCGCTTTCAGTCTATATCGAAGGCACAGCAGGGGTCGAAATTAATTATGTTAAAGCGATTTTTGCATCACATTACAGCGCAAGTCCAAATGAAATCTGATTTATTGAACCTTACTAAAGCGCATGTCAAAATCATATTGTCATTCTCGCATGCCATTTTTCAAGCATGTCCCTATGTACCGCTATCAGCAGCTATGACCATAGCGTAATTTTAATGTAAACACTTATTTTGTACAAAACTCGAGACCTTCCCATGGCAAATGCCGATATAAAAAACAACATGATACATGAGAACAACTTGTGTACCTGCTTTTTGTTGATAAAATACGTCTTTTATTGGACCACATTCCGGAATATTATTAATGTACCCGCTTAATGAATCTGTCGCTAAAAAGAAAAGATTTTCAACCTACGCAAATTCTATTGAATCACACAGAAGTAGCAATGGCCGGGATTTGTTTTGGATAACTGCCGAGTAGTCACGAAGTTGCATTCGGTAATTTACGAGGATTTCCAAAAGTGGGCGAATGCGATAATTGCCGTGAAAGCACGAAGTCGTGTTCGTTAGTTTACGAAACACTACAAAAAATGAAAACATCTGAGATATACTGCATTTTTTAACAATCGATACTGACCAGAGATCAAAACTAATTAAACTGATACTACTGATTGCACATAGATATGAAATCTGTGATCAAATGAACACTTTTTGGGGAGTCATGACTGGGAGGGTATATTCTGCTGGCAGATGTTTTAGTTGTTTGTAATGGCTGCTGTTCGGAATGTCACCCTATTGATTCTTCTGCTTCTCGGCCAGTTTTATGCTTATTGATTCGAGCTTAGAGTTGTCGTTACTGTCTGTTAGTGGGATTTTCTGCTTGTTGGCTGGAGTTTCTCGCTATCGGTTGATAGAGCGAACACTGTAAAGTGCCTATGGGTTACGTGACAATGTAAACCACCTCTCTGACGTTTATCTTGGCTTGAGACGGGTAAAGCGCTTTCATGCTTTAGCGTATTAACGGTCTTTTTATTTTGGTTGTTGCTGGTTTTTGGTCCATCATCTTTTCTCTCTATACTCTTGCTGCCATGAATTCCATTCTGCTTTCTCGGTGTTTTCCGATTGCTTTCATTAGTGGGGTGTCCACCGCAGTTTTGCAGAATTGCTGTGGATTGAATCCCCGGTGCTGTTTCCTCGAATAAAGTCATTTGTGATATTTTGATCTTTAAGGATGTTTGCCAAAATATCCCAGCGCTTTGGTTGAAAATCTTTTCTTTTTAGCGACAGACCATTTATTAGATCACTCATATTTGATCCTGAAGTAATGACGCATTATACGCGAGTTGCTCTTTCTCATCCCAGGATAAACTGGGTTTTGTCTTTATTATTTGGAGCAACAAATATGCTCTCCTCTTCATAGATTCTGGTACACTGGTAAGCAGGTCGATATCCGACTCTTTTTTCATTGAAAAACTAGTCTTTACGGAGTGTGGTTTAGTGATTTGATTGCTTAAGTTTGAATGTCGCTGAAAGGTTTGCTCGAAGTGCATTACTTTCTCTTCAGTTTTCAGTAATGTAAATAGAATATAGAATGGTAGTTCTATCATGTCCTTTTTAGATTTTTGGGATAAAGGTGGGATGTATGATGTAAAAGGGGAGTCCTTTATGATGGGATGAGGACGCCTCCCATGTTTTTGATAGACATTTTTTATGGATTTTTTATCAATTCAAATGCTTTAAAATTAATTAATCGTTTCATTTAATATGTAAATGTGAAGAGACTGCCAAAAAGGCCTTGTCATAAACGGAACATGGAATTGTCTCTATATTTACTTTGAGAGTGAATAAGTCTTGTTATTTATTTATTTATTTATTTATTTATTTATTTATTTATTTATTTATTTATTTATTTAACGGCACATTAACAGCCAAGGTCAAGTCGTGTCGGTGACAGTTTTACAGGTGGAGGAAGCTGGAGTACCCGAAGAGAACCACCGAGCAACGATGAGCAGCTGCCAGCTCCACAACATCGTAACTCCGCCGTGCAGCACAGGCAGGGTCAGATTGGTTGAAGACGTGCGCACCATCGACATGCTGTACGCCTTAGTACACGTGGACAAGCAGGGTGAAGTGCCTTACATAAGGACACAACGCGGGATTCCAAATCGATTGCTCAGACGGTCACTCATCCAAGAAATAACTGGGCTCGACGTTGCTTAACTTCGGTGATCTGGCGAGAAACGGTTACCTCAACTCCACCGCGCCCCCGAATGAGTTTTGACTGTTGCGATTGGAAACACTAAACGAAATTGAACGGGTGTACGATTGAACACGACGATTCCCCGCACTCTGGTTGGCTAAGCCTGTACAGTGGCAATTATAAAGGGGCGTGGCTTTCCATTGGCTCGATAACAATTCGTCAGAGATGTTTTCTATGATACATTTCATCGTGTTTTTTTTAATATGACCGCACCGCACCTTTACATCTCTCGCCCCTCCTTTGACTCCCCAACCCGGAGGACGTTCATACCTTCTCCGAACCTCCTCTGATCAATGGGTATCGAAAAGCGCATCCCTACCTACCACTAATAATCTATGCTCTCGTCGGTACACTTGTCAAAGAATCAGATAATTCATTGCCTCTCTTGGATTTGAAAGGTTATGTTAGGGCTAATAGGGTGTATTTGGTTCGAGGTTTATATCTTAGCGATAACCGTCATGTGTGACCCTAACCAGTTGTGCTTAGGGTTGTAAGTCGGTTGATTGCGACAACTGGCGTGTGCTACATAAATATACTCGAGAGAATATTGTCCTTGATAAACAGGTAAATGCAACGCTAATTCCGTGAAGTCCAATAGCATTCAATATATATTTTATAGAAAACAAAGTATTATTATTTGGTTGTAAGTTATATTTAATGAACTGTTAATATTCACTTATTATTTTAATTGTAAAAATGAATATTGTACTTCAGTTATATGAGCATAAATACTAATTCGTGTATTCCTTTTTTCCGATTCCGTAAACCTGTGGATTGGTGCTACAGTCATACGAGTTCCCATGTCAACACTAAGGCAGAAAAACAGCCCCAGGATTAAGTAACGGCTATTCCCCGGGTATTGACAAGAACTCCAAAACAACTCAAGGTATAACAGTACGACCCTCTAGCCTCCAATCCTGCTTCCTTCGAACGAGTGTGAACAGTTTGGGGGTGGGGGGGGGGGGAAGGAAGCGGCTGTTGTGTGGTCCAGGTGTGTTCACAACGGTTTCTTCTACCGTCCCGAATCGATCACGCTGATGTGTCTAATGTATCACACGATCGTGGTATTGAGTTGCCACTCGTGGAAGTCCACTCAGGGGCCGGTCTGACAAACCACCCTACGTGTGTAGTCGTTGTTGAAGTCAACCCACTGTTGTAGTGATTTTTCTACACGATAATGTCACTTACGCTGAACATCCGCATCTCTGGAAAGCAGGTTTATCAAAAGTTTCAAGTTACGATGTTCATTGTACGAAGTCCTTTGTATAGGGCCCAAGTGCGCCAAATAAACAAATGCAAGGCGTATGCACCAACCAAGTCATTTTCCAATGTGTTTGGGGAACTTTAGGATTGTGTAGTGAAGACTGTCTCTACCACACTCTTGATGGCGCGACACTAAGCTGCCTAGCTCTACTGCGAATGTCCTTGCACTAAGTGGTCAAAAGGGCGAACTAGTTCTCTTTCACGCAGATCCCTTTACCTAACGTAACGGCCAAAACCGGCCAGCGCTATTCACAAAAATCGCCAATTTATTTTCATTATTTTTTCATTTTTTTGTCTCAAAAACATAGGTTATGACCCCTCGTTGGAATGAGCTCGGCGAGCTCGTTCCAAGAAGGTATCATAACCTATGTTTTGGGGAAAAAATGAAAAAAATTAGTTATTCAAGAATTTTTTTTGCAAGTGTCGTCTGCTTTTCATGTTAGATAAATGATAAAATATACACAAATTATACAAATTTTCAAAATGAAGGTTGTGAGGTATAGAACACGAAAAAGGCATGCCTTCATCTCACAGAGTTGACAGCAGACATCAATGTTTCCTGGAAATCTGTTACCGTATTCGTACATGGACTGATATTATTACCACTTTATAGGGCGTTCCCTAGTATATTAACGAAGTTTAACAGGGCATTACAAGAACGTAACGATCAACTTAAAAAGTCACGCGATGTGCAGGGTCGTTAATGAGAACTGACACTAGAACCATATCGTCTGCAAAAATAGCCCTGAGATCTTCAAGTCCCCAACTGCTACCCCCTCCTCGCTACGCAGGAGTTCATCTCCTAAACCTTTGATATACAATGCAAACAGGATCGGCGAAAGGATACACCCCTGTTTTAGGCCTATCTCCATAGGCACACGTTTCGTTGTAATGTTTCCCAGGCTAAGTTCACTCTGTACATCTTTATATAATGCTTTCATAATTCCAACAAACTCGCCTCCTAAGCCCATAGCCTCCAGCTTGCGCCACATACTTTCCCTCCATACTCTATCGTATGCCTTTTTGATATCCAAAAAGGCCATAAACATCTTTTTCTTTTTTGCTTTCGCGGTTTCTATCATTTGGGATAGTGTAAAAAGATGGTCAGTAACTCTCCTTCCCTTCCTGAAGCCATTCTGGATTTCTCCCAAAAAACCCTTCTCCTCAATCACCTCCTCTAGTCTCCCATACATGACTTTACAGAAAACCTTCCAATGTTGCTACTGACAGAGATCCCTCGATAGTTATCCAAAACGTCTTTTTCCCCCTTTTTGTGAATAAATGTCACTTTACTTTCTCTCCACTCCTTTGGGACTTCTTGATTTTCTATGGCTAGATTGAATAGGGCAGTTAGGCTTTCCACGAGTTCCTCTCCCCCATTTTTGATAAACTCGTTAGGAATTTCATCCACTCCTCCCGCTTTTCCATCCCTTAATTTTGATATCACCTTTCGCACCTCCTCCATTTTAATTTCGCTGCACACGAAGCTCGATAGGTTTTCCTCGGCCTGATTCGGACACTCTGGTGGGCTCCTCATGCCCCATCGCTTATCGTTTACCTTTTCCCAGTGCTTGACTAGTTCTGATGCGACTTGATCTTGCTTGTCTGTAACTCTGCGATCTACTTTAATACTCTGTGGGTTACTTCCTTTGTTACGTTTATTCACCCATTTCCAACATACGTTCGAACTCGACCCCCCGTCGTTCTTATCGTCCTAATAAGACTGCTATTCCGTACTCTCCGATTATCGTCTTTAATCTTATTTACTTTATTTCGTGCTTGGTGGTATTCTTCCTTAGCAACTATGGCCTCATTGCTTTCCACCCCCTTAAGTTTTCTACTTCTCCTGTATGCAGCACATTTAGCTTTTCTTCCCTTTATGGCCCTTTTCAGTTCTTCGTTCACTCTGTACCCAAGTTCCCGTGTTGGCACCCTGACCTTTCCTACACTTTCCTTTCCTGCCTCCACCAGGCTCGCAACTATGACGTCGGCCATCTTCTGGACACTGCCCCTCTCGGGTACGGTTGCAAGCTTTGGTTTCAGTTTTTCATTGAACTTCGCCCAGTCAGCATCTTCTTTGAGTTCCCAAATCTCCTTAGAGCTTCCTTTGCTTTTTACTAGAGTTTTGGCCCTGATCGTCACTGTAATCAAGTTGTGATCGCTATCCACCTCCATTTTACCCTCATCATCCACTTCTACCCCTATCACCTCCCTCCATAAATTAATATATGTGAAAATGTAGTCGATTGTTGATTTTCTGTCGTTCCTCTCCCAGGTCCATTTCCCCTTACACCTCGCGTCCCTGTTCAGAATCTTCAGACCGAGCTCGTTTGTGAAGTTCAACAGCTTCCTTCCATTCCTGTTGACTTTATTGTCCCCACCCTCTATGCCTTCTTCATCATTACCTATGTGGCCACTGAAGTCGCCCATCAGAATTATACCGAGCCCCTTATTTTGTAATTCGGTGATATTGGACCTTAGTGTTGAGTATATCGAATCATTCCATTCGGGTTTGCTTCCCTCCACCACACAACACACAACCCCAAGGGCAATACTTTTGTTTTTCAGACTGATCCTTACCCATCCAATTTCTTTCGATACCTCAGCCGGGGCGCTGATGTTTTCCAGCTCTGTGATCAGCGATGGTTTTAAATCCTCTTTAATGTACAAGCCTACCCCTCCCCTTTTTTCTGGCCTTCCGTTCGCCCTACACCTATCCATACGTACCCCCTTACTTGGTCTACCCGTTCCTCGTGTCGTACCCACGTTTCGCTTAAGCCCATGACGTCAAACTCCTCTGCCTCAATCATTGTAGCAATTTTACTTACTTTCCGGTGGAGACCCTGGATGTTGCTATAACCCACTTTCAGGGTGTCAAGGTTCATTGGCTTCCATCTATTGGTCCCATTATTATCTAGTCCCTGTATGTTTGTATATCCTACTTTGTGTACCTGTGCTTTCCTTGGGAAGCTATTCCTATTGATTTGGATTTTTGATCCCTTTTCCTTATCCCCTTGTCCCATTTTTTACACCTATGCTTCGTGACACATTTTCTGTGATTATTCCCCTTTCACTGACCCCCCCCCCCCCTCCCCTCCCTATACCAAAAAAGGCTCCACCACTTGCAACATATTTCTTCCTAAAACCTCTGTACCCCTTGGGCTAAGATGGAGACCATCCCTTCCATATAGGTCATTTCTGCCCCAAAACGATCCCCAATTGTCTACAAAGAGTATCCCAAGTTCCTTACAATACTCCCCCAATTCCTCGTTGGTCCCAATGATCCGCGAAGTACGCTCGCCCCCCATCACCTAGTATTGGGAGAAGCCCCGAAACCACTACCTGTGCATTTTTGGCATTCAGTTGAGTTATTAAGTCCTTGTAAGTCTCAATAAGCTGAACTGATTTTCTCTCCCTGATGTTGTTGGTCCCCACGTGTACAACAACCACTGGGTCTGGGTTTGACCCCTTTACTAATCCACCCACTCTGTCCCTTAGGTCCTCCACCCTAGCCCCCCGGAAAGCACAAATTGGTCCTGTTGACACTGTCGGGCCCACACACCACCCTAACCCCCGCACTATACTACTCCCTGCAACCACCAACTGCCTCTTCCTGTCCTTTCCTGTCCTCTTTCCCGTCCTACTACCCCTACTACCCCTGTTACCACCTCTGTCCCCACTGGGCCGGCTCGCAATCTTGCACTTCGCCGCACTAACCCCCACGCCTACCTCCACCTCCACCTCTTCAGGCCCAACCTGCTCCTCAGAATTCTCGAAATTACCTTACACACTGAATCTATTTTGGACACTGCACCCCACCTTCTGCCCACTCCCACTGCAAGCCACCTTGTCCTCGTTTACCACCTTCCTAACCTTCCCTCTGACTCCTGCCCTGACAGACTCCACATGGTCATCGCTATCTCCCTCACTATCCGATTCTAAAAGAATACGCCTTTTCGCCCCCCGACTCACACTACTAGCCTGGGAATTTGACACTCTAGCCCCTACTTCTCCTCTACCCTCAACCCGACGCACCTTCCTATTCCCAAAAGACCCACTATCCACGTCAAAAGTCCGCTTCCTACTACCCACCACCTTCCATCCCCATCGAATGCCACCCTAACTGGGGTAACACCAGACTTTCCTGCCCTCCCCAGTTCCCCCCTCACCACCTGCACCTCTTCCTCCAACTTTACATGTGCCTCTAGCAGCTGCATTAGCTCTACGCAGATGGCACACATCCCCAACTCCCCCAGCTCACACCCATCCACATACACCATATGGCAGTGCGTACACACATCCGACCGCTGGCCGTCCGTTGGTAACTCACTAGCAGTAGCACCCCCTGTGCTGGCCTCAACCACTCCCCCCCCCCCCCCCCCCACCTGGACACCTATACTAACCGTCTCTGCCCTGCTGGTCTGAACATCTCGAGTCACGAAACACTTACCATCCATAGCCAAAATTAGAATGAGAAGCTTGAATTTTAAAAAGCGGTCGAACTTGTAAACAAAACAAAAAACAAAACACCGAAACTGACACAACACTAATATAACTATATTTTATTAAAAATCACATCTATACAGCCCTAAAACAATATATATATATATATATATCTACAGAACACCTGGAAGAAAAATATAGATACTTGAGCTAACTTTTGACAACTGAATCGAAATACTCCCTGTTAGTTTGGATATGGACACTCCCAAAATAAGATTAAATAAATTATCTTGTTAGCTTCCATTACAGCTACAGAATACAATATTCACCAGTCCAGGGGAAAAAGAATGTGTGTCAGACTGATACTCACCCATCCAGGATACTTGTAGAGGGGTCTCTTGTACTCATGGATTCTATCAAGTTACATGTATATATATTCTGTGTTTAACTTGGTAATGATTTGCAGATATTGAATTGCCTAATACTCTATTATCTTGTTATCTGTCATTACATTTACAAAAAAGATGTTCACCCAGACTAGAGGGAAACAAACTTGTGTCAGGCTGACTATTATTCATTTAGGATACTTGAGGCTCTCTCTGTCAAACTATTGTCCTGTTACCTCTCATCTTCGTTAAACGGTATAATCATTCACATATGTAATAGATGGTTATACCGCGAGGGTGGCGCCAAGATTTCCGCGACGCTTGGTCAATGATTCCCGATAGCAGGCTAGGGAGTTCCTTGACCCACCTGGTCGACCATAGCTGGGCCCGGTGTGAGAGAATTTTCTTTCAATTGGGATAAAGTCGACGCATCCATGACTCTAGAGGCTTTGAGAGAGATTCAAAACGAAACGCAAAAAAAACCCAAAAAATAAAAAATTGTGGCTTGTGAAACTTGGGTATCAAACATAGGTGTCATGGCGATTCGCCGTGACACCTGTTTCTGATACCACAGTTCCACAAGCCAAACATTTAATAAATATGATATAACTCACAACAGAGACTATATGTGTATCGACCAGTAATGGTGTAGAAAGTTTATGGTATCGAACTAAAATATGCCACAGTGATTATATGTCCATCGAGATTTTCCTATTGGGCTCATGTATCGGGTCTTCTGTGGTAGTATCTCTATCTTTATGGTGTTTGCATAATTTTACCTCCTCAATGAATTTTTCCGCTTTTCTCAACGGGGGTGGAGTGGACTAACGTAACACCATGTGTCACTAAATGCGTCTTTAAGAGCATAAACCCACGCAGCAGTCACTGGTCGAGGGATAACCCCATGTTATTCCTACCAAAGAATCCTTAAACTAATTGTCTATCTTGGTGAACTAGGAATTGTTTCAGGCATAAATTCTGTTATGCCCAGTGGCATTGACGACGTTAGAAAATGTTTAGGGGGGAAGTAAGGGACAGGCCCCCGATGAGGGAGAGTGGGCAAGTCCGCAAGTGGCATTTTAGGATCACAGCATCCCAGCATTGGATTCAGATGCAATAGACCTTGCGCGGGTCATGCTGGATGTTAATGTTTGGAATCTAATATTATTGCATCCATGGAAATATTGCCCACCCGTGGAAAGTGACCAATCCACGGCGTCCTTAATGTATCAATGGCTAAATTGGTTCCATGCCACTTTTACGTCGAATTCTTTATAGATTTTGACCGGTTGCTTGAAAGTTTGGTTGAATGTTTGACCATTTTATAGTTAACATTCGTATTCTTTTTTCGAAAGTTAATTAATTTAGAACTAACATCTTAAGTTTAATTTAACTCTTTGAATCCGAGAGATCGCTTTTCCGGTCCCGGAATAGGATACGTCATAATTTCATCAATTAGGATGGCTGCTAAGTGAATGTGTGGGTAGATCAATCAATATTTTCAACATGTACCCTTCGGATTGCACGTTGAAAATATTAATGGGTCTAGCCCCAAATAATGAAGATGGACTCTTCCATTTGCTGCCGTTGAACTGGTACGGAAGATACCATCAGGGTTCAAAAGGTTAAACGTTACTTTCATAACGAGGGTTTTTTTCTTTTCATGTCCAATATTCCCTTTACCCCCCTCTATATGCATGTCTGAAGTTGATATGTTAGCAATGAAGTTCTGCTTTTGACATTTTGTCACTTTGAATTAAAACATACAGAGCAATTTCCATTTTCAAAAATATCTGGATATAATTAAAAATTAATTTTCTGGTAATTAGCCCCAGATGGGTGTTCATTGAATAATATGGTTTAATTATTTCCTTGGTATTTCCCACAAATTCAACAGAAGCTTGTTTTTAATATTAAGGGGTCGTCCAACCTAACTTTGGTCAATTTTTTGACATTTTTCCCAATGCCTCAGAAACAGATAAGAGAAGTAAGGAAAGGCAAATTATATATCAAAATAATGAGTAAAGTGCATAGAAAAGGTACATATATTTTTTTTCAGGAAAAAAAGTGAATTTTATGATTTTGAAGAAGATTAATTTGCAAATGGCATAAGTAACGAACCGGTAAAACCACAAAATAATCGGTAATTCGAAAGCCTTGTCCTCAATATAATGATAACATACTACAGACTCGGAGAAAGCATTTTTTTGACACACACTCTGGTGGGTTTTGACGTTTGAATGTAATAACATCAACACAAATTTTTGATGTTCCGGAGGTGGCCATGTTTCAACGATGTTTTTCCGGTCATGTGATTACGATGTGGTTCTTGCAGAAATACTCAATTTGGGCAATCGTAAGAATGCAAGGACGTGATCACGCCCTTTATTTGTTCGAGACAATGTATGAGCGTATTTGCAAACAGGTGACAGCAAGTACTTGAGCTGTTAATGTCATAACTGCAAAATATGGTTCGAAATTCCCTCTCGTGTTTACAGGCCGTCTGAACTTTTTTGTTGACAAAAAATCTGAATTATTGCGCACTAGAAAGACAACATGAACCACTTGTAAAAAAAATAACCGAGTGTATAAAATCGGGACGATACACATAAAATAAGGCAATATTCATAACAAAGTAAGCAGAATGCTTCAGGAATCACTTTTTCACGAAGTATATTCCAAGTGACCTGGAACTATATTGAGTGTGTTAATTTCCCCCTGTCGCTGCGAAGTTATTTACGTCCTAGTAACCATGGAATTTGAAGACGGGTATGTTTGATGTCTGCAAAGGACCGATTGAAGATGGGTTGAAAATGATGCATTCGTGCTTTTAAATAAGGTGCGCTTGGACGATGCTGAGAATTTAGTTTTTTCTTCCAACCAACCATAGTAATACAAGCGTCGATCAGTGTTTTTTTTATCGTTTTACACTGACAAATGTGACAAATCTCCTTCACCGGAAACCATCCCCCAATTTGCATATCACAATAAACATAACCGCTGTCACGGAGTGTCAGCGTGGCCGTGTGGTCAAAACCGAAACGAATTATCGAATGCACGGTCAATATTAGCTGCAATTGGCTTTTAAATAAATGAAATACACGAAATATTCGCAATTTCTTCATTATTCATGCCGAGTTACTTTTTAATCAAACCACATGCGTTCAGTTTCGTTTGTCGGCATCAAACTGATATTGTTTGTGGTAATTAAATAGTACGAGAAGGCGAAGGAAGCCAAATATTTTTACATCATCTATTATTTAATTCAAATTGATAATTTCTTTTATTTAACTGAAATTATGAACTGATAAGTTGGGTGTGTTGCGATTATTATGCCCCAGACCTGGAACTTAGTGGAAGTTGGAAAATCAAAGGTGCATCTAGGGCCGTGCAGTGGTGACCCCCTGTCCTCTTAATCTTAGTCTTACCCATTCATCATTGCATGTACCAACATTCCCCCTTGTATCTCAACCATTGCTACTCCAATTTGAAGGATATTTGGTTTTGTGATCGAGCATCATGGAGAAACAATGCCTGTGTAGCTGCTGTAGCATGTGTTTCTTCCCACATTTTTTCAGAGTTGTGGTACTTTTTCACTCTTTTGAGTTAGAAAATTTTGTTTATAACTAGTTGATTTGTTACAATTTGTTGCAGAGTGCCTGCTAATACCCTCAATTGTATTGCTGCAGAATTTTCTTGTGAAGATTTTGTTCCTATTACTTATCAAGCAACAACCTAATGAATATTCTGTATAAAGCCACCAATCTGATGTTTGACACTTTTATTGGATCTGTTTTGAAGGCTTATGGAACTCAAAATGTTGATTATGGCAGGACTTTTCTATTCACCCATGAATCGATAAATTAAGTGTTATAGTTGGAAGTAAGAAGCATGAAAGGTCCAGAACTAAAACTCTAAAAAGAATGTTTTGCAATGTAACATGATTTTTGCAGATACACTTATTTGGAGGTTTACCTGTCTGATAGTGTTTGGAACATGTGTGGCCAGGATCTTCAAAAAGAAAAAAAGAGTTAAACTTTGAGAAAAAAGGCATATGCCTTGAGTGCCGGAGGTAGAGTCATACAAGGAAGAGAGCCCCCCCCCCCCCCCCCCCAAATTTTCTGTGTCAAATGGAGCTCACTTGTCATCTTTTGGGGATTGCTTTGTGTACTGCGTTCTTGAAAAAAATATGTGAGACCCTCTGGGTGTGCCCTTCTGATCTCAATATGTCAGTAAGCCTCCTTGGGGAAAGTACATGCAATAATGGTTATGTAAGGTTGATTTGATGTGTTTTGAATAACAATGTACTTTTAAGTACATTAGATGGTTTATTGCAGTGACAGGTTACAGTTACCCTTATTTCTTCTCCAACAGATATCATGAGTGTATTGGTGTCCAAGAGTTAAACAAAGCTAATGTACTTATTGATAAACCAGACAAATTTAACAATTTAATCACTATCAAATTGATGCATGGGATAAAAGGGGTTACAGTGCAAGGGGTTTGTAAATATATTTATTCAACTACAATGTATGACTTTGCAGTGCATTCTACATAGGAGAATATCATATTTTCTTTCCAAACCATTACAGTAACACATACATCTTGATATTGGGAGACACTCTTTTGTCCTTCCATACTTCTTCTGCTGGACTCCTTCAAGTTGACCTTTGTTGAACTCCCCAAATCAAAACATAAACAAAAGAAAATGTCTGCCTTCAATCAGTGAGCACTCCACTTATAACATTTGGTCTCAATCTTCATTACTTTCATGAATTAGGAAAAGATTTCTTCGAGTATGTACTTAAATGTTTATAGAATACAGCTGTTATTTTATTTTGAGGTATTTTATTGTAAAAATTTTGTTCTCTTACTTATGCCATAGCAGACTTTCAGGTGGTGCTATTTACACATGGCAGCAGTTCCATGGCAAATTTCAGTTTCCACATGTTCCATGTTTCATTCCAAGCATTTTGGTATATAATTTATTGGGGTTATTCATTTTGGGCCTTTTTTAGACTTGAAAGAAAATTACATGAAATTTGACCAAAGTTAGGTTGGACGTCCCCTTAAAGAAAATAAAAGACATTTTATTTTTGTTTACTTCAAACTGCTTTTTTCGACTCTTCCTTTACCACTGAGCTATTAACCGCATTGCATGGATCCAATAGATATGTAAAATCAACAAGTGAAGTGTTTCATTTATTTGTTTGGAAACAGTGATTTATGGATGAAATTTGAAGTCCTTAAAACACCATAAACTATAAGTGGAAAAAGAAAATCGACGAAGCCGCAAAATGTGCTTTTGTAACCTGAAACAGTTTCATTGTCCCACACTGCATGTCGTGTTACGCATGATGTGCTCTCAATAGCAGCAACCAAACACAGTGGACGAGGAATTTTTCGTCTGTCGTCATGGACTGTTCATGTGTGTGCAAGGATTGTATTGAAAGAAATGGCTCCAGCAAATTATATGGATATTTGAGCTATTTTATTAGAGTGAAGAGATATGGTGAGTATGATGGGGAAAACCTCGTTTCTTTTATCTTTAAAGCTCAACGACGACAGTGGAGTTCAAATGTGGCGAACGTTAAGGTGCTATAAGTAAGAGAATTTTGTTTATTTTGAAATTCCAACCTCTGATATTCCTTAATTTCAAACTACATATGCCCATATTATACATCAAAATGAAGATTGAGATGCATAGAACACGACACACATATGTAATCAACTCATAGAGTTGATAGCAGGCACCACTGGTTCCCGGAGGTCTGCTATCGTAGTTGTACCAGAACTCACAATACAACAATATTTCCAGAGAACAACGTATGGCAAAATGTGTCCGCCCGTACCAACATTTTTTCAGCCACTGCTATTCCAATTTGAATGATATTTGGTGTTGTGATAGAGCATCACGGGGAACGACACCTGTGAGGCGTGAGTTTCGTCCACACATGTTTCCCAGAGTTATGGCACTTTTCACTCTTTCGACTTAGAAAATTTTTTCGGGTCGGGGACATTGGCCAACGCTTTGTGTTGTCCTCTTTTTTATTATTATTAGTCAAGTTAGTATAACTTGTGATTATACAGTAGCAAGCCTGCAAATAAGCCTTACTAGTTGGTCAAAGATAAAAACCTAAGCAAATATCCTAAGCCAGTAGATTGGTGCAGGTCATAATGTCCCAAGGTGACTGCCATGAATGTTGATAATTGACTGTTTTCTCAGACTTTTTATGCGAGAATAACTCAAAAAACTTTTCATGACCTAAAGCATCCACACAATGTCTTGGTCTCGCAACAAAACAAGTGTACTGGCCATGATGACAGACGCACTGCAAAATTATTTGCAGGCATGCTTCTTTCATGTGTGGAAATAACACTCTGTGGGTAGTTTGCTGATCACCCACACTGCACATACTGTATCAGCCCTGACTAATAGCTTGTGTTGATATGCAAGCAAAGGGACTGACTCTAGTTTGTTTTTCCTGCCAGTCTCAAACCTGGGTGAAGGATGAGTGCAGTCGTTATGTGTAATACAGTAGAATAGAAAATGTGGTTGCATACTTACAGCTTGTCCCTTCGTCCCCTGATTTCCAATGTGTTCTATGTGCCAGTAGGCACATAGAACACATTGGAACTCAGGGGATGACTTGGGGAAGTGACAACATTCTGCTGACACTTCTACACATCTTTCTCTCTCTCTCCAGCTGCAGCTTCAGTATTTGTCCATTGATAACCATAAAGTGTACTTGTAAAGTTCTATCCTATTAACTGAATAACCTCTGTTGCCATTGAAAAAACGCAATTTAATTGGAGTATTCAATTAACAGTAGTTAGGTCATTTTTCTGTATTCTTGTGATAAATTGTGCATTCAGTCTATTATAACTCGTTTGATAGGCCACTGGGGCTTTGTCGCACAAGATATAATTGACAAAAATCTTTTAATCGACACATCACGACCCACCAGGTCTTTCGGCATGGGGACCTTGGCTCATGTCTCTGAAATTCTTTCATGCATCACCAGATTGTTTTTAATCAATTAACACAAGGTTGTTATTGTTTTTATATATGATTAACAGGTTAATTTGTTGTCAATGTGTAGAAAAGTGTTGGTTGGTTGGAAAATATATTTAGTTAACAAATTCCAACAAAACCATATCATGTGACCTCTTTTTGGAATGAGCTCACATGATATGGTTTTGTTGGAATATTTTTTAGTTTTTTTTTTTTTAAAATAACAAATTTTGATTGTGTGCATCACTGCATTGGGTAAGGAGTTAAGTGGTAGAGTTCTAGGTTATTTTTCGAATGTTCAGGAAGATTTTGTTCATGCCTTCAACTAGTTGATTTGTTACAATTTGCTAGAAAGTGTCCGCTGGCGCTTTCCAATTAACTGCAACAAAATAATTTTCGTGAATATTTTTCCTACTACTTATCAAGCAACAAGCTTATGAATACCCTGCAAAGCCACCAACGCGTCTTTTGGCACTTTTACATGTATTGGACCTATTATGGAGGCTTCTGGGGCTCAACAAGTTGATTGTGGCAGGGCTTTTCTATTCACACATTAACTGGTAAATTAAGTGTTAGATTTGGATGTAAGAGGCATGAAAGGTTTTGAACTTGAGGGGCTGTTCAACCCAATTTTTCCCCAAAACAGACCATTTTGTTGACGGTGAATAAAAAGGCTCACAAGAGGTCAACACAGGTATATTATACATCAAAATATTCGGAATTGTGTGAGGAACAGAAATATTAGCGTGATATATTGAGAAATATGATATTTGATGAATTTGAAGATTTTGAAAATGACGCGTCTATTAGCAGCAGGTACCTTCGAAAAATGCGCGATCATTGCCACAAAGACACTCTCGTGCAAGGAACAAATCCCTCTACAGCATCCGGCCCTTACATTTTGATAAAACATATTGATCACGAAAAAATGTATACTTTTCCGATTTCGTGAATGTATCAACGGCGCAGCCATATTTGTTTAATCACGTGACAGAACACATTTTGACCGTGGTGTTAAAAAAACGGAAATTAGGTACTGAACGGTTCATGACATTCGAAATGATGCCTGAATTTGAGCTCTGGACGAGGGAAAGGAAACTGTGTAATGGGCCGTTGTGATCTAAATCCCAAACACAGTTTAATTAGCGTTTTCTCCAAATCGGTATTGGTGTTTTAAAGTAACACCTCCTCCTTCCCTTTCTGTGATACCGGAATCCGTCCGCTTTACAAAGTCGCAAATCAACCTAATTTTCGAAACACCAAGATAGCATACAGAAATCAATTTATTTAATTATAAGCCTTTTGTAGGTGTAATTACACGGAAATATATGATTTTTAAAGAAAGTAGTTTGGAATTATATCGTATCGTACCATGTCGTTATGCGCGCGCCACAAGTGGGCGTTGATGTTTATATCGTTTTCTCACATGTTTCCCAGTGCAAATATGTACAAAAAATACACAAATCAGGTCGGTATTTCAACAAAATGTAATGGAAGGCAAAATAACTATTGCAAACTATTGTGTCCGTCTGATGCGAACAATGATAGTTAATGCATGGGGTCTAAGACGGAGAACATTTTTCCATAATTCCTGTTTGTTTTCGTTCGGAATGCAGGCATGGCCGTGTTGTTGTTGTCAACTGCAATGTTTGCAGTTATCCGCGATCGTGACCCAATGGTAGACGGACACATCGATATTCGCACTGTTTGTTGCCAAAAATCGTCACAATCACGGTTTACTGTAAAAATTCGTGTCAAATCGTCCCATGTTGACAAATCGTCGAGAATAATAATCAGGTAAAATGTGCCCACCTTGCTGTTACAAATCTTCCTTCTCAGGTTATGCGTGTATCACTGTATGGAAGCCACATTTGATCATAATAACGAATAATTTCTGTTTTGTGTAACAAATCCTCGACAATGTTTCAACTGTAATTAATTTGTATAAGATACTTTCGGTTATAACATAACTGTAATGGCTGTGATCGGATAGGTTTTTGAGACATGAATTGCAACTATAATTTGTGAAAGGTGCTTTTGTGCATGACACATTTATCCTGCTGCATTGGGTAAAGGGTTAGATACAAATTAAATAAGAGTGTGTACCGTAACAGCAGAATGTATCAGAAGAATATTTCTCCACACCTATTGAACTATGTGCATAACGTGTGTTTCTATCAGTACTGTTATTCAATCATGGCACTAGTTAGTACTGACCACAATTGACACATGTCTTTCACCATTTTCAGATTATCGTGACATTGACTGTAGCTAGCACTGTAACAAAATTGGTATACAAAAAGAGCATCTTAATTTCTACACAAGTGACATCGAATGCAATGGAGAGTTTATTTACAACTGGTCAACTTGTGAGCATCATTTTAGTGTTTCTTCTCATCATAGGATGTAACAAACACCAATTTCAGCAATTGTTTGTGACTTTCCTTGACTATTGACAGAAGGGTTAAGAATTCTTTTTTTGCGCAGGTGTTATTTTCACATGTACACATACATGTTCCTGTTGTTTTTCAATGCCTCTTTTGTGATTTACACTACATTTCTCATTATGTTAAAAAATCAGTGTAGATTTATTAAGGGTGAAATGGTCCTCCATACTATCTTTCATGTAGTGCAGTGACCTTTCAAATCTGTTTACATTCACAAGGACACTCAACCATGTGCTTTGGGTTTTCTGTTGCAGTTGGTGGTTCATAGGCATTTTGTGATATTTTTGAGCATATACTTGTGGGAATGGAATTTTAGGACCCTGGATGTTATTAACCACTACACAAGGTATTACATTTGCTTTGTAAAATATTTTGAAAAATTGAATTATTTTTTGTCTCTTGCTAATTCAGAAGGCCTCTTATGTAATATGCATGCGTCTTACAACAGCCTTGCATTATTCAGCCACACGTTTATATATGTTCTACATGTCATAAGGAACAATTTGGTATATAATACCCATCACATATGCAGCTGTTGTTTCATATTTTAGACAGTCTAACATATACATATCTTTCTGCAATGTTTGGGTTGAACAGCCCCTTAATTAGTAAAAAGAATGTTTTACAATGTAATATGATTTTTGCAGATACACTTATTTGGAATGTTACCTGTTTGGTGGTGGTTGGAGCATGTGTGTAGCCAGCATTTTTCAAAAAGGGTTAAACTTTGATGAAAAAGGCATTATGAAATGAGTGCCAAAGGTACAGGCATACAACAGAGGGGGCATCTCCCCCCCCCCCCCCTCCACCATCCCCGAATTTTTTTTTTAATTTGCTATCAACTGGAGCTCTCTCATGGCCTTTTGGTGATTTATTTGCATGCTGCAAAGTCGGACAGTTGCTCGCCGTTGCTCGGTAGTTTCTCCGGGTACTCCTGCTTCCTCCACCCGTAAAACAGTCCGACGCGAGGCTGGCCCTGGCTGTCGGAAGTGTCGTTAAACTCCAATAAAATAAATTAATTTAAAATCGAGAGAAGGGCGCATTATTTGCTCCAAGGGAGGAAATTTGTTTCGACGCGGTGATGAAATGTATAAAGTATGGAGCCAGAAATGTGCATATTTCTCAATGTTGGTGTGTGTTAGTCTCAAACTTGGCTTTGCGTATTGTTGTCCTATCAGGTTGTTATGTCCAGGAGAGAAACTCCGTTTTCCAATTAGTAGTTAGCAGACAAACTGTTAACTGGGAAAATGCTTAATTAGTTTTGGCCATCAAATCGCTCACACATGTCTTTGCCTTGTAGATTAAGTGAGATTATTTAGCCTTCAGGTTGAATATGAGCCTTCAGGTTGTGGTACCTGCAATTCGGAATAAAGCCCAAATAGGGGTTTTCAGGACTATACCAGTTAATATTACAATAATATCTGTCGAACAATCCATACATTTAAAGCAAGTCTCCACAAGCTATTTTCATAACGCGGTTAATTATTCAATCGAGTTGTTCTTAGGTTATGGTACATATGTAACAGATAGTGAGAGAAGTGCTTGAACCGTCGACCTCTGACATTCAAAGCGAACGATTTACCACGAGACTAGGAGATCCGGATCAACCAGGCTGCTTGGTAAATCACCTTTACACACCAATTCCTTTGTCTTCTCCGGGTTGGAAAGAGACATGAAATACCCGATAGAACAATAGACCAGGTGTTCCTTTGAACACCTGCACTCATTTACAATACCTGGGTCCGTGCTTTCTGTGAACTGGCGTGTAAGTAAGTTACTAACCTCGCTGTCGGTATTCATGAATTTGAACAACCTGCCAAAGTGCTGTGACACCTCGCCGCTTCGCGGCTCGGCGTCACATACCGCACGTTGGCAGGTTGTTCAAATTCATAAATAACTCCAGTTCAGTTCGTAACTATTACTTGTACCTCGACCTCTACACTACCAGGGCCATATCCAGGGATGATTTTGGGGACACATCCAATATATTTATATTTATTGATGTTTAAGGTCACACACTTATGCACAATGGCTAATCATGACCGTGACAGTTTTACGGGTGGAGGAAGCCGGAGTACCCGGAGAGAACCACCGAGCAACGACGAGCAGCTGTCAGCTCCCCAACATCGTAACTCCGCACTGCAGCACAGGCAGGGTTAGATTGGTTGAAGACATGCGTACCATCGACGTGCAGTACGCCTTAGTACACGGCGTCATCGTGCCCCCACATGGGCAATGGGGGTGAAGTGTCTTGCCCAAGGACACAACGCGGCACATCCAATATATGCCACAGGCAAAACCGAAGCGACAGAAACCCACACAAGCAGGGTTAGCATTGGTTAAAGACATGTACACCATCGACTTGCAGTACGCCTTGTCCATAGCGCCACCGTGTGGCCATATGGGCAATCGGGGGGGGGCAATCGTGCCCTCCCCATGAACACAACGCAGTTACCCCTGGTGGGAATCGATCCGAGCACCTCACGGTTTGAAGTTCAAGACCAATTTCATTTAGTAGAATGTGAGCTAAGTAACCCATTTCGTTTAGTAAAATGTGTGCTAAGTTAACCCTTTACCCAACGTAACGTCAAAAGCCGGCCAGCGCTATTCTCAAAAATCGCCAATTAATTTTCATTATTTTTTTCATTTTTTATCTCAAAAACATAGGTTATGACCCCTCTTTGGAACGAGCTCGAAAAAAATTAGTTATTCAAGAATTTTTTTTTTGCAAGTGTCGTCTGCTTTTCATGTTAGGTAAAGGGTTAATGTGTGGAGTACATCAATCAATATTTGTTAACGTGCAGCCCCGTGGGAACCCTAAATATTTGATACAGTCTTCGGTGTTTTTTTCATGATTCAGCCTTGAACTCAATGTCCTATTTATATAAAAACCCATTGCTGTATAAGAGTGTCACGAGCCTATCGCAATCTGATCGCGAAAAATACCACTTTTTGTCACTGTACTGTACTCTTCCCCATTCTTATCTGACCTCGTGAAGCTTTTCAGTTGTTTTTGATACCGAAAGTGTGTCACCATGAGAAAGAATTGTGCTCTTACTGTCCTTTTTAAGGCCCGTATCTGATAGTATAACCACAGGCTGTGTAACTTTTAACTGGTAGAGTACTGAACTATTTTTGGTAGTCAAAATCCACGTGACACATGCTGTGTGACCTAGGCCAAAATGTCCAAGTTTTGAATCTGTAGCCAAAAAGCCCTTAGATTCGCTCTCATGGCGTTGAATTTTTATTATTTCCCCGGGGGAGGTCCCCGGATCATTGGTGAAGCTAGGGTTATCAAATAAGGGGACCTGACAATATTCAGGGGGCTAAGCGTGACAAGCCATAGACATGGCTTGAGGCTCGAAGGGCCGAGTTGGGATGGATTTCAGTGGGGGTGGCTCCCTTTTCAGAGTGCAGTTCCGGGGGCCTTCCCCTGGGAAAATTTTCAAAAATGTAGTTCTCTGAGAGTGATTCTGTGGTAACATTTGCTTCCAACTGGAGGTATTTTTCTGTACCAGGAAGACAGGGAAATTGCGGTGTGGACAGACATGATAATGCTTGTATCGTTCTCACGGGGAACATATTCTCAATCAGATCTTACATAGGCAAAATGACTGGTGATTGTTTGAAGTTTCATAAATATGCAAATCTTTAGAATTACAGCCAAAAGTTACCCAGGCTTCAAATGTCAGATATGGTGCCAGTGACTGTCACCAAATATCTGCATACCAGTATTTTAACTCAATCTTCCCTTTAAATTATTTATATAACAAATGTGAAGAATATCCGTTCTCTCAAGATATCGTACGGAAACCAAAATGAGTTTGATTGGACTCTTGGACAGATGGCGAGATGGATAAACCATTTACACAAACATGCTCGGTTTTCAAACCATGGCAATAGCCCATATTGACTTCGGAGTCGTGTTTGTGCTGCATTCCCGAATGAACAAAAAAGAAAGTTCCCAACACCAAATAGTGTATCGGTGATTTTACCTCAACGCGGCTGTAATATGTGATTTTTTGAGTGAATATAGCTTAAATGGGGTTTGAGGACCTCGTAGACACCCCGTAGCTCTGCTACTGCCCCAGACCTCCGCCAATAGGAGAGAGGGACACCCCCTCCTATAACCAGCATCACCCCCAGGCCTGCGGGCTTCGGACGGATATGCCTTCGGCATATATGGGGGCCCCCTTGCTTAAGTATGTCCGGGGTGGGGGGAGACAGACGGTCTTGGGCCGACACTGCAGATGTTATGTAAGGCTGAAGTTGGATGTCTCGCTGAACAGTCTATATCGGGGACTGCTGTGTCCATCTTCGATATTTTAATTTTCATGTCACTGGAAACTTATTCACATAACACTGTTCCTTGATCTAGTTTTGACACCCAAAAACCTGTGTTGTCCATTCAGGGTAAAACAGAAGAGCAAATCACTTGACACGTCCTTACAAAACACAAATCAAGGATTCCTTCTCACTCTCCAGCCCGAAAAACATAATCCTAGTTTTTTTGCAGATTAAAACAGAAAAACAAAACAAATCAAAGTGAACATTCAAATGTTAACCATCCGCTCGAAAATATGAAATTTGAAATAAAAAAATTGCCGCAAAATGTAACAAGAAATTAATCTTGTTTGACAGAAGGTAAAGACAGAATGCAAACACAAAGTATGCAGATTGGAAACAGCTTAAATCAATCAAATGAACGATCAACACCAAAACAAAATAACTATCAATACAGGACAGTCGCCGTGGAGTGGTCGTAATTCACGTGTGGGCAGTGATGTCCACGCATGCGTTTACGAGGTAATAAACAGCATCATCAGCAAAATTGTAATTTATGAAGCACCGGGTTGTACCCGGTGCTTCATTGATTAAATTTTTGATGATTATTCCTGTAATTAATGTTTTGAATCTCATATTATTGCGTCTGTAGAAATATTACCCACCCGTGGAAAGTGACCAATTTTCTGCAGCCGCACTCTGTATAAGGCGCGCCAAGTGCCCCGCCGCACTGCAGGTAACTAGCACATATCCCCTTAAGTCTGACTTGGCATGGCAGAAGTACTTCAACTTCCCCAACAATTTTCATCAACTGAGCTGACATTTGTGAAAGTTAACTCCCTCTTTCCTCGTCAGAGGCCAAGACAATGAAGATTTTATAATTGTATATTTCAGAATTGTATTTTCTATCTGCAACTGGAAATAACTTAAATCAGTTATTTACGTTTGAAAAGACATGCCAGTTTATCGGTAAAAACATTTCCAAGTCCATTAAACTGCCAACGTATTTATTTCAGCAGGTTATATTCACAAGCTTAAAATTCAGTTTTGAAAAATACAAGTGTCAAAGTTTACAACATTTGCCAGAAGAGCTACAATGCGAGTTGACAATTTGGCAGTCTAAACGTGAACATTCTTTTCTAGTTTCTAATCTGCGAGCATAACACAAGATTTCATATTTTATGACGAGAGCCGGGTAGAGGAAATTCGGGCCCAGGGTTAATTTTGCGACGGGCACCATTTCAAAAGTGTCGTGATACTGATGCGAGTGCCTGAGGCACGAGCAGTGATAGGGTGGGGTTATGGTTTTTTTTTGTTTTTTGTTTTTTTTTGGGGGGGGGGGGAGGGGGTGGTTATCTCCAAAGAAAATTTTGAGATCAGTTATAAAATGGAGAATTTTGGAGGCTTTGGGGATTAAAAATCACGTTATTTTTTTGCTGTCAAATTGACGTTTTTGCCAGCATGTTTAAAATTTCCAAGTTTAGAAGTGAGTATCCAGTGACCAAGAGTTGATAACTAGATTACGTCAAATTGATTTAATAACGTTATTACTTCAAGAATCATGCGGTCCAAAAATCTTAACCGTTGGTCAAGTGCAGAGCTTCATACTCGATACAGCTCCCTTCTTAACTGTTGGCACAGGAGTCAGAACCTTGGGGTGTGTGGGGGGGGGGGGGGGGGGGCTACTCCAAACATGCCTTGAAAGCTTGTGTTTTAATTTTGTGGTTTAGTACGTCCTTTGAAAGGACGTACCAAAGCAAAACATTTAAATATAGTCTTTCAGGCCATGTTGGGACTGGGGGAGGCAGGCCTAACCCAAGAATTCTGAAATCCTGGGTCAAACTCAGCCCCCCCCCCCCCCCCCCCAAGTTTCGGGCCCCAAGCTTACTACACCGGGCCTCCACCATCTACCCTTCCTTGTTTATGATGCGTTGATCAGTTTAACCTGTTGACAAATTCTTTAGTAAGACCATAATACTCAAGCTCCCAGGCCACGAGCCAGATACTGTAAGGAACCTGATTTTGTTATGGGCGGTTTGTTTACCGACATTGCATGGATTTTGCGTTGAGGCTACCATTGATGTAACTCCTTGCATGCTCCTGGCAAATAGTCCTGGCCAGGACACAAGATCTCTTGCCACAGAAATAAGTATAATTATTACCACTCAATCTATAAGTTACTAGTCGATTAACATGATTTTGGAGGGCCGTTAAAACTCCATAATTTCAGTGACGTCATTCGACGGAGCCGGGTCGCGGGCAATAATGGTATAAATAGCCATTAGCGGCCCGCGGCCCGGCTATTTTTAGATTCCATGGCCTAATGAATTACTCCCATTCGGATGACGTCCCTTTGTATTTCTGAACTGAAGTCGAACGCACGATCGAAACAGAAATATCGAACAGACTTTAGTGATTATTTCTTCTTGCAATTCTCTCGTGCGGTTAGCTGTAACAGGGAGTGGTAATAATAGTAATAACATGATTGTTGTCAAGCATCATGATTCATTAGCGGCCCTGCAGAATGATGAACAGCCCTTGTGCTTATTAACGGCCCTCGACTCCGTCTCGGGCCTTTAATAAACCCTCGGGCTGTTCATCATTGCTGCAGGGCCGCTAATGAACCACAATGCCCTCCAAAATCATGTTATTGTTATATTGTTCATATTTAACCAAATATCTCTCATATAGTTTGAATGGACTATTCAACCGATGGCTTCTTTAGTCAAATTTAGATGATTTTTTTCCTCAAATCTGGTCATGTCTGCTTAAAAGCAGCCATGACTAGATTTGATGAAAAATATTTTGAAAATACTCATTTGGTTCAGAGTTAATGTTTCCCCAGTTGCGTTGATTTAATGTGTTTAATCATGTCCCTTTACCCACAATGATTTTCAGGGTTATAGATATTCCAATTAATAAATATTTAATTTCCCTACAGCTGTGAGGAGACTTCATTCATGATTACTTAGGGGACAAACATGTTTAACCCTTTACCCAACGCAGACGATATCAAAATTTATTATTTTAAATATCAGTTTTTCAAATTTTTCAAAAAATGTCAACAAAACCATATCATGTGACCCCTCGTTGGAACGAGCTCCACGAGCTCGTTCCAACGAGGGGTCACATGATATGGTTTTGTTGAAATTTTTTGAAAAATAATATTTATTCAACTGCTGAATTTGAATATTACGCGGGCGGATGCGGGCGATTCGTTGGGTAAAGGGTTAATAAAGAACCGGTTAAATCAAGTCTCGATTGAGAAATAGTTCTTGCCTTAACCCTTTCGTGTTCTGTACATCACAAAGGTCATTTTGATGTATAATTTGTATACATTTGATTAGAATTTATGGAATATCAGAGGTGGAAATTTCAAAGTAAACAAATCCCCCCTCACTTGTATAGCACTTTAATTAAAAAAATGAAAGTTTATATTTTTACTTAAATTCAATTGGATGGAATATTTCATTTGGTCAGAAAAGCGAACCACACGTTCGCTAACCTTTTCTATCCAACTGAAATATTTCAATCCATTAAATCTAAATATTGGCAATAGATGGACTGTTTAAAGATTTACCTAGCATGAAAAGCAGACGACACTTGCAAAAAAAATTCTTGAATAACTAATTTTTTTCATTTTTTGTCTCAAAAACATAGGTTATGAAACCTCGTTGGAACGAGCTCGGCGAGCTCGTTCCAACGAGTTCTCATAACCAATGTTTTTGAGACAAAAAATGAAAATTAATTGGCGATTTTTGAGAATAGCGCTGGCCGATTTTTGCCGTTACGTTGGGTGAAGGGTTAATGATTAGACTGGCTCCAGGCCACATCAGTGTCGAATTCCTTATTAATTATTATTTATTTATTGGTGTTTGAGGTCACATATTTCTGCACACTTGCTGATCATGACCACGACAGTTTTACGGGTGGAGGAAGCCGTAGTACCCAGAGAGAACCACCGAGCAACGGCGGGCACCTGCCAGCTTCCCAACATACTAATTCCACACAATCAGGGTTAGCATTGGTTGAAGACAGGTGCTCCATCGACGTGCAGTACGCCTTAGTACACAACGCCACCGCGCCCCCACGTGGGCAATGGGAGTGAAGTGTCTTGCCCAAGGAACAACGCGGTTGCCGCAGGTGGGATTCGAACAGAGGAACCCTCGGCCTGCAGCCTGCACCTCTACCAACTGAGCCACCGCGCCCCCTGTTGAAAATTATATTAGAGAACTCCGAAATATCGGAGCCGATTGTTTTCACAATAGTTAGCCTGATTCCATCTGAAATTTGAATAACATTCTAAAGAAGCTGCTATGAGCTCTCAATCCACCTGCCTTATTATGTAAGGAATTTGACGGTTATGGCCTGTAACCAATCTAAACCTGAAATTGACCATCGTCCATGTTAAGATTTACTCGTCTGGAATATCTTGGTTGATTGGAAAAGCGAAACTACGGTTCGGTTTTCCGGCCAACTGACATAAGAGAAAGATGACCGGTATCGAAATATTGAGTTCGGTATTGGTTTCAGTTTTTTAACGGGAATACTTCGGTATCGGTTCGGTATTCAACATCTGACTTGACTGAGATTTACTGATAGTTCAAAACAGGAATTCACATCAGGAAAAACAGAATAAGTTGTTGTTGTATCATTCTACCATAATCTTATAAATGCCACTAACAATGAGCTCAACAGTGGCATTCTTGTTTTGTGACTTGTTCTAAATGCACCAAAATGTTTAAAGACCTATTTCAGGCTTTTGCAATCTCAAAGCATGTGCATGGGCCATGCCATCTGTAAGAGGTCCTGCTGACAATAGACAAAACACCTGGGCAGTGATTCCTAGTCAGGTTTTGGCTGCCTGAACAGGCAGCCAAGACTTGAATAGAAATTACAGCTAAGCAACTGGACATGTACAGGTTGTAGTCCAATGGGGATTCAGGAAAGATGTCCATCCATTGAAGGTTAACAAAACTAAAATGAAAATCAATAATTTCATTCAAGAAAATAAACCTTTCAATTGTTATCAAGCCTCAACAGCGACTTAATATCGAATGTAGGAAAATTTGAAAATTTAGACAGTTTCGGTATTCAACGATTGGTTTGGTTCGGTTTTTCGATATCCCTATGATATCAGTATCGGTTCAGTTTTTCGGTATATTGCTCATCTCTAATTGATGTATTCCAGATGATCGAATCTACAAATACCATGAACATCATTTTCTTTAAATCAATGCTAGTAACGATGCTAAATCGAAACTTGATTTGACCGATGTTTTTTATAAAATCACCATAAGACATGAAGACTTACAACAGCCGTAGTTTTATTATTACGCCACCTAGTTACACTAATTGTGTTAATATCTTGGTGGTTTATAGGTTGTTAAGTATTTATTGACTAAAATATCTATAAATGGAGCCCAAAGGATATATATTATGGGATTGAAGAAACATCCCAAGAAATGTGTCGAAATTAACCTCCCCATAACAGCGACGAATTCGTTACAGAACTGAACTGGTGACCGGAGCACTTTGAGCTGCTTATCAGTTTTTATATCACTGGAAGGGGCAAAGTTGTTATATTATCACAGAATGTTGATAAAATTTGAAGACTGAAAAATACAGACCGTCGGAGAAGTGTGAAAACGCCAGGGGTGACACAAGTTTTAAATTACGAGTGAAGATAAACATAAGAGAACTTTCAAAAAATAGATTTTTGTACAATCCGAGAGGTCGCTGCCTGAAGTTTGGAAAAAAAAGTGGGCTGTCAGGGCAAAGCCAGCCTAAATATAGGGGCAAGGGGCCTCATATATAAAGATATTGTAAGTTCAAAAGATATCCGCATCAAGGCGAAAAACCTACGTGAATTGCACTTCTCTGTGAAGCTGGACATGGAAAAAACACACGTGGTGTATATCCAGCTTCAGCGCGGGGACCCAGGGGACAAACGGTATGTTAGATAAGGTCTAATCTCATTTAAGTTATACAGTAGTCGCGAGTCTTACGAGATGTAATCGGTTGGTGGCAGGATATCGTCACGGCCAATTGAGAAACGAGATTCTAAAAGATAGAAATGTCTGTCGTGTCGTCACCTGATCATTAGTTTTGCATTGAGATGGCAGGATCAAATCGGTTCTCTCGACAAGTGAAATCACCGTTAAGTCACGCGCGAGATGACTTGTATTGATTCTGCATCGAAATACGTCATCTCCCACCATTTTGGCAGGTGGACAGATGAGCGTCTGTCCACCTGACAGTTTAGGGTAAAAAGTATATACACCTTGAAGAGCAGAGCATTAGACGCACACTTGGGGTCACACACACGTTGGTGAAGTCCAGGGCAGGCGGACTCTGTTTCCTGGGGTACCTTCGATCACAGGACCCTGAAACGGCTGGAATCGCCAGATAGGGCATTCCACGATTGATTTAGCTTAAGGTTGATAGGCGGCTACAGTACCAAATTGTTTGAGAAGGAAACCCAAGGTGAAACGTTGAAGTTTAGATTGTCGAGTAGCAGGTATCATCCTGCAATAGTCAGAAGTGTAGGTTAATTGTATTGTGCGTATTAACCCTTTGAAGCGTCAGACTGATTGCGTTCTGAGTAGTTTGTTTTGCTGTCGAAGCATCGTAATACCGACTGGAAATCGGTGTGAGTGACAATTTCGCCCTAGCACAAAAAGGGGCATTTGTGAATCGTGAATTCAACCAGGAACAGTGAATATTTCAATAGGACTTTCACGGAGGACTTTCAAAAGGCACATAAGGTATGAGTAGACACTATCTGACCCAAATCAGAAGTACGGTGGCTTTATAGATGACGAACAATGTTGGTCGGAACCCTCCGACAGCCAGAGGTACAGTTACGCGCAGACGTTGACATTTGAGCCTAAGCGGGTGAAGCTCTTATGGAGAGCTCACGGTAATAACATTTCAGATTTGTGAAGCTCTTATGGCGAGCTCACGGTAGTAACATTTCTAGTATGTAGACTATAGTGCCAGTATAGGGCTATAGAATGACTATATGCTTGTTGAGAATTATTTAACCCTAGCAACCCATTTTCTGTGAAAAAAATCGAATTGTTGATTGTTGAAATATTGAAACGGCTTTATTTTTATGTGTAAATAAAAGAATCGTTGTTACTTTAAGTCATTCTTTCTATTACACAGCCTGAAGTGATTAGGAATCACACCTAACGGAAATCGAACCTATTTCAGGCCAATTTGGCAGAGAAGGAATCACGGCGTCGGTCTAACTCAGCTCCCAGCGCCGAGTTCGCGACACTTGGATTCCGACCCTCCACGTTGGTCTAACTTTCCCGCAATTTCATCAGCGGGACTAAATAACCCAACGTCAGCCCAGGCCTTACGGGGCCTCGGGTGTCCTGACATGGGCATAATGTTCATTCAGTTATTATAACCTTCCGAAATATTAGTTTATATTCAACATTTCCATATCCTTAATATTAAATTTGTAGGCAGATAAAGTAATATGTGGGAGAGATTGTTTGCGCTGTGCAATGCAATATTACGTCATCAGCGAGATTGGTAGTGAAATCGCGAACTGAACTGATCAAACAGAAATAAAATATTGAGACTGCAGTATGTGGAAGGTGGATTACTACTAAATCGCTGTGGGATAGATTTTTCGTTTCGTAATTATTTACAATTTCTACGGACAAAAGACAAGAAGTTCTTGTAGTCCATGTGATAAAATTTTGCAAGTGTTTCATGTGCTGTTATGAATAATTATAAATTCCTTTCGAGTGGAGAATACATGACATTGCGATTCAATGGAAATCCACTCTCTTCATTCTGAACATGCAGTCTAATTTTAATATCTATTTACTTTAGAGAATATATGACGGAAATCCACTCTCTTCATTTTGTACAGGCAGTCGAATTTCAACCCTTTGAACCCTAGCGGCCGATACTTCATAACGTCATTAAACAGGATGGCTGCTCAGTAAATGTGTGGGGTAGACCAATCAGTATTTTCAACGTGCAGCCCCGAGGCTGCACGTTAAAAATATTGATTAGTCTACACCAAATAATGAATACGGACTCTTCTAACTGATGCCATTGAACTGGCATGGAAGATACCACCTGAGTTCAAAGGGTTAATATCTATTTACTTTATGACATGTAAATGTATCCGGGTAGAGGTTAGTAATGGTGTTATTGATCTTTATTTACTTGAATAGAACTGTACAGAATTTGGCACGTCGTTTTTCTAATGGAATTGGGATACGCTAATAGTGCAGTTTGACAAAGACAAAAGTGCACTTACTCAGTGCGCTATTACGTCAAAATAGTGCACAATACACTGCCAGGACTTGAGAGCTAACACGATAGAAAAGTATGCAAGGAGAATCACGGAGTGTGTGTGTGTGTGTGTGTGTGCGTGCGTGCGTGCGTGCGTGCGTGCGTGCGTGCGTGCGTGCGTGCGTGCGTGCGTGCGTGTTGTGTGTGTGTGTGTTTGAGGTTAAAAAATCGCACTGGCACAGACATTTCCTACTGAAACTTTTTTTCTTTTAATATGCCACCGAAAAGTTGTTTTCATTTACTGAACCCTGATTTGTTTCAAACATGACAAAAAAGTACATAAAATTGATTTAAACTAAGTGATGAGCTTAGGAACTGGTTAAACTGACTGGCAAAAATTGATGTTATTCATTGATGGGCTTTAATTTAGTCCTTACAAGGACTTTACGCAAGCTTTGTTTTTCTTATAGGCGATGACAGGTCGAAGATTCAAAGGTTCATTTAATTTAGCATTGGTAAAATTGAATTCATCTTTTAACATTTTTGCTATTTCGATATTCATTCTGTTGTACGTTAAAGTGAAAGGAATGATGGACCTCCTTTCACATTCGCCCTCTGATATGTTCATACCAAATGGCCAGAGGGTTTGAAGCGTATTGATCCAAAAAGCTTCACGTTTTTTTTCTAAATTCATCCGTTTCTTCTCATGTGTCTTTAATTGGTGGTTGTTCAATAGGATGGATTTCGAAATCGTCCAAAGAATGGCCAGGAAGGTTAAAATGTTGTGCTACTGGGGCATCAGCATTATGTTTTATATCCTGTTTGTGTCTAGTAGCACGTTCTCGGAAAGGATTTTGACTTTGACCAACATACTGTTTCCGACATCGCTTACAAGTGATAAGGTAAATAATGTTCGGTGAATCACAATAGAGAGGGTTACGGATCTGATAATGATTTTTCGTTTGTTCGGAGGAAAATTCCTCTTTCTGATCAGGCATAAAAGTATGCAGTCTACAACGAGGCTTTTTGCAATTAAATACCGCGCCACTACCATTTTGCAACGGTCTGTTGTGTTCAATCTTCAGTGGTTCGAAATCGGTAGTTTCAGCTGGACTTTCGAGCTTTTTCATGGTTTGGGATTTCAGGCTACGCAAAAGGCGCAGCGAGTACCCTCTCGATCTGAGGGCGCCAAATAGAGTAGAACAAGCCTCATTGAAATTTACCTTATCACTTGAATTGCGGTGGAAACGAATGAGCTGTGATTTGATGATACCTTTAAATGTATGTTGAGGATGAAATGATTTTGTGTGCAACAATTGATGTGAATCTGTTGGTTTAGAATATACTTTATAATCTAAATGACCGGACGCCTGAAATTGCTTGCCTTTATACACTGTCACATCGAGAAAATCAACAGAATTTTCACTTTAATATTTGGATCGTGATTGTTCAAAATTTCTAAAAATTCATCAAAATCTTCTTTTGAATGTTCCCAAATAATAAAAATGTCATCTAGATACCTGAGATATACGAGAGGATGCTTTGCACATTTGCTTAAGGCATTTTCCTCCCATTCCGCTACATAAATGCTTGCAAAATTAGGACTGAATCTTTTGCCCATAGGACAACCCATTATTTGTAGAAAATATTCTCCATTGAATTGAAAGTCATTACCTTTTAAGCTCAGCTCTAAAAGATCCAAAATTTGTTCATCCGGGCGTTTTGCATCCGGATATTTTTCAAATGCATTTTTAACTGATTTAACACCTTTATCAATATCAATGTTCGTATACATACTGTCGATATCCAAAGTAGCCAGAATTGCATTTTTCGATATTTTCAATTTCGAAATTTTTGACAGGAAATCCTGTGTATTTTTTAGATAGCTCGGATGTCTATTTGCTATAGGTTTCAGATGATAATCAGTTAATTCCGAGATCGCGTAAGATTCCGAATTACAATCTGATACAATTGGCCTCCCGGGTGGAGTTAAGTCATCCGTCCATGAAGAACGGTCCTTGTGAATCTTTGGTAGGATATAAAATTGTCTTGTTTGAGCACTGAGCTTAGCTGTTAAATATTTCAATTGTTTTTTGGTAATGTGACCTTCGTCGAGGAGAAATTTTAAGATCTTATTGAATTTTTCGATATTACTCGGCCAAATAAGTGAATCTATTTTCTTATAATGCTTGGTATTGCTGAGTTGTCTCATGGCTTCCCTTATATAATTATCCCGAGATAGAACAACTACCGACCCACCTTTGTCGGCTGGTTTAATTACTAATTTCTTATTTTTTCGAAGTTTCGTGAGGGCTCTCCGTTTACCAGCTGTTAAATTGTCTTTATCGGAGAGTATCTTCATGCTGAACACCTTTTGGATGATTCGTTTGCTTGCCTCAATAATTTCGGGATCTACTTCACTATCTGGAGGTGACCAACCAGATGATTCTGTAAAAGGAATTTTCCGACCGCTGGAGTTTCTAAAGCGGTCTGCTAATTTCATTTGCCTTAGAAAATTACAGTTGTATGATGGTAAATTTGTTTGGTTATCAGTTTTAGGCTTTGGTGCTGGTACAAAAGTTAAACCGCGATCTAAAAGCGATTTCTCTTGGGTTGTTAGGTCATTGGTGCCAGACAGATTAACCACATTAGTTCCTAATCCCACATCTGTAAGGCGGTTGTTACCTTTGCCTTTACTTAGTTTAAATTTAGGTGGTCCAACCAGTGATCGTACATAAAATTGGCGGTTCTCGTGGTCCAATGGATTAAATCCTGAGCAACATCAAACTTCGCGTCATCAATTTTTGGTATAACGTTAACGTCCTTCACTTTCCGAATGGTTTCGTTGATGATGCTCAGGGTTCTCCTCTCAGCCTGAGGGAGTTTTTGCGAAAAGTTTAGTTCAGCGAAATAAATTTTTGCTGATCTAAACTTGACCCTGATATCGCTAAGCATATTCCGCAACTGCTTAACTACGAGATCAGAATTATCGTTTCGAGAATTCACGCCAATATTTAATAAATTTTTTTGGGGACTGGACTGGCCCCTGTGCCCTTTAAACATAGAGCGCAGATGATTGAATTTGGCGCCGGGGTAACACTCCACCTGGATGTCCGGATGGGGATTTCGATCAATGCGTCCTAAATTTGAATTTCCAATCAAAAGGATGTTTTTACAAACATCGGGGAGGCGCCAATTCCTTTTGTCAAAATTAACTCCGCTTTTATGCCGAAACTGGGAGAATTTAGAATCAAATGAGCGGCCCGAGTTGCGGTTCGGTGATTTGACTTGCAATCCGAGAGGTCACTGCCTGAAGTTAGGAAAAAAAAGTGGGCTGTCAGGGCAAAGCCAGCCTAAATATAGGGGCAAGGGGCCTCATATATAAAGATATTGTAAGTTCAAAAGATATTCCGCATCAAGGCGAAAAACCTACGTGAATGGCACTTCTCTGTGAAGCTGGACATGGAAAAAACACACGTGGTGTATATCCAGCTTCAGCGCAGGGACCCAGGGGAGAAACGGTATGTTAGATAAGGTCTAATCTCATTTAAGTTATACAGTAGTCGCGAGTCTTACGAGATGTAATCGGTTGGTGGCAGGATATCGTCACGGGCAATTGAGAAACGAGATTCTAAAAGATTGAAATGTCTGTCGTGTCGTCACCTGATCATTAGTTTTGCATTGAGATGGCAGGATCAAATCGGTTCTCCCGACAAGTGAAATCACCCTTAAGTCACGCGCGAGATGACTTGTATTGATTCTGCATCGAAATACGTCATCTCCCACCGTTTTGGCAGGTGGACAGATGAGCGTCTGTCCATCTGACAGTTTAGGGTAAAAAGTATATATACCTTGAAGAGCAGAGCATTAGACGCACACTTGGGGTCACACACACGTTGGTGAAGTCCAGGGCAGGCGGACTCTGTTTCCTGGGGTACCTTCGATCACAGGACCCTGAAACGGCTGGAATCGCCAGATAGGGCATTCCACGATTGATTTAGCTTAAGGTTGATAGGCGGCTACAGTACCAAATTGTTTGAGAAGGAAACCCAAGGTGAAACGTTAAAGTTTAGATTGTCGAGTAGCAGGTATCATCCTGCAATAGTCAGAAGTGTAGGTTAATTGTATTGTGCGTATTAACCCTTTGAAGCGTCAGACTGATTGCGTTCTGAGTAGTTTGTTTTGCTGTCGAAGCATCGTAATACCGACTGGAGATCGGTGTGAGTGACAATTTCGCCCTAGCACAAAAGGGGGCATTTGTGAATCGTGAATTCAACCAGGAACAGTGAATATTTCAATAGGACTTTCACGGAGGACTTTCAAAAGGCACATAAGGTATGAGTAGACACTATCTGACCCAAATCAGAAGTACGGTGGCTTTATAGATGACGAACATTGCTGGTCGGAACCCTCCGACAGCCAGAGGTACAGTTACGCGCAGACGTTGACATTTGAGCCTAAGCGGGTGAAGCTCTTATGGAGAGCTCACGGTAATAACATTTCAGATTTGTGAAGCTCTTATGGCGAGCTCACGGTAGTAACATTTCCAGTATGTAGACTATAGTGCCAGTATAGGGCTATAGAATGACTATGTGCTTGTTGAGAATTATTTAACCCTAGCAACCCATTTTCTGTGAAAAAAATCGAATTGTTGATTGTTGAAATATTGAAACGGCTTTATTTTTATGTGTAAATAAAAGAATCGTTGTTACTTTAAGTCATTCTTTCTATTACACAGCCTGAAGTGATTAGGAATCACACCTAACGGAAATCGAACCTATTTCAGGCCAATTTGGCAGAGAAGGAATCACGGCGTCGGTCTAACTCAGCTCCCAGCGCCGAGTTCGCGACACTTGGATTCCGACCCTCCACGTTGGTCTAACTTTCCCGCAATTTCATCAGCGGGACTAAATAACCCAACGTCAGCCCAGGCCTTACGGGGCCTCGGGTGTCCTGACATGGGCATAATGTTCATTCAGTTATTATAACCTTCCCAAATATTAGTTTATATTCAACATTTCCATATCCTTAATATTAAATTTGTAGGCAGATAAAGTAATATGTGGGAGAGATTGTTTGCGCTGTGCAATGCAATATTACGTCATCAGCGAGATTGGTAGTGAAATCGCGAACTGAACTGATCAAACAGATATAAAATTTTGAGACTGCAGTATGTGGAAGGTGGATTACTACTAAATCGCTGTGGGATAGATTTTTCGTTTCGTAATTATTTACAATTTCTACGGACAAAAGACAAGAAGTTCTTGTAGTCCATGTGATAAAATTTTGCAAGTGTTTCATGTGCTGTTATGAATAATTATAAATTCCTTTCGAGTGGAGAATACATGACATTGCGATTCAATGGAAATCCACTCTCTTCATTCTGAACATGCAGTCTAATTTTAATATCTATTTACTTTAGAGAATATATGACGGAAATCCACTCTCTTCATTTTGTACAGGCAGTCGAATTTCAAACCTTTGAACCCTGGCGGCCGATACTTCATAACGTCATTAAATAGGATGGCTGCTCAGTAAATGTGTGGGGTAGACCAATCAGTATTTTCAACGTGCAGCCCCGAGGCTGCACGTTAAAAATATTGATTAGTCTACACCAAATAATGAATACGGACTCTTCTAATTGATGCCATTGAACTGGCATGGAAGATACCACCTGAGTTCAAAGGGTTAATATCTATTTACTTTATGACATGTAAATGTATCCGGGTAGAGGTTAGTAATGGTGTTATTGATCTTTATTTACTTGAATAGAACTGTACAGAGTTTGGCACGTCGTTTTTCTAATGGAATTGAGTTACGCTAATAGTGCAGTTTGACAAAGACAAAAGTGCACTTACTCAGCGCGCTATTACGTCAAAATAGTGCACAATACACTGCCAGGACTTGAGAGCTAACACGATAGAAAAGTATGCAAGGGGAATCACAAAGTGTGTGTGTGTGTGTGTGTGTGTGTGTGTGTGTGTGTGTGTGTGTGTGTGTGTGTTGTGTGTGTGTGTGTGTTGTGTGTGTGTGTGTTTGAGGTTAAAAAATCGCACTGGCACAGACATTTCCTACTGAAACGTTTTTTTTCTTTTAATATGCCACCGAAAAGTTGTTTTCATTTACTGAACCCTGATTGGTTTCAAACATGACAAAAAAGTACATAAAATTGATTTAAACTAAGTGATGAGCTTAGGAACTGGTTAAACTGACTGGCAAAAATTGATGTTATTCATTGATGGGCTTTAATTTAGTCCTTACAAGGATGTTACGCAAGCTTTGTTTTTCTTATAGGCGATGACAGGTCGAAGATTCAAAGGTTCATTTAATTTAGCATTGGTAAAATTGAATTCATCTTTTAACATTTTTGCTATTTCGATATTCATTCTGTTGTACGTTAAAGTGAAAGGAATGATGGACCTCCTTTCGCATTCGCCCTCTGATATGTTCATACCAAATGGCCAGAGGGTTTGAAGCGTATTGATCCAAAAAGCTTCACGTTTTTTTTTTCTAAATTCATCCGTTTCTTCTCATGTGTCTTTAATTGGTGGTTGTTCAATAGGATGGATTTCGAAATCGTCCAAAGAATGGCCAGGAAGGTTAAAATGTTGTGCTACTGGGGCATCAGCATTATGTTTTATATCCTGTCTGTGTCTAGTAGCACGTTCTCGGAAAGGATTTTGACTTTGACCAACATACTGTTTCCGACATCGCTTACAAGTGATAAGGTAAATAATGTTCGGTGAATTACAATAGAGAGGGTTACGGATCTGATAATGATTTTTCGTTTG
Organism: Pictodentalium vernedei; assembly: GCA_031216915.1. Taxonomy (NCBI): domain Eukaryota; kingdom Metazoa; phylum Mollusca; class Scaphopoda; order Dentaliida; family Dentaliidae; genus Pictodentalium; species Pictodentalium vernedei. The sequence continues at coordinate 192,473,074 of CM062288.1, read as the reverse complement.
TTCGGAGGAAAATTCCTCTTTCTGATCAGGCATAAAAGTATGCAGTCTACAACGAGGCTTTTTGCAATTAAATACCGCGCCACTACCATTTTGCAACGGTCTGTTGTGTTCAATCTTCAGTGGTTCGAAATCGGTAGTTTCAGCTGGACTTTCGAGCTTTTTCATGGTTTGGGATTTCAGGCTACGCAAAAGGCGCAGCGAGTACCCTCTCGATCTGAGGGCGCCAAATAGAGTAGTACAAGCCTCATTGAAATTTACCTTATCACTTGAATTGCGGTGGAAACGAATGAGCTGTGATTTGATGATACCTTTAAATGTATGTTGAGGATGAAATGATTTTGTGTGCAACAATTGATGTGAATCAGTTGGTTTAGAATATACTTTATAATCTAAATGACCGGACGCCTGAAATTGCTTGCCTTTATACACTGTCACATCGAGAAAATCAACAGAATTTTCACTGATAGTAGCTTTCAATTTAATATTTGGATCGTGATTGTTCAAAATTTCTAAAAATTCATCAAAATCTTCTTTTGAATGTTCCCAAATAAAAAAAAAGTCATCTAGATACCTGAGATATACGAGAGGATGCTTTGCACATTTGCTTAAGGCATTTTCCTCCCATTCCGCTACATAAATGCTTGCAAAATTAGGACTGAATCTTTTGCCCATAGGACAACCCATTATTTGTAGAAAATATTCTCCATTGAATTGAAAGTCATTACCTTTTAAGCTCAGCTCTAAAAGATTCAAAATTTGTTCATCCGGGCGTTTTGCATCCGGATATTTTTCAAATGCATTTTTAACTGATTTAACACCTTTATCAATATCAATGTTCGTATACATACTGTCGATATCCAAAGCAGCCAGAATTGCATTTTTCGATATTTTCAATTTCGAAATTTTTGACAGGAAATCCTGTGTATTTTTTAGATAGCTCGGATGTCTATTTGCTATAGGTTTCAGATGATAATCAATTAATTCCGAGATCGCGTAAGATTCCGAATTACAATCTGATACAATTGGCCTCCCGGGTGGAGTTACGTCATCCATCCATGAAGAACGGTCCTTGTGAATCTTTGGTAGGATATAAAATTGTCTTGTTTGAGCACTGAGCTTAGCTGTTAAATATTTCAATTGTTTTTTGGTAATGTGACCTTCGTCGAGGAGAAATTTTAAGATCTTATTGAATTTTTCGATATTACTAGGCCAAATAAGTGAATCTATTTTCTTATAATGCTTGGTATTGCTGAGTTGTCTCATGGCTTCCTTTATATAATTATCCCGAGATACAACTACCGACCCACCTTTGTCGGCTGGTTTAATTACTAATTTCTTATTTTTTCGAAGTTTCGTGAGGGCTCTCCGTTCACCAGCTGTTAAATTGTCTTTATCGGAGAGTATCTTCATGCTGAACACCTTTTGGATGATTCGTTTGCTTGCCTCAATAATTTCGGGATCTACTTCACTATCTGGAGGTGACCAACCAGATGATTCTGTAAAAGGAATTTTCCGACCGCTGGAGTTTCTAAAGCGGTCTGCTAATTTCATTTGCCTTAGAAAATTACAGTTGTATGATGGTAAATTTGTTTGGTTATCAGTTTTAGGCTTTGGTGCTGGTACAAAAGTTAAACCGCGATCTAAAAGCGATTTCTCTTGGGTTGTTAGGTCATTGGTGCCAGAGAGATTAACCACATTAGTTCCTAATCCCACATCTGTAAGGCGGTTGTTACCTTTGCCTTTACTTAGTTTAAATTTAGGTGGTTCAACCAGTGATCGTACATAATATTGGCGGTTCTCGTGGTCCAATGGATTAAATCCTGAGCAACATCAAACTTCGCGTCATCAATTTTTGGTATAACGTTAACGTCCTTCACTTTCCGAATGGTTTCGTTGATGATGCTCAGGGTTCTCCTCTCAGCCTGAGGGAGTTTTTGCGAAAAGTTTAGTTCAGCGAAATAAATTTTTGCTGATCTAAACTTGACCCTGATATCGCTAAGCATATTCCGCAACTGCTTAACTACGAGATCAGAATTATCGTTTCGAGAATTCACGCCAATATTTAATAAAAATTTTTGGGGACTGGACTGGCCCCTGTGCCCTTTAAACATAGAGCGCAGATGATTGAATTTGGCGCCGGGGTAACACTCCACCTGGATGTCCGGATGGGGATTTCGATCAATGCGTCCTAAATTTGAATTTCCAATCAAAAGGATGTTTTTACAAACATCGGGGAGGTGCCAATTCCTTTTGTCAAAATTAACTCCGCTTTTATGCCGAAACTGGGAGAATTTAGAATCAAATGAGCGGCCCGAGTTGCGGTTCGGTGATTTGACTTGCAATCCGAGAGGTCACTGCCTGAAGTTAGGAAAAAAAGTGGGCTGTCAGGGCAAAGCCAGCCTAAATATAGGGGCAAGGGACCTCATATATAAAGATATTGTAAGTTCAAAAGATATTCCGCATCAAGGCGAAAAACCTACGTGAATTGCACTTCTCTGTGAAGCTGGACATGGAAAAAACACACGTGGTGTATATCCAGCTTCAGCGCAGGGACCCAGGGGAGAAACGGTATGTTAGATAAGGTCTAATCTCATTTAAGTTATACAGTAGTCGCGAGTCTTACGAGATGTAATCGGTTGGTGGCAGGATATCGTCACGGCCAATTGAGAAACGAGATTCTAAAAGATAGAAATGTCTGTCGTGTCGTCACCTGATCATTAGTTTTGCATTGAGATGGCAGGCTCAAATCGGTTCTCTCGACAAGTGAAATCACCGTTAAGTCACGCGCGAGATGACTTGTATTGATTCTGCATCGAAATACGTCATCTCCCACCGTTTTGGCAGGTGGACAGATGAGCGTCTGTCCACCTGACAGTTTAGGGTAAAAGGTACATATACCTTGAAGAGCAGAGCATTAGACGCACACTTGGGGTCACACACACGTTGGTGAAGTCCAGGGCAGGCGGACTCTGTTTCCTGGGGTACCTTCGATCACAGGACCCTGAAACGGCTGGAATCGCCAGATAGGGCATTCCACGATTGATTTAGCTTAAGGTTGATAGGCGGCTACAGTACCAAATTGTTTGAGAAGGAAACCCAAGGTGAAACGTTAAAGTTCAGATTGTCGAGTAGTAGGTATCATCCTGCAACAGTCAGAAGTGTAGGTTAATTGTATTGTGCGTATTAACCCTTTGAAGCGTCAGACTGATTGCGTTCTGAGTAGTTTGTTTTGCTGTCGAAGCATCGTAATACCGACTGGAGATCGGTGTGAGTGACAATTTCGCCCTAGCACAAAAGGGGGCATTTGTGAATCGTGAATTCAACCAGGAACAGTGAATATTTCAATAGGACTTTCACGGAGGACTTTCAAAAGGCACATAAGGTATGAGTAGACACTATCTGACCCAAATCAGAAGTACGGTGGCTTTATAGATGACGAACATTGCTGGTCGGAACCCTCCGACAGCCAGAGGTACAGTTACGCGCAGACGTTGACATTTGAGCCTAAGCGGGTGAAGCTCTTATGGAGAGCTCACGGTAATAACATTTCAGATTTGTGAAGCTCTTATGGCGAGCTCACGGTAGTAACATTTCCAGTATGTAGACTATAGTGCCAGTATAGGGCTATAGAATGACTATATGCTTGTTGAGAATTATTTAACCCTAGCAACCCATTTTCTGTGAAAAAAATCATATTATTGAAATATTGAAACGGCTTTATTTTTATGTGTAAATAAAAGAATCGTTGTTACTTTAAGTCATTCTTTCTATTACACAGCCTGAAGTGATTAGGAATCACACCTAACGGAAATCGAACCTATTTCAGGCCAATTTGGCAGAGAAGGAATCACGGCGTCGGTCTAACTCAGCTCCCAGCGCCGAGTTCGCGACACTTGGATTCCGACCCTCCACGTTGGTCTAACTTTCCCGCAATTTCATCAGCGGGACTAAATAACCCAACGTCAGCCCAGGCCTTACGGGGCCTCGGGTGTCCTGACATGGGCATAATGTTCATTCAGTTATTATAACCTTCCCAAATATTAGTTTATATTCAACATTTCCATATCCTTAATATTAAATTTGTAGGCAGATAAAGTAATATGTGGGAGAGATTGTTTGCGCTGTGCAATGCAATATTACGTCATCAGCGAGATTGGTAGTGAAATCGCGAACTGAACTGATCAAACAGAAATAAAATATTGAGACTGCAGTATGTGGAAGGTGGATTACTACTAAATCGCTGTGGGATAGATTTTTCGTTTCGTAATTATTTACAATTTCTACGGACAAAAGACAAGAAGTTCTTGTAGTCCATGTGATAAAATTTTGCAAGTGTTTCATGTGCTGTTATGAATAATTATAAATTCCTTTCGAGTGGAGAATACATGACGTTGCGATTCAATGGAAATCCACTCTCTTCATTCTGAACATGCAGTCTAATTTTAATATCTATTTACTTTAGAGAATATATGACGGAAATCCACTCTCTTCATTTTGTACAGGCAGTCGAATTTCAAACCTTTGAACCCTAGCGGCCGATACTTCATAACGTCATTAAATAGGATGGCTGCTCAGTAAATGTGTGGGGTAGACCAATCAGTATTTTCAACGTGCAGCCCCGAGGCTGCACGTTAAAAATATTGATTAGTCTACACCAAATAATGAATACGAACTCTTCTAATTGATGGCATTGAACTGGCATGGAAGATACCACCTGAGTTCAAAGGGTTAATATCTATTTACTTTATGACATGCAAATGTATCCGGGTAGAGGTTAGTAATGGTGTTATTGATCTTTATTTACTTGAATAGAACTGTACAGAGTTTGGCACGTCGTTTTTCTAATGGAATTGAGATACGCTAATAGTGCAGTTTGACAAAGACAAAAGTGCACTTACTCAGTGCGCTATTACGTCAAAATAGTGCACAATACACTGCCAGGACTTGAGAGCTAACACGATAGAAAAGTATGCAAGGAGAATCACGGAGTGTGTGTGTGTGCGTGCGTGCGTGTGTGCGTGCGTGCGTGCGTGCGTGTGTGTTGTGTGTGTGTGTGTTTGAGGTTAAAAAATCGCACTGGCACAGACATTTCCTACTGAAACGTTTTTTTCTTTTAATATGCCACCGAAAAGTTGTTTTCATTTACTGAACCCTGATTGGTTTCAAACATGACAAAAAAGTACATAAAATTGATTTAAACTAAGTGATGAGCTTAGGAACTGGTTAAACTGACTGGCAAAAATTGATGTTATTCATTGATGGGCTTTAATTTAGTCCTTACAAGGATGTTACGCAAGCTTTGTTTTTCTTATAGGCGATGACAGGTCGAAGATTCAAACGTTCATTTAATTTAGCATTGGTAAAATTGAATTCATCTTTTAACATTTTTGCTATTTCGATATTCATTCTGTTGTACGTTAAAGTGAAAGGAATGATGGACCTCCTTTCGCATTCGCCCTCTGATATGTTCATACCAAATGGCCAGAGGGTTTGAAGCGTATTGATCCAAAAAGCTTCACGTTTTTTTTCTAAATTCATCCGTTTCTTCTCATGTGTCTTTAATTGGTGGTTGTTCAATAGGATGGATTTCGAAATCGTCCAAAGAATGGCCAGGAAGGTTAAAATGTTGTGCAACTGGGGCATCAGCATTATGTATTATATCCTGTTTGTGTCTAGTAGCACGTTCTCGGAAAGGATTTTGACTTTGACCAACATACTGTTTCCGACATCGCTTACAAGTGATAAGGTAAATAATGTTCAGTGAATCACAATAGAGAGGGTTACGGATCTGATAATGATTTTTCGTTTGTTCGGAGGAAAATTCCTCTTTCTGATCAGGCATAAAAGTATGCAGTCTACAACGAGGCTTTTTGCAATTAAATACCGCGCCACTACCATTTTGCAACGGTCTGTTGTGTTCAATCTTCAGTGGTTCGAAATCGGTAGTTTCAGCTGGACTTTCGAGCTTTTTCATGGTTTGGGATTTCAGGCTACGCAAAAGGCGCAGCGAGTACCCCCTCGATCTGAGGGCGCCAAATAGAGTAGAACAAGCCTCATTGAAATTTACCTTATCACTTGAATTGCGGTGGAAACGAATGAGCTGTGATTTGATGATACCTTTAAATGTATGTTGAGGATGAAATGATTTTGTGTGCAACAATTGATGTGAATCAGTTGGTTTAGAATATACTTTATAATCTAAATGACCGGACGCCTGAAATTGCTTGCCTTTATACACGGTCACATCGAGAAAATCAACAGAATTTTCACTGATAGTAGCTTTCAATTTAATATTTGGATCGTGATTGTTCAAAATTTCTAAAAATTCATCAAAATCTTCTTTTGAATGTTCCCAAATAATAAAAATGTCATCTAGATACCTGATATATACGAGAGGATGCTTTGCACATTTGCTTAAGGCATTTTCCTCCCATTCCGCTACATAAATGCTTGCAAAATTAGGACTGAATCTTTTGCCCATAGGACAACCCATTATTTGTAGAAAATATTCTCCATTGAATTGAAAGTCATTACCTTTTAAGCTCAGCTCTAAAAGATCCAAAATTTGTTCATCCGGGCGTTTTGCATCCGGATATTTTTCAAATGCATTTTTAACTGATTTAACACCTTTATCAATATCAATGTTCGTATACATACTGTCGATATCCAAAGTAGCCAGAATTGCATTTTTCGATATTTTCAATTTCGAAATTTTTGACAGGAAATCCTGTGTATTTTTTAGATAGCTCGGATGTCTATTTGCTATAGGTTTCAGATGATAATCAGTTAATTCCGAGATCGCGTAAGATTCCGAATTACAATCTGATACAATTGGCCTCCCGGGTGGAGTTAAGTCATCCGTCCATGAAGAACGGTCCTTGTGAATCTTTGGTAGGATATAAAATTGTCTTGTTTGAGCACTGAGCTTAGCTGTTAAATATTTCAATTGTTTTTTGGTAATGTGACCTTCGTCGAGGAGAAATTTTAAGATCTTATTGAATTTTCGATATTACTAGGCCAAATAAGTGAATCTATTTTCTTATAATGCTTGGTATTGCTGAGTTGTCTCATGGCTTCCTTTATATAATTATCCCGAGATAGAACAACTACCGACCACCTTTGTCGGCTGGTTTAATTACTAATTTCTTATTTTTTAGAAGTTTCGTGAGGGCTCTCCGTTCACCAGCTGTTAAATTGTCTTTATCGGAGAGTATCTTCATGCTGAACACCTTTTGGATGATTCGTTTGCTTGCCTCAATAATTTCGGGATCTACTTCACTATCTGGAGGTGACCAACCAGATGATTCTGTAAAAGGAATTTTCCGACCGCTGGAGTTTCTAAAGCGGTCTGCTAATTTCATTTGCCTTAGAAAATTACAGTTGTATGATGATAAATTTGTTTGGTTATCAGTTTTAGGCTTTGGTGCTGGTACAAAAGTTAAACCGCGATCTAAAAGCGATTTCTCTTGGGTTGTTAGGTCATTGGTGCCAGACAGATTAACCACATTAGTTCCTAATCCCACATCTGTAAGGCGGTTGTTACCTTTGCCTTTACTTAGTTTAAATTTAGGTGGTTCAACCAGTGATCGTACATAAAATTGGCGGTTCTCGTGGTCCAATGGATTAAATCCTGAGCAACATCAAACTTCGCGTCATCAATTTTTGGTATAACGTTAACGTCCTTCACTTTCCGAATGGTTTCGTTGATGATGCTCAGGGTTCTCCTCTCAGCCTGAGAGAGTTTTTGCGAAAAGTTTAGTTCAGCGAAATAAATTTTTGCTGATCTAAACTTGACCCTGATATCGCTAAGCATATTCCGCAACTGCTTAACTACGAGATCAGAATTATCGTTTCGAGAATTCACGCCAATATTTAATAAATTTTTTTGGGGACTGGACTGGCCCCTGTGCCCTTTAAACATAGAGCGAAGATGATTGAATTTGGCGCCGGGGTAACACTCCACCTGGATGTCCGGATGGGGATTTCGATCAATGCGTCCTAAATTTGAATTTCCAATCAAAAGGATGTTTTTACAAACATCGGGGAGGCGCCAATTCCTTTTGTCAAAATTAACTCCGCTTTTATGCCGAAACTGGGAGAATTTAGAATCAAATGAGCGGCCCGAGTTGCGGTTCGGTGATTTGACTTGCAATCCGAGAGGTCACTGCCTGAAGTTAGGAAAAAAAAAAGTGGGCTGTCAGGGCAAAGCCAGCCTAAATATAGGGGCAAGGGGCCTCATATATAAAGATATTGTAAGTTCAAAAGATATTCCGCATCAAGGCGAAAAACCTACGTGAATTGCACTTCTCTGTGAAGCTGGACATGGAAAAAACACACGTGGTGTATATCCAGCTTCAGCGCAGGGACCCAGGGGAGAAACGGTATGTTAGATAAGGTCTAATCTCATTTAAGTTATACAGTAGTCGCGAGTCTTACGAGATGTAATCGGTTGATGGCAGGATATCGTCACGGCCAATTGAGAAACGAGATTCTAAAAGATAGAAATGTCTGTCGTGTCGTCACCTGATCATTAGTTTTGCATTGAGATGGCAGGATCAAATCGGTTCTCTCGACAAGTGAAATCACCGTTAAGTCACGCGCGAGATGACTTGTATTTATTCTGCATCGAAATACGTCATCTCCCACCGTTTTGGCAGGTGGACAGATGAGCGTCTGTCCACCTGACAGTTTAGGGTAAAAAGTATATATACCTTGAAGAGCAGAGCATTAGACGCACACTTGGGGTCACACACACGTTGGTGAAGTCCAGGGCAGGCGGACTCTGTTTCCTGGGGTACCTTCGATCACAGGACCCTGAAACGGCTGGAATCGCCAGATAGGGCATTCCACGATTGATTTAGCTTAAGGTTGATAGGCGGCTACAGTACCAAATTGTTTGAGAAGGAAACCCAAGGTGAAACGTTAAAGTTTAGATTGTCGAGTAGCAGGTATCATCCTGCAATAGTCAGAAGTGTAGGTTAATTGTATTGTGCGTATTAACCCTTTGAAGCGTCAGACTGATTGCGTTCTGAGTAGTTTGTTTTGCTGTCGAAGCATCGTAATACCGACTGGAGATCGGTGTGAGTGACAATTTCGCCCTAGCACAAAAGGGGACATTTGTGAATCGTGAATTCAACCAGGAACAGTGAATATTTCAATAGGACTTTCACGGAGGACTTTCAAAAGGCACATAAGGTATGAGTAGACACTATCTGACCCAAATCAGAAGTACGGTGGCTTTATAGATGACGAACATTGCTGGTCGGAACCCTCCGACAGCCAGAGGTACAGTTACGCGCAGACGTTGACATTTGAGCCTAAGCGGGTGAAGCTCTTATGGAGAGCTCACGGTAATAACATTTCAGATTTGTGAAGCTCTTATGGCGAGCTCACGGTAGTAACATTTCCAGTATGTAGACTATAGTGCCAGTATAGGGCTATAGAATGACTATATGCTTGTTGAGAATTATTTAACCCTAGCAACCCATTTTCTGTGAAAAAAATCGAATTGTTGATTGTTGAAATATTGAAACGGCTTTATTTTTATGTGTAAATAAAAGAATCGTTGTTACTTTAAGTCATTCTTTCTATTACACAGCCTGAAGTGATTAGGAATCACACCTAACGGAAATCGAACCTATTTCAGGCCAATTTGGCAGAGAAGGAATCACGGCGTCGGTCTAACTCAGCTCCCAGCGCCGAGTTCGCGACACTTCGATTCCGACCCTCCACGTTGGTCTAACGTTCCCGCAATTTCATCAGCGGGACTAAATAACCCCACGTCAGCCCAGGCCTTACGGGGCCTCGGGTGTCCTGACATGGCCATAATGTTCATTCAGTTATTATAACCTTCCGAAATATTAGTTTATATTCAACATTTCCATATCCTTAATATTAAATTTGTAGGCAGATAAAGTAATATGTGGGAGAGATTGTTTGCGCTGTGCAATGCAATATTACGTCATCAGCGAGATTGGTAGTGAAATCGCGAACTGAACTGATCAAACAGAAATAAAATATTGAGACTGCAGTATGTGGAAGGTGGATTACTACTAAATCGCTGTGGGATAGATTTTTCGTTTCGTAATTATTTACAATTTCTACGGACAAAAGACAAGAAGTTCTTGTAGTCCATGTGATAAAATTTTGCAAGTGTTTCATGTGCTGTTATGAATAATTATAAATTCCTTTCGAGTGGAGAATACATGACGTTGCGATTCAATGGAAATCCACTCTCTTCATTCTGAACATGCAGTCTAATTTTAATATCTATTTACTTTAGAGAATATATGACGGAAATCCACTCTCTTCATTTTGTACAGGCAGTCGAATTTCAAACCTTTGAACCCTAGCGGCCGATACTTCATAACGTCATTAAATAGGATGGCTGCTCAGTAAATGTGTGGGGTAGACCAATCAGTATTTTCAACGTGCAGCCCCGAGGCTGCACGTTGAAAATATTGATTAGTCTACACCAAATAATGAATACGGACTCTTCTAATTGATGCCATTGAACTGGCATGGAAGATACCACCTGAGTTCAAAGGGTTAATTTCTGTTTACTTTATGACATGTAAATGTATCCGGGTAGAGGTTAGTAATGGTGTTATTGATCTTTATTTACTTGAATAGAACTGTACAGAGTTTGGCACGTCGTTTTTCTAATGGAATTGAGTTACGCTAATAGTGCAGTTTGACAAAGACAAAAGTGCACCTACTCAGCGCGCTATTACGTCAAAATAGTGCACAATACACTGCCAGGACTTGAGAGCTAACACGATAGAAAAGTATGCAAGGGGAATCACGAAGTGTGTGTGTGTGTGTGTGTGTGTGTGTGTGTGTGTGTGTGTGTGTGTGTGTGTGTGTGTGTGTGTGTGTGTGTGTGTGTGGGTGTGTGTGGTTTGTGTGTGTGTATGTGTGTGTAGAGGGTGGGGGGGGGTGGGGGTTCACGCACAGGCCGATTCTTTGCAATTACAGTTTGTCTGTCATTTGGAGAAACTTATTGCTTATATGGAGATAATTTTGCTATCTTGGATGTTAAAACAAAACTCAAAACCAAATTAAAAGAAAACGAAACCAATTGTTTTCGAGTTTGTCCTCAATAAATATGAAAATATTCAAATCCGCGAATGAAATTATTAACCTATCATTTTGGCTGAAAAGTTACAAAGTTTTATATCAAATATCCAAAGGGAAGAGGAAATACTAGGTTATAGCTGAAAAATTCGATGGTATTACTTTTTTTCATTTTATGCGTGTTATTATTACACAGGAGTTAATTTTGGTAGAAGGTATTAGAAAAAACGATTTTCTCGAGTAATTCGCTTTTTCAAAAGTGAAAACGCCCGGAATTCTTTATAGGATGTTGTGGATTCTTCGCTTGTATTATTTGTTTATTTAAACACACGTTCGCTAGCCAGGGTCAACTCGTGTTGAACAGTTTTACGGGTGGAGGAAGCCGGAGTATCTGGAGAGAACCACTCAGCATCAGCGAGTAACTGTGAGATTCCTCAACGTACTAACTCAACAAAAGCAGGGTAAACATGGGTTGAAGACAAGTGCACCAATGACGTGCAGTGCGCCTTAGCCAGGCCTGGCATTTTCAGGAGAGCGATTTATTCGCTCGCCTACAGCTCGCCTTAAAAAAATTAAGGAGGGCGAAAACTAGCCCTCCTGGCCTTAGAAAATAATAATTACCATAATCGCTTATTCCTAAAACCCTCATCTTTTCATATCTGTGCTATGATAGTGGTCTCTGTAAGATGGCCACACTGTCCCTCCCACACCCCCGGGCCTTGCCAAGGCCCGGAGGTGTGGGAGGGGCAGTGTGGCCATCTTTCGGAGACTACCTTGATAGCAGCACCAAATAAAATGTATAAAGCCAACTGGGCAGAATACATCAGTAGAAAAACTTCATATTGCCTTTTTAGCTATTGTAAGCTTGAGAAAAGCTAATCACTCCTCTAGGCCATGCGAAGGGAGCGATTTTTAGCCCTCGTGCATTTTTAAGAATTCCAGGCCTGCTTAGCATACAGCGTCACTGTGCCCCGCGTGGGCAATCGGGATGAAGTCCTTGCCTAAGTATACAATGTAGTTACCCCTGACAGGGATCGAACCGTGGACCTTTGGGTAAGAAGTTCAATGCCGTAACAACTGAGACACTACGCCCCAGTAGAGTAGTGTAGTAGTTACACGAAAGAGAGATTGGTGTACTGCACTTTGCTATGGAGAGTGCTGGTTTTAATTTAATTTTCGTCACTCTGCAAAGGATTCCCCTGGAGAGTGAAGGTTTTAAGATTTGGCTCAGCTACAGTAATCTCCTAGTGAGCAGTGCTTAGCTACGGATCACCCCGGTAAGAAATGGTAGTGGTTTTAAAGAATAATGATGTGTGCTCTGTACTCTTATACAGGTACGCAGTTATTCAGGCAATTGTTGTTCGACAGCTCCGGTGCGTTTTTGTTGCGGCCTTTTATTTTCCAATATAAATAAATATATCAACCATACATGTGTTTTGCTTATTTTATAACTGGATCTGTTGATACAATTACTTGTAGTACTATTATCTTTTGAAAGACTGTTCTTTAATCCTTTATCTAACATGAAAAGCAGACTACACTTGCAAACAAAAGTCTTGAATAACTATTTTTTTCATTTTTTATCTCAAAAACATTGGGTATGACCCCTCATTGGAACGAGCTCGACGAGCTCGTTCCAAAGAGGGGTCATAATCTATGTTTTCGAGACAAAAAATGAAAAAATAATGAAAATTAATTGGCGATTTTTTATGAATAGCGTTGGCCGGTTTTTGCCGTTATGTAGGGTAAAGGGTTAAGTTTAGTAGTGATTCTAAAGCAAAGTTATACAATACACGCCGTGCGCTGGTCGTAATTCATGCGTGGACAATGATGTCCACGCATGCGTATACCAGGTAATGAAATCATCAGCAGGAAAAAATTTAATTAATGAAGCACCGGGTTGTACCTTTAATTAGTGTTTGGAATCTAATATTATTGCGTTCGTGGAAATATTGCCCACCCGTGGAAATTGACCACTCCACGGCAGGAACCAGCCTAGGGGGTTAGTTTAGGGAGACTTCTTGTCTCCCTCCAGAAAAAATAAGGAGACTGCAGAGTCAGGTAGTGAGACTTCATAGGCAAGTGTGGAAAATTGAGAATATTTCTGTACCACCCCCTGCCGCCCCTTCATATTTTCAGCTTGTGGTCCTCCATTGACGCCCGATTAATCCAGGTCCAGTTGTCTGTGATGCATCTATGCCAGATTAAAAAATCACAAAGTCATTATTGATTGAAAATCCCTCACTGCTTCCCTCTCCTTCGTGACTCATCCCCTCTTCTTCGCTTCGTGCCAATCCCCCAGCACCCTCCTATGGTTGCCTCTCACCAAAGTCTACTAAGTTAATAATTTCCTAAGTCTGAAAGTGTGAACAGGACCAGATGTAAGAAGGTTGTGTCCACGGCGGCTGTACTGTAGTTTCTCATTAATATATTCGCTTCAAAAACTGCTTTTTAAAATAGCTTCTTCGTCTCTTCGTTAGTTTTTGTATTTATAATTCCAGGTAGGAGAGAGGTACATCAATATTAGCAGATTAAAAAAAAGTACCAATGTGAAACTGACAGTACAAAACGAATATGGCAGCCAATAAATCTGGGATCCATGGCGCAATTGTGGCAAAAACCATTGGCGAATGGGATGTTTTCTGTAAATTCCATTGGGACACTTATCGAACCGTATTACAATCTCTCGAGACATTTCCGGAAAAATTTGATATTGAAGAATTTACACGCAATGAAACCACTTTCACAAATAAATTTAAGGATGCTCTATTGAGAGTTGCTGTGAAATATAAAATGTTGTCTGAAGTGCATTCATTTTTAAAACAATTTTTCAAAGATATAAGGTTAAGAGATAAAGATGCCATGGGTGAAAAAAGATTAGGCAAAACCTCACCGGTACCAAAAGTTGCCGAATCAGTCGTACATGAGTCTCCTGTGATTGTATTGTATACACGATCCAGTAAATCCAATACAGATGAGAAAGCGCGGTGTGATGATGCAGATGTTTTCAGAAAAGGAACTCTCAATTCTTTAAAAGCTGATGAGCATTTAAGAAAGTGTAATGATCCACGTATTTGGCTTACGTTGCCAGTAAATGCAGTTCGGATGGAGAGACAAGATATATTGAAATTATGCGTTGAAACAGGTATAGATATTTCGATATTTCGTGACGAATACGGCTCGTCTTTGTTACACGAAGCTTTATCACATGGTGCGAAGGACGAAATGATTGACACCCTACTGCAACACATAGACGTCAATATTCTCTCTGACAGTAACGAACCACCCGTGAAAGCGCTTCTCCACAATGGAAGTTTATCGGCTCGACGAAAGTTAGAATTAACAAATAAACTTCTTTTCTATGGCGCTAGTTTTCAATATGAAAGTACAATCAGTGGCAACGCCATTCACAGTTTTATGTACTCATTGCAAGATATTCAGGAGAAATCAGTGCTTGACGACTGGAGAAAATTAGTGGATAGATTACTGTCAGATGGGGTTGACATAAACGGTAAAGACTGGTTCCAAAATACCCCACTGCACCTCGCCATAATCAACATACCACCCCATGGTTATAATAATGTGTGTGATGCTGACAGTGTAAACGAGACATTAAAATCTATATGCAAACAAAAAACTGAACTAGTTGAATATCTTCTCCAAAAAGGTGCTGATCCTAACAAAAAGGATAATAGTGGCAGAACGTCCCTCCACATTGCCGCAATTTCACAAAACATTGAAGTTGTTGAAATAGTACTCAGATATGGCGCGTGTGTTAATTCAGTGAATAAATTAGGAATGACACCTATTTAGCTTGTGTGCTCAAGGGACCTGGTCTAACGAAAGTGACATAAATGATATTCTCATACCAACAATACGTTTACTGGTCAAAGCTGGTTGTGATGTAAACAAACAAGCCATGGATCTCACTTCCATTCTTCATTTTGCAGCAGCAAAATGCAGTCACACAGTCTGCAAATTATTATTACAATCGGGAACAAATGTTGAAACTCGGGACAATTTACAGCGAACCCCATTACACATGTCGGTTAGAAATCCTGACACCTCCGTTGTGGGTTTGTTTCTTCAATGTGGAGCAAACTGTAATTCACGTGATACGCATGGGGATTCTCCTCTTCACTGCGCTTGTCTTTTCGGAAACACAACCGTAGCAAATATTCTTCTGGAAAATAAAGCTGAAATTTCCGCCCAAGGTGATCTTGGGATTCAGCCTATTCATCTTGCCGCAGAAAACGGCAATCTTGAGATGATGAAGTTACTTGTTTGTCATGGTGCAGATATAAATGTCAGAGATAAATTCGGAGCCAGCCCACTTCATTATGCTGCCGCTGAAGGAAATCCCGATACTATAAAGTTTCTTATTGATAATAAAACTAATAAGATGAACTCAGATGATATGGGAAGAACATCACTTGATTTAGCAAGGTTAATGGGCAATTTCAAAGCTACCATCTTATTGGCAGATCACGAATCTGAAATACAATTTGGCAATATGCCAGAAGGGTTGTTTCCCAACCGACCTCCAATTATGATGTCCGACATGGACGATTATTTCAATACTATTATTAACCGGCTGCACGCGATTGGACACAACGGTGTGGATATAGGAAAGGCTATTCTTAGTACGCCTGGGCTTGGCAGAGTTGAGCTTGGGAAAGGAGAAAATCTACAAATTTTTCAGAGCATTCAACATTTTGTAGAAATGGTATTAGTTAGGGTGGGTGAACTGGATCCGCTATTCAAAGGAACTTTGTTGAATGCTGGGAGTACGTTTGAAGGTGTTAAAGTTGGTTATCCTGATGAATACGATTTCCTATATCATCTAGACAGTTTCAGCAGTGTCGTTGCCAATATTGAACAATCAGAAGCCACTGGATTTTCAAAAATACTATTAAAGTCGCCTGTGCCGAAAGGATATGAAAAGTACTGTATTCGTTATGGTGCTTGCCTGAATGCAAGTGCTATTCTAAAACACTTCAGTCAACTCCTACATAAAGCTAGATGTGATACTTTAGGGGGACACATAGAACACATATATACTGGATCTTCCTTTTTGCATGACCTGGACAATTGGATGAACAATCTTTCGCTTCCTTTAAGCAATCTTCTTAATTTTGTTGTCTCATGGAGAGGTAGTAAGTTTAAATTTTTGAACATTTCAATCGATATAAATCCTGTAATTTTCACATCTGAATGGCCTGTAGAAGCCATTCACAGATGTTCTTTGGCACCACAATTGAAAGACATGGGGATGTATTTGATTCCAAAATTTAATTCGGAACCTCAAGGTTTACCACCGGAAATTGATTCCGTAAATTCTGATTTATGGCGTTATTCCTTTGCACACATTGAGGCTGCTATTATACAATCGTTATCATCAACAGCAAAGGATTGTTATATGTTGTGCAAGGCACTCCGAATGGAACCTCTCTGTTGTTGTATTGACATTGAAGAACTAGATGCACGTTTTCCCAATGATGATGATGATGATGATGATGATGATGATGGGGCGGTAGAGGGTGTGAAAAACGACGACGATGACTTAAGGGGAAAGCCGTATAGGGAAATTTTTGAAAGTATTGACAAAAATGCTTCTTATGACAATGGTGGCATTGCTGACGACAGTTATCTTGCAAGTGATGAGGGCGAATGCACAGATGAAATTACTACAGAAAAATTAATTCCTTCATACTATCTAAAGTCAATTTTTCTCAAAGAATTAGAATTACTTTATAAACAAAACAAAGCTGTTACAGATAAAGATCTCGGATCAATTCCAAGAAAGGTTTATGACTGCTTGCTAAAGGCCATAGAAGTAGAACATCTCTCTACTTTATTCATACCAACACAAAATATATATCATGCCCCAAATCAATATGATAATCAGCAAGCTGCTGCCTATTTGAGACAGGAATTTTGTAAAAATATCGTCAAACTGCTGGAAAAACTAGATTTCAAGAGCGAGTAGATTTGTAAGAAAAACATTGAATTCCGAGTGGACTTAAAAGTACAGTAAATTTTACAGATATTTTAAGTTATAATGTGTTTAGTTGGCAGATAGCGTGTTATATTATGTGGCCAGGTGGGATGTCGTGAACATCATTTAACTGAGTGCTAGTAGCCACTATCAGGGCTTTCGGAAAAATGAGAGTACCAGAGCAAAATCTGACAGTTTCCTTACTCATGTTTCATATTCAGTCAAACGCAAATATTATTTTGTTTATATAAATTAGTTTATGACAATTTATTGGAGAGTGCCCACCGGGCACTCTCCAATAATTTGTAATAAACATTTTTTGAATAACAAATTCAGACCACCAAAAAATAATCTATCCCTCAGCCAGTTAATAGGATTCTGCCTAGTAGTATGTAATGTGGTTTTCATTGCCGTATTGGCAGGATCTCATATGTGACGTTGAAGTCAAGTGACCCAGTGGCTCCATCTTTGGTTCTCATGGTAGCCCGCACGAGTGGCCGTGGTGTGACGTCATTACCACTGTGATACGTGGTTTCAATGCACATCGCCTGTTGTTAGGGTGATACGTGTTTCGTCGTCCATTTTGTATACCAGAAGATGCCGTATTGGTTTCTGTGGTGGCACGCGGTTGCTATGTGACCCATAGTCCTTTAATAGGACGGGTAAATGTTCGGATGTTGTGATGGATCGAACGGAGTACATCTGATTGCCACAAACAATTCGACAGTTACCTAAAATCATCAGAAACGACAATTCCTGACAAGGAATGTATTTTAGCTGGGATTCCCCCCGAGTGCTTTTTTTTATAAGAACAGTACGTAGTGCTATAGACCCCTAAAGGTTCGTTACAGTGTATAAGAAATATTCCTGCCCAAAACACAAAATCTCTTGCCATCTGGGTAAAATTAATCAAATTTTCCCACTGTTATTTGAATGGAAATGTTGAACGATGTTTTCTTGAGTTAAATATGGATAAATTATTCATCAAATTTTCACAGTAGCCTTGATTAGACTTGATGAAAAATATTTCGAAAATACAGAGCGGGTTAGGAGTTAACGACACTTTCGACAGCTAGGGTCACCTCGTGTCGGACAGTTTTACGGGTAAAGAAAACCGGACTATCCGGAGAGAACCACCGAGCAACGGCGAACAACTGTCAAACTCACACAAAGTAACTCCACACAGGCAGGGTTAGCATTGGTTGAAGATAAGTGCACCATCGACGTGCAGTACGCTTTAAGACGCATAGCCACCGTGCCCTCACGTGTGTAATCGGGATTAAATGGTCTTGCCCATGGATACAACGCAGTTCCCCCTGACGGGGATCGAACAATGGACATTTCGGTTTGAAGTTCAATTCCGTAATCACTGAGCCACCGCGCCTGGGGGGGAGGGGGGGGGGGTGTTGTGAAGATGATCGATTGAGGCAGGGGACGTAAACCTTACTTGTACCGACTGCAATAGCTAGAATCCGATCAGAACAATATTTTACTGACATCGTTAACCCTTTACCCAACGTAATGACCAAAAACGGCCAGCGCTTTTCACAAAAGTGGCCAATTAATTTTCATTATTTTTTTTCATTTTTTGTCTCAAAAACATAGGTTATGACCCCTCTTTGTAACAGGCTCGTTTGAGACAAAAAATGGAAAAAAATAGTTATTCAAGAATTTCTTTTGCAAGTGTCGTCTGCTTTTCCTTTGTCGACGAGATGCCTTTACGATGTAGTTGGAATACTAATCAGTCGGGAATGCCTAACAAAAAAGTGCGCGGTCACTAACAAGAGAAAATCAATATTTTAGACTTCAGCTATGGTGAAAAAGTCCTGACTGAAAAAACATTGATAGGCGAGTCACACCTGCACGTGAACTCCCCCCCCCCCCCCTCCCCCTTAGCGACGCCCCTGCATGGGACTGTTATCGGAAATATTTGCAAACCGGGAGTGTTTTATACAGAAATAGATGTCCTTTTGCCAGTGTCGGCGAAAGGTATTTCGGCTCCTTGATAAATTCTGTTTCGGGCTCGATCCATTTAGTAGTCAATAGCTAATGCTGTAGAGGTGCTGGGTACATAACTGACATTCGCAAGTTTTGTTGTACAAATTCGGAAAACAAAAGACATCGTTTGTTCGAATTCCTCCGCAAATGAATTAAGTTATTTATATATGATTGCAGATTGAGCGTTTCCGAAGGCTCCCCTAATTCCGTCTGTAAATGGTTGGTGGCTTTTTTTGCAAATTCGATGGGCAACTTGTTTTCACAGTCGCAAGACCCAGGTCACGGGCTAACTACCCCGGTTGCCCCTTCCGCCAAATGACGTTTACTTTGCCTTCACGCGGAAAACGTTATTATCTGACCAAATTACAGTGTAGTCGGTGTGGATTGGTCGCAATCAACGCGTGGGCACTGATGCCCACGCACACCTTTACCAGGTAAAAAAATCATCTTCAAAAAATGTTAATTGATGGTTATTCCTATAATTAATGTTTGGAATCTTATATTATTACGATCGTGGAAATATTTTCCATTAATATCTTCGCTTCAAAAACTGCTTTTTAAAATAGCTTCTTCGTTGCTTCGTTAGTTATAATTCCAGACAGGACAGAGGCTTGATCAATTTTAACAGTTTAACCCTTTACCTAACATGAAAAGCAGACGACACTTGCAAACAAAATTCTTGAATAACTAATTTTTTTCATTTTTTTTCTCAAAAACATAGGTTATGATACCTCCTTGAAACGAGCTCGGCGAGCTCGTTCCAATGAGGGGTCATAACCTATGTTTTGGGGACAAAAAATAAAAAAAAAAAATTAGTTATTCAAGATTTTTTTTATTTTTTTTGCAAGTGTTGTCTTTTTTCATGTTAGGTAAAGGATTAAGTGAGGACTCAATATACAGAAATTATACAAATTTTCAAAATGAAGGTTGTGAGGTATAGAACACGAAAAAGGCATGCCTTCATCTCACAGAGTTGACAGTAGACATGAATGTTTCCTGGAAGTCTGTTACCGTATTCGTACATGAACTGATAACCACATAATATTTCACGAGAACAACTCGTGGCCAAATATGTTTCAGAATAAAGCTAGGAATTCAAAACATTTCACGCTGCAGCGACAGGACTACATTTGGGGAAAGGCCAATGCTGTCTGCATCTGCACTGAAGAATGATGTTATAACCGACACATGTAAAGTGTATGTCAAGTGATACGACAAACTGTAATCGGAAAATAATTGCGTAAATCTAAGCAATTCAAACATGTGTCATGATACCTTTCAAGTGTTTTGGCTACTGTCAAGTCCACATATAATGACACAGTCTGTAGTGCGAAGGCGATCAGTCTCATTATCTGATTTTAGACGGCATTGTATATCAATGCTTTTTCGGCCCTGTCGACCTTGACAGAAACGTAAACAATTAGAAACCAAAACAATAGCCGAGAGTTTTTGAATTTGCCCCCACGCTGCTCTGTCGCTGCGTTTTGAAGAATTTTGTTTTCCTACCTACTTGCTGTCGACTCTACGGGTTGATTGCATATATTTTTTTTTATGTTCCCTACATCATAACCTTCATTGTGATATATAATTAGTGAATTATTAATTCATATTGATGGAATATCAGACATGGGAATTTCAAAGTAAACTAAGTTTCACAAGAAAAAGCGTATAAAACGGCTGACAGGCAACACGTAGTTCAGGAGAGACAACTCTCCAGGCTGCATTGTTCACGGCGTTTATTCGAGTTAATTCCCTTAGACCGAAGAATTTGGAAATGACACATTTCCAAACAATGCAATCGTGAAGTACCTTTTTTTGTCGTGTTTCTAAGTAACAACAGCCTGATTGTTTACATCGTTGATGGACTGTACTTACATTTTTTGACTAACCATCTTATCAACCCCTGTGAGAAGAAAATAACCCTACACACATTAACCCTTTACCTAACATGAAAAGCAGACGACACATGCAAAAAAAATTCTTGAATAAGTAATTTTTTTCATTTTTTGTCTCAAAAACATAGGTTATGACCCCTCGTTGGAACGAGCTCGACGAGCTCGTTCCAACGAGGGGTCATAACCTATGTTTTTGAGACAAAAAATGAAAATATTTTGAAAATTAATTGGCGATTTTTGAGAATAGCGCTGGCCGGTTTTGGCCGTTACGTTGGGTAAAGGGTTAAAACATCACCACATAAAAATAGAGGATATCTAGTGTTTTTGAGCGGATACCGAAAATTATCTTATGAGTGAGCGAGACAAAGGTTTATTTTTTGCGAGCGTTTGGTATCCACTCAAAACACTAGATTGTCTTTCTATTATTCGTTTTTTTATAAGAATCTGATCATTCCTATCGATAATTCCACTCGTTTCAACCTTGAATTGATGCATGAAAATAAACAGCGCATTGATACGCGGAAATGATTTGATCGACACACGGAACAGGTAGCGTTTTGCGATCTGATTCAGCTGGCGGGTTTCATGCATCAATTCAAGGTGGATACGTGTCAAATTATTGCTGGAAATAATCGTTGTCCACTCAGAAACGCCAGATTGTCTTTTCGTTATACGTCTTTAGAACAAATTTATCATTTCCAGTGATAATTTGACTCGTATACACCTTGAAGTGATGCTTTGAAAGCCACCATTTTGATTGATACCGTGAAAGTGAAATTTTCTTTTTCTTCACAGTGGGGGAAACGATTTCTCTCTTTCCGTAATTTTTTCGATAACCTATCGTTTTGCGTATGACAGACAATTATACTATCACCCCCAATAATTTTATCGTGCCCCGTGAATTTCTGCCTTCAAATTTTAGGGGTTTTGCAACTGCCGTCACGTTTCGCTCTAAATAAAATAGGCATATATTGATTTGCCCCCAACCTTGTCTTTGTCATTCTCACAATATGGAGAGGACAGCCATAAACGATATTTGATATCCTTCTTTTAAAAACAGGCGCTTTAAAAATGTTATTGATGTTTCCATATACACTGTGACGTCTGTCCCATATCCGATTTCAAAAACACAAAAATAATTTCCCCGATGGGGCTAAAGGAAGCAGAGCCGCAAAGTTTTCATTGGGATTCGGGGAAATATCAGCACCGATAAGTAGGACCCATGTTTATAATAGCAGTTTGGCCATAATTAATGAAACAAAGATATGCATGCGTGCCACTTTTATTAACAATTTACTTTTGTAATTTGTTACATATTCATCGTATTTATCAAAATTTACTTCGACCTACACCTTTACCTAACAAATCAGAAGTATCCACCCAGCAAATTACAAACTGAGCAGTTGAAAAAAATATATTTTACAAAACATTTCAACAAAACCATATCATGTGACCCCTCATTGTTGGAGGAGGGGGGGGGGGGGGCACACGATATGGTTTTGTTGATTTGCGTTTAAAAATGGGGGAGAAAAAAGAATAATTCAAATAAACTTTTGATATCTTCTGCGTGGGGTTAAAAAATATAATAATAACATTGTAATATTCCACACCATATTATATAATCCAGTCAACTGCATCCAGTCTTCCCGGCTTTTTACTCGACATTCGATATCAAGCGACAGAATCGTTTGATAACGAATGTCGAATAAGGAAACTGGGAATAATTAACGGTTGTCATTTCACTCAAATTTCCATAGAGTATGTCAATACTGATCTGGTCAACTAGAAATGGGCGATATACCGAAAAACCTAACCGATACCGATATCATGGGGATACCGAAAAACAACCGATACCGATATCATGGGGAAACCGAAAACCGAATCGATACCGATATCATGGGGAAACCGAAAAACTTAACCGATACCGATATCATGGCGATACCGAAAAACCAAACCGTACCAATAGGTGAATACCGAAACTGTCTGAATGTTCAAATTTTCCTACATTCGCTATTTATAAGACCCAGTTGAGGCTTGATAGCAGCTGAAAGGTTCATTTTCATGAAAGAAGTGACTGATTTTCTATTCTGTTCAGTTTTGTTGACCCGCAATAGACTGGGCAGCTGGCCTGAATTCCCACTAGACTATACAACCTGTTTATGTCCAGTTGTTCAGGAGTGATTTCTAGTCAAATCTTGGCTGCCTGCCTAGGTGATGTGTTTATTGTCAGCAGGACCTCTTGAAGATGGTATGATCAGGGTACATGCTCTGAGATATCAAAAGTCTGAAATAAGTCTTTAAACATTAAGGTGCGTTTAGAACAAGTCACAAAATTACTGTAGATATTATTTGTAGCCATAAAAGAATACAACTGTTGAGCTCATTGGCAGTGCCATTTATAGCGTTGTGGTAGAATGATACGACAAGAAGTTATTCTGTTTTTCCTGATGTGAATTCCTCTTTGGTACTATCACCAAATCTCAAGTCAAGTCAGATATCGAATACCAAACCGATACTGATGTACACCCCCCCCCCCCCCCCCCCCCAAAAAAAAAAAACATCCCGCACTCAAAATTGAAATACCACCCATCTCTACCTGAGTTACGGCCATGAAGTACCAAGATGCGGAAATTGACTTCAAACCTCCCTAAAATAAATAACCACGTAAATTATATAAATAGACCTTCAACCCACCCAATAAGGTTTGTGTCCAGTCCCTTCGATTACTGACACCTGAAGGAGACTTCAATACCATCAAACTAAATACTACCATTGACACTAGCATAACAATGACCATTACCTGGCTCTGTGTATTCCTCCTATTTGTTATCTAGCGACATTGAGGTGAACCTGAAACCCTCATATCAGTCACCAGGAACGTCAAGCAATGTCATCTCGCTCACTGAATATTATCCAAATCACAACCACTTCTGTTTGAATATCCAAAGCATAAAACCCAAGCTAGACATTTTAAGATGCGAGCTTGTTGACCATGATTTCTTACAGAATCAAGACTCCACAGCAATGATGACAACTCTGATTTAGCAATCCCTGAGATTCACGACCGGATAAGGGAAGATCACCCTACCAGGGGCGGTGGTATTGTTATTTACCTGAAAAGCTGAATGGCTTTCATATATCGTCCTGATCTGGAAATTGTCAGTCTTGGGTGTTTGTGGCTGCATATATTTACATATTTACTGCCAATAACAGCTTCCCCTTTGGGGCCTTCTACCGACCGCCTAATTCAAGGGCCGAGAAAAGGAATCTTATTTCGACTTCTATTGAATGAGTATAGAAAACGAGTTTCATTTTGTTATAGAATGTAGGAAATACGGTTCTCTACGTGCCGACTCCTATTAAAAAATCGAAAAAGGCTATCTACACGTTGTCGGTATGAGTAGCCCCGAAAGATTTGTGTTTCTTGAAAAACGAATTGTCAAAATTGCAATATCATCTTTAATATGATCCCACAAATGTTTAGGCGAAGAGATTGATTACTTGTTGCACAATGACCGTTAAGGCCCCACAAAGTAGATCTTCTGTTTATGAGGCCATTTTTTGTAAAATTGCATCTGGGCGGGCGTTATTTTTTTTTGTTTTGTTTTTTTTTGTTTATTATTTTTTTTTTGTAATTATTTCTTTGCCATCAAAAGTTCATGTTCTTGGTTTGTTTTATGTTTTAGGCCTCATAATCTACAGAATAGCATGGATGGTGGTGTAGTTCGTCGCTTGAGTGCAAGAAGGCTTTGTAATGCTAAAGCATTGCAAAGCCTTGTTGCACTCAAGGGACAAATTTATCAATTTTATCAATTTTATTGGGAGCGCGGTGGCTCAGTGGTAGACTGTTGGACGTCTATGCTAGAGGTCCCGAGTTCGATCCCCGTCCGAGGCGACCCACGTTGTGTCCTTGGGCAAGGCACTTTATCCAGGTGGCCTACATGGGTGCACGATGACGCCGTGTACTAAAGCGTACTATACGTCGATGTCTTCAACCGCTGTAACCCTTCTTGAGCGGAGCGTGAACAGAGTTAGAATTTTGAGGAGCTGACAGTTGCTCGTCGATGCTCGGTGGTTCTCTCCGGGTGCTCACGCTTCATTCACCCGTTAAACTGTCACGGTCACGATTAGCCATTGTGCATAAGTATGTGACCTTACACACCAATAAATAAATAAATAAATAAATTTTAATAACTTGGTTAAAATATCAGACATAAACTATTTAATTTTTTTTTTCAGTTTGCATTGGTTAAAAAAAGACAGCACGCGACAGCCCAAAGGACCATACGGGGGGGGGGGGGGGGGGGGGGGGGGGGGGACTGAGAAACAGAGTTTTAACATTTTTAGGGCTCAGATTAACTCATTATCAGGTTTCAACATACACCTTGTGTAAATATTGATGTTCATAGACTCATATTGTTTCTATACTATTCTGTTCTATTATTGTTATTATCCATTTGCAATATGCCTTGTTTTTGATGCAATCAATCTTATCTTATCTAAGCTATGTTTTCCAGGCAAAAAAACGAAAATGTTTGGTCATTTAAGAATTTGTTGCGATGTCATCTGCCGTTCGTGTTGGGTAAAGGATTAAATATGTATTGATCCTCTCCGGAGAATGTTTGAGAATACTTAGAAAGGTATGCTTCTAGCTGTCCGTTCCAAGAGGCATTAAATTATAGCTTGTATCCTCTGCCCCTGGTAGACTTGCAACAGAACTCACTGCCGCGTGGATCCATCACCTGTCACATGCCACTAAAGAAGGGCACGTTTGCGCCCATGCTCCTGGTCGGGGAGTGCAGATACTCTTACTTGGCTCATGACTCTAGCGCCTTTGGAGGCCGATGTCATGACTAGTATAATAATATACGCCGAAAATGTGTTAAATACAGTTGAAAGTAGAACTGATACTAGCTCGTGGAAATATTCTGGATGGCTTACACACGACGAGTATTTAGGAAACAAAAGAAAGGCATATTTAAAGCAAAGGAAGAAATTATGGTTAACCCTTTACCCAACGAATTGCCCGCATCCGCCCGCGCAATATGCAAATTCAGCAGTTGAAAAAATATTATTTTTCAAAATATTTCAACAAAACCATATCGTGTGACCCCTCGTTGGAACGAGCTCGACGAGCTCGTTCCAACGACGGGTCATATGATATGGTTTTGTTGAAATTTTTTGAAAAATTTAAAAAATTATATTTAAAATAATAAATTTTGATATCGTCTGCGTTGGGTAAAGGGTTAAGTTAAATTCGAATTATTAGATTAGAGTATAATTCTGTTTATAATTGCATAAAATGTTTCATAAAATCTATAACTTTCAGATTCAGTTTTTATGAAACATCCATCCAAGCCACTGTACTGAAAAAAAAATTATTTAAAAATCCCACAAGACAGCTACTTAATATATATGAAGAGAGTCAGTGATGCCGAGCGGTTAAGCCAAACAGTAAACAAGTAAAAGGTTGGCACAGCCAACAGATGCTCCCCGAAAATGCAAACAGACAAATATATCGGACAGAACACATGTGAAGTAAAAAAGGTAAAGGTCATACATCAAAGCCAACTGGAGTTATCATCCGGAAACCACAAATTTTACCATTTTGCAGCTTTTCAAGGTGCATAATTCTGGAACGAGAAAGGCCATAACAATAAAAATTTATTATTTTATTGTAGGTAGTAATGTTTCAAAATAATAAGGTCATACATCAAAGCAAACTAGAGTTATTCAGAAACCACCAAATGTATCATTTTGCTGCTTGTTAAGGAGCATAACTCTGGAACAGAAAATGCCATGACGGTGAAAATAGAACTTGACCTGCATTCGATGCTGGGTAGTAGATCAGTGATGGACACATTTATGTCGCCGAGATTCTGAAACAATAAACTTCTCTGGCCGATGAAGTTAGGACACAGCAAAAAGAAGTGTTCCGGTGTCTCATATATAACCACAACTGCATCCTGGGTTATCTGTGAGAAACCTTTCAAATGTGTAGGCCATCGGGTCACTGCATCCCATCCTCAGTTTGCTACGTGTGATTTGATATGCCCTACTGACAGCCCTGTAGTACCACGGAACGCAACTGTCCCTGCCTGATAACGCCTTTTCGAAAGAGAATAAGGTGATACAATTACGAATAGTGGGTTCCAGAGCATCCCATGATCTCACAGTCGATGAGAGAAATAAACAATAATGACTCTGGGAACGGCAGAATATTTCACGGAGGAATCTAAGTGACCTAAGTGAATATTGCATGAGATTGGAAACGTGATTCGGCAGCAACATCGATAAATATAGGGGGGTATAGCCGTTTTTCATTTTAAAAAATGTACTTAGTTTGTATCATATCCCTTTTTGCTGACCTGATAGCGTTAATTGTCTCGTTTCGTATATTACGAAAATGTTCCCAATCCTGGGGTCGGTTTCTGTCATTGGCTATTCTATGGATTCGGTCGCGCTTTCTCATTAGTTTCTTAAAATAGGGACTATATTGTAAAACACTCGTACGCATTCGCGCACTCCTGTTTGTACAACGTCCCTCACCTCTCATGAACTATTTCACGTAATCAGTCCAGTCAAGCGATTACTCTCTATATCTCCGCACAGTAAGAGTAAAAGAAGGACAATAAAACATAAACCAAGAAAACCAAAGGAGCAAACCATATACACCAAATTGACTAAATGAACATCACAATGTGACGAGGGCGCTATCCTTCCATCGTAGAAGAGACCAATACGTATGCGATAGGATGTTAAATCAACCCCTATCGTCGCAATTTACATACAAAAACTTACTAATAATGGGGTATTGGTCAGCTATGCTCTTAGATTGCAATGCAGTCGGCGTAAACAGGACATTCAGGCCTGTAATATATCAAGACTCTGTATGTATCCATCTCCTTCGTAGTGCTGGTATAGACAAAACAAGTATAAAGAAAATTATACACAAAATGATCAGAAAATACATATTTGGAGGTTGTGGAACTGTTGATAAGGCTTGCAGACTGACAAAATACCGGAAACCACCATAGAGGCTTTTGCAACGAATGGCTGTTTTACAGATGATTCAACACTTTTAACGAAATTTGCTCACACGTATCAAAATGTTCCAGTCCTCTGGAGAATGCCCAATGGCATTCTCCAGCAGGACTGAGACAATCTAACACGTATGAACAATAATATTCACTACACGAGAGACGGGTGAACTATAGTAAAGTCTCGACGGACGCACGTACGGTTGCAACCACGGACGGCCAGACAGATGGACTCACAGAAGGATGGACGGATCTCCTTACTGTATCCCTACGAGGGATAACAACCCCACCCATGAATTTCATATCACACACACACACACGCACGTGCACCTTAATGCCTCGGCGAATGACTGCAGCGAAAAAGGTCACATTTGTAGATTGATTATGACACTGAACAGAAGTATGAATATATCTACATCTACGGAGATAATTGAGCATGTTATTAGATACGCATTTTGGACAGTTGAGTATTTAGCTTTATTTTTTTAATAAATTTCAGCTATCCTATCCTAGCAAACGGGGGGGGGGGGGGGGGGGGGGGGTCGGTGGCGCTGCGGTAACCGGTTCTCGTCAGATCACCGAAGTTAAGCAACGTCGAGCCCGGTTAGTCCTCGGATGGGAAAGCGTCTGAGCGATCGATTCAGACTCCCGCGTTGTGTCCTTGGACAAGGCACTTAACCCCGGTTGTCCACACGGGGGCACGATAACCCTGTGTACTAAGGCGTACTATACGTCGATGGTGCGCATGTCTTCAACCAATCTAACCCTGCCTGTGCTACAGTGCGGACTTTCGATGTTGGGGAGCTGGCAGCTGTTCGTCGTTGCTCGGTGGTTCTCTCCCGGTACTCCGGCCTCCTCCACCCGTAAAACTGTCACGGTCATGATTAGCCATTGTGCATAAGTAAGTGACCTTAAACACCAATAAATAAATAATCCTATCAAACAACGGGCCAAATAAGTTATAATTTAATATACAACAGCTGCTGAGGGATAGGGAAAAAACACGTGTCATACAGACCCTCATTTATCAAGGACAATTAAGGCTAATACTAGTGTTTTGCAGATATTAGCTACATTATGCATTATACTCTGTTATAATATTAGAACGTTTCTTTTCGTGTTCTATCTGTCGATAGTACCTGAGTTTGAGTGATTTCTGAAATAAAACCTGAAGCAGCTTCGCTGCTTCAGGTTTTATTTCAGAAATCACACAAACTCAGGTACTATCGACCGATAGAGCATGAAAAGAAACGTTCTAATTATTTTATTATGCCGAACAAAAAATAGCTTTCATTGTTAAGCCTTAACTGCAACATGCAATCAATCTTGTAACAATGCAGTCGAATCCAGAAACATGCTTTTAGTGACGTCATTTCGAACGAATGAGGTCTCTTTAGGAGTTTCCAGATCACCAAATTCGAAAATGACTTGTTACAAGTGCCGTCGCATTGGGAGTTTTTATATCACAAAATTTTAGTGTTTACAACTGCGTCATGCTGTTCCTGTTAATATTCAGTATTAATGCTTGTTTCATAAGTGGTATAATGGAATATAAATTCGTGTTTCTTGGACGACGACAGTTGTCAGAATTAAGCGAAGTGAAACAATTTCTTTTGAACTTGAGGCGGAGACTCAGTGAGGTCGAGGAGCACTAATACCAAACTTGCGGAAATATAACTGATTGAAGTCACATTCATGATTCACTAGTCGAATGTGGTGAACAATATGTGAATTTTTAATATTTCTGATTCTTTTGAATTCATTGTTTGCAGTTAAAATTGAAAACACACCAACTGAAGATGACATATTTGTTGGTAAGTTTGTGTCTATCCGTGACGAAAAAAGTTAAACAGACACGGCGCCAGCGTTTGGTGTTGAGAAATTCCAATCAGCGCGTGCATAATCGACGCAGATCATTGGAAGAGGGGCTTACATTTTCTTTCTTTGTTCTTATGTCTCCAGGGAAGAGCGTTCCGATAGTACCCGTGTTTTGTCCAAAAACTCCAGTACTATGACTTTTAGAAGGTGTAAAATCAGCCAATCACGGCTGTTGTCACAGCCGTGAGGCATAATAATATCTTGTTACATATCTGCATCTGCAGACCAACATATTCACCTGAACTAGAGGAAAAAGAACATGTGTGACAGACAGACTCCAATCCATCCAGAATACTGGTGATGATACACGAGGGTGGGGGTGGGGGGGGGGGGGGGGGCTCTTGTACACATGGATTCTATCAAATGACATGTATCTATTTTCTGTGCTGAACTTGGTAGTGTTTTTCAGATAGTCTGTTGCATAATAGTCTATTATCATGTTACCTATCATTGCATGTGCTAACAAGATATTCACCCAGATGAGAGGAAAACAAACATATGTGTCAGACAGTCCCTCACTTATTTAGGGGACTTGGGGCTCTCTCTTGTACCAATTGATTCCATCAAATTACATATACATATATACTCTGATAAACTTAAGCTAATGGTAATTTTTGGCAGATATTGAGCTACCCAAATCTCCATAACCCTGTCACCCCCTACATATATATTTCTACAAGAGGTATGAGGGTAACAGAATCTTAAGTATTGCTATTATTATTGAGCTTCCTAATACTCTATTATCTTGTTAATTTCCATTACAGCTACAGAATAAAATATTCACCAGTCCAGGGCAAAAAGAATGCGTGTCAGACTTATACTCATCCATTCAGGATACTTGTAGAGGGGGTGGGGGTGGGGTGGGGGGGGGCTCTCTTGTACTCATGGATTCTATCACGTTACATGTATATATATTCTGTGTTTAACTTGGTAATGATTTGCAGATATTGAATTGTCTAATACTCTATTATCTTGTTATCTGTCATTACATTTATAAACAAGATGTTCACCCAGACTAGAGGGAAAAAAACGTGTGTCAGACTGACTATTATTCATTTAGGATACTTGGGGCTCTCTCTGTCAAACTATTATCCTGTTACCTCTCATCTTCGTTAAACGGTATAATCATTCACTGTAATCACATATGTAATAGATGGTTATACTGCAGGGTGGCGCCAAGATTTCCCCAACGCTTGGGCAATAATTCCCGATAGCAGGTCAGGGAGTCCTCTGGCCCACCTGGTCGACCATGGCTCGACCCGGTGTGAGAGAATTTTCTTTCAAATGGGATAAAGTCGCCGCATCCATGATTCTAGAGGCTTTGAGAGAGATTCAAAACGAAACGCAAAAAAAGAAAAAAGAAAAAGAAAAAATTGTGGCTTGTGAAACTAGGGTATCAAAAATAGCTGTCATGGCGATTCGCCGTGACCCCTGTTTCTGATACCCCAGTTCCACAAACCAAACATTTAATAAATATGATATAACACACAACAGAGACTATATGTGTGTCGACCAGCAATTGTGTAGAAAGTTTATGGTATCGAACTAAAATATGCCACAGTGATTATATGCCCATCGAGTTATTCCTGTTGGGCACGTGTGTCGGGTCTTCAGTGGTATTCTTTCTATCTTTATGGTGTTTGCATAATTTTATCTCCTCAATGATTTTTTCCGCTTTCCCCGACGGGGGGTGGGGGGGGGGGGGGGACTAAAATGCGCCTATAAGAGCACAAACCCACACAGCAGTCACTGATCGAGGGATAACCCCATGTTATCCCTCTCAAGAATCCTTAAAATAAAAAATGCAGACAGCGTTGTCCTTTTCCAAGATGCAGTCCTGTCGCTGCACTAGACAGTGTTTTCATTTCCTAGCTTTGTTATTGAATATCTGAAGCACATTCGACCACGAGCTGTTCTTGCGAAATATTATTTTATTATCAGTTCTGGTGCGAATACGATAGCCGACTTCCAGGACCCAATGGTGTCTGTTGTCAACTCGATGAGTTGATTACATATGTGTTTCGTGTTCTATACATCCCAATCTTCATTTTGATGTATAATTTGTGTATATGTAATCTGAATGTAAGGAATAAGAGAGGTGAGAATTTCAAAATAAACAAAATTCCATTACTTATATACCTCTTAATAATATTTCACGAGAATAACGTGTGGCCAAATGTGCTTTACATATCCAAGAACAAAGCTAGGGGTATCAACATTCTTCAAAACACAACGACAGGGCCGTATGGAGGTAAATTCCAAAACCTTTGCTTTTGTTTACATATGAATGTACTTTCGATTTCCGGTCGACGTCATCGGACGGAAAAAGCGTCGATATACAACGCAGTCTAAAATCAAATAATGAGAAAATTCGTCTTAATACAGTATACTATTATTAGATAGAGACTGCACAATTGCCATATTCATTGAAAGGTATCATGGTACCTGTTGAAATTTCTTAGAATTACGATTTTGTTTTTCGATGGAAATTCGTGGTATCGAGTCATTTGCGCATGTCTGTCGAACATGGAAACCATCTTCAATAAAAAATGCAGACAGTGTTGTCCTTTTCCAAAATGCAGTCCTATCGCTGCACCTGAAAGTGTTTTGAATGCCTAGCTTTGTTGTTGAATATGTGAAGCACATTTGGCCACAAGTTGTTCTCGTGGAATATTATTAAATTCTCAGTTCTGGTACGAATACGGTAGCAGACTTCCAGGAACCAGTGGTGCCTACGGTCGACTCTGCGAGTTGATTACACATGTGTTTCGTGTTCTTTACATCTCAGTCTTCATTTTCATGTACAATTTGTGTACATTTAATTTGAATTTAAGGAATATAAAAGGTGAGAATTTTCAAAATAAACAAAATTTCATTACTTACATAGGCCCTTAAATTCAAATTAAATATGCACAAATTATACATCAAAATGAAGGTTGAGAATGTTCATGACCTAAAGCATCCACACAATGTCTTGCAACAAAACAAATGTACTGGTCATGATGACAGACGCACTGAAAAATTATTTGCAGGCATGCTTCTTACATGTGTGGAAATAACACTCTGTGGGTGTTTTACTGATCATCCACACTGCACATACTGTATCAGCACTGGCTAATAGTTTGTGTTGATATGCAAGCAAAGGAACTGACTGCAGTTTGTTTAGCCTGCCAGTCTCAATCCTGAGTAAAGGATTAAGGCAGTCGTTATGTGCAATACAGTAGAATGGAAAATGTCGTTGCATACTTACACCTTGTCACTACTGTCTTGGGGAAGTGACAACATTCTGTTGACACTTCTACACATGTATCTCTCTCTCTCTCTCTCTCTCTCTCTCTCTCTCTCTCTCCTCTCTCTCTCTCTCTCTCTCTCGCTGCAGCTTCAGTATTTGTCCATTGATAAGCATGAAGTGTATATGTAAAGTTCTATCCTATTAACTGAATAACCTCTGTTGCCATTGAAAAATTGCAATTTAATTGGAGTATTCAATCAACAGTAGTTTGGTAATTTTTCTGTATTCTTGTGATAAATTGTGCATTCAGTCTATTATAACTCGTTTGATAAGACACTGGAGTTTTGTCGAACAAGATATAATTGACAAAAAGTTTTTAATCGACACATCACGACCCTACCAGGTCTTTCAGCATGGGGACCTTGGCTCATGTCTGTGAAATTCTTTCATGCATCACCAGATTTTTTTAATCAATTAACACAAGTTTATTGTTGCATCTATATGTGATTAATAACAGGCCAGTTTGTTGTCAATGTGTAGAAAAGTGTTGGTTGTTTGGAAGATATATTTAGTTAACAAATTCCAACAAAACCATATCATGTGACCCCTTTTTGGAATAGGCTCATTGGGCCACATGATATGGTTTTGTTGGAATATTTTTGAATTTTGTTAAAACAAAATAACAACAAATTTTGATTGTGTGCATCACCGCATTGGGTAAGGAGTTAAGTGGTAGAGTTCCAACTTATTTTTCGAATGGGATTT
This sequence comes from Pictodentalium vernedei, assembly GCA_031216915.1. Taxonomy (NCBI): domain Eukaryota; kingdom Metazoa; phylum Mollusca; class Scaphopoda; order Dentaliida; family Dentaliidae; genus Pictodentalium; species Pictodentalium vernedei. The sequence continues at coordinate 192,439,192 of CM062288.1, read as the reverse complement.
GTAGCAAGTATTTTATCAAAGATACCATTCTACCCACAGTAGGAGTTATAGTTCAGGAAGATTTTGTTCATGCCTTTAACTAGTTGATTTGTTACAATTTGTTAGAGAGCGTCCGTAGGCGCCTTCTAATTAATTGCAACAAAATAATTTTAGTGATATTTGGAGTGTTACCTGTTTGGTAGTGGTTGGAGCATGTGTGTCGCCAACATTGTTAAAAAAGGGTTAAACTTTGATGAAAAAGGCATATGCCATGAGTGCCGATGGTACAGGCATGCAAGAGAGGGGGCATTCCCCCCCCCCCCACCCCCGATGGGGAAATTTTGTTAATTTGCTATTAAACGGAGCTCTCTCGTTGCCTTTTGGGGATTTATTTGCATGCTGCATTCTTGAAAAAATATGTGAAAGGGGATTCCACCTTCCTCGATAACACCCATGAATGGGAGACCTACTGGGTGTGACTTCCCGATCTCAATATGCCAATAAGTCTCTTTTGGGAAAGTTACAGACATAGAGGATATTCACGAAAATTTGATGAATACCGAAAATATCTCGTGAGTGGCTACAAAGAAATATGAGGATCTTCACGAGCGACGCAGTCGCGAGTGAAGATCCTCATATTTCTTGTAGCCACGAACGAGATATTTTCGGTATTCATCAAATTTTCGTGAATTTTCTTTTTATTTAATGCTCTACGACTACAAACTCTCCAATTTGTGGCCTTTATTTGCCATTAAGGCGCAAAATTTATGTGCCGAACCGGCGTCCATACAAAAATTGCAACAACCAAACTCCAACCATTGGAATGTGTGAATATCCGCACAAAAAGTAGTCCCGTCTTATTTCTCCCCTAACTTTACGATTTACCAAGGCTGGCGAATTGAAATAATCGCAATGTGTTTCGAAGAAATAGAACAATAACAAAAAAACACCACTTTCTTATTTTCAATAACAAGACACGTCATTTTATTTTTTTTGAACTCAATGCACTGAAGACGTGTGAAGTTGAACTGAAGAAATTTGAAAGTGATTTCGGCTTTTCGCTGAAGGTGAATGAGAAAGTCAAACTTTGAAACCGCTGATTTAATGAATTGATTTAGTCACTGTCACTATCAATTATTCGAATTCGTTTGTATTTGGGACTCTGGAATTCATTACTGATGTGCTGACTCGTTTAAAGTACATGTGATTCGTCATCCGAACCTACGATGAAATATCGATTTCTAAATATCATTTTGATATTTCGTTTTTGCCGACCGACAGGGGAATATGACTTAATTTTTCAGCGTGAATTGATGCCTGAGCATTAAATAAAATAATGTTTATGTAGGGTTAATACGATGTGTTTCAAATAACGGTGTACTTTTATTTATTATGTCTCAAAGTTAGTTTGTCCAATCAAAATGCTGGAATACCTTCTAAAGATTCCACCGTATCGGGTTACTCACCTGATATTAATTAATATCAGGTGAGTAGCCGCCATTACTATTTTGATGCAATTCCCCTCACTTCGAATTTTCAAAATCTGAATTAAAACAAAATAAGAGAATTTAGGTTCCGAAAATATTTTCAAGATACCGTATTTTGTGATTTAAAACATTAAATATGTAAAACTTGTTTTTGAAACATTCCGATCAAACAGAATTAACAGAAAGTCGGTGTGCGTTTCAGATTCAACTTCAAAGTTCAAGTTGCGTTATTGTTATTGTTTGCTCTACAGTAAAAAAGTGATTTTTAATGTTCAAAACTGCTTTATTAGTCCCTTTTTAGGTAGTAACAACAGTAAATGTACGCAAGGGGCCTCCAGATTATGCCGAGTTGGCAAGCAGCACTGATCTCAGTGGCAAGCAGCGATTCGTTTCATTTGTAAACAAGTACGGCAATCGCCCTTCGCAAAGTGATGATTTGTTTACAATTACCATGGTTACACGTACCGGTGCCTGTTACTGTTCATGATTCTGCACGGTGCTATCAATAGTGGTTCCTGAAAAATAAATTCCGGGCCGTTGTTTGTTTATGGAGAAAATTATTAATCGCTTGATTTACATGGACTTTCGACATAATAAATACGTTACATGGCGTGTAGCTGGCTGATACATTTCCAAACAAGGCTCTGAGTGTTCATATCAGGTTCGGCTTCGCCTCACCTGATATGAACACTCATCGCCTTGTATGGAAATGTATCAGCCAGCTACACGCCATGTAACTTATAGTACGTTCGATGGTTTCTTACAGTGAAGAGTTACAGTTACTCTTATTTCTTCTCAAGCAGATAGCATGAGTATATTGGTGTCGAAGAGTAAAAGAACCTATGTTACTTATTGATAAACCGGACAAATTTAACAATTTAATCACTCTCAAATTGGTGCATGGGATAAGAGGAGTTACAGTGCAAGGGGTCAGTAAATATATTTGTTCAACTACAATGTATGACTTTGCTGTGCATTCTACATAGGAGAATATCTCAGTTCCTTTCCAAACCACGACAGCGACACATACATCTTCATATGAGGATACACTCTTTTGTCTTTCCATACTTCTAGTGGATTCTTTCAAGTTAACCTTTGTTGAACCTCCTCAAGTCAAAACGTAAACATTCTTTCAGGCCTGGCATTCTGAAAAATGCAGGAGGGCAAAAAATCGCTCTCCTTAATCAGCTTAGGAGAGCAATTAGATTTACACAGCATTTTAAGTATTCAGTTGAACGAATTCATTGAAACTGAAACCAACAGACTATTACATCAGTGATTTTATTAACTTTACTAAGGTAAAGCGAAATCTCTTAGACATCTAGATGTCTCACTCAACAACCGAACACACACTTGACAAGACCTGTGTGTGTACCCAGACCTGTTGTCCAAGAAAGTCATACGCCTACCACTACCACCTTCAACCCCCCTTGGACAACAGGTCTGCTGAATCTACAGTCACATCCTGGTGCAAGTGCTTCAAGTGACAGGATAGTAGTAATGGTAGTATATTATAGTGTCAATATTCCTTGAATAATTACCCCTCAAACTGTGATGTCAGTTGTTGAACTTGAAACTGACAGAAAAAAAAAATATTGCTGTGACCCATTTTGCTTCAAATGATTGCAACTGTGTTTGGGTATGGTTGCAGCCATTACCTTTTACCACTAAACCACTTTCAAAATGAAATTACGTGATGTTATGTGACTTCGAAGTTAAATTACATTTTTGCTTTATAACAAAAATTTAATATGAGCATAATACATGTAATCTCAATCATCCCAGACCAAAATATTTAGGAGGGCAATTTTTTGCTCTCCTTAATTCTTTCAGGAGGGCAGTAAGGAGAGCTAAAAAATCGCTCTCCTGAAAGTGCCAAGCCTGGAAGAATATGTCTGCCTTCAATCAGTGAGCACTCCACTCATAACATTTGGTCTCACTCTTTATCACTTTCAGGAATTAGGAAAAGATTTACATGAATGTTTCTAGAATACAGCTGTTATTTTATTTTAAGGTATTTTATTGTAACAATTTTATTCACTTACTTATGCCGTAGCAGACTCTCAGGCGGTGCTATCTACCACATGGCAGCAGTTCCATGGCAAATTTCAGTTTCCACATGTTCTGTGTTTCATTTCAAGCATTTTTGTATATAATTTATTGGAGTTATTCATTTTGGGCCTTTTTAGACTTCGAAGAAAATTACCTGAAATTTGAACAAAGTTAGGTTGGACGTCCCCTTAATTCCAACTGCCCGCGGGTGGGCACGATGGTGCTGTGTATCGAGGCGTACTGCACGCCGTTGTAACACTGTTCTTCAACCAAAGCTGAATCTGCCTGTGCGGAGTTAGTACGTTTGGGGGGGGGGGGGGGGAGCGCGGTGGCTCAGTAGGTAGAGGTGCAGGCTGCAAGCCGAGAGGTCCTCGGTTCGATTCCCACCTGCGGCAACCGCGTTGTGTCATTGGGCAAGACACTTCATCTCCATTGCCCGTGTGGGGGCACGATGACGCCGTGTACTAAGGCGTACTGCACGTCGATGGTACGCATGTCTTCAACCAATCTAACCCTGCCTGTGCTACAGTGCAGTGCGGAGTTACGATGTTGGGGAGCTGGCAGCTGCTCGTCGTTGCTCGGTGGTTCTCTCCGGGTACTCCGTACTACTCCGCCTTCCTCCACCCGTAAAACTGTCACGGTCATGATTAGCCATTGTGCATAAATATATGACCTTAAAAACATCAATAAATAAATAAACAGTACGTTGGGGAATCGGTCAGTTTCTGGGCGCTGCTAGGTGGTTCTCTCCGGGTACTCTGGCTTCTCCCACCCGTAAAACTGGTTGACTCTGGCTGTTGAAAGTGTCGTTAAACCGAAATCAAAAACCAGGAAGCGGGTGCACAGCTCTTTTTTCTAAAGATGTGAATCATGATTTGCCTATATGATTTGTCTGCTCTACAGCCTTTAAAATAGAGAGTGACCGTGGTGGCTCAGTGGTATGGCATCAAACTTCAAAACGAGAGATTCTTGGTTGGATCCCCGCCAGGTGGTAACTGCGTTGTGTTCTTGGGCAAGGCACCTAATTCCAATTGCGATTGCCCACGTGGGGCACGATGGTGCTGTGAAATTATTGTGCGGTTTGCAATTCGATGGTGCACCTGTCTTCAACCAATGCTTACCCTGCGTGTGTGGATGTACGTTGAGGAGTCGGACAGTTGCTCGCCGTTGCTTGGTAGTTTCTCAGGGTACTCCTGCTTCCTCCACCCGTAAAACACTCCGACACGAGGCTGGCCCTGGCTGTCGGAAGTGTCGTTAAACTCCAATAAAATAAATTAATTTAAAATCGAGAGAGGGGCGCATTATTTGCTTCAAGGGAGGAAATTTGTTTCGACGCGGTGATGAAATTTATAAAGTATGGAGCCAAATATGTGTATATTTCTCAATGTTGGTGTGTGTTAGTCTCAAACTTGGCTTTGCGTTTTGTTGTACTATCAGGTTGTTATGTCCAACAGAGAAACTCCGTTTTCCAATTTGTGGTTAGCAGACAAACTGTTAACTGGGAAAATGCTTAATTATTTTTGGCCATCAAATATCGCACACATGTCTTTGCCTTTTAACAATTTTTTAACAATTTATGGGAGAGCAGGGCTTATATTTCGACGAGAATCCGAGAATCGATTCGCACAAAGATTCGCGCAATAAATCCGGCGACAATCCGTGTAGATTCTCGCCAGGGACGTAGCTAGAGGCCTTTTAATGCGGGGGGGGGGGGGGGGGGGGGCGGGGGGGGGGTTAGACCCTTTGAAATTCTAACTGGGAATCCCAACACATGAGCACCATAGGATGGTAGGCGCGAAACTGCGAGCGCCAAAGGGGCGAATTTTTAGCAGGGGGTCTGGGGTCCTCCCCTGGAAAATTTTGAAAAATTGATGTGCTCAGATGCGTTTTCATGGGTTCTGGTAATAGTTATAAGGCTAATTTTCAGTTCCAAATTCAGTGATTTTTTTTGTAGGGAAACATTTTTAATTCGAGTTGGATACAAATTTTCAATATCTTGCTTTGCCCGAATTGTCCCCAGTGGCTCGTATACGCCTCCTGTCTGACGCACAAATTTGAAACATCGCCTTTGGGAAAGTGTGAGTTTTGTGTTTCTAGAGCATTTCACAGGCACTTGACATGACAACAAGTACTTTTTTATTAACCCTTTGAACCCGTAAGACCGCTTTTCCGGTCCAGGATCATGACACACCATACATTTAAAAAGTAGAATGGTTGCTCAGTGAATTTGTAGGGTAGACCAATCGATATTTTCAACGTGCAGCCCAAAGGCTGCACGTTGAGAATATGGACTGGACTACCCCAAATGGTGATTATGGACTCTTCTAATTGATGTCATTCAGACTGCAGGCCGCGTGGAGTCAGAATTCTTTGACCCGATTTTCACCCGAAAGTCTCGGTAGTCGGAATATTTCCTTATTATGGTCCTCCAGTCGGAAAAATAGGTTTGTTAGTGAATTATACCGTATATTCAGTAGTTTTTTAAATTTCTAACTGTTGATATTTTTGCCCTCCGAATTTCCAACTATTGAGGTTTTGAGTCAATTTAACCCTTCAACTAACACAGCGGCAACAAATTAAACAATAGAAGGCTAACACGACCTGAAATATCCTGACACTTGGTCAAGAAAACCTTACAAAAATGGCTGTCATTGGAACCGGCTCATTTGTAAGAATTGGTAAATATTGTTCATTTAATTATTTTATCATTTATTTATTATTTATTATTTAAAAATTATCAAACTTAGTTTTAAAAATTAAAAAAGTGTGTTGGGTAAAAGGTTAACATGTGTTATCAGTGTACAACAGTGGTTCAACCTTGGTGGCGTCATGGGATCCTGGGACACTCATAGTAGGTATGGATTCTCGCAACCATTTTCACGAGAATCCAAATGGATTCTCACAAATTTAGACGAAATATAAGTCCTGGAGAGTATGGGCACTCTCCCATGAATTGTAACAAGACAAACCCTTTGACTAAATAATCTCATTTCAAAGATAATACAAAGCACACTCACTGAATATGAGCTTATTAACGCTCACCCCTGGTCTTGAGTTGATACTCATGTTGTGGTCATGATTATGTGACCTTAAACATCAATAAATAAAAAAATAATTTATTTATTGGAGTTTAACGACATTTTCGACAGCCAGGGTTAGCTCATGCCGGACAGTTTTACGCGTGGAGGTAGCCGGAGGATGCGATGAGAACCACCGAGCAACAGCTAGCAACTGTCAGATTCCACAATGTACTAACTTCACACAAGCACAAGCATTGGTTGAAGACATGTGCACCATCGACGTGCAGTACGTCTTAGTCCACGGCGCCACCGTGCCCCCACGTGGGCAATCGGATTAAGTGCTCTGTCCAAGGACAAACAACAGTTACCCCTGGCGGGAACCGATACGTGGACCTCTCGGTTTGGAGTTCAATGCCGAAACCACTGAGCCACCGATCTCCAATTTTTCTGCTTTTATTTATCTATGCAATAATTTTTCGTATACCTGACCATGTTCCTTTGTCCTGGAGTATACTCCAGTAGAGTAGAAGAGCCTATCAGCTGGAACAGCTTTGCCTATTATTACTATATTTAGCTGTTCTATTCTGTTCTTGTTAGTTCTGACCCTATTTCGAGTATTCTTGTTGTTTCATTTATCTAGATCACCCAATCAGTTCACTTTACTGGCGCTAACTACCAATCAGATTGCTTGATTTTCCATAATCTGAATGCAGAGTTATCCCCCTTCTGTATAACAAAAGCCTTTTTCATTCCCGAAGCCAATAAGCTATCGAGCAGTTACTGATAAACCATTGTTCGAACGACTCGAAGCCCATCGAGCAAATGTGCTATCGAGCAATTACTTGTTAATTCGAATGACTCGCACATACAACTCTGAGCCTCATTTCAGAAAAAGGGGTACCTAAGACCTGGTATTGTATTATTTGAGGATACCTTCTGGAGAATTCATTTTTGTCATATGTGCTTATGTGAAAATGCACAATGTAACACATTGTGCACTAGCACATAGGCACATGCTGGTGTGCAGATATGTGCTTATGTGAAAGGCACAATGTGACACATTGTGCCCTAGCACATAGGCACATACGGGTATTTGAGGATACCTATAACCTGGTATTGTATTATTTGAGAATACCTATCGGGAATACCTTATGGAGAATCCCTTTTTGTCATATGTGCTTATGTTGAAATGCACAATGTGACACATTGTGCACTAGCACATAGGCACATGCTGCATGTGCCGATATGTGCTTATGTGAAAATGCACAACGTGACACATTGTGCCCCAGCACATAGGAACATACGGGTATTTGAGGATACCTATGGCCTGATATTGTATTATTTGAGGATACCATATCGAGGATACCTTTTATAGGATACTAATATGAGGATACCTATTGGGTATCTGAGAATACTTGTCATACAGGTTTTTACATCCGGGTACATTATGCTACATCCGGGTACTTCTGTTAGGTAGTTGATTAAAAAACGCAATATATAACATAAAAAAGCAGCCATGACTAGATTTGATGAAAAATATTTTGAAAATATTCAGCGGGTTCAGAGTTAATGTTTCTCCAGTTGCGTTGATTTAATGTAATTAACCATGTGGCTTCACCCACAGAGATTTTCAGGGTTTTCTTTCGTGCGACGTTTATAGATATTCCAATTAATAAATATTTAATTTCTCTACAGCTGTGTGGAGTCTCCATTCGTGATTACTTAGCGGACAAACCTGTTTAATAGTTTATAAAGTCACTAAAGAACCGGTAAAATCAAGTCTCGATTGCAAAACATTTCTTGCCTTAACCATTTCGTGTTCTATACATCACAAAGGTCATTTTGATGTATTATTTGTATATATTTGATTAGAATTTATGGAATATCAGAGGAGGAAATTTCCAAGTAAACAAATTTCCCTTATATAGCACTTTAATTAAAAGAAAATGAAAGTTTATGGGTTTTTTTTTTAAATTCAGTCGGATGGAATATTTCAGTTGGTCAGAAAAGCGAACCACACGTTCGCTAACCTTTTCTATCCAACTGAAATATTTCAATCCATTAAATCTAAATATTGGCAAGGGATGGAGTGTTTAACCCTTTACCTAACAAGTCGCCCGCATCCGCCCGCGTAATATGCAAATTGAGCAGTTGAAAAAATTGAATTTTTCAAAATATTTCAACAAAACTGTATCATGTGACCCTCATTGGAACGAGCTCCTTGAACTCGTTCCAATGAGGGGTCACATGATATGATTTTGTTGAAATTTTTTGAAAAATTAAAAAACATGATATTTAAAATAATAAATTTTGATATCGTCTGCGTTGGGTAAAGGGTTAAAGATTTTACACTGGCTCCAGGCCACATCAGTGTCGAATTCCTTATTATTTATTTATTGGTGTTTAAGGTCACATATTTCTGCACAATGGCTAATCATGACCACGACAGTTTTACGGGTGGAGGAAGCCGGAGTACCCGGAGAGACCTACTGAGGAACGCCGAGCAACTCTCAGCCCCCCCCCCCCCCCCCCCCATCAAACTAAATCCACACAAGCAGGGTTAGCATTGGTTGAAGGCAGGTGCACCATCGACGTGCAGTACGCCTTAGTACACAACGCCACCGTGCCCCCACGTGGGCAATGGAAGTGAAGTGTCTTGCCCAAGGAACAATGCGGTTGCCGCAGGTGGGATTCGAACCGAGGAACCCTCGACTTGCAGCCTGCGTCTCTACCTACTGAGCCACTGCGTTCCCTGTCGAAAATTATATTACAGAGAACTCCGAAATTTCCAAGTTCGATGTGGTCCGGGAGCCGATTGTTTTCACAATAATTAGCCTGATTCCATCTGTAATTTGAATAAAATTCTAAAGAAGCTGCTACGAGCTCTCAATCCACTTGCCTTATTATGTAAGGAATTTGACGGTGTTATGGCCTGGAACCAATCTAACCCTGAAACTGTCCGTCGTCCATGTTTAGATTTACTCGTCTGGAATATCTCGGTTGATTGGAAAAGTGAATCTACGGTTCGGTTTTCCGGCCAACTGATATTAAAGATGAGTGGTTTGGAATTTTGAGTTCGGTATTAGTTTCAGTCTTTTTAACGGGAATACCTCGGTATCGGTTCGGTATTCAACATCTGACTTGACTGAGATTTACTGTTAGTACAAAACAGGAATTCACATCAGGAAAAACAGAATAAGTTGTTGAAGTATCATACTACCACAATGCTTTAACCCTTTACCTAACATGAAAAGCAGACGACACTTGCAAAAAAAAATTCTTGAATAACTAATTTTTTTCATTTTTTGTCTCAAAAACATAGGTTATGACCCCTCGTTGGAACGAGCTCGACGAGCTCGTTCCAACGAGGGGTCATAACCTATGTTTTTGAGACAAAAAATGAAAATATTTTAAAAATTAATTGGCGATTTTTTAGAATAGCGCTGGCCGGTTTTGGCCGTTACGTTGGGTAAAGGGTTAAATGCCACTAACAATGAGCTCATCAGTGGCATTCTTGTTTTGTGACTTGTTCTAAATGCACCATAATGTTTAAAGACCTATTTCAGGCTTTTCTATCTCAGAGCATGTTCATGGACCATGCCATCTTGGGGGGGGGGGGGGGGGGGGGCGTTGCGGTAACCGGTTCTCGTCAGATCACCAAAGTTAAGCAAGGTCGAGCTCGGTTAATCCTCGGATGGGTGACCGTCTGAGCGATCGATTCGGACTCCGCGTTGTGTCCCTGGGCAAGGCACTTAACCTCGATTGTCCACACGGGGGCACGATGACGATGTGTATTAAGGCTTACTGCACGTCGATGGTGCGCATTTCTTCAACCAATCTAACCCTGCCTGTGCTGCAGTGCGGAGTTACGATGTTGGGGAGCAGGCAGCTGCTCGTCGTTGTTCGGTGGTTCACTCCGGGTACTCCGGCTTCCTCCACCCGTAAAAATGTCACGGTCATGATTAGCTATTGTGCATAAGTATGTGACCCTTAACACCAATAAATAAATGAATAATGCCACCTTTAAGAGATCCTGCTGGCAATAGACAAAACACCTGGCCAGTGATTCCTAGTCAGGTGTTGGCTGCCTGAACAGGCAGCCAAGACTTGACTAGAAATTACAGCTAATCAATTGGATATGTACAGGTTGTAGTCTAATGAGGATTCGGGAAAGATATCCAATCCATTGACGGTTAACAAAACTGAAAAGAAAATCAATCATTTCATTCATGAAAATGGACCTTTCAACTGTTATCAAGCGTCAACAGTGACTTAATATCGAATGTGGGAAAATTTGAAAATTTAGACGGTTTCGGTATTCAACGATTGGTTTGATTCGGTTTTTCAATATCCCCTTGATATCGGTATCGGTTCGGTTTTTCGGTATATTGCCCATCTCCAACTGATGTATTCCAGATGATCGAATCTACAAATACCATGAACATCATTTTCTTTAAATCAATGCTAGTAACGATGCTAAATCGAAACTTGATTTAACCGATTTTTTTTATGAAATCACCATTAGCAATGAAGACTTACCACAGCCGTAGTTTTATTATTACGCCACCTCGTTTCACTAATTGTGTTAATATTTTGGTGGTTTAAAAGTTAAGTTTTTATTTATTGGAATATCTATAACTGGAACACGAAAGGATATATATATATATTTACGGGACTGAAGAAGCATCTCACGAAATGTGGCGAAACTAACAACCCCATAACAGCGACGAATTCCTTACAGAACTGAACTGGTGACCAGAGCACTTTAGGGTGCTTATCAGTATTTATATCACTGAAAGGGGCAATGTTGTTATATTATCACAGGATGTTGACAAAATTTTAAGACTGAAAAATACAGACCATCGAAGAAGTGTGAAAACGCTAGGGGCGACACATGTTTTAAATCACGAGTGAAAATAAACATGAGAGAACCCACATATAAAAAAAATTATATTTTTGTACAATCCGAGAGGTCACTGCCTGTAGTTTGGAAAATAGTGGGCATAATGTTCATTCAGTTATTATAACCTTCCGAAATATTAGTTTATATTCAACATTCCCATATCCTTAATATTAAATTTGTCGACAGATAAAGTAATATGTGGGAGAGATTGTTTGCGCTGTGCAATGCAATATTACGTTATCAGCGAGATTGGTAATGAAATCGCGAACTGAACTGATCAAACAGAAATAAAATATTGAGACTGCAGTATGTGGAGGGTGGATTACTACTAAATCGCTGTGGGATAGATTTTTCATTTCGTAATTATTTACAATTTCTACCGACAAAAGACAAGAAGCACTTGTGGTCCATGTGATGAAGGTTTGAAAGTGTTTCATGTACTGTTATGAACAATTATAAATTCTTTTCGAGTGGAGAATATATGACGGAAATCCACTCTCTTCATTCTGTATATGCAGTCGCATTTTAATATCTATTTACGTTATTACGTGTACATGTAGTCAAGAAGTTAGTAATGGTGTTAATGATATCCATTTACTTGTATAGAATTGTAAAGAGTTTGGCACGCCGTTTTTCTTCAGTTAAAACTAGAAGTCCTGTCAGTAGGTAATAAAGGCGGATTCCAGACCACTTTGTACATGTACTGTACAAGTACACGTACATGTATGTGTACCGCCATAGGGATTCAGTGTTAAATCGTGTACACGTGTACAAAAATGTTGTTTTTTCATGGTGGTCCAGAATCCGCAATTGTTTTGAGCTCACAGATCGGGGTCCTACTATTTAACGAACACAAACGAACATGAACGAACATAAACGAACAGAAGAGAAAATAAATAGGAAATACAAGTTAAAAATGATTGAGGGTGCATATGCAGGTATATGTGGGTATATATTATTCGTTTGTAAAATTTTATTCACTTCTGATGAGTATTTTGATGATTAATAAGGTTTATGAAATGTACGACGGCGCCAAATTCTTGTGTTCGTTAAGTAGTAGCCTGCTTGAAGCTGTCGACAAGATGCGACAAAGGTGTGAAATCAATTAGCTGTCTATCTGAGGAAGAATGTCGCTGAGGAAAACAACAGTGAGCGTAAAGGCAGTTACTCGTCGAGGATTTTTTTAAATTTTGTTTTAAGACCGATTTGGGCCTCCGGTACATGGAAAAAGGGGGGGGGGGGGGGGTTGCGGGTTCTGGACCACCACGTTTGCGATCGCGTTTCGGACGGTCTAGGATCGCACTTTTCACGTTCAAACACCCGTTGGCGAACGCATAGATTCGACACGTCGCTCAAAAAGTGATAAATGTACGAAATTTTTAAGAAAATGTACCTTAAAAATTTTTCTCTACATTCCCATCGCGGATCAGACCATTGATCCATCATTGGTGAACGCGAGCAAAAAACGCTTTGCGGATTCCGGACCAGCATCAAAAAGCGGTTTGCGAATTCTGGACCACCTTCGTTCGCAAACGGGTGTTCGAACATTAAAAGTGCGATCCGATCGGCGAAACCCATTTGCGGATTCTAGACCAGGAAAAATCGACCTCAAAACGTTTTTTCGACGTTGGCCAACGGTGAAAAGTGAGCGTAAAGGCAGTTACTCATCGAGGATTTTTTAAAATTTTGTTTTAAGACCGATTTGGGCCTCCGGTACATGGAAAAGGGGGGGGGGGTGCGGGTTGCGGGTTCTGGACCACCACGTTCGCGATCGCGTTTCGGACGGTCTAGGGAGCAATTTGATCGGCGAAAACGATTTACCGATTCACCTCGAAAGTTTTGTGGGGCGAATAGTGATAGAATCGGTTTTGAAGAGTTTTTCAATTTTGTACTCAGTGTAAATAAATAGCTTTTTTCGTTCAATAAAGTCGACTATAAGATTGAGTCCGATAAATTGTGTCATAATAGACACTCATGTTTTGTTTCGGTGTGAATGAAAGGTTTTCGTTCAATAGAGTCAACTATAAGATTGAGTCTGATAAATTGAATCATAATAGACACTCATGTTTTGTTTCGGTGTGAATGGAAGGTTTTCGTTCAACAGAGTCGACTATAAGATTGAGTCTGATAAATTGTGTTATAATAGACATTCGTGTTTTGTTTCGGTGTGAATGAAAGGTTTTCGTTTAACGGTTGACATTGAAACTTAAGTTTTAGAAAATTAGAATCGATGGAAAATCATCAGTTCACGGGTTTTCGTTCAATAGAGTCGACTATGAAATCGAGTCCGATAAAATTGTATCATAATAGACACTCATGTTTTGTTCCGGTGTGAATGAAGGTTTTCGTTTTAGTGATGACATTGAAAAACTTGAGTTTTAGAAAATTAGAACCGATGGAAATCATCTGTTCGCGTTTTGCCACAGCGAAATTTGTAAGATAAATTTTAAATGAAACAGTTCGTAGAATTGTTTCATTCAAATAAAACAGTTCGTAGAATTGTTTCATTCAAATAAAAATTCCACTATAAACCTTTTTCACTTAGATGAATTTTAAGAGATAAATTGTATTATAGACACTCATGTTTTGTTTCGGTGTGAATGAAAGGTTTTCGTTCAATAGAGTCGACTATAAAATCGAGTCCGATAAAATTGTATCATAATAGACACTCATGTTTTGTTCCGGTGTGAATGAAAGGTATTTTCGTTTTTAATAATAGACGATAAAAGCGCGTTTCCACTCAATCAGGTTTAAGAGGTAAATGAATTTTAATTTACTTGTTATAATGTTCGGAGATATGAATGAACCCTTTTAACGGATATAATTATTCTCAAATGCGTTAAATCAGAAACTGGTTTCTTATACTCTAAAACTTTCAAACTTTTTCAAAGTTCTCCATTTAACGGATGTAATTATTCTCAAACACGTTAAATCAGAAACCGGTTTCTTATGCGCTAAAACTTTCAAACTTTTCAAAGTTCTCTAGTTCGTCACCGAGTGAATTATTGGTGATGTGATTTTTAACGTGTTCGGGGACAAAACGCATTTATAGAGGTTTTATCATGTAAAATGTTTTTTCTCAACTGGTTTTAGTTATTATATTAAAGACAGAAGATTTTTATTTACTTAAAACATAAAACATAAAAATAATTATACATTTGATTTTGAAAATAATAAAATAACTCAAGTTAGCATACTCTAAAGGAAATATTAATAATTTAGAAAACGAAAAAGTGTTTTTACACATCACAGATTCCAAACGTAGAGATCAACTTTTAAGCGAATATGAACGTTCCTAGAAGAGCATTCAATCAGCTGACAGAAGCAGACGTCTTGGAGAGATGGAAGTGAGGCGCGAAGCCACAAAAATATTTAAACCCGTGACGGAGGTTCAGGAACGAAGCAAGAAGGAGATAGTTGAAGAATTGAGACCTATAAAAGAGAGTTCTTTGAGAATGGGTTCGTTGCCCGGTAGTTTTACAAAACAGTATTCCTATGAGAATCGAAACTGATGTGAGTGAGAGCAATGATACAGCTTCGACTATCACCACTGATAGCGTCGCGTCATCTGAGGATGGTGGTAAGAGAGATCTGTTGTATGGAATTCATAAGGATTCTGGCGGTAGAACTTTTGTGGGCGACACAGAAGTGTGAGAGGATGATGATAATTTAATCGTCGGTTCGAATAGGTACGAATTAACTCCTGGACTGCGCAAATTGCTTCTTTTCAACAAGCCTGGAGATTGCACGGAACAGGATTTTGACAATTACGACGACATTCTGGTTCTGACCCACGCCATGAAGAGAAATAACGATGCCGGAGAAACGAGACCCAAAGCCAACAGAGGTTACAAGTGGAAGAAGGTGGTGAAACCCATATGGGATATGAATAAGAAGTTCGTCGAGTCGGTGACTGGCAAAGGGGTGAAAACCACTTTTCTTCCGAACGATTCTGACGCTCTGTCTCAGAGATTGAGTTTGTTGATGGCAAGTAGACGCGCTGGTAACACTGGATTAGATAATGAGATAGTCAGCATATGCGATGAATTGTTGAGGCAGCCGGTTTTGAATAAACGCGATTACAAAAGACTGATGAACGAATTGAAGGATTGATATATAATAAGTAGAGAGAGAAACAAACAAAAATATATAAAATAAAAAAGAGTAAATTTTACACTACAAAATAATAAAAGTAATTTAAACAACAAACGATTTACCAGTGAAAAAACAAAATATATATTATAAAATATGTTGGTGATAAAGAACAGGGGATACGTCAGAACTTACGTTCAAGGCGGTTCTGGCATCGTCGATTCTATAATGCGAGCGTTCACGAGCGATGCAGGTAGAAAACTCGCATCGACCGCATTTGAGGTCGGTAAGAAGATGGCTTTGGATGCGGGTAAGAAAGCCGCTTCAGAAGCCAGTGGTAGGATAGCTTCTGTGGCTGGCAAGAGTTCAGCCGACGCGTTGATCGACAAGTTGATCAGTCTGCCGGCGAAGCGAGCTACGTTAGAGCGATCGCCCAAAAGTTGGAAAGATTTTAAGGATGCTGTGGTACCCATACAAGATTTGGCCAAAATGACGAGTGGATCTGGATTGAAGAGAACTTGCGACAGTGTAATATAAATAAATAATAATATTTGTAAAACTGAGTTTGAAAAAAACAGAAAAACTGTGTTTGAAAAAATCTAAAATAACCAAAAAATAAACAAAGATGAACATGTTTTGGAACGACGCCGCGACCAAGAGGTCGAATTACGTGTTCTTTCCCAAGAGCATAAGAGGCTTGATAGTGGGAAAATCGAATTGTGGAAAGACCAATCTGTTGATGAATCTGTTGTCGCGACCCGACTGGTTGGATTACGACAGATTGTTCGTGTTTGGCAAGAGCTTGTTTCAACCCGAATACAGATTGCTTCGAGAGTGCATGGATCATAGATTGCCCAAGGACGTCATAGCCAGAATCTTTGACAGTAGGGAGGAATTTGACAAAAGTGAAGATTCTCTTTTGACCATTTTGGACGGTGCGGCGATGGAATTGATGAAGAGAAATGCGTCTTCGAATGTCGTGTATCGATTTTATGAGAACGCTAGCGACGTTCCGGATCCTAGAGAATTGAAATTGGAAGATAAGAATCTCATGATTTTCGACGATCTGCTTTTGGAGAGACAGAACCAATGCGAATCGTATTACGTTAGGGGTCGTCACAGCAACGTGGACTTTTTCTACCTGTCGCAGAATTATTTTCGATTGCCCAGACAGACGATAAGGGAGAACGCTAATTTACTGTGTCTCTTTCGCCAGGATCTCAATCACATCTATGGTGATCACATCGCAAACGACATGAGCGTGGTGGAATTCAGGAGATTCGGCAAGAGGGTTTGGGATGGAGGACTTTACAATTTCGTCGTGATTGATTTGACTAGCGAATTTAATCACAGAAAATATCACTGCGGATTTGACAAGTTTTATGTTTCTGATGATAATAAGATCGAGCGCGAAAATAAAATTAGAAAATAATAAATCATCAAATAATTTAGTTTTGAAAAAATAAAATAAAAATTAAAATATAATGTTCGAATAAGGAGAATTGTTAGAACGGATAGCCGAGAATATGGCTGCAAAACAATCCATTCAAATTGTGGTGAGTGGCGATTCGACTCGATCTGCGACGAAATTCGAACCTTCCATCGAATTGAATAGAGAGAAAAGATACGAGATGGCGTTGGTGAATCTGGAGACTTATTATTGCTTTCCCAACATCACCGAAAAGAATAACTCGTTTAAGTATTCCGACGAAGTGGATTGGTTGGAGATTCGAATTCCCAAAGGAAGTTATGACATAGACGATTTGAACAATTACATTCAGACGTGAATGAAGATGGATGGAAAGGGAAGCAACAAGATCAGACTCGCTCCCAACCCTAATACCATACAGATGATGTTGGATTTGGAAGATAATTTTCGAGTGGATTTCAACACGGACGATTCTATAGGCAAGATGCTGGGATGCGATCGAAAGATGTATCGAGGCCACACGGCATCTGAAAACACGGTCAACATTCTCACAGTCAGTAGCATTCTGGTGAACGTGGACATGATTGCTGGAAGCTACGTGAATGGTAGCTCTCAACCGACAATCTATTCCTTCTTTCCAAATGTGTCGCCGGGTTATAAGATCGTGGAACGACCTCGAAATTTAGTTTATCTACCAGTGATTTTAGACACGTTGTATAGTCTCAAAACCACGTTGACGGATCAAAATGGTGAAATGTTAGATCTTCGCGGAGAGAGGGTGACGATACGATTTCACATAAGAGAAATATAAAAGCAAAAAAAATAAAAATATTGCGTATATATATAAATAAGAAAATAAAAAAAACGCAATATTAATTTACAAAAATTATTTAATATATATAATTATCATTAAAACAAAAAAACAATTGAACAAAATATATTTAAAAAAAAAAAAGAATTGTGACACAATACGTGGTTAAAAACGTGGACATATCCACAGGACAGAGGAACAAACTTAAGAGAGCATTAACAACTCGAGGCGAGGCGGTGAGATTCAAATTCACTCACGAAGATCTGACGAGTGGCGGTCAGGATTCGATCGCCTGGACCAGAAGTCAAAGCAAAAGGATGGAGAAAGCGATTCGTGATGGAAGAGGGTTGACAGTGAGATTGAGTCCCACTCAATTGAGATACAATTTGAGAATGAAAGGCGGTTTCCTACCGCTATTGGCAGGAATCACCGCAAAAGCATTACCCTTTGCCGCAAAAGCATTACCCTTTCTCGGAAAGACTCTTGGCATGGGAGCTCTCTCGGGACTCGCGAGTTCGGCAGTTGAGAAATTAATGGGTGGCAGTGGACTGTTTTTGAAAAAGGGAGGAGCCGTGTGTCGCGTCCACGTAGACAACGGCGGTGAAGGATTGTATCTAGAACCCTTTAGAGGTGGCAACTCTTTGAGTGGAAACGGTCTCTATCTGAAGAGTGGACGGAACGTTGAGTGACTCGGCAAGAGTTTGTTGTTTGGTGAGAATTCGCCATTTAAGATTATACCGATTTTGAGTATGTTATTATAATGTAAAAATTGTATAATTATATAAAATATAGATCATAGAAAGTCTAAAATAATATAAAATGGATAAAAAGGTGGAAAAACAATTAGACGATAATGATGAATTTCGTGAGATAGAGTGCGAAAAAGATGTGGAAAAACGATTAGACGCTAATGATGAATATTGCAAGATAGTGTGGGAAAAAGATGTGGAAAAACAATTAGACGCTAATGATGGATATCTTAGGAAAGAACTGAAAAAAGAGTTAAAAAAAGATCGGGATAGATGGTGGAAATTTAAAAGAATGAGACATTTTCCACCATCACCGCTACCTTCTGAAGAGAATGGTAATGACGCGAGTGTTACCAAGTGATGCACCACATTCGTTCATAATTATGATTTGGATAAACAAATGTGTTCTTATAAAAACGTAATATATCACAAAAAAAGAAAAGAAGAATCAACGCCAAAATTAAGACAAGAGGCCCCACGTGGCCTTAAATCGCTCACCTGACAAAGTGATTCAAAGAAGTATTTTGGATCACATTCAGCTTGTTACGGTTCATCAACACCACAGAGGAATGACATCATGAAATTAAATTCAGGTGTCCATGTCAGATAATCATTATAATAGCATAGGTCTTGCCAACTAGATCCAATTCTCCCAGCTATAGATAAGCATTTCCAAATTTCCAAGCGTTGTTACGCCATTGCAGTTTGAAAGCCATAACTGATGAAACAAGGGACTCGATTTGAACAAACTTGAATCTGACCCCTGACCCCCCCCCCCCCCCCCCCAGAGATGTTGTATACCAAACCTGAATCATTCTGACTGGTGAATCTGAAGGAGAAGATTTTTAAAGAACAGTCCTCATATATTGCACTAAGTTAAAATTCGGGCTCCCATAGGAAGCCCAAATATGAACCCAGGAATTCAATTTGAACAAACTTGAATCTGGTGCCCCTAGATAAGGTGTATACCACATATGGAAGAATTCTGACTGGTGGATCTGAAGAATAAGATTTTTATGGAATAGACCTGATATTGCACTAAGTTGAAATTCAGGCTCCCACAGGGAGCTCAATTATGAACCCAGGGACTCGATTTGAACAAATTTGAATCTGACCTCCCTAGAGATGTAAACCAAA
Source organism: Pictodentalium vernedei (assembly GCA_031216915.1). Classification (NCBI taxonomy): domain Eukaryota; kingdom Metazoa; phylum Mollusca; class Scaphopoda; order Dentaliida; family Dentaliidae; genus Pictodentalium; species Pictodentalium vernedei. The sequence continues at coordinate 192,419,533 of CM062288.1, read as the reverse complement.
TATGAAATGATTCTGACTGGCGGATCTGAAGAAGATTTTTAAAGCATATTCCACATATTGCACTAAGTTAAAATTCGGGCTCCCATAGGGAGCCCAAATATTGACCCAGGGATTCGATTTGAACAAATTTGAATCTGACCTCCCTAGAGATGTTGTATGCCAAATATAAAATGATTCTGACTGGGGGATCTGAAGAGGAAGATCTTTAAAGAATAATCCTCACACTGCACCAAGTTAAAATTTGGGCTCCCATAGGGAGCCTAAATATGAACCCAGGGACTCGATTTCAACAAATTTGAATCTGTGCTCCCTAAAGATGTTATATACTGAATATGAAATGATTTTGGTTGGGGGATCTGAAGAAGAAGATTTGTAAAGAATAATCCTCATATTGCACTAAGTTAAAATTCAGGCTCCCACAGGGAGCCCAAATATAAACCCAGAAACTCGATTTGAACAAACAGGAATCTGGTACACCTAGATAAGTTGTATACCACATATGGAAGAATTCTGACTGGTGGATCTGAAGAAGAAGATTTTTAAAGAAAATTCCACATATTGCACTAAGTTAAAATTTGGGCTCCCATAGGGATGCCAAATATTAACCCAGGGATTCGATTTGAACAAACTTGAATCTGACCTCCCTAGAGATGTTGTATGCCAAATATAAAATGATTCTGCCTGGGGGATCTGAAGAGGAAGATCTTTAAAGAATAATCCTCACACTGCACCAAGTTAAAATTTGGGCTCCCATAGGGAGCCTAAATATGAACCCAGGGACTCGATTTCAACAAACTTGAATCTGTGCTCCCTAAAGATGTTATATACTGAATATGAAATGATTTTGGTTGGGGGATCTGAAGAAGAAGATTTGTAAAGAATAATCCTCATATTGCACTAAGTTAAAATTCAGGCTCCCACAGGGAGCCCAAATATAAACCCAGAAACTCGATTTGAACAAACAGGAATCTGGTACACCTAGATAAGTTGTATACCACATATGGAAGAATTCTGACTGGTGGATCTGAAGAAGAAGATTTTTAAAGAATAGACCTAATATTGCACTAAGTTGAAATTCGGGCTCCTACAGGGAGCTCAAATATGAACCCAGGGACTCGAATTGAACAAACTTAAATCTGACCTCTCTAGAGATGTTGTATACCATATATGAAAGGACTCTGCCTAGTGGGTCTGAAGAAGATTTTTGAAGAATAATCCTCATATTGCACTAAGTTAAAATTTGGGCTCCCCCAGAGATTTTGTGTACCAAATATGAAAGAATTTTGCATGGTTGATCCGAAGAAGAAGATTTTTAAAGAATAATCCCCATATTGCACTAAGTTAAAATTCGGGCTCCCATAGGGAGCCCAAATATGAACCCAGGGACACAATTTGAACAAACTTGAATCTGAACCCCCTAGAGATGTTGTATACCAAATATGAAAGGATTTTGCCTGGTGGATCTGAAGAAGAAGATTTTTAAAGAATAATCCTCATATTGCACCAAGTTAAAATTCAGGCTCCCATAGGAAGCCCAAATATGAACCCAGGGACTCGATTTGAACAAATGTGAATCTGACCCCCATAGAGATGTTGTATACCAAATATGAAAGAATTCTGCCTGGTTGATCTGAAGAAGATTTTTAAAGAATAATCCTCATATTGCACTAAGTTAAAATTCGGGCTCCCATAAGGAGCCCAAATATGAACCCAGAGACTCGATTTGAACAAACTTGAACCTGACCCCCCTACAGATGTTGTATACCAAATATGAAAGAATTCTGCCTGGTGGATCTGAAGAAGAAGATTTTTAAAGAATAATCCTCATATTGCACTATGTTAAAATTCGGGCTCTCATAGGGAGCCCAAATATGAACCCAGGGGCTCAATTTGAACAAACTTGAATCTGACTCCCCTATTGATGTTGTATACCAAGTATGAAAGGATTCTGACCGGTGAATCCGAAAAAGAAGATTCTTTAATGTTTTTCCCATTGCCTACAGTGTTAAATAGTGCTGACTCAGCACTTTTTCAAAGTCTCGAAACCTTACCCTATGATAAAACCGATAGCAATTTTTTTTACCAATCTTTTCTGTTGGTCCTAAGGAAGCTTTACACCAAATAAAAATTCTCAGTGCCGTGCAGTTTTGGAGATATGGACGTTTTAAATTTTTTCTATTTTTAGCTCCTAAGGTTCCCACGGGGCTGCATGACAAATTTTTTGGCATAAATCAAGTACTTATGACCCAATAAGTCCTCACATTAAATTTGGTTCAAATCAGCCTCTCGATTCAGAAAATAGAAATTTAGGGCGGGGCCAAAATTTTTGCCCCTCCCATAACAACGCCAAATATTATCCCTCGAACTTCTCTTGAACAAATCTGAGTCTACACCTCAAAAGGAAGCTGCATACCATATATCAAGTGTCTGCTACTGCTGGTTCTTGAGAAGAAGATTTTCAAAGATTTTGTAGCCCCTTGGGGGCGTGGACCCACCCAGGAGGAGGGGCAACTTCATTTGAACAAATCTGAATTGGCATTAGGTAATAAATATTTAGCCAACATTTGAATAAAATTGGGCTAGTGATTTAGGAGGAGAAGTCAATAATGTAAAGTTAACGCCGGATGGACGACAGACGACGACGGATGACGGTCAATGGATGGATCACGATCAGTAAAGCTCCCGCTGAGCTTCGCTCAGGTGAGCTAAAAAAAGGAAACTTTATTATAATATATATGGGCGATAGTGAAGAAGAAGGAAAACAAAAACAATAAAAACAAAAATAAAGTAATGAGATCTAGAGATGATCAACCTCTCTAGATCTCATTACTTTTTTTCCTTCTTCTTCGCTAAAAATCAATCTCTCTATTCTTTATATTTCCAAGTCCATTATTAGCATGTTGACGCTCGTGTCTTCTCCTTTTTCGAAAATGTGTTGAATGTTTATCTTTACTTTTTTGAGTTTTTTTACGTCAGTGAACACGCTCTCACCACCTGATTTGTTCATGAGTTCGAGTGAGATTTTTTGATATATGTAACTTCCGTAGGGCAACGACAAATCGTCCTTGTCGAATTCTCTATCTCTGGCAATGACGATTTTCTGTAGATCGCTTTGGTACTCGTAAAATAAATCAAGCGTGGCTTCATCCCATTTCAAAGGCATGCTATATTTGTCGTGTTTGTGCTCTAAGCCCTTCGTCTCGACCTCATTCTATTCGATGGAGTTGTGTCATTGTGATCTATAGATTTTATAACCGAATTTCTTACGCGTTTTGACTCGTTTCAATTTCAATTCGCATCTATTAGGGTTGTTGTCATGATCAATTATTTGTTTTTTTTGTTTTATGAATTATTGCAAATAATGTATATTTTTAAATTTTGTATTTAATAATAATTTGTTAAAAAGTTTGGTTTTTTTTTTACTCTCTCTATATATAAAAAAGATTTTTTAATTTTAATTTTCTTTAATGTGAATTTTTTTTTTTGTAAAAGTGTTTTTTCTCTTTATATATATATATATAAATAAAAAGTTTAAATTTTAACATCCTTTTTTCTCGTATTAATTCAATTTTTTTTATGTTACGGAACATAAAAAAGTTGATTAATTTCATGAAAAAAAAAATTTTTTGAAGGAATTAAAACATATATATATAAAAACAATTTTAAAACTTTTTAACAAATTATTTAAATACAAAATTCGAGAAAAAAAAATATTCTTATAAATGAAGCAAACAAATAAAAAAATGGAAAATTTAAATGAGAAAACCGTACCTCAGTTAAACGAGATTTGTAAAAAAATTAAAAATTCCACATTTCAGAAATCATAGAACCAAATCAAAAAAAATTGAAGTCATACAGGAATATTATTTGCGAAACGATGGAAAGAAAAAAATCGAAAGATCGGAAGTGGATAAGCTTAAACAGTCAAAAAATGCATCAGTTGTGAAAAATGAGAAGACGACTAAATGAAAAGCCGTTGAAGAACTTCAAGTTTCAAAAAAAAAAAAAAAACTAAAATGAAAACGAGTGATGCACTTCAGAATCTAGACGAGATATATCGAGCGAAATTCGATGAGCAATCGACGAAGGGAAAGGAGAAGAATATGTAGCATGACTCATCATGGAACTATTCCAATTGAAGCCCGTAGAACAGGAGAGTGCGATCAAAGGCATTTTTAAAACTTTTGACGTGGTTCCCTCGTTCAAGAAAATCGATCCGAAATTGTTCATGGAACGGGTGAAGAAAACAGTATTGGATTTATTTCGCGAACACATGAACGTGGGACAAAAAAGTAAGATGATACTCCATTGCGTGATGAATAAAATCGACGTGAAGTCCGGCGAGAGCATCGTGAAAAATGCACATTTCAGATCTAACGTCGAACCCGTACTTCGAGGTGCAGATTTATCGGACGTTTTTGAAAAGATGAAAAACAAGATGTTGACGTCTCTCGCGAATTATCAACATGAAGGTAGCAATTGGGACGTTCGATGAGGTGTTGAAACTCGAAATTCATATAACTAAAAACGATTCGTTGAAAGGGTCTTCCTACGTGGAATTACCGTATTTCTTAGCTAAAAAAAATGCTGTGATCAACGTGAGAAATAAAGATGATCAGTGTTTTAAATGGGCAGTCACCTCCACTTTATATCCTGTCAAAATGCACTCCGATAGAGTTTCTCGTTATGAGGAGACTTCTAAAAATCTCGATTGGACCGGAGTGACTTTTCCAACGCAGTTAAAACATATCGAACATATCGAGGCTCAAAATCCCACCGTAGCGGTGAATGTCTTGGGATACGATGATGAAAAACGAACGATCTATCCTCTCAGACAGACTTCGTATCTCAAAAGAGAAAAGACGATTATTTTATTATTGATTTCGAATGGTGACAATTGTCATTATTGTTGGGTTAAAAATCCGAGCCGATTACCGTCGAGACAAAATAATAAACATAAAGGAAAGATATGTTTATGTTGCAACTGCATGAACGTGTTTCGCAGTGAAATAAACATCAGGAATATTGCAACGAAAATCAAGGTGTCGCCGTCGAAATGCCCAAACCCAACACCATCGTGAAGTTTGAAAATCGCAATAGAAGGTTAAAAGTACCATTCGTCGTGTACGCCGATTTCGAATGCTTCACCATGAAAATGAGTTCCTGCCAACCCGACGCTCTTCACAGTTACGTCAAAAGATATCAAGAACACATGCCTTTGGGCTATTGCATTTACGTGAAATGCGCTTTCGACTCGCAACACAACATGGGCCCTTCACCTATATGAAACAGTGTGAAGACGACGACGTGGCTCAAAGGTTCGTGGAAGAGTTAGAATCGAAAATTCAAATGTTATACAACAAATTCAAAATTCCGGCAAAAATTATCATCACGCGAGAACAGCAGGACGAAAATAACATGGCCACCTAATGTCACATATGCAGACAATTGTTCAACGAGAATTCGGAGGAAAGTAAGAAGGTTAGAGACCACGATCATTACACAGGTCTGTATCGCGGTCCGGCTCACAGCAAGTGTAATTTAAAATATCGAGATGCCATTTTCTATCTGGTGATATTTCACAATCTCTCGGGTTACGACAGTCATCTGTTCGTGAAAAATCTCCGCAACTCCCACGAAGAATTAAATTGCATCACGAACAGCAAAGAAAGATACATTTCCTTCACGAAATGGAAGGTCATGGAGAAGAAAAGAGTAATCGATGGAGAGACGTTGGAAGAAAAAACGAAATCCATTCGTAGAAGCAGTAGAAGCATACGTTTCATCGACAGTTTTAAATTCATGTCGACCGCTCAGGAAAAATTAGTCGATAACATGCGCAAGGATAAATTTAAAATCACAAGCGAACATTTTGGAGAACGAGTAGACGTCATGTTGAGGAAGGAGTCTATCCTTACGATTACATGAGCGATCTAAAAAGATTCGACGACACCGCACTACCTTCGAAAGAAGATTTTTATTCGAAATTATACGAATCCGACATTTCCGACGAGAATTACAAACATGCCAAAAATGTGTGGAAATCATTCGATATGAAAACCATGAGAGATTATCACGATCTCTATCTGACGACCGACGTTCTGCTCTTGGCAGACGTGTTCGAAAATTTTTGAGACGTCTCGTCGAAATTACGATCTGGATCCGGCTTGGTATTTCACCGCACCTGGTCTGGCATGGGACGCTCTGTTGAAGACCACCGAAGTCCAATTGGAATTATTATCTGACGTGGACATGTTGCTCATGTTCGAAAGGGCTGCGAGAGGTGGCGTCTCGATGATCACCCACAGATATTCCGAAGCTAACAATCCCTACATGAAAGAAGGTTTTGATTTGAAACGATCGAATAAATACATACAGTATTGGGACGCTAATAATCTGTACGGTTGGGCTATGAGTCATCCTTTACCGATTGGAAATTTCAGATGGGTGACGGAACCGGAAGAGATGCAAAAATGGAGAGACTATCCTTGCGTTTTAGAAGTCAATTTGAACTATCCGGAAGAATTACACGATCTACACAATGATTATACTGGCTCCCGAACGAATGGAACCGATCGAAGGAGACGAGGAAAAACTCATTCCCAATTTATTTAACAAACGTAAGTACGTCGTCTACAGCAAGAATTTGAAACAATACGTCGATCACGGGATGAAATTAGTCGACATACATCGCATCATTCGATTCGACGAAGAGCCTTGGATGAAAAAATACATCGATCTCAACATGAAACTCAGAATTCGAGCCGAGAACAATTTCGAAAAAGATTTCTTCAAACTCATGAAAACTGTGTGTACGGTAAATCAATGGAAAACATCAGGAAGAGAACTGACATTCGACTCATCACGTCTGAGAAAAGAGCTAAAAAATTAGTGCCGAAACCCAATTACAAACACCAAACCATATTCAATGAAAATCTAGTGGCCGTTCACATGCAAAAGACGCACCTCAAGTTCAACAAGCTGTATTATCTCAGACCGATCATCTTAGATATCAGCAAGCGATTGATGTAAGAGTTTCACTACGATTACGTCAAACGAAAATTTGGTGATAAAGCCAAAGTACTGTTCACCGTCACGGACAGTTTAGTTTACGAGATACAGATGAAAGATGTCTACCGAGATATATCTCCGGATGTGGCCGTGTGGTTCGACACGAGCAATTATCTCATCGATCACCCATCCAACATTCAATCGAATGACAACAAGAAGGTGTTGGGTAAATTTAAGGACGAGAGCGGTGATAAACAAATCATCGAATTCGTAGGCTTGAGACCCAAACTGTATGCTTATCGTCTAGAAGATGAAGAGATCAAGACGTGCAAAGGGGTTAAAGCGTGCGTGGTGAAGAAAAACATCTCTTTCCGAGAGTATAAAGATTGTCTGTTAGGAAGTGGTCCGGTGTATAAGACTATGAAATCGATTCAAAGCGAAAATCACGACTTGTATACCGAAATAGTCAACAAGATTTTGCTGACGGCCGACGACGATAAAACATTCGTGTTAGACGTTAAAATAAGCACTTTGGCACTCGGACATTGGACTTTGGATCTAATTTTAGATGATGGGATTTCAGATAATATTAAGGATGATAGGATTCCAGAAAATCATGAGGAATTAGATGGATTCAAGATTATGGAAGTTGAGGAATTAGACGGATTCAAGATTATGGAAGTCGATAGAGTTAGTTTAAAAAGAAAAACAAAAATATAAAAAATATCGTCATTTTAGTGAATTATAATAAAATAAATAAATTTTTTAAAAAAATATACACATTTATGAACAAGAAAATAGAGATATCCGTAGAAGGTGTCGTCTTACCTAACGAACCCCTATCGAACATTGATCTGTCGAATGCAGCGAAGGATTTGAAAATCAAAGATATTCTAGGCGTGTTTTCACTGATGCCTTGCCGAAGATAAGACCTCGACAATCGGAATGCGGAACTTTAAATCTAGACATTTATCGGGTGAAAGCACTCACTGGGTGGCGTGGTTCAAGAACGGGAAGAAGAATTATTATTTTGACAGCTACGGAATCTCGCCGCCAAAAGAAATAAAGAACTATTTCAACAAATAGATGGTTTGTTACAACACGGAACGAGTGCAATCGCCAGATCAAGTGTTTTGCGGTCACCTGTGTCTCTACGTTCTCAAGAGATGGTCTGAAGAAGATCGAATTCAAGACATTCTCAATGATTTACATTAGAGAGAGATTTTTTTTTTATAGTATATATAAAGGTAAAAAATTATTAAAAAAATTTTAATCGAATAAAAACGAAAAATAAAAAATAAGTGAAATAATTCATTTTTCATAAACTGCGTTTGAAATATATTTTTAAACAAAAACCTCAAAACAACATGCCAGTCGATAAATTTGGTAGAAGTGACGATGAAAGTCAACCCAAAAAGAAGAGGAAGATGCTCGAAGTCGGTGATGGTTACGACGTTGCCAACTTGGACGAACGTTACGTTCGGAGATACGAACCTCGAGAGGAACCTTTGAACATGAACGATAAGAAGCTCTACAATCTTCCCGAGCCAATAGATCCGCAGATGCTGCGACTAAATAATACGTCGACAGGGGGAACGCGGATTTCGAATGAATCATGCTAGATAATTATGTGAATAAAGCCATGACTGACGATCTCAATCTGAAATCTAAACGTTTGGTGAACGTACGAATCCCATAGAGCCCACCGATGTTGCGACCAAGAAATACGCGGACGACTCTCATGCGCGATTCAGCAAACATCTGAGAAGTAGATACGTTCAGAAAACGATGCACTCGTAATTGAACGCCAATTCTAACAAGATAACGAATGTGGCCACTCCCACGAATCCCAAGGACGTGGCAACCAAACACTACATAGATCTGGAACAGAGAAAGTCTGACAGACGAGAAATGAAATCGGATCTGAATGCGGGATTCAACAAAATATTGAATCTGTCGAAGGTCGACGACACGGATGTGGACTCAACTGCGGTCAACAAGGGCTACGTAGATTCTGCCGTTATACGATCACAAGAATACGTAGAATCACAAGTGGATGATCTCTACCTGAACAAACAATCTGGCGGAACCATGGAGGGTGGCATCAACATGAATGGTCACAATTTATTCTGTCTCGATCACGATCCCGAATTCGATTCCAGCGCAGTCAGCAGGAAGTACGTGGACGACAACTCAGTCTGGAGAAAGGTCGACATCATGGAAGGTAAACTAGACATGGGCGGACACGTGCTCACGAATCTACCGGATCCCGTGAACATGACGGATGCCTGCACCCTGATTTCAGTGGTGGAAAGAGTCAACTACGCTAGACAATTGATCACCGTGTGGGCGAAGAGGCCGGCGCGTTAGAGGAGGGAAAAACTGAGTGGTCTTTCGGAAACGGAGGTAGCGGATCGCAACATGGTCAGGTGGGATACCCCATGCCATTAGGAGGTGAAATCATACGAATGGGTCTGGCTTCCACGGATTTGAATAACAGAGCAGTCGTCAATCTCGTGGTGAATGGAGTAGAGAGCGATAAGAGATACAGCATTGAAAAGACTGAGAATCAACACGCGAATGTTAGCATGTTCGGCACGCCTCTCAAAGTGAACGCCAGAGACAGGATTAATTTCGTTACAAAAACCAATAATCCCGAAGCCGCCACTTCCGTGGTGAGCCTACTGATCGAACTAGATCCTTTGAACAAACAGTGAACGCGTGGAAATAAATAATTAAAAAAATAATGAGTGATTATTAAAAAGAAAAAAAAAAGTAATGAGATTTAGAAAGATGTTCAATCTCTCTAGATCTCATTACTTTTATTTGTTTTTGGTTTTTTTTGTTTTTTAATAATTACTCATTACTTTTTTTATTTTGTTTTTAATTTTTTTCACACATGTCTCTCATCGAATGATCGACATCTTATTTCCATCCGATTCGAATTGTAATTCTCTGTCTAACAGGACCAGGGCGAAGGCTTCGGTTTTTCCCGGCACGTTCCTATCGAATTGCATCTTGATCTGAGTGTCTAAGACGCTACTCTTGAGTCGTTCACTCTGTTTTCTGATGTCGAATACGAACATGGGATACATCAACTTGTATTCGCTGGGAAATATGTTAGGATTGCTCATCAGTTCGTCTAGACTGTGATACTTCTTTCTAAAATCAGCGGCATCACCATACAGTCTGCAGAAATCATTCTTGTCGAACAACATGTTGTAATTGATTGCTGGATATCTCGTGGCATTCAGAAACACTTGCATGTTTCTCAAATGGCAGTGATCAAACAGAAACATTCTTTTCCTGAGACCCATCCCTATCAGTCTGAAACGCAACCACGATGAAACGCAGTCTCTCGGAAGCGGATTTCACCATCAATCTCCAATCGAAGTGATTCGTAGAGGGTGGAATGCTAGCTGTGTCGCACTGTCTCATTCTAAATCCCACGGGTAATTTACTCTTGGATTCTATGATCTTGTAGAGACACGTTTTTTCCACGATCGAAGGCTCCATGTGCGGAACGAACCACGATATCTTGTGTAGAGTTATCTTACCCACATCGGTCGCAGTGAGTCTCAATATCGCGTTGTCGTTTCCTTTTCGAATCAACGTCAGATTGTGTTTGAATCCGCACATGATCTTGTTGTAATCGTCTGCGAATCCGAAGATGTGTTTCAAAGGTATCCTGAACGAAAACGTTCCTTTAGGTCTGGGCATCTTGACGACGTAGTCGAATATCGCGACTGCGACGGCGCTAGCAGGGCCGACGGTGTCTTTTATCCACAACTGATTAAGTCCTCTGGATTTCGAAAAATCATCCGGATCTGTCAAGAGTCCGGACATCGTGATGGCCTCACTGGGATGAAACACAGATTCTATCTCTTTTCCGGATAGCAAGTATTTTATATTACTGAATAGATGCCTGATGCCATTATTGGCTAGAGTAACCGTGTCGTCGTCGGCATAGTCGCTCCCATCTTCCTTGGTGAGACGTCCCTGCACCACTATGTAACTCTTGCTAGGATGGACGAATAGATCTTGAGTTTCGACGTTGATTCTTATCTCTCCCGCATTGTTCAAACTCATTCCGGTTACCGGTTCGTATTCGTGAACCTCATATTCTTGAATACCTTCATCTTTCACTATGCTTTGTGCTATATCTAGTATATTTGCCATTTTTAAAGGGTTTTTGTTTTTTGTTTATTAATTAGCTTGCTTTTTATCTAAAAATAGTTTTAATTATTTTTTATTATTATTTTTCTCTCCTATATATATATGTGTAAACAAGAAAATGTTAAAGAGAGTAAATAAAAAAAAAATTTGTTTTCTTATTAAAACTTCGTCTTCTGCAATTGTTGTTCGTAAAACATTCCGATGATCTCTTCTTCATCCAAAGCTTCGATTTCGTAAGTCACCGGATTGGTGTGAAATATTTTGATTATCACGAAGATTTCCGAGGTCCATCGAGGAGTATAACCCTTTTTGAAGTGCTTCTTATAAGCGTAGATTCTCACTCGATTGCTGACCGCAAATTTCGGCGTTCTAGACTTCTTCCTGATCTTAGATCTCTCGGGATATAGATTCACGTAGACCCGTTTTTCGTTTCGAGGATCGCTAGCTTCCGCGGGAGTCATCTTGATCGATCTATGTCGCGTGTTGTTGTAATCTTTGACCAGACCGTTCAGAGCGTATATGTATTTCTTGGTTGAATTCGCCGTGAAGTATCTGTGCATCTTTTCCTTCATCGTTCGATTCCAACGTTCCACCACGCTGGCTTTCTCTTCGTTTTCGATCGAGTAGAGGTCGACTAATCGACGAACGTGCTTGTTGTAGAATTCCTTTCCCTTGTCCACCCACAATTTATTCGGTTTTCGATAAGACGAGTCGAACACGCTCTTCAGAGCCTCAGAGATGCAAGGTCCCGATTTATTCTTCAAAGCTCTGATCCAACCGTATTTGGAAAAAACGTCAATGACCGTCAATAGATATTTGACGCCCTCATTCCACCTCGAAAACGATCTCATGTCGACCAAGTCGGCGGAGCAAATGTCATCCAAACCCTTCAGGAACACCCTTCTCTTTCGAAATTTACGCACGATGGGTTTGTGTAACTCCTAGGCCAATTCGCTCGTCAATAATCGTTTCTTCTTCTTTTCCGATGCGCCTTTTTTTTTTGAACGCCCCATCCGAATCAGCGTTTCGCACCGATCAGATTACCGACCAGCAAACTTTCTATCTTCTCTCTCCTGGTCGCATTCGATATACCTGTCAATTTCGCCAACATATTTTTATCGCAGACGTCATTGCGAGTCTTGGTGTCGGGATGTCTGGCGTAGCACAGATCGTGATCATATACGTGGCCGCGTCCACCCTATTCACCGGTTTACTCCAAGATTTAGGAGTCAGATCGGCGTTGAGTCTCTTGTTCAATTTCGTTCCAGGTCCCATGAAACTGTGACCAGGCAGATGCATTTCGAAAGGTAGATTATTGATCATTTTATTCAAGATGCCTTTACCTTTGCTCATGTTCTTTTTTTTTGACGAATCGAGTCTTGATCGAACCACACACGTCGCAAATTCTGCGAAGCGTCTGTCTGTCGTTTTTAGTTCGTACTTCTCGAGAATTACTCGTCTCGGTAACTCTCTTACACTTTATGCAATACATTTTTTGAGAGTTATTTAAATTAATTTCGTTTTTATTTTATATATAAATTTAATATTTCTTTTTTCTGTTCTCTTTTTTATATTTTTTTTTCAATCACTGCTCTTGAGTTCTATCATCTTACTGAATTCCTCCCTAGCCTCTTTCCTCCCCTTTTCCATGAGGGAATCCTTCATCTCTTCCTTCTTGATCTGACGAGTCTTGATTCTCACGGCTTCTTTCATGGCATCGTATTTCGTTTTCTCGCTCAATATCGTGAAGTATTCTCTGTCCGATATCCAACCGTCTTTCAATGCCATCGAGATCATTTCAGATATCGTGTTGATCTTGGAGTCGGCCAAGACGCGAATCTTTTGGTGTTTCCTAGCTTTCAGATATAATTTCCTACTCAAAAAGTTTCCGAGCGTGCTAAACAATCCCGCGGCGAGAGCCACTCCTTCTACGGTCAACACGATCGGAATACCGACTGCGGTCGACAACAATCCGATGCCGGCCGCGTGTAAATCCATGGAAATCGTGATGAGTGTCGTGTTGACCGCGTTGACGAATTTCAAGAAACGTGAATACTTCTTCCTGAGAGAATGATGAGAATCTCTCTCTCGAGTCAGATACAATTGGATTCTACTGATTTGATTGATGCGATACCTCTCTCCTCTTTCTTTCTCTTCTAGCGATGGTGCCATTGGCAAAACGCCGTTCGGCTTCTCATCCTCGTCGTCATCTAACGTCGGATACAATTTATTTCTGGTTCTCATTTTTGTGGTTTTTTCTTTCTAATATTAGATAAAAAATTTATGTGTGTATTTATTTTTTATTTTCTATTCTCCCTTATTTATATCAATGAGAAAACTTAGACGTATGCTTCATTCAGCAATAATTTCATGATGCATCCCTTGTCTTCTAAAGTCAGACTTCTACGCGCCAATTTCAGTTCTTCCGAAACTGTGGGCTTGTCTCGATCCTTACAGAAGACTAATCTCCTCCAAAACGTGATCACTTCATCGAATCGAACGCGTTCGAACACCGGTTCGAAATACTTGATGACCATATCTTCCCTTTCCATCGTCAGACACGAATGATTCTCGTGATCGAAGTCTAGATGATCCCGACATCTGACGCATCATTCTAACAAGAGGCGACCTAGTTGTTCGTTCACGCAGAATGCGTAGGCTCTCATCAGCATTTTTAAAAGAAACCTTGCTCTAATAGTCTGGGAAGCGTTCATGATTTACGTATTTTTTATTATCTATTCGATTTGATATTTATTTTTTTAAATAACTATTTTTTTTTTTTTCTCCTATATATATATATCACTTTTTTATTTCCTCGCCTCAAAACCGATTCTATCACTATTCGCCCCACAAAACTCTCGAGGTGAATCGGTAAATCATTTTTGCCGATCAAATCGCACCCTAGACCGTCTGAAATGCGATCGCGAATGTGGTGGTCCAGAACCCGCAAACCCCCCTTTTTCCATGTACCGGAGGCCCAAATCGGTCTTAAAACAAATTTTTTAAAAATCCTCGATGAGTAACTGCCTTTACGCTCACTTTTCACCGTTGGCCAATGTCGAAAAAACGTGTTGAGGTTGATTTTTCCTGGTCTAGAATCTGCAAATGGGTTTTGCCGATCGGATCGCACTTTTAACGTTCGAACACCCATTGGCGAACGTAGGTGGTCCAGAATCCGCAAACTGCTTTTTGATGCTGGTCCGGAATCCGCAAAGCGTTTTTTGCTCACGTTCACCAACGATGGATCGGTGGTCTGATCCGTGATGGGAACGTAGAGAAAAATTTTTAATGTACATTTTCTTAAAAATTTCGTACATTTTTCACTTTTTGAGCGACGTGTCGAATCTACGCATTCGCCAACGGGTGTTTGAACGGGAAAAGTGCAATCTGTGGGCCTCAAAACAATTGCGGATTGTGGACCACCATGAAAAAACGACATTTTTGTACACGTGTACACAATTTAACACTGAATCCCTATGGCGGTACACGTACATGTACGTGTACGTGTACTTGTACAGAACATGTACAAAGTGGTCTGGAATCCGCCTTTATTACCTACTCCTGTCATGAAATGCGCACAAATAGCACGTTGATCTGCGTGTTAATCTTCGCGTTAGGACAATAGTAAGGCTATCAAATTCTGTACATACGACCTGTGCACAAACAATGTTTCAGCCAATGGTCCTCAGGGTAACCCGGAGGTCCATTGGCAGAAACATTGCCTGTGTTTGCTTTGAGTAACCTGGAGAACCGGCCGTGCTTCGGATGCCATTCTATATGGCAATTGCGCACAATTCCTATGCGTAATTAAGCCTAGATAAGCGCACAGTTCGTGACAGAACTTCTAGTTTTAACTATATAGGAATTGAGTTACGCTAATGGTGCAATTTGACAAAGACAAAAGTGCACTTACTTACTCAGCGCGCTATTATGTCAAAATAGTGCCCAATACACTGCCAGGACTTCTAGTTTCAAATGTAGTCGGCCATAAAAAAAACAAACAAAACTTTAAACAATTAAACAAACAACAATGCTGAAAAAGTACCGTTGAGAGCTAACATCATAGGAAAGTGAGCAAGGAGAATCGCGGAGTGGGCTGGGTCCGCTCACGCACGGTCCGATTCTTCGAAATACAGTTACAGATAATGTGCGAGCAAACAGAAAGTGTTTGTCTGTCATTTGGAGAAAATTATTGCTTGTATGGCGATAATTTTGCTATCTTGTGAGTTAAAACCAAACTAAAACAAAACCAAACCAAATGTTTTGGAGTTTGTCATCAATAAATATGAAAATATTCAAATCCACGAATGAAACCATTTAACCTATAATTTAGACTGAAAAGTTACAGGCAGAAATTTACCATGTCTTGGTAAACTTTTTACAAAAATTTTGAATAAACGGCTAAACGATTACGTTGAACTAAACAATTTGCTTGGTGAAACACAGACTGGATTTAGGAAAGGCTACTCTACCCTAGACAATATTATGTCCTGATACTTTATCTCAGAAATAACAAAACTTCTCTGAAAAAAACAGTATTGTACATTCATCAATTTTCAACAAGCATTTGACACCATTTGACGGGTAGGTCTGTAGAAAAAACTATTGGCATTGGAGGTCGACGGGAAAATCCTGAGGACTATAATAAACATGTATAAAGGAATTAAATCCAAAGTAAAAGTTGAAAACGAACTATCTGAGAATGTTTACCCCACGGTGGGCGTTAGGCAAGAGGGAAATTTATCACCCTTACTTTTCTCTATATATGTTAGCGATTTAGAATCATTTCTATCCACGAATACCACCAAAGGTCTCTCCAATATAGAAATCCAAATAGCAGAAGAAACATCAGTCTATATTAAATTGCTCATTCTCCTCTATGCCGATGATACCGTGCTTTTAGCTGAGACAAGTTCTAATATGCAACGAACCCTGGACAAGTTTTCAGGTTATTGTTCCCAATAGAAACTAGTAATTAACCCCAAGAAATCAAAAGTAATGGTCATAAGCGGAAGGCGACCTTCACATCAGTTCGTAATACAAGGCGAACAACTAGACATAGTCAATGACTATAAGTATTTAGGCGTGGTCATCAACAGGAACGGTTCCTTCTTTAAGGCCAAGAAAGACCTGGTGGAAAGGGCTACAAAGGCGATGTACTCTGTGATCAGAACAATAAGACACTTCTCTCTTCCGTTTGATATTCAGTTAGACCTTTTTCATAAAATAATCCAACCGATCTTGCTGTACGGCTGTGAGGTGTGGGGGTTTCAAAATATACTATCAATGGAAAGGTTCCAACATAAATTTTTAAAATTTATTCTGAAACCAAAGCCAAGAACGCCACCCATATTTATTTGCGGTGAATTGGGGACGACTCCAATACAGATTGAAATAAAATGTCCAATTATTAGTTACTGGTGTAGATTAACAAATAGCCCCGACACAAAAAATAATCTTATCCTTTACAATCATTTAAATGTGTTAATGACTAATAATAAACACTGCTGCCAGTGACTTCTAAATGTTAAGAATATCCTAGACACAAGCGGGTTATCCAACGTTTGGTATTCTCAAAACTGTAGAAACTCAAGATTTTGGGTAGCTGAAGTTAAGAATATCCTGATTGACCAGTTCCGTCAAGAGTGGTGGTCAAGCGTTACCAGGTCGACATTGTACGATAATTACAGGTTACTCGATCACAGCTTAGAAATGGAATTTTATATATCCCGTCTGCCATTAACAGATGTCTTTACCCTTGTTAAATTTATCACATCTTATCATCACCTGCCGATTAACACAGGTGGATGGAAAAATATCCCAAGACAAGACTGCATTTGTAAGCTTTGCCCAATAGGAAAGGTTGGGGACGAGTATCACTACGTTATGGAATGCCAAAGGTTATACGATGAAAGAAAAATGTACTTACCCTCCTTTACGCATAAACGTCCTTCGGCTTTTAAACACAGAGAGCTCTTCTGAAGTAAAAATATTACAGTCCTTTATAAATTATGCCAATTTATTAGAGTTGTTAATGTTATGACAAGATGAGCATTATACATAAAATGCACGAATCCACCAGTCTTTTCCCCGTTGATATCTCAGTTTTAATTTTGGTGATATGCACAGTATAAAACCCACCCAACCCCAGTCAGAAATCTGAGGGGACACGTTAATTGTGAATATCAAATTTTCTCTTCCCGGTCTGCAGCGGACATAGGGTATATGAGACATAGTACCTGCGTACCTACCTTATCGTGATATGTTGAACATGGTTCCCTTTAAAGCATCCTTGTTTTCGTCTAATTTTCTTCTCCCAAGGGTGTTTGAGCGAGGGGTGTTCCATTTCAAACTAACGTTTAAATCTGACAGTTGTTAGATTATAGGTAACTATAAAGTATCTCTAAGTTATGATCAATTTAGGGTGAATTTTAAATCGAGTAGAGGTACATTGGGGGGTTTCTACATTCTTGTGGCTCACCATATCGTCGGATGGGGGCTAGAGTGTTCTATGTCACAGTTGGACATCGATCACTCTAGTGACCAAGCGATGCTATGTCGAGAAGTGAAATGCTGAATAGCTCTACTCGCGGACGTGGTCGTGCCACTGGAGTCGACACAGTGAGTCGACTCCTGCGACATCCTGCAACTGTGGTTTCAGGCTGGAAGAGGTTTCAGTTTCTGGAGATGTTCTGATATTTTATCGATTTCTGTTGGAGTGGGTTTTATACTGGGGATGAGTCTTGCTGCCTTTTGACATATCCTACTTCTATTTATACTTAGTAATATATAACAATTTATACTGACTGCTATACAATATACTTTAATGTACACACAAATATATACCTCTCACACTGCTTATGCGGTCAAGGAGAGTGAATAAAGATTTGATTTGATTTGATTATACAAAAAGCCAAAGGTGCAGGGGGGGGGGGGGGGCACTAAAAATTTGCAAGACGTGGCGTCCTATATTTATTCGGCTCCTTTTTATACCCACTACGTGCAAATTTTTTCTACTACCGTTCTCAGACACCCCCCCCCCCCCACTCTCCCATTAAAATCCAAAATAAACTTACCCTAATTGCCCACGCGGGGGCACGATGACGCTGTGTGCTGAGACGTACTGCACGCCGAGGTGCACATGTCTTCAGCCAATCTAACCCTGTCTGTGCTGTGTAGTACGCAGTACCGCTGTGCAGTGTGTAGCACAGTCGTGGGTTATGATGTTGAAGAGCTGACAGCTGCTCGTCGTTGCTCGGTGGTTCTCTCTGGGTACTCTGGCTTCATCCACCCGTAAACCTGTCACCGACCCGATATGACCCTGGTTGTTAAAGTGTCGTTAAACACCAATAAGTAAATAAATAAATCAATCAATCAATTAATAAATAAATAACTTGGGTTGAATTTAGTGCATCAGAGAGAATTTTCCCAAAATATTGTCTGCACATTTTCTACATTTCGAACAAGACACCCACCCCCTACTAACGTGTGACATTTTCCCAGATTAAGCCCAATATTCTCACATATAAAGCCTCCTGATTTTGTATTTATGCTAAGAGTGTGATGTACAACATCATCTTTAAGGTTTGAAACACAAATGATGGTTTCTATTAGCTGATATATTGATATATTTTTAAAAAATTTAAAAAAATGCACAAGTTGGAAATGCACATTTTTGGCGCACTCAAGAGACACACCTACCCCCACGTCACGTCTTGCAAACTTTTGGTGCCCCCCCCCCCCCCCCACCCCCTGAAGGCTGGAGGAAATACTAAGTTATGCACTACGTGGAGAGTGTATAATCACTAAATTACCCGCGGAGTGGAGATTCCATCTAAGCAATAATTACGAATTTGTTGCACAGCATAACATTCACAAGCAAAGTTCCAGCCAATGTACCACCGGGTTAAACCCGGAGGTCCATTGGCTGAAACACTGCTTGTGTTTTTGTTCATATGTACAGAATTTGAAAGTGATACTTTGTGTGATAACTCCACTCTGCGAACTGTTGCTGAACAATTCTATGTTATTACTTGTTCATTTTATGCGTGTTATTATTACACAGGAGTTAATTTTGGTAGAAAATAGGTATTAGAAAAAACGATTTTCTCGAGTAATACGCCCGGAATTCTTTATAGGCTGTTGTGGATTCTTTGCTTGCATTGTTTATTTATTTAAACACACTTTCGTTGGACAGGGTCAACTCGTGTTGGACAGTTTTACGGGTGGAGAAAGCTGGAGTATCTGGAGAAAACCACTCAGCAGTAGCGAGTAACTGTGAGATTCCTCAACGTACTAACTCAACAGAGGCAGGATAAACATTGGTTGAAGACAAGTGCCCCATCGTCGTACTGTACGCCTTCGTATTCGGAACCACGTGGGCAATCGCGATTAAGTGCCTTGTCCAACGACACAAAGCAGTTACCATGGCGGGGATCGATCGAACCGGAGACTTTTCCGTTTGGAGTCTAATGCCATAACCTCTGGGCCATCGCGCTCCCTGCTTGCATTATAAATAGCTCCAGATTAGTTTTGATATTATTTCTATATCATTTCAGTGACTGAGTAATCAGGAAGCCAACGAGGGTTTTATTTACACTACCCCGTACAAAAGGTTTGACCCTCCAATCCATCCATATCAGCAATAGGTCGCAAAAGGCAATTTTTCAAGTTTCACATTCCTGATGTTCAGAGAACAGAAGCCCCCAAAAATCTCACCCCACCCCCTCCAAAGAATTGGCTTTATTGATACTTCCGCTAACATCGTCGATTTTTGGCTGAATTGCTGCCACCAGCCACCACGTTCTTGGATCGTAATCCACAACTTAGGAAATGATATTATCTGGCGTTTCCGTGTAACAAGGGGTTTTATGATGGGGGGCAAAAATCCCTCCAAATTCCCCAAAATGTGGTTTATTTACATACATACATATATTTACATACAACATACATTGCTAAATTTTAGCTGAATGACAGCTACAATCTTCCTGGGTCATAAATCATAAATTAACCCTTTGGACCCTGATGTTATGTTTCATGACAGTTCAGGGAGCCATCAACTGGAAAACGCCAGCAGGGCTGTTAGGTGCAACTCGCAGCTCGCGGCTTGACCCTGCCCCGAATGACTCGTAAAAATCACACCGCAAATCACACTACACTTGCGCACCCTTTGACAACATCGACTCCAGAACAAATACAAACATATACATCCAGCCACACACGAGGGGATACGGATAAGCAATGGCGACTAGCAAGCACTGTTTTTAGGGAGTGGGTGTGGTCAACACAGTATAAACTCTGTTGACCACACCACCCCTAAAAACAGATGCAAGCATGGCCGGGAGGGAGGGTGCTTGTGGTAGAACCCAGCCTAACCGATTCACAAGATAAATAAATCAATCAATCAATCAATCGATAAATCAATCAATCGATAAATCAATCAATCGATAAATCGATCAATCGATAAATCAATCAATCGATAAATCAATTAATTAATTAATTTAGTTAGTTAGTCTTTAACCCTTTACCTAACGTAACGGCCAAAACCGGCCAGCGCTATTCTAAAAAATCACCAATTAATTTTCATTATTTTTTTCATTTTTTGTCTCAAAAACATAGGTTATGACCCCTCGTTGGAACGAGCTCGTCGAGCTCGTTCCAACGAGGGGTCATAACCTATGTTTTTGAGACAAAAAATGAAAAAAAATAGTTATTCAAGAATTATTTTTGCAAGTGTCGTCTGCTTTTCACGTTAGGTAAAGGGTTAAATAAGCACAATGATCTTAACTCTGTGGAGAGACAGTATTGAACAGTCAAGGATACTGACATTCTAAACGGCTGTATCTCAAAACGTCGCAAAAATGGAAATCTGTACCGGTGTATTTACACAAGAGAACAATAGGCTTAAGACTATAGTCTATATCTAATTAGGATCGGGTATTTTGCGGGAAGGGTCTACAACCGTGGGGAATAACCATAGGTGTCAGCTGTGTAATTCTCACTGACGTTGGAATGATTTGTAAAGCTCAATTTTTACTTTTGATTATCTTCAAAAAATTGATATGGATGTGAATGACTTGTACGTATGTACAGTACGTGGGGAGTGTATTATCACTAAATCATCTTCAGAGCGACGATTCCATCCAAGAGATAATTGCAAATTTGTTGCAAAGCATAACCACCCTGGTCATCCTATAATATCCGCTGCGGGCAGTAAAACTCCGCTGCGGGCGTCAATAACGCCCGCATCGGGTTTTAGTTTTTTTACTTTAATTGGTTATAAAATTAGCAATTATGGACCAGTGTGTCTTTGATAACAATCTATATGCGAGTTTCGAAAGGAATCAACAAGAATTCCAAACTAGTTACCCGAAAAGACGTCTTTCTGACCATATATCGCAGAAATTATAATGTAATCCCCGAAGCGAGCATGCAGTAAACCACGCACCGGGCTGCGCCGTGCCCGTCACGGGTTTTACAAAAACAGCGGGGAGTGTCACAATAAATCGTAGGTATGTTCTTACTTAAATACGGCACGGTTTGTTATGAAGTAAGATTTAGTTTCCTAAAATGTCTTTATCAATGGAGCGCTGTCCAATTGTCTAAATCCATAACACACAACTCGATTTCGTGACGAAAATACACTGCACTGAGATACAGAATGCATATTATCACCATCCATTTAGTTTTGTAACCAAAATGGAACCTTCTTCAACAAACTATTGAAATGCTGTAGATGCTGAATTCATCAGTCAATAATGTTAACTCGGAATTCGTTCAGAGAAAAACGTATTCATCACAAAATTCCCCGTACAACGGACTAGCTTATCGTCAAAAGGCTGCCCGCACCGGGTTTTACATGATATTTGCCCGATGCAGGTTTTACAGGATGTCCAGCGTCATAACAAGCACGAACAAAGTTCCAGCCAATGGACCCCCGAGTCATACCCGGAGGTCCATTGGCTGAAACATTGCTTGTATTTTTGTCCACGTGTACAAAATTTTAAAGTGATACTTTGAGTGATAACTCTACTCCCCGGGTGATTTAGTTACAATCCACTCTCCACGTACTGTATAAATCTTACACAACTCAGTAAACTCTGTTCACTGTGCACAGAAAACCCACCGTCTGTATCTCTGATTGATCTCTGAACGCAGAAACATCTCACGAGTGACCACTAATTAGATATACACTTTAATTACTTTCAACACAAACTTACCGAGGTGTGAAGTTTAGTTTTTCGACGTTTTGAGAGCACACTATTCTAAACACCCATAAGTAAATTTTGAAAAGAATAAAAAAAGAGAGAAAAAACCGAAGGATAACGTTGGAAACTTCGACTGCAGGCTTTGTTATATTTTTTTGATATTTTCACCATCTGTACCACGTAACGGGTGTTTATTTGTGAAATAAAGTATTGATTGATTGAAATGTTGGACAGTTAAGAAGCCACGGTTTAATATTACGAGATTTGTTAATAACTTGGGGGCGCGGTGGCGTTGCGGTAACCTGTTCTCGTCAGATCACCGAAGTTAAGCAACGTCGAGCCCGGTTAATCCTCGTATGGGTGACCGTCTGAGTGATCGATTCGGACTCCCGCGCTGTGTCCTTGGGCAAGCCACTTAGCCTCCATTGTCCACATGGGGGCACGATGACGCCGTGCACTAAGGCGTACTGCACGTCGATGGTGCGCATGTCTTCAACCAATCTAACCCTGCATGTGCTGCAATGCGGAGTTACGCTGTTGGGGAGCTGGCAGCTGCTCGTCGTTGCTCGGTGGTTCTCTCCGGGTTCTCCGGCTTCCTTCACCCGTAAAACTGTCACGGTCATGATTAGCCATTTGTGCATAAGTACGTGACCTTAAACACCAATAAATAAATAATTGTTAATCACTTAAAACTGTTTGATGTCATTTCGGAATTTTCATTTACGGTTAGTTATCTAGCCACGTAATTGTGCAAAAATTCGGGCAAACATGGTAGCCGGTGTGAGAAGATTCGCGTACAACCATGTTTCGGCGGCCATTTTTTACGCCAACTTCAATTCCTCAAAATGCCCAAAGGTTATAAAGTGGCATCATTCAGAATCAGATTCAGCATATAGAGATACATTAGAATCGACCAAAATACTTTACGTCCATAATCAAGTTAATCCCTAAAATCGACCTTTGGAACATTTCATTGCTTTAAAAACTACTCAGCAGTCAGCAGATCAAGAGTTAATTCTTTACCAAACAAACAGGATGCATCAATCTGCGTAATATACAAAGTGAGCAGTTCAGGGTTCTTACAGGCAAGAACTAATTTATTTATTTATTTAAAATCGATCAGCGCAATTCTCAAAATCGCCAATTAATTTTCATTATTTTTTTTCATTTTTTGTCCCCTCGAGCTCGTTCCAATGAGGGGTCATAACCTATGTTTTTGAGACAAAAAATGAAAAAAATTAGTTATTCAAGAATTTCTTTTTCAAGTGTCGTCTGCTTTTCTTGTTAGGTAAAGGGTTAAAAGTTCTCTTGATTTCCATTTTAGGCAGTGAAATTTAGTTTTCCGACCTTCGATCTGCAATAACGTTTAATATTTTACGGCAATTTTTTATTAAACTGCACAATGTTTGAGGTAATCTTTTTCTCTTGTCTCCAGATGGGGTGGGGTAACGCCTGTCGGAGCTGACCTCTTTATCTCCAGTATCTGACATAGGATTTTTAATTTTTTTTCAACTTGTCATTCTGGACCATGAGTACTAAAAGTTCACTTTGACCTAGTTCGAAAATAGCGTGATGGTATTAAAAATGTTCCGTCAATATAAATACACAAGGCTCGATTTTAAGTATTCTTTTTCTCGTATTGAGCTGTCGAAAGTGACGTTAACCCCCAACAAACATTACTAGTCACACAGTTTGTTGGTGGCCTAATATGGTATATATGGTGTCAGTTAATTCCATATTGGACTCGAGCGATATGGAATTAACTGACACCATATATACCATATTAGGCCACCAACAAACTGTGTAACGAATATATCTTACCGACTGCTGCATCGATGCACAGAACTAGGCCTAATAACAACAGAGATCAAAATTAAATGAGAGAATTCTCACAATGTGTTCACGTGTCTTTGCCTTGTTACAATTTATTGGAGAGTGCCTACATGCACTCTCCCATAAATTGTAACAAGGCAAATTCATACATACCAAACAGCTTCATTTCGAAGTTAACATGACGCACATCCACAGAATATGAAGCCTTTTAAGTTGGCTAACCTGCACTTCAGACTAAATATGGTCTTCCAACACTCAATCTTTCAACTTGAAGCGTTTATCGGCTACCGCCATTTTGAATAATCAATGAACAAAGGGGAGATAACCTATAGCTGTCAGCGTATATTGATGTTGACAGGCAGTATATGGTTTTATATGCAGTCTGCAAGTGACGTCTTTGAACCAATGAAATTCCCAGATACTTGTAGGAGGATATATAAATATATTTCCCGTATCTGATATTTTTGTAGGGCTACGTTACGTAGTTTGGGGCGCAGGAGTGTCAACAAAGGTGTGAAGCTGGTGGGGGGAATCAAAATTTGAAATGACGTTAATCGGAAAATCCAAAATACGTTGTTATTTTGGGGTTTTTTTGTTGAGCTCCACAACATACTAAAATTTCATGAAAATCGGATTAATTTTTGTAATGTTGGTGTGAGAAGGGGGAGCCGAAAAATCGACAAGAGGTATTGAGAATTTCTAGGGTTGCTACCACATTTTCGATTTGTTTTTTGTTGTAGGCGGGATATCCAAAGTTTGAAATCGGCATATTAATACAGGCATTGGTATTAACAGTTTTAAAAAAACACATAAACTGGACGCTGTGTTGGATAAAGGTGCGATATCAAAATCTGAAGGAACCGTGAGAACTAGAAGTCAAGAGGAGTTTTAGTGTACCAAATTTCAAGCCGATCGGTTCAGTGATAAACTCTACAGCGTGGCTGACTAAAAACATGCTTACGATTGCTGTAAGTCACTTCTACTTCGTTAAAATGTGTATTTTGTAGTTAACATTATTCGTGGTCTGTTGCAGGGAGGTGGGGGGGGGGGGGTGGGGGGGGGGGGCAACAGATTTACAATGTATTAGTGAGACAAGAATTGTAGATAAAGGAATCTTCTGAGAAGCATTCATTCTAAAGGACCTCTTGAGCATAACCCGGACGTCTATCAGTGGGCACTTAGCATGTGCTTTTCAAACTAATTTTAACCCCTTGCATGCTACTAGGTGATATTCATGCTGATGACAGGAAATCTCTTGTCACCAAAATAAGTACAATTTTAACCAATATAGGTGCTACACACGCTTCAAATGCCTGGTATTTTCTCTCAGAGCAATAAATTTTGCAAAATATTCTTGGGGTGGGATTAGTCCTAAATAGATTCTCTGATCGTTGTCCCCTACTCCCACTTCCCCAAGGGAAGTTGAAGGCGAGGCGACAACCGGAGGGTCCTAGTTAGAACTAAGGGAGGCCCCGAAATCCCACATAACGGTCTTTCAAATATCATCTCCCCCACCCCCACCCCCCAAAAAGCTGGCTAAGGCACCCATATTATAGAATTATGGCTAGGCGCCTGCTCGGCGGATTAAGGTGAGGCGACAACCGGAGGGTCCTAGTTAGAACTAAGGGAGGCCCCGAAATCCCCCATAACGGTCTTTCAAATATCATCTCTCCCCACCCCTACCCCCACCCCCCAAAAAAGCTGGCTATTAAGGCACCCATATTATAGAATTATGGCTAGGCGCCTGCTCGGCGGGTTAAGCGTTAGCTTTGCAACAACCTAAGAGAAGAAGTCTGTATTTCAATGATATTCTCTCGCTTTCATCTGAGGAATCTGTCCTCTATCGCACACCAACCATTTGAGGCTGCGGTTGCGATCGGGATAGGCCTCCGAGCCACACTCGGGATCCTCGATTTGCAGAATATATATTCTTCTGCTTGAAAGTCATATAATTACTTGCCCTGTTATTGGCATTTACATTTTGTATTAACCCTTTGAGACTTTGATTATCCTGACGTTGAAACGTCACCGGGAATTCAGTTTATTACACACCCGTAACTGTATTTGTCACGATCACATGGATTTTAGGGGCATGCGGTAATTTTAACCAGAAAGCTCTAGTGCAATCCGATAAAAAGTACCCTTCGCGTGCACAAGTTCTCTCGTTAGACTGGTTCTTATAGTTTGCAGCGTTCAGTGGAATATAACCAATGAGAACCATCGGCTATATTTATCTGTCGGAATTACCGATTCTCATCACAAAATGTTTGATGCACAACTATGCAAAAAACTGTTGAAAGTCATGAAAAACACATGATCTCTGCCAAGAAATTGAACAGTGAAACTCAACCTTTGCTTTCGTTATGAAAATCGAGGAAAACTTAATTAATTATAGTGCAAAAAAGTCCAATTGGGTTCGATATTGCGGCCAGCCACTAGTACAGTTCCAAAAAAACTTTGTTACAATGTTGCCCTCATCGCTGCGTCACGGAGTATAGAATCAACCTAACCTCCCTGGCTGCGTGCTGCCGGCGAGTAGACACGGGGCCTACCGTGTAATTGTAATCTTATTCGATTCACACTTCGGCAATGAAGCAGCACGTTTGCCAACGCAAACATACTTTGAAAAGCATATTATTACTACTTTGCAGGGCGTTCCCTAGTGTATTAACGCTGTTATGCCGAGCGTTCAAAGTAAATAATACATGGCAATCTCCTAAGTTCCGGGCCGCGGGCCGATAATGAAAATAATCGCCCTCTGGCATCATTGTTACATCACGTGATCACCGCTTGTTCTCGATCGGCAAGGAGCTGAATCGAAACGACGATACCAGGGAAATGATTCATAAACGACCGAACTTTTCTTACCAATGGCTAGATTGTTGTTATTAGGTAAGTAATCCAGATTATTTTTATTATGAAGCAATTGTAAGAAGCCGTCATTGCCGAAAAATTACATCACTTTCCTAATTTCGACGTTCATGCACTCAATTTGTGACACGGGAATTCCCCCAAATTGTCGCCCCTGATCTCTCCGATGCGCATTTGTAAACAAACAAATGGTAATAATAGTAATAACATTATTTTTGCGAGCATTATGGTATATTAGCGGCCCTGCAGAAATTATTAACAGCCCTCGGGCCAATTAGCGGCCCTCGACTTCGTCTCGGGCCGCTAATAAGCCCTTGGGCTGTTAATAATTTCTGCAGGGCCGCTAATATACCATAATGCCCTCAAAAATCATGTTATTGTTATATTAAGGTGAAGTTGTCCTCAGGAAGCAAGACTAAATGAATCTTGAATACTGGTTAACAATAACATGAAGCGGAAAAACAGACGACGACACGCCGACAGCGCCTGGAGATGTTTGTTTGACAGCTAGAACATGCAGTTACTAATTAACTATCTCCAATTCCACCCTTACTAGATGACCACCCCCCTCCACCCCTGCCCCACTCTAGCTGAATAAAGAAAATACATTCGAAAGAATGAAAAGCCTGGTTTTATAAGAAAAACTCGGTATTTTACATTTGTGCAACCAATGCGTTTTACGTGCTAGTGGCAGTAGTGCCACTAGTAGTGGGTGTTGGGGCAACACTGCCAACAGGTTTATTTTATTTTATTTTTTTTTGTGGAGGCAGGGTGGAAGGGCTTTTTTAGGGGGATATAGTATTGCTAAAATATGACTTTCTGGAGATTGTACTGGGGAAATTAAAAAATGTTACCAGCTACCCACTACAGAAATTCTGAAAAATCTCGAGTAGGGTGGGAATGAGACCATGAAGAGGGAAGGAGTGGTAACTGGTAAATACATGTGGTCTGATGAATGCAATATATTGTCAGTTTTATGAGATGATTCCCTGAAATTCAAAAATAATTATTAGAATATTTAAAACATAGACAATATTTTCCAGACACAGATTGATGTGTATTTTTAAATTACTAATTTCGGATTTTTGCTAGTATTTCTGTTTTATACAAGGATATTTCTTATTTTGCTTTAATTCTCAGCATCAAAACTTAAATCGAATGCCACCTATGTGACTTAGTTACATGGGTGCATGAGATGGGGAGGGGGTTGAGGCACTCTCACCCCCTTCACCAATAAGCAGTTAATTTTGCAGTTTTCATTGAAAAGGACTGGTATTTTCGGAACAGAGTGTTCAGAGGGAGGGGTTATTTTTATAATATTGGCAAATATCAGGGCAGTGGGAAGAGCATTTTCATAGGCAAATTCGAGGCAAGGGCCTGCATTTTGATTTTGAAACAAAAGTTCTGGGCAGTTTGATTGGTCAGCCCCCATCCCCAAGAAAGTGTTCTCCAAAAGCCTATCATTTTAGCCACATTCTATCAGTCCTCTTTAAAACTACTTACTAAATGCAAATTCAGAATACCAAATTCCAAATTTAAGACACTGATAAGATATTGGAGCAGACACATAAAAAAATATTTTGTTTTGAACCAGATACCAAGAAAAAAATATTGACAGAACCGTTCAGATAACAAACTGGTGAAATATAGTACTACTAGTACAAAATAATGTAAACATTAATCAATCTTTGAAAATATTATTAACCAAAATAGGTTGGAGCTTACTGGTGAGAACCCCCCCCCCCCCACCCCCACCCCCCCCCCCCCCCCCCACTTATTTCTCTTTCAGCCTCTGACTAAGACTGTTGGATACTCATTTTGTGAGCTTTCAAGAAAATGCTGTCAGGTTATAGATGGGTGGGGGGGGGGGGGTAAAAAAGGTGTACAAACTAAATTACTTGTGCGGTGGAGACAAGACATGACATTTTCTTGCAGTTATCATGCAATATATTTCTCCCTTTGTATATCTGTGTACTGTAGTATTATGTGGAGAGCCTAAAGCTTTTATTTGTAAGTGCGGCCCATTTCAAACAAAGGTTATCAAGACTTGAGGTGAAATAAAAAGAAGGCTAAATTTCAAGTCAGAAACTTTATAATGTTGAAAAATAAAGTGCAAACTTACCAAGACTGCAGAGTTCACTCAGAGTCAGAATGGAATCTCAAACTGCCTCACTGCCCTCAGGCTCAGTTACTCCAAACGATCGAATGACTGCCCCAGTAGGTTAATTATTGCGCAAAATGTCTTTTCTCGTCCAGTGTTTACGTTTGTTACAGTGCAGAACAGAAATGACCAATGTACAGTCCACATGCGATAGCCTTGTGGCAGTAGTGCATGTATCGTCAAGCCGAGTTCAAACTTGTATTTTTAAATTTAATATCAGTTTAAAAAGCACGAAATTTAAACATATACATTTTCCATGTACATTTTCCATCCTCCAGATATAATGATGCCTGCACACACAATTTTGAAAACACATTTGAGACCTCATAATTTGTGACGTCTGATATGCTGAACGCAATCGTTTGAGTTTTGAGTGTTCGGATCGACATTTTTTGCGAATAAAATGAATCAACAGCGATTCTACAGATGGCAAGGTCAAAGACTTAAGACTGGTTCTCTGACAAAATTGCCTGTTTCTCTCTAAAATTCTTTAAACCGTTCAAATTGTCGACTATTTAATTAAATTAGCGATTAATTATAGTAAATTATTTTTCATGGTTGGGTGTGTAATAAACACAGAACCACACTTATGTTTGAATGGGTTAACGATTACTGGACTCGAGCGTGTGGCGCTGGTATAACCACTCGAGCCTACCAGCTCTCGTGGTATCCCTGCGCCACTCGCTCTCGTCCAGTAATCGTTAACCCATTCAAACATAAGTGTGGTTCTGTATATTTTTCCTCAGCGTTTTTTTTTTTAAAAATGCGACGTCAAACGTCGGAAAGTACAAATAGCAAGATATTTTTCAGATTTAGTGATTATCTGAGTGATGGTTAGGCCTAGATTATTTTGCGTGGTTTGAATTTGTTATTCAAAAATTGTTTTATTAAAAATCATTGGAGAGTGCCCACAGGCACTCTCCAATAATTTGTGATAAAACAAATTTATTTTGACAAAATATTTGT
This sequence comes from Pictodentalium vernedei, assembly GCA_031216915.1. Lineage (NCBI taxonomy): Eukaryota > Metazoa > Mollusca > Scaphopoda > Dentaliida > Dentaliidae > Pictodentalium > Pictodentalium vernedei. The sequence goes on along the minus strand of CM062288.1, from coordinate 192,389,308 downwards.
GTTTCACTGAGTAAGAGGTCTTGACAGCAGGATTATATTAGTATTTCAAGTTGCGATAACATTTGGCTCAGCGGTTGACACTGAGCACTATTTGGGAGAAAATAGGAACTGAGGTTAAAACTTTAAAAAATCGAAAAATAATAACAAAACAAATGACCACAAAGTATCAACGCGCCATTTGATTTCGCACGTCATAAGAGGTACAAAAGTTTTTTGTCGCGCTGGAGATTGCGAGCAATGAATGTAGTTAGAGTATTTTTTACTTTCCTGTTGATAGTGTTTGCTACTCTGTCATGGTCTACCATGAAGAGTGGCGCATTTATTTATTTATTTATTTATTTATTTATTTATTTATTTATTTATTTATTGGTTTTAACGACAATTTCGACAGCCAGTCTCACCTCGTGTGACAGTTTTACAGGTGGAGGAAGCCGAATTACCCGGAGTGAACCACCGAGCAACCGCGAGCAACTGTAAGACTCCCCAGCGTACTAACTCCTCGCAAGCAGGGTTAATATTGGTTGAAGACAAGTGCACCATTGACGTGCAGTATGCCTTAGCACACATCGCCACTGTGTCCCCACGTGGGCAATCGGGCTGAAATCCCTTGCCCAAGGACACAACGCAGTTACCACTGACAGTGATCGAACCGTGGATCTTTCGGTTTGAAGTTCAATGCCGTACCCACCGATCCACTGCGCCCCAGTAGGGTGGTGTAGTACTTACACGAAGGAGGGATTGGTGTACTGCACTTTGCTATGGTGTTCCCCTTGAGAGTGCTGGTTTTAATTTAATTTTAGTCACTCTGCTATGGATTCCCCTGGAGAGGGAAGGTTTTAACATTTGGCGCAGCTACGGTAATCCCTTAGTGAACAGTACACAGCTACGGATCACCCTGGTAAGCAATGGTAGTGGTTTTAAAGAATACTGGTGTGTGCCCGGTACTCGAATATAGGTACACAGTTATACACGTAATTGTTGCTCGACAGCTCCTGTGCGTTTTTCTTGCGGCCCTTTATTTTCGAATACACAGAGGATATCTACGCTATTTTAGTGAATATCGGGAATTATCATATGACTCGTCCATTTTGTTCACTTTAAAACATTTGATATTTTGCTTTCATATTAATCAGTGATAAATAAAGCCTTCCGTCGATTTCATAGGTCAATTTCAAAACCAGACAATTTGATTGGCTGAACAAAATACAACTGGGCCATATTTTCATAATTTGCATAATTGGGGTTGAAAGATTTCATTGGTCAATTTCAAATATGGACAGTTTGATTGGCTGAACAAAATACAACTGGGTCACATTTGCATAATTTGAGTAGGGAGAATTTACGTTATCTGTCCTATTTAGGTTGGGTTATATTGCGTTAACCCTTTACCTAACATAACGACCAAAACCGTCCAGTGCTATACGAAAAATGTCCATCTTTTGCTTCCAAAACATAGGTTATGACCCCTCATTGGAACGAGCGCATTGAGCTCGTTCCAATGAGGGGTCATAACCTTTGTTTTGGAAGCACAAAATAAAAATTTTTAGTTATATGATGATGTTTTTTCCAAGTGTCGTCTGCAACACACGTTAGGTAAAGGGTTAAAAAGTCATACTAAGTCGTTAATTTGTGCATATGTGTGTCATATGATAAACAGAATATGAAATAATATCTCATATAATATTTATGAAACTCGTCCGAATTTTCTGTTTGGGCTCGCCATAACGAAAAATTCTTAGACTCGTTTCATAAATATTATATGAGAAAAACACTCATTCCATATCCTCTATTTATTTCATGAGTGTGGGCCTGAATGTTTTATTTTTCACGAGCGTGGTATGCGCGAGTGAAAGATATAGTACGTTCAGGTCCACACGAATAAGATAATTCCCGATATTCACTAAAATGGCGTAGATTTTCTTTTTATTATATGCTACGGGACATTTTACTGTGCAATATTCATCCCAATTCGACTGCAAACAGTTTCAAGACAATAAAAAAATCTGGTCGTTCCTTCAAGGCGACGTTAAGCGCCGAAGCGTGACGTCATTAAGGAAGCTACTGAAGAAATTCACCGCGTGTACCTGAAAATGTTATTTTTCACTCGCGCAAGCGCTCGTCAAAAATAATACGTTCAGGTCCACACTCATATGATAATTCCAGATATTAACTAACATAGAGTAGACTTCTTTTTTTATTAAGTCCTACGAGACATTTTATTACGCAATATTCAGGTGCTGCTCCACAGTTTTCCAGGCTTTTCCAAATATGACATGCCATACACTCACTTCAAATGCAAATATTCTGTAACTTAGCTATCTACCCCATTACATGTATTACACTTCCCAAATCCACAAAAAAACATATAACACTATCTGACTAAGTAGAAATAAACAATCTGAATGTGGGTGGAATTATTTATTGTCACATGCAAGACTTAACTTGAAAAATTGCCTGAAAAAATACCGAAACCAGTCATTTTCAGCCACCTAGCAGCCTCAAAAGCAGAATTTTCCCACAAACCCCACCTACCCACCCCTGGAGCAGAGCATCCCTTGTTTCTAAAATGCCACCAAAAAATTATATGTTTCCGTTTCTTTTTTTAGTTACCTGTCTGGTAACAAACCCGTGTAAAAATTACATTTGAAAAAATAGCCAATTTTTCGAAGCCACTGTTTCCCATAATTCATCTGGTAATTTGCTCCTATGTATCAGATTGCAGCTTTGGGATCAAAACTTCAAATTCTCTTGTGCCACAAAAAACCTAATGTAATCATATATCTGATACTAAAAATATATCTCTATTTTACATGGCCTTAGTTTCAACATATGCCCTAAGTTTAGAATTTCACCCCTGTGCAGTAGTGCGAAACTGTAGAGCGGAACCTCAGGCAATTCGACCCCAAATGCATACCTTTCAAAACAATAACAAAGATCTGTTGATCGTTCCTTCAAGGCGACGTTATGCGGCGAAGCATGACGTCATTTAGGAAGTTACTGACTAATATTTCTCGATATATAGAGGAAATGGAATGAGTGTTTTTCTCATATAATATTTATGAAACTCGTCCGAATTTTCCGTTTGGGTGAGCCTCTGGCGAGCCCAAACGGAAAATTCGGACGAGTTTCATAAATATTATATGAGAAAAACTCATTTCATATTCTATTTATCATATGACACACACACGCACAAATTAGCCACTTATGACTTTTTAACCCATCACCTAACTTGAGTTGCAGACGGCAGTTGGAAAAAATATCCTTGTATAACTAAAAAATTTTCATTTTTTGCTTCCAAAACATAGGTTATGACCCCTCATTGGAACGAGCGCGACACGCTAGTTCCAATGAGGGGTCATAACCTATGTTTTGGAAGCAAACAGTGAAAATATAAAAAAAAATGAACGGCGTTTTTCTTGTATTGCGCGAGACGTTTTTTGCCGTTACGTTAGGTAAAAGATTAATACAATATAACCCAGCCTAAATAGGATAGATAACGTAAATTCTCCCTAATGAAATTATGCAAATGTGACCCAGTTGTATTTTGTTTAGCCAATTAAATTGTCCAGTTTTGAAATTGACCAATGAAAGCCCCCAACTCCAATTATGCAAATTATGAAAATGTGGCCCAGCTGTATTTTATCACTGATTGAAATGAAAACAAAATATCAAATGTTTTAAAGTGAACAAAACGGACGAGTCATATGATAAATATAGATATCGAGAAATATCTTTTAGATTATTGGCGATAATTCACAGGCTATCGAATAATAAAATATATCAACCATACATGTGGGGTTTTTTTGCACAATTGAATCTCTTGATATAATTATTTGCAGTACTATTATCACAAGGGTTAATTCCGTGACCAATCAACAAAACTGTGTTTACTGGAAATAACATAAGCTCGTGACTTTGCAAACAATCTCCTTATACTTGTCAACACTAGCAAGTTTCTGATTGAAAGGAATAAAGCTCCTTATTGCCTTCACTCGTTCCGGCAAAACATGTATAACACTTTAAAATAATAGGAATTTAAAGGTTTTACGGATTAACGGATTACTGAACACAAAAAGGGAAAATTAAACACTGCCTGCAGAGCTAAGCGGCTCAAACTGTCCAAGGAGTATATATTGGTCAACTTCACTTGCACATTACATTACGTTATGTGAAAGTGAAGAAGTAAAATAAACAAATATATTCTTTGGACAAATTTTGATGTTCGCTGTTTTACTCTGCAGGTAAGCTGTATTTTCGTAAGAAAATTTATGTTAATATAATTTTTCTGGACTAGCGTGGATCAAATTCCCTGCGACTCCGTTGTGTGTGTCCCGTCCGGCCATGCGAAATACAATCACATTTATTCGAGTAAAACACACCGGAGCAGAATATATTAGTTAAAGAAATGAAAAATTAACCAGCAAACAAAAATTGTGTTCGCATATAATGAAGAATATATAATTTTTAGTTGACCATTTAAATGCAGCTCTGCGAGCCCTTAAACCCTCGAAATGTGTATATTAGAGCGTACCGTGCGCATGTATTATAAGTTTTGGTCTCGCCTCTGTTTATCAAACGATATGTGGAAACATATCGATTGGGAAACAGCGGCAGGCTTTTGCTACGATTTTTATTGTAAACTTTTCGGTGAAAACAATCGAATCTCACTCATATTTTTATATTTGTAAATATTGAAAGTAGATGTTATTTTAGTCGTTTTATTTATATAATTAGCCGTCAGTAACTCATAAAAATTTATAAATGTAATCAGCTTATTGAGAACATATTGGGCAGATGGATTTGTCAAGTGGTCACCATCCAATCGACTCTCGGCAGTCGATTGGGCGGTGGCTACTCGATCGGTTCATCACGCCCCCCCCCCCCCCAATCGACGTCCGGTGGTCGATTAAACGGCGGTTAAGTTAACCGTGTTATTATGCCCCACGCTATTTACATCCAAAAATGACGGCAAACAATTTTCATGTATTATGATGTTATGTCTGTGAGATATTAAATATTATTATGACATTACGTTATGTGAAAGTGAAGAAGTAAAATAAACAAATATATTCTTTGGACAAATTTTGATGTTCGCTGTTTTACTCTGCAGGGCACATGTACACGCCATAAATTCCCGGCCACCTCTCGAGTTCAATTCCCCAAATTGAATGAACAAGACAGACGTCGCCGTCAAAACTGGTGGAGAACTAAATTGTACATGCCAGCACCAGCGAATCAGAGAAATCTCCGTTCCACATCAAAACTAAACACCATTCCAGAACGGGATAAAACCTTGGAAACCACACCAGACGAGGAACCAAGAGGTATGTGTACATTATCAGCCTCAGACTTGAACAATATTCCAAAATTTATGGGTGAACAGACCAAAGCTTCTCAGTGGTTAAGGGACTTTCAAAAACACACAGATTACAGGCAAATTGAGGACGCAGAAAAAGCGCGCCTTTTCCCCCTTTTGATGGTTGGTCCCGCGGCAGACTGGTATGAGTGCTTGATAGATAGCGACAAAAAGGATTTTAAATCGCTACTTGGTGCTTTTGAAAAAAGGTATAAACCGCCTAAACATTTAGAATGGTCTTCACTGGGCGATATCTTTAATAGAAAGCAAACACAGAAAGAGTCAGCTTTGGATTTTATCACATCTATGCGATGTCAAGCTTCCGAGCTGTCTTTTTCTGAAAACCACACATTTAGTGCTATCATGAAAGGGTTTTTACCACATATACGCCAATCCGTCACGCAACAAAACCCCTCAAACATAGCCGAACTTGAACAGGCCGCTCAAATAGCGGAAGCTGCCACAAGTTGTGTACTACCCCTACCTCCATTTACCCAAGAGGCACACAATGTAAATTACACACAACAATCTTACCATTATAACTCACATGAGGGAAATTCTTCCCAACGCCCATATCAACACCCAGGGTATTACACAAATTCCTCAAATTTTGCTCCTCAACAATATCAGCCGCGCTCACACTATCCTAAGCCCCAATATTCGAATAACAATTTTGGCTCAAACAATCACTATGCACAACCCAACCACAGGCATTTCACTCCCAGAACAAATAAGCAAATTCAGTCTACTCGTAATCGCGCAGGTCCCCCATGCACATTTTGTAACCGTACTAACCACTTAACAGAAAATTGCTTCCATAATCCAGACAATCATAGATGTACGCACTGTAATAGGAAGGGACACATATACAAAAATTGTAGGTCGCGTAAACCTAATGCTAGACAATAGGGTCTTTCGCCTACCAGGGTCATTGAAGGTTCTCCCTTGGGCAGGCCTCAGGTAACGTCAAATAAAACTAACCCCCAAATAACACAAAAAATAAAGCCTTCACCAATAAAATCATGTTTTTCCTTGACCACGCCTTTAAGTGGTAATTGTATTCATGTTTGTATAAATAAATTCCATAACAAAGCCCTCATTGATACAGGTGCAACAATTTCTTGTATTTCACAGCATTTTGTCAAACAAATTAACTGTTTTAATAAAATCCAAACTTCTGAAATTAGTGAAGTTAAAGATATGGCCGGTGACTCTCATATGGTAGTTGGTACTGTTGTTCTTCCAGTAGAAATTAACAGGAATGTATTTTTTCCGAAATTTCATGTCTTCAGAAAATTACACCACCAAGTCATTTTGGGAATAGATTTTTTGGACACTAATAAGTGCAAAATCGATGTAGCAAACAAAATTTTAAGCTTGAACAATGGCAAAGACTCTGTTAATTTGCTAGAACATTCATTCAGTATGGGATTAGCAAGAACTATTAGTGCGGTAACAATTCCGCCACTCTCAGAAACAATAATCCCTGTTAAGCTTTCACGAGTGCCAGATAACACAACAACACTGCTAGAGCCCGTTTCCAATATACATTCAAATGCAAATTTAGTAGGAGCCAAACTGATTATCACTGTTAAAAACTCCAAAGCGATGTATCGACTTGTTAACCCTACTAATACTGATATTCGACTACAGCGACACCATGTCTTAGGCAAATTGACCCCATTACAAGAGCATTCAATAGAAAACATATGGGCAACGCCAAAACAAAACCAAAAAAATGAGATAACACCGGAAATAAATGAAAATAATTTTCAAAAAGTAGCCTCAGAAATCGGAATAGACTTGAGCAAATCAGAGTTAACCAATCTAGAAAAAATTAAACTAGTAGAATTAATTTACAAAAATAAAAGTGTCTTCTCTCACGATCTTTCTGACTTAGGCAAGACACAAGCTTACTATCATCACATTGATACAGGGGACGCTCAGCCTCAACGGCAACGTCCGTACAGAACTTCCCCCAAAATCAACGCCGAAATAGAGAGATTAATAACTGATATGAGAAAGAATGACATAATTGAGCCTTCAGATTCAATATGGAATAGTCCAGTAGTACTTGTCAAAAAACCCGATAGAACATATAGGTTTGCAGTAGACTATAGAAAATTAAATGCTGTTACAAAGCCACTAAACTTTCCCCTCCCTCGTCTGGAGGATGTGTTTGACGCCATTGGAGACGCTAAGCCACAAATATTTTCAGTTTTTGATCTTTCCTCTGGATTTTGGCAAATACCCCTTGAGGAGACTTCCAAGCCTAAAACCACATTTGTAACCTCTCATGGCTCATTCCAATTCAAGCGAATCCCGTTCGGAATTCGGAACGCCCCAATTTCCTTCCAAATGATAATGACAAAAATTCTACAAGGGTTAAACTGGAAAAGCGTCCTCGTGTATATCGACGACTTCATTTTGTTCAGCAAAACATGCGACGAACACTTACAGCATATACAAGAAGTCTTTGACCGGTTAAAGAATGCTAACTTAACCTTGAAGCCATCGAAATGCCAATTTGCTGTTCCAAAAGTGAAATACCTCGGGCACTTTATTTCAAAACAAGGAATAGAAGTAAACCCAGCCAAAACAGATCTCGTTAAAAATTACCCAGAGCCTAAAAATCCCAAACAAATAAGGCAATTTTTGGGGATCTGTAATTATTATAGGCGTTTCGTCCGGAACTACGCGATGGTAGCCCATCCGTTACACCAACTTCTGAAGAAAAATTCTACCTTCAATTGGACCGAAGCCTGTTCCAAAGCGTTTGACACATTGAAAACAGCGCTAACTTCAGCTCCCATTTTAAGACTTCCAGATATGCACCGTCCATTTTTGTTATACACTGATGCTTCAGACACGGCCATAGGTTATATTTTGGGACAAATGGACACAAATGGCGCCGAAACAGTCATAGCCTATGGAGGACGATCTTTGAGAAACGCCGAATATAAATGGAGTGTTACGGAACGAGAATGTTTAGCACTGGTTGAGGCTATAAAGGAATACCATCCCTACTTAACAAACAACCATTTCGATGTTTTCACAGATCATATATCTTTGAAATGGCTCAAAACTGTTAAAGACAGTACCAGTAGACTCGCCAGGTGGGCACTTAAGCTTCAATCGTATGACTACCAAATACACCATAAACCTGGTAAGAAAAATCTCAATGCAGACACCTTGTCTAGAAGACCATATAATGACGTAACTCAAGATGACGTCAGCACAACCAGCAAGAATGAAGTTTCACTCATTCAACCAAATGAACAGATACAAGTCGACTTCATCTATGATACCACCCCGACTGGTAGCAGCCAAGACATAAGCCAACGGGTTACAATAGTTGCACAAATTAACAACAAAGACGACGGTGATGAAATACATATCGACAGACAACCAGAGATTGCAACTACCAACCCACAAATTCTCTCCGAAATGCAGTGGAAGTGTAATGACCTGAAGCCTTATTTGGAATATCTGGTAAATAACAAAGTTCCAGACAACCCGATCTATGCACAGACATTGGTAGTTGAAGCTAATCAGTATGCTGTTATCGACAATATTTTATATCATCTCCACAGTCCCCGTGCAAAGAAGAAAAAAGAAAGTACCAATCTCACCAAACAGTTAGCTGTTCCAAAAGTTCTGAGAAATGACATTCTGATGTCCTACCATGACTGCGTGTTGGGAGGTGGACATTTAGGCTTTGAAAAAACTTACGCGTGTATCAGGAATAAATATTACTGGCCTAGAATGTACGACCAAATACATACATATGTAAAGTCTTGCCAAAAATGTCAGTTGACCAAAAGGGATACCCATGCTCATAAAGTACCTCTTACTCCTATGCCGATTGCAGACACCTTCTCCAGATGGCACATGGACATCCTTGGACCATTAACAGAATCAACAAACGGATATAAATACATACTACTTGTGGTGGATAGTATGTCACGTTGGCCTGAAGGGTTCCCATTGAGAACACAGACTGCAAAAGAAGTTGCTAGTGTCCTCTACACGGAAATATTTTCCAGATATGGCGCTCCTCACACCCTTGTTTCTGACAGAGGTAGCAATTTCATGTCAAGCTTGGTAGCAGCATTATCTGAGCTCTTCCAAATTACCAGACACAAAACCAGTTCTTATCATCCACAAACCAATTCAACTTGTGAGCGACTAAATTCAACATTAGCACAAATGATGAGGGCATATTGTAATGAAAAACAAACAAACTGGCCAGAAGTTCTTCCCGCCGTTCTCATGGCTGTTCGAAGATCGCCATGTCCAGCAACACAGTTCTCGCCTTTCCAAATGGTGTTTGGGAAACACATGCGACTTCCAATTGATACCAGCCTTCTACCAAAAGAAACCATTGGAAAACAAGGAAAGGAATATTTGGACGAGCTCATTGAGAATCTCAAAATAACAGAAAAAATAGCCAAAGAAAATGTTTTAAAGACACAAGAACGCCAGAAGTCACAACATGATAAATCAGCCACTTCACCAACATTTAAGGTTCATGACAGAGTGTGGATGAAAGTACACAAGACGCCAAAAGGACTCAGCAAAAAACTACACCCCCAATGGGCAGGGCCGTATTATATCACAAAAGAATGCCCAAATTTCACATATGAATTACGTCGCTGCTCAAATGACACACCATTGAAATCAAGGGTTAATGCCAGCCAACTTAAACATTATTACGATGAGAAGGACAGACCCTATTCGGAACAGAACTCAGGGGAAATGAACCCACAACAAGACGACTCTCTGCCAACAAATAACACCGACATAACACCATCAAATGCAAGTGACGCTACTACCCCTCAGCAAAAACAAGATGATGACAAGACATATGATATTGAGAAAGTCATTGGTGTGAAAAAAATAGCTGGAAAACGGCACTATCGAATTAAATGGATAGGTTATAAGGACAGCTCATGGGAACCAGCCGAAAATATTCCAGAGCATATGATCAGAAACTATCATGTTACTAGGACAACTACGGGGAAGCGAAGGAAAAGAAAATCGCCTAAATACTTCCAATAAATTATCCCAGGTTCGATTGCCAGGGCTAAAACGGTAGACACAATGACAACCTTTTCCCCTTAAATCAGTTGGATAATATTTTTCAAAGCTTCCAATAAATAAATAAATAAATAAATAAATAAATAAATAAATAAATAAATAAATAAATAAAATAAATAAACTACTGAATAAATAATAATGATAAATAAATAACTACTAAATAATAAATTAATTAAATAAATAAATAATAAATTAATAGATAATAAATAAATAAATAAATAAAGCTTGATAAACAAACCTTAATATACAATTAATAAAAATAAGTAAATTAAATTTTATTAGGATGAACAATGTGTCGACATTGACTGTGAAATTATAAAAACAATTTGCTGAAATGCTTTTCAAGACAAACAGTTTACTTCGGCTCTTCTTATGTTTACCGTACTTTGATAGATTATTCTAAAAGTAATCCAACCGTCCGTTTTTTTTTTCTTCAAATCCTTTCTCTCTCTCTCTTTCTCTTTCTCCATTGCCTTGGATATACTCGCCTGAATTCAAATTTTGCAAATATTTTGCGTTTTTTAGTGCTAGAGGGCATGGCCAGTCCTCACAAAGTATTCCCGCGACTATATCCACACAAAATCTAACTCTTGCTCTCCTTTCTTCTATTTGTAGAAAAAAATGGACATGAGGCTTCTCTTTGGGATAATTACTCTCACATGTGTACTAAATACAACAAGTGGAACTAAAGTACTACAACGTTTGAATTACGGAGTTGTTTTACAGCAAGATAAGTTTTTAGTTTCTACAGCACACTACTGGACACACACGTTTCAGCTAAGACTCCCTACAGTATCGGAATTTTCCAACTCTCAGTTTCATTGTGGAGAAAAATGCTCAAATATTCCCAAAACTGCAGAAAAACTTATGAACATTCATGAAAATACTGTAGAGAAAATTAAAAACACTCTTATCGATATTTATAAACTATTACCAAGCCACCAACTCCCAAAACCCGTTAGGCGAAGAAAAAGGTCTTGGTTACCATTCGTTGGCAGTGTCAGTAAAACATTGTTTGGAACCGCTACGGAAGAAGACATGCAAAAATTGTCGCAACGAGTAGCAGCCGTGCAGAAGCAAAATATTGAAATATCACATTTGTTTAGCCACGAACTCAAATCTCTTACTTCATATATGAAATCAACGGACAGGAGAATTACCAGTTCACTAAAAGCTATCAAAAATAATTTCCTTGCCATTAAAGAAGTGTATAAAACATTGTATGACTCTGTTGCCCGTATAAAAAGTATGGAAGATCATTTATCAGCACTGTTATTAGAACAAACAAGCGAGTCATTATCATTGCAACTGAGATTCGAAGAGATGTACATCGGAATCGTATCCTTGTTGCAGGGTAAGCTCTCTCCCCAAATCTTACCACCATCTGTTATTGAAGCAACACTCAAAAATATATCTAGCGTACTGAACGCGAAAAATTCACCTTTCAGCCTGCTGTTTCACCACACTCTCCCGTACTATACGGCAGTGAAATATACAGTACTTCGCCATGACAAGGATATATATATTAGTTTGAATATCCCAATATCAACAATTCAATTTCCGTTTGAAATGTATAAAATATTAAGCTACCCGGTACCCATTAACTCGTCGTCATCACATGCCACTCAAATCTTGAACCTCCCAACTTATCTTGCAGTTAGTAAAGACAATCAATTTTATATAGAAATTAAAACACTAGATCTAATCAACTGTCACACTAACAATAATCACTATTACTGCTCTTTCCATCCAATCTTGAGGTCAATGAAATCGCCATCTTGCTCATCCTCACTGTACCTTGCTAACACCACTTCAATTAACAACACGTGTGACCTTCGCTTCAGGCAGCACAGTATAACCCCAACAATACAACAATTAACACACTCCAAGTTCCTAATGTCTAACATTTCACATATAAACATAACATGCACTTCCCAAACACAACACTTACTTGGGTGCTCATTCTGTGTAGTAGAACTACCCTGCCACTGCTCATTTTCAGCTACACACATACACGTACCTCACAGGTGGAATCACTGTCAACATAAAGCAAACATCACAACAATACAATACCCAGTTAACTTAGCACTATTACAACAATTCTTCTCAGGAGGGGTCTTACCAAAAATTCGGGCCGATTCAATATTCAATAACCCACCCACAATAGATATCCCATCTTTCAATTTATATCATCACAACCTCTCAAGCATCATTGCAAACGATCACAAGGCCCACCTGAATCTAAAAACAATGGTAAAGGCCACAAAGAAAAATCAAGTTATTTTTAGTTCTTTGGCTGAACCCATCCTGGACGGTAAATTATTTTTAAATGACACCTTTGATTCAAAATTCCTTCTATTAATTATTTCAACAGGTCTCAGTGGTCTTTGTATTCTTGGATTCATTTTTATGTGGTGCAAACTGAAAACAATAACAAAAGCTGTAGCATTAGCGTCAACTCTTCATACAGCTAAAGCTATGACGCTACCCCCCCTTCCACTACTTTCCACAAAACACAGACACCACTACATTGCCACAAACACTTTACACAGATTTGCATACTATACACATGTACATAAGCACACCCGCAAGTATAATAATTTTACTCTCTCTATTTCTCTGCGCCCTTTTCCTCCTAAAACCCCGACAACAAAACAGTCTTATCTTACAAATAACAAACGGTAACTCATCTGTAATGCTACCCGTAATAAATCTCCCTTCCTGCTTAAAATACTGCTCTTTCCATGCTGAAAACTTTATTTTAGACGTCACCACTAAGTTTACGTATTGGCCCATGGTTTCCATAACTTGGGATGACTTTTTCATTTCTTCAACCTTTTCCAACAAACGCATTTTTCCCAAGTCCAGATTTTTTATAACACCTTTCACCATGTATAAACTTAATCGAATTTTGGCCGACGAATTCTTAATTTTTTTATGGGTAAGACATGGTAACTATATAACACCTATGGACCTAAACAGCACATCAAATAAAGATATTGACCAAGCTAATCCCATAAATAAACCCACAGCACCTCTGTACCCACTACTTACCCGAAATTAACATTGTTAAGTTATCGAGGCACTAACCCCCCCCCCCCCCCCCCCCCCCCCCACCCGCGGAACAAAAAGCGTTTTGTATCTTTATCAAAGGCACTACAGTATTTCTCTATCAATAACTCATGCATGGTACTCTCAGGGAAAATCTACGTCAAAAGGGGTGGGAACAGAAGACCAAAATCTTCAAGAAATATCCAACAACGGCAACTAGAGAACTATCAACCAAGATGTGCAAGGACACTTACGTAAATACTGAAGTTTAACCAATTCCATATCCATTTCAATGCCGGGAGGCATTGTCTTAGAAGGCAGAGGGTGTTATCACAAGGGTTAATTCCGTGACCAATCAACAAAACTGTGTTTACTGGAAATAACATAAGCTCATGACTTTGCAAACAATCTCCTTATACTTGTCAACACTAGCAAGTTTCTGATTGAAAGGAATAAAGCTCCTTATTGCCTTCACTCGTTCCGGCAAAACATGTATAACACTTTAAAATAATAGGAATTTAAAGGTTTTACGGATTAACGGATTACTGAACACAAAAAGGGAAAATTAAACACAGCCTGCAGAGCTAAGCGGCTCAAACTGTCCAAGGAGTATATATTGGTCAACTTCACTTGCACATTACATTACGTTATGTGAAAGTGAAGAAGTAAAATAAACAAATATATTCTTTGGACAAATTTTGATGTTCGCTGTTTTACTCTGCAGGTAAGCTGTATTTTCGTAAGAAAATTTATGTTAATATAATTTTTCTGGACTAGCGTGGATCAAATTCCCTGCGACTCCGTTGTGTGTGTCCCGTCCGGCCATGCGAAATACAATCACATTTATTCGAGTAAAACACACCGGAGCAGAATATATTAGTTAAAGAAATGAAAAATTAACCAGCGAACAAAAATTGTGTTCGCATATAATGAAGAATATATAATTTTTAGTTGACCATTTAAATGCAGCTCTGCGAGCCCTTAAACCCTCGAAATGTGTATATTAGAGCGTACCGTGCGCATGTATTATAAGTTTTGGTCTCGCCTCTGTTTATCAATCGATATGTGGAAACATATCGATTGGGAAACAGCGGCAGGCTTTTGCTACGATTTTTATTGTAAACTTTTCGGTGAAAACAATCGAATCTCACTCATATTTTTATATTTGTAAATATTGAAAGTAGATGTTATTTTAGTCGTTTTATTTATATAATTAGCCGTCAGTAACTCATAAAAATTTATAAATGTAATCAGCTTATTGAGAACATATTGGGCAGATGGATTTGTCAAGTGGTCACCATCCAATCGACTCTCGGCAGTCGATTGGGCGGTGGCTACTCGATCGGTTCATCACGCCCCCCCCCCCAATCGACGTCCGGTGGTCGATTAAACGGCGGTTAAGTTAACCGTGTTATTATGCCCCACGCTATTTACATCCAAAAATGACGGCAAACAATTTTCATGTATTATGATGTTATGTCTGTGAGATATTAAATATTATTATGACATTACGTTATGTGAAAGTGAAGAAGTAAAATAAACAAATATATTCTTTGGACAAATTTTGATGTTCGCTGTTTTACTCTGCAGGGCACATGTACACGCCATAAATTCCCGGCCACCTCTCGAGTTCAATTCCCCAAATTGAATGAACAAGACAGACGTCGCCGTCAAACTATTATCTTTTGAAAAGCTATGTTCTTTAAGTCGGGTGGTGATTCTGAAGCAATGTTATACTGTATAGTCGCCGTACGCTGGGCGTAATCCATGCTTGGGCAGTGATATCCACACATGCGTATACCAGGTCATAAAAGTCATCAGCTGCAAAAAAATATTTAATGAAGCACCGGATTGTACCTATATTCAGTGGCGCTCCCCACACACTTTTCCCTCGCCCCCACCCAAAATAATCAACCTTCAAATTACTCTCTGACCGTGGTTTTTCCACCCAATATCACACCCGCAAACTGCACACAACAATAGATATCATGTCATTGTTGTAGAAATGCTCAAATATCGCTCCCAGGGCGTCCAAATATGACAATCGTTCCTTGGGAGATCCTCCAGACCCCCCCCCCCCCTCACACAAAAGGGAGGGGACACCCTTCTCCCGAGTTCAGCGATTTGAACGTAGTGGCTACCCCCTTACGTGGGGAGGGGGTAGCCACTACTTTCAGATCGCTAAACTACCTCCTTCCCTATCCTCATCTAGCTCAGGCCTACGGCGTACGGGAGATGCCTTGGACATCTCTACCTTTGACAACCTTTGATACTTTTTAAAATGGTATCAAATGCGTTCAGTTAACATTAATGTTTTAATGGTTCCATTTTCATTAATTTATTAGAAAAGACTGAGGCGGGTAACTTCAAAGTCCTAAACATTTACTAAATCCTTATGAGAAAATTTGGATGGACATAGATTTGATTAAAGCAAAAATTAATTTTCTTTGTTCTATAAACATATTTTGGATATGTTATTGTTTTAATGGTTCCATTTTACTTTACTTTGAAAAGTGGCCTTTTTTCTCAATTTATGACCTTGCTACAAATAATACCTCACCTCCGTGGAGACAATTACTTGTCAAATTGGACCGCGCGCGCTTTCATGAGTCAAAAATTACGGGAGACAACTCGAAATTCTCGCCCTTACTAAAGGAGAAGAGAGAGTTCAATATGTGGCCAGTCCATGGCGGCTCTTCTGTTGTTTCTCATTAATATATTCGCTTGAAAAACTGCTTTTTAAAATAGCTTCTTCTTCGCTTCGTTAGGTTTTTGTATTTTATCATTCCAGGTATGGCAGAGGTATGTCAATATTAGCAGATTAAAAAAGGTGCCAATGTGAAACTAACAGTACGGAAGCGAATATGGAAGCGAATAAATCTGGAATCCATGGCGCAATTGTGACAAAAACCATTGGCGAATGGGATGTTTTCTGTAAATTCCATTGGGACACTTATCGAACCGTATTACAATATCTCGACTCATTTCCAGAAAAATTTGATATTGAAGAATTTACACGCAATGAAACCACTTTCACAAATAAATTTAAGGATGCTCTATTGAGAGTTGCTGTGAAATATAAAATGTTGTCTGAAGTACATTCATTTATAAAACAATTTTTCAAGGATATAAGGTTAAGAGATAAAGATGCCATGGGTGAAAAAAGATTAGGCAAACCCTCACCGGTACCAAAGTTTGTCACAAAAGTTGCCGAATCAGTCGTACGTGAGTCTCCTGTGATTGTATTGTATACACGACCCAATAAATCCAATACAGATGAGAAAGCGCGGTGTGATGATGCAAATGTTTTCAGTAAAGAAACTCTCAATTCTTTAGAAGCTGATGAATGTTTAAGAAAGTGTAATGATCCACGTATTTGGCTCAAGTTGCCATTGAATGCAGTTCGAATGGAGAGACTAGATATATTGAAATTATGCATTGAAACAGGCATAGATATTTCAGTATTTCGTGACGAATTCGGCTCGTCTTTGCTACACGAAGCTTTATCACGTGGTGCAAAGGACGAAATGATTGACATCCTACTACCACACATCAACGTCAATATTCTCTCTGACAGGAACGAACCACCTGTGAAAGCGCTTCTCCACAATGGAAGTTTATCGGCTCGACGAAAGTTGGAATTAACGAGTAAACTTATTTTCTATGGCGCCAGTTTTCAATATGAAAGTACAACCAGTGGCAACGCCATTCACAACTTTGTGGACTCATTGCGAGTTATTCAGGATGAATCAATGCTTGACGACTGGAGAAAAGTATTGGATGGATTACTGTCTGCTGGGGTTGACATAAACGGTAAAGAATGGTTCCAAAATACCCCACTGCACCTCGCCATAAGCAACATGCCACCCTTTGGTTATAATATTGTGTGTGATTCTGACGGTGTAAACGAGACATTAAAATCTATATGCAAACAAAAAACTGAAATAGTTGAATATCTTCTCCAAAAAGGTGCTGATCCTAACAAAAAGGATAATAGTGGCAGAACGTCCCTCCACATTGCCGCAATTTCACAAAACATTGAAATTGTTGAAATAGTACTCAGATATGGCGCGTGTGTTAATTCAGTGAATAATTTAGGAATGACACCTATTTATAGCTTGTGTGCAGAAGGGACCTGGTCTGACGAAAGTGACATAAATGATATTCTCATACCAACAATACGTTTACTGGTCAAAGCTGGTTGTGATGTAAACAAACAAGCTATGGATCTCACTTCCATTCTTCATTTTGTAGCAGCAAAATGCAGTCACACAGTCTGCAAATTCTTATTACAATCGGGAATAAATGTTGAAACTCGGGACTATTTACAGCGAACCCCATTACACATGTCGGTTAGAAATCCTGACACCTCCGTTGCGCGTTTGCTTCTTCAATATGGAGCAAACTGTAATTCACGTGATACGCATAAAGATTCTCCCCTTCACTACGCTTGTCTTTTCGGAAACACAACCGTAGCAAATTATCTTCTAGAAAATAAAGCTGAAATTTCCGCCCAAGGTGATCTTGGGATTCAGCCTATTCATCTTGCCGCAGAAAACGGCAATCTTGAGATGATGAAGTTACTTGTTTGTCATGGTGCAGATATAAATGTCAGAGATAAATTCGGAGCCAGCCCACTTCATTATGCTGCCGCTGAAGGAAATCCCGATACTATAAAGTTTCTTATTGATAATAAAACTAATAAGATGAACTCAGATGATATGGGAAGAACATCACTTGATTTAGCAAGGTTAATGGGAAATTTCAAAGCTACTATCTTATTGGCAGATCACGAATCGGAAATACAGTTTGGCAATATGCCAGAAGGGTTGTTTCCCAACCGACCTCCAATTATGATGTCCGATATGGACGATTATTTCAGTTCTGTTATTAACCAGCTGCACTCGATTGGACGCAACAGTGTGGATATAGGAAAAGCTGTTCTTAGTACGCCTGGACTTGGCAGAGTTGAACTTGGGAAAGGAGAAAATCAACAAATTTTTCAGATCGTTCAGCATTTTGTAGACATGGTATTAGTTAGGGTGGGTGAACTGGATCCGTTATTCAAAGGAACTTTGTTGAATGCTGGGAGTACTTTTGAAGGTGTAAAAGTTGGTTATCCTGATGAATTCGATTTCCTATTTCATCTAGAGAGTTTCAGCAGTGTTGTTGCCAATATTGAACAATCAGAAGCCACTGGATTTTCAAAAATATTATTAAAGTCGCCTGTGCCGAAAGGCTATGAAAAGTACTGTATTCGTTATGGTGATTACCTGAATGCAAGTGCTATTCTAAGACACTTCAGTCAGCTCCTGCGAAAAGCTAAATGTGATACTTTAGGGAGACACATAATTCACTTATATACTGGATCTTCGTTTTTGCGTGACCTGGAAAATTGGATGAACAATCTTTCGCTTCCTTTAAGCAATCTTCTTAATTTTGTTGTCTCATGGAGAGGTAGGAAGTTTAAATTTTTGAACATTTCAGTTGATATAAATCCTGTAATTTTCACATCTGAATGGCCTGCAGAAGCCATTCACAGATGTTCTTTGGCACCACAGTTGAAAGACATGGGGATTTATTTGATTCCTAAATTTAATAGGGAACCTCGAGGTTTACCACCGGAATTTGATCCCGTAAATTCTGATTTATGGCGTTATTCTTTTGCACACATTGAGGCTGCTATTATACAATCATTATCATCAACAGCAAAGGATTGTTATATGTTGTGCAAGGCACTCCGAATGGAACCTCTCTGTTGTTGTATTGACATTGCAGAATTAGATGCACGTCTTCCCGTTGATGATGATGATGATGATGATGATGATGATGACGATGATGATGGGACGGTAAAGGGTATGAAAAACGACGGCAATGGCTTCGAGGGAAAGCCTTATGGGGGAAATTTTGAAAGTATTGACGAAAGTGTTACTTTTGACAATGATGGCATTGCTGAAGACAATTATCTTACAAGCGAAGAATACACAGATGAAATTACTGCAGAAAAATTAATTCCTTCATACTATCTAAAGTCAATTTTTCTCAAAGAATTAGAATTGCTTTATAAACAAAACAAAGCTGTTGTAGATAAAGATCTCGCATCAGTTCCAAGAAAAGTGTATGACTGCTTGCTAAAGGCCATAGAAACAGAACATCTCTCTACTTTATTCATACCAACACAAAATATATATCACGCCCCAAATCAATATGGTCATCAGCAAGCTTCTGCCAAATTGAGACAGGAATTTTGTAAAAATATCGTCAAACTGCTGGAAAAACTAGATTTCAAGAGCGAGTAGATTTGTAAGAAAAACATTGAATTCGGAGTGAACTTTATAGAACAGTAGATTTTACGGATATTTTAAGTTATAATGTGTTTAGTTGGTGGACGACGTGTTATATTATGTGGCTAGGTGGGATGTCGTGAACATCATTTAACTGAGTGCTAGTAGCCACTATCAGGGCTTTCGGAAAAATGAGAGTACCAGAGCAAAAAACTCATTTTCCTTGCTCATTTTTCATATTCAGTCTAACGCAAATAACATTTGGTTTATATAAATTAGTTGTATGACAAATTATTTGAGAGTGCCTGTGGGCACTTTCAAATAATTTGTAATAAACAATTTTTTAATACCAAATTCCAGACCACCAAAATAATCTGGCCTTCAGCCAGTTAATAGGATTCTGTCTAGTAGTATGTAATGTGGTTTTCATGTCATATTGGCAGAATCTCATGCAAGATCTCATATGTGACGTCATAGTCAAGTGACCCAGTGGTTCTATGCGTGGTTGTTGTTGTAGCCCGCATGAGCGACAGTCTGTGATGTCATTGCCATAGTGATACGTGGTGTCAATGTGCAGCGCGTTATTATTAGGGCGATACGTGTTTTCGTCGTCCATCTTGTATACTGGAGGACGGCGTCATGGTTTCTATGGTGACACGTGTTTGCTATCTCACCCAAAGTCCTCTAATAGGACGGGTATGTGTTCGGATGTTGTGTTGGATCGAACGGAGTATATCTATGGCCACAAACAATCCGACAGTTACCTAAAATCACCCGAAAAGACAATTCCCGACAAGGAATATATTTTAGCTAGAATTCCCACGAATACTTTTTTTATGAAAGTAGTAAGTAGTGCTATAGACTTCTTAAGAGGTGCGTTCCATTGTACAAGAAATATTCCTGCACAAAACATAAAATCTCTTGCCACTGAAATAAGTATACTTTGGGTAAATTAATCAAATTTTTCCACTGTTATTTGAATGGACTTGTTGACCGGTGATTTCTTGAGTTAAATATGGAAACAATTTTCATCCAATCTTCACAGCAGCCATGACAAGACTTGAAGAAAAATATTTTGAAAATACATAGCGGGTCAAGAGTTAACGACACTTTCGACTGCTAGGTTCACCTCGTGTCGGACAGTTTTACGGGTAAAGGACGGGTAGGGTCTCCTCGTGCCGGATTGTTTTACGGGTAAAGGAAGCCGGAGTATCCGTAGAGAATCATCGAGCAGCCATCAAACTCCCCAAAGTACAATCTCCACACAGGCAGGTTTACCTTTGGTTGAAGATAAGTGCATCATCGGCGTGCAGTACGCCTTAGTACACATCGTCGGCGTGCCCTCACCTGGGTAATCGGGCCTTCAACCAGTTAATTTGAAAAATTCAGACATTTCCCAAATGTCTTGCCCATGGACACAACGCAGTTCCCCCTGACGGGGACAGAACCGTGGACTTTTAAGCTTGAAGTTCAATGCCGTAACCACTGAGCCACCGCACTCCGGAGAGGGAGGAGGTGGCGTCGTGAAGGTGATCGATTCGGGGAGACGGCCTTTACCTTATTTGTACCGACTGCAATGGCTCGAGTCCGGACTGAAGAATATTTCAACGACATCGTTAAGGTATTCCTTTGTCGAAGGGATGACTTTACGATGTAGTTGGAATATTAATCAGTCGGGATTGCCTTGCACTTTTTTATGTAATTACCACACGAGGTACCGGTACTCCAAATTGGTCATGCTGGTTCCCCAAATAGCCCAAAACGGGTACAACAGACCTCCATTTGTAAAACCGACAGTGTGTGTGAAACAAGTCTCGAAATCAAATCCAGTCTTCCTGGAGAAGGGCGCGGTCACGAACGAGAAAAAATCGATCTTTTAGACTTCACCTGTGGTGAAAAAGTCCTGATTGGAAAAACATTGGTGGGGAGTCACACCTTCACCTGTCGCCCCCCCCCCCCCCCCCCAACACACACACACTCCTTAGTGACACCCCTGCATAGGACTGTTATGGGAAATATTTGCAACCGGAGAGTATTCTTTACAGAAATAAATGTCTTTTCGCCAAGGACGACCAGAGGTATTTGATATCCTAGATAAGTTTTTTTCGGGCTCGGGCCTTTTAGTAGTCAATAGCTAAATGTGTAGAGGTGCCGCGTACATGACGGTCATTCGCAAGTTTTGTAGTACAAATTCGGAAAGCAAAAGGCATTGTTTGCCCAAATTCATCGGCAAATGAATTAAATTATTCATATACAATTATAGATTGAGCGTCTCAATGGGCTCGTCAAATTCCGTGTGTGAATGGATTGTGTTTTTTTTACAAATTCAATGGGTAACTTGTTTTGACAGTCGCTATCTACCCCGGGCCCCTTTCCGCCAAATGACGCTTGCGTAACCTATACAATGAAAGTGTCAATGACACTGTAGCTTAACTTGTCTGTGTGTTGTGTTTGATGAAAAGGATAATGTTCAATGTTTATGAAAGGATTACGAAATAAGACAAGAATTGTGATAATTGGGAATATGTTAATTTCTGTTCCCTGTATGCCATGTTTTTAATAAAAAATAATATGAGGTGTACACTGTACTAAAGAGCTGAGGGTGGGTTAATATGACCTCACAGTTAATGTATGTGGCCCTCACAGTTAACGTTTGTCAACGCAGGTTACCAAGTTACAGTGAAATTATTCCAAAACGAGTCATCCTATCAAGTTACATTGAAATCCCTTCATAAATATGGCCTGTAGACTGTGCTAAAGGTTTTCGGGCTTCAGACCTGTGTAGCCATAACGGTAGACCGATTGCAACTAAAAGGGAACGTCCTCATCTCGACGTTATACTGAGTTATTCGACTAAGTTACAATGAAATCCCTTCACAAATACGACCTGTAGTCTGTATTAAAGTTTTTCGGGTTTTGGGCTCTGGAACCCATCATGGTTGAATAATCTCGACCAAAAGGGGCGTTGTCATCTGGGCATAATCTGGAGAGATCCTACGAAGATACAATGAAATCCCTTCATATATATGACCTGTAGACTGTGCTCAAGGTTTTCGGGCTTCGGGCCCCTGAAGCCGTCACAGTTGACCAAACACGACCAAAAGGGGATGTCATCATCTAGGCATTATATGGAGTCAACCGAACAAGTTACAATGAAATCCTTCCATAAATACGACCTAAAGACTATGCTAAAGGTTTTGGGCTGGGGCAGCCATCAAGGCTGAATGATCGCGACCAAAAGGGGACGTTCTCATCTAGACCTTATTTGGAGTCATCCTACCAAGTTACAATGAAATCCCTTCATAAATATGACCTGTAGACCGTGCAAAATGTTTTCGGGCTTCGGTCCCATGTAGCCGTCACAGTTGTCCAATTGCGTCCAAAAGGGGATGTTCACATCTAGACATTATATGAAGTCAACCTACCAAGTTACAATGAAATCTCTTCATAAATATGACCTGAAGACTGTGCTAAAGGTTTTCGGGCTTTGTCCTCGGGCAGCCATCGTGGTTAAGGGAGCGTAACCAAAAGGGGACATTCTCATCTGGGCATCATCTGGAGTGATCCTACGAAGGTACAATGAAATCCCTTCATAAATATGACCTGTAGACTGTGCTCAAGGTTTCCCAGCTTCGGGCCCCTGTAGCTGCCACAGTGGACCAATCACGACCAAAAGGGAATGTCACCATCTAGGCATTATATGGAGTCAACCTAACAAGTTACAATGAAATTCTTCCATAAATACGACTTAAAGACTAGGCTAAAGGTTTTTGGGCTTGGGCAGCCATCAAGGCTGAATAATCGCGACCAAAATGGGACGTTCTCGCCTAGACATTATTTGGAGTCATCCCACCAGGTACAATGAAATCCCTTCATAAATATAACCTCTAGACTGTGCTAAAGGTTTTCGGGTTTCGGGCCCCAGTAGCCGTCACAGTTGCCCAATCGTGTCCAAAAGGGGGTGTTCTCATTTAGACATTATATGAAGTCAACCTACCAAGTTACAATGAAATCCCTTCATAAAAATGACATGAAGACTGTGCTAAAGGTTTTCGGGCTCGGGCAGCCATCATGGTTGAATGATCGCAACCAAAAGGTGACATGCTCAACTGGGCATCATCTGGAGTGATCCTACGAAGTTATAATGAAATCCCTTCATCAATTTGACCTGTAGACTGTGCTCAAGGTTTTCGGGCTTCGGGCACCTGTAGCCGTCACAGTTGACCAATCACGACCAAAAGGGGATGTCATCATCTAGGCATTATATGGAGTCAACCTAACAAGTTACAATGAAATTCTTCCATAAATACGACCTACAGACTTTGCTAAAGGTTTTTGGGCTCGGGCAGCCATCAAGGCTGAATGATCGCGACCAAACGGGGACGTTCTCATCTAGACATTATTTGGAGTCATCCTATCAAGCTACAATGAAATCCCTTCATAATTATGACCTGTCGACTGTGCTAAAGGTTTTCGGGCTTCGGGGCCCCTGTAGCCGTCACAGTTTCTCAATCGTGTCCAAAGGGGACATTCTCGTCTAGACATTACATGAAGTCAACCTACCAAGTTACAATGAAATCCCTTCATAAATATGACCTGTAGACTGTTCTGAAGGTTTTCGGGCTTCGGGCTCGGGCAGCCATCATGGTTGAATGATCGCAACCAAAAGGGGACATTCTCATCTGGGCATCATCTGGGGTGATCCTACGAAGTTACAATGGAATCCCTTCATAAATATGACTTGTAGACTGTGCTCAAGGTTTTCGGGCTTCGGGCATCTGTAGCCGTCACAGTTGACCAATCACAACCAAAAGGGGATGTCATCATCTAGGCATTATATGGAGCCAACCTAACAGGCTACAATGAAATCCTTCCACAAATACGACCTATAGACTATGCTAAAGGTTTTTGGGCTCGGGCAGCCATCAAAACTGAATGATCGCGATCAAAAGGGGACGTTCTCATCTAGACATTATTGGAAGTCATCCTACCAAGTTAAAATAAAATCCCTTCATAAATATGACTTATAGACTGCGCTAAAGGTTTTCGGGCGTCGGGCCCCTGTAGCCGTCACAGTTGCCCAATTACGTCCAAAAGGGGACTTTCTAATCTAAACGTTATATGAAGTCAACCTACCAGGTTACAATTAAATCCCTCCATAAATATGACCTGCAGACTGTGCTAAAGGTTTTCGGGTTTTGGGCTCGGGCAGTCGTCACGGTTGACAGATCGCGACCAAATGAGGAAGTTCTCATCTAGACATCATACGGAGTCATCCCACCAAGTACAATGAAATCCCTCCATATTAGACATGACCTGCAGACTGTGCTAAAAGTTTTTGGGTTTCGGGCTTAGGCAGCCATCACGGTTGACAGTTCATAACCAAAAGGGGACGTTCTCACCAAGACGTTATACAGAGGTATCCTACCAAGTTACAATGAAATCCCTTCATAAATACGACCTGTTTGCTGTGCTTATGGTTTTCGGATTTTGGGCTCGGGCAGCCATACCGGTTGACTGATCACGACCAAAAGGGGATGTTCTCATCTAGACATGACCCCAAACCTGCATATGAAATTTCGTGACGATCAGACAAAAACTATGGGATGCAGCCTGTGCTAAAGGAAAATGTGAACAGACTCACAGGCTTCCGCACGCGTGATGGCAATAGCTTATATTATAGCCAAATTACATGCAGTTTCTCATAAATATCTTCGCTTCAAAAAACTTCTTTTTAAAATAGTTTCTTCGTCGCATCGTTAGTTTTTTTGTTTTCTTTTATGTGTTTTTTTTTTAATTTTATAATGCCAAGCAAACCAGAGGTGGATCAATTTTAACAGTTTAAAAAATTCTAATGCAGTAGACCGGCCCCCAGATGAGGTAAGTATCATCGGAAAGGGAGAAATTCTCATGCTTATTTTCCTAAACAGTCATATACAGGGGACGTGAAACACTGAGGTATCTGGGCCAAAAACTGGTGGAAAACTTCTTTTTTTTTAATTTTTATGAAATTGCACCCCCAAATTTACCTGAAAACAGACATTTTGACTTATAGAAGTCAGATTGTGATAAAAAATGTTTAGAAATACATCCAGTTTGATGAGGTTGGATAGAGTATCCATAAAAATAGGCTAAAAATAATGTTATCATATTTTTCGGTATTTGTGAAAAATAGCGCAATTTGGGCCCATTTTCCTGGTTTTATTTCAATTTTGGGGGTGAAAAATGTTCATAAAATCAACATTTTGCGTACTAGGTTATTCATATGGCATTTACAATCTGCCCCAAGTATATACTAAAGATGACAGCACTTTAAAATTGAACTTAAGATAAGATATAAACACACAAAGTGTAAAAAACTTAACCCTACCGCCCAAAATGCCAATTTTTTCAAAAATTTTCATTTTCACATTTTAATGCATCATTTAGGCATTTGCAGCACTCGGCAACCACAAAAAAAAAAAAAAAAATTAAATGGATTAATATGAATAACGAAGAAGCCGATTTAATAAAATGGTATTTTGGTCCGGATATCTCGGTGTTTTAGGTAGTCATATATACACTCTATAATCAGTTGGGATGAAAATCAACCCAAATGAACTGGGTTGAGTGAATATGAACCCAATTGGGTTCATATTCACTCAGCCCAGTTCATTTGGGTTGATTTTCAACCCAACTGAGTTTAGAGTGTAGTTGTTATGAATAAAACAAGGAAATTTCTCCTTTTTCCGGTGATACCTATATGTACCCTCCTCTCTGCAAGCCAGTAAAATCGAATGTAGTGATTTGAACCAAATCAATGAAGTGGTATCAACTATAATACCATAAGAACCAGGGCCGGATTAGAACATCTTAGGATCCCTAAACCATTATTCCATATGGGGCCCTGCATGAATGTCAAGTTCACAACAACCGCACTGCTAAACACCTGCCACAAACACAATTACAGTATATTAAGGTACCACCAGGTTTATACCAAGGTTGACCCATCATGGCCAACTATATATCCCATCGGGAATTGTACCGACCGTAACAAGTAAGGAAATTTACCAACAATGAACAATGCCAAGGAATCTTTATACAAATATGAATGTCATATAGGGACCGGTGAGTCAGTTCCTATGTGTCATCCATATTTGTATGGCGACATAATGACATATGTTATACGGTAACTGTAAATAACGTTAATTCGTGAGTCGCAACACAAGTCACAGTGGAAGAAAAATGTGTTGATGAGAGAGAGAGAGAGAGAGAGAGAGAGCGAAGATTCTGTTTAGCCTGGTTATAAAAGCTTCTTGATGTTTTGATTAGTCCCATCATTGGTGGGGCCCTAAGCCATGGCTTAGTTGACTTGATGTGATGCAAATTAATCTATTTAAATTCAGTTATAGTTAATCCATTTTACTCTTTTCTTGTCCTTGTGGTTGCTGGGTGGTGCAAATGCCTAAATGATGCATTAAAATGTGAAAATGAAAATTTTTGAAAAATTGCCATTTTGAGCGGTAGGGTTAATTTTTTACACTTTGTGTGTTTATGTCTTATCTTAAGTCCAATTTTAAAGTGCTTTCATCTTTAGTACATACTTGGGGCAGATTTTAAATGCTATATGGATAACCTAGTACGCACAATGTTGATTTTATGAAACTTTTTCCAGAAAACAATATTGAAATGAAATCGGAAAAATAGGCCAAAATTGCACTATTTTTCACAAATACCAAAAAAAAATGATAACGCATTATCTTTAGCCTATTTTGATCGATACACTATCCAACCTCATGAATCTGGATGTATTTCTGAACATTTTTTATCACAATCTGACTTCTGTAAGTCAACATTTTTGTTTTCTGGTAAATTTGGGGGTGCAATTCCATAAAAATTAAAAAAAATATGTTTTCCACCAGTTTTGTCTCAGATACATCGTACATTTCACGTCCCCGGTATATCACTGTTTAGGAAAATAAGCATAAGAATTTCTCCCCTTTCCGGTGATACTTACCTCATATGGGGACGGTCTATATGGGCTATTTGTTTTTCCACATTACGTGGAGTTTTCGCGCAGACAACCGTTGATGTTGTCCTTTTCCCACGGAGATATGCAGATATTTTCTCGTGTCCAGTTAAGATATCCTAATTAATAATATAGATTCCTGTTTGGAGATGGGCAACATACCAAAAACCGAACCGATACCGATATCATGTGGAAACCGAACCGAACCAATAGTTGAATACCGAAACCGTATGAATTTTTCAAATTTTTCTACATTCGCTATTTATAAGGGTCTGTTGAGGCTTGATAACAGTTGAAAGGTTCATTTTCATGAAAGAAGTGAATGATTTCCTTTTCATTTTTGTTAACCCTCAGTGATCTGGCAATTGTCCTGAATTCCCGCTCGACTACACTTTGTACATGTCCAGTTGCTTAGCAGTTATTTCTAGTCAAGTCTTGGCTGCCTGTTAAGGCAGCCAGGACCTGACTAGAAATCACTGTCCAGGTGATTTGTCTATTGTCAGCGGGACTTCCTAAAGATGGGATGGTCAGGGCACATGCTCTGAGATAGCAAAAGCCTGAAATGGGTCTTCAAGCGGTAAGGTGCGTATGGAACAAGTCACAAAATTACTGTAAATATGATTTGTGTTCATAAAAGAATGCCACAGATGAACTCATTGTCAGTGGCATTTATAGCTTTGTGGTAGAGTGATACAATAACAACTTATTCTGTTTTTTCCTGATGTGAATTTCTTTTTGATAATATCAGCAAATTTCAGTCAAGTCAGATATCGAATACCGACAAGGAAAAGTCCCCTAAAAACACCGAAACCGATACCGAACTTAAAATTCCAATACCGTCCATCTCTAATGAATAAGTATTTATTTCACCTTGAAAACACTAAGATATCAACACAACTGGTGGAACTATGTGGTGTAATTATAAAACTACAACTGTGATTAGGCTTCATTCATAATGATAATGTCATCAAAGATTCGATCAAATCAAGTCTTTATTGAGAAACATTTCTTTCTTTGATTCATAGAAAATGAATGTTGGTGGTATTGTTTGGATTCAGTTTTCTGGAGTATTTCAGTTGGTCTGAAAAACGAACGATCAGTACGCTTGTTCGACCAACTGAAATATTCCAGATGATTTAATCTAAACACAAGCGATGAACTATTTAAGGGTCAGACTGATTCAAGGACACAACAACGTAGAATTCCTTACAGACTTAGAATGCTGGCTTGAAAACTTTACTCTATCTGTTAACATAAGATTCAATGCACAGTACGGCCGTCGTAGACTGGTCACTTTCCACAAGTGGGAAATATTTCCACGGTCGCAATAATATTAGATTCCAAATTATAGGATTAATCATCAAAAATATAATTAATGAAGCACCGGGTACAACCAGGTGCTTAATTAATTAAAATTTTGCTGAAGGTGGTTTTTATTAGCTGGGAAATGTCTGTGTGGACATCGCTGCCCAATTACGACCAATTCACTGCGACTGTACTGAATGATGAGTACCATTCAAAATGAATTGTTCCATACGTAATGGTATTAGTAACGTACTTGAGAAGGTTATTTTATGGCTCTCTCTTTGTCTAGATGTAAAGTGTCTCTGAATTAACACTTATTATCTCTTAATAAAAACTTACATATCTCTGATTTTAGACTTATTACCTCTGAATTAAGACTTAAAAGGATCTCTGAATTAGGGTTTTGAGTATTTCTTAACTATGACTTATGGTAGCCCTGAATTTAGATTTATTATCTCTTAATTAAGACTTAGTTATATCTGAATTATGACTTATATCTGATTCAAGACTCAGAGAATCCCTGGGTTGAAACTTAAAGTATCTCTAGATTCAAACTGAACCCCTTGAACCTAGAGACCGCTTTTCCGTCTCGGGAACATGATACGTCTTAATTTCATTAAACAGGAATACTTGGATGTCTGCTAGGTGAATGTATGGGGCAGACCAATCAATATTTTTAACGTGCATCCCCAAGGCTGCACGTTAAAAATATTGATGGGCCTCCCCCTAAATAATGATATATGAACTCTTCCAATTGTTGCCATTGAAGTAGCATGGGAGATACCGGAGTTCAAAGGGTAAAGTATGTCTTAATTCAGACTTACAGTATCTGTTAATTTAGACTTATGTATCTTTGAATTTTTGCTTAGTATCTCTTAGATAAGACGTTGAGGATCACTGAATTAAGATTTACAGTATCTCTGAATTCTCTTAATTCAGACTTACAGTAAATCTTAACTCAGACTTATGTATCTCTGAATTAAGACGTATTATCTCTTAAGACTTATAGGATCTTGTAACTGTTCTCAGTCTTCAACAGACTTTCCTTCAAATTTCATCCTCACAACTTCCCCAAATAAGAAAGCTTGAATATTTAATAAATAGAAGTATGCTCAAAACGATGTTTGTCTCGTTCATTTTGTCCGTACATGGGTGTGCTAGGCCGGTTTGAGATTGTGTCGGTGTATATTATTAAAAACGATTGGACGATACACCACAGTGGGCATGTGTAAAAATACATAAACCGAAAGTTGTGGTTCAAGAGGCAGGGATTTTCTATTTTTGTATCAATAAGTTCCATGCACGTATCTCAAACGGCCCCTGTTTTCGAATATTTTAGATAGTAGGAGAGGGATGAACCGGCTCATTGGCTGGACCCCGGCGCGGACACCGGTGACGTCAGAGACACGTGACCTAGTTATATCATGTCTGGTTGTCATGGTAGCCCGTGTGAGAGGCCATTTTGTGACGCCATCCCCATAGCGATTTTAGTGCGAATGTGCGGCGCGTGTTGGGGTAACACGTGTTTTCATGGTGCATTTCGTGTAAAGGAGGTTGCTATCTTGGTGTCTATGGTAGCACCTGGTGGCTGTGGGCCTGGAAGGTCTACAATAGGACGGGTGACACAGAACCGAAACAATTCTGGCATGCGGTGAAAGTTCTTTGGCAATTTTGCCAATACCCCCGGAATCTCCCCTCTCTATCGAACTGGCGATGATAAAACTGTAGATGACGATACCGAGAAGGCAAACGTATTGAACGACATCTTCGTTCAGAATAGTAAACTCGACCCCACCTTCCTTTAAACGAAAATGTACTGATCTTGGTCTGTCTGATCACCGAGCCTCGTATGCCAAATTCTTCTACAAAAGATTGAACTTCCATCTACAAAAAGAACGGTCTGGAGTTTTAAAACTGCTTATTTTTTAACAATGAGCCGAATACTGAGTGAAACAGACTGGAAGAATCTTATATGCTCTCCGCGTGATATTGATGAATCGGTTCTTAACTTTACTACACGATTTCTTGAAATCGCCAAAAAATGCATCCCTTCCTGTACAGTTACCATCAGAAATAACGACAAGCCACGGTTTGATAATAATATATCAGGGAGATTCGAAATAAAGGCAGACTTCGAAAACACGCCATCGAAAATAAATCTTCCCCCACTTCGGCTAAACACAAAACTGCTAGAAATAAAGTTAATAACATGAAAAAGTACGCTAAAGAAAAATATTTTTGGAAAAGATTGGCGTGTCCTTGTCTGCTGACACACAACCAAAACAATTCTGGCATTTGGTGAAACAATTTTGTCAATGCCCCGGGATCTTTCCTCTCTATCGAACTGACGATGGTGAAACTGTAGATGACGATACCGAGAAAGCAAACTTATTGAACGACATCTTAGTCCAGAATAGTAAACTCGACTCCACTGATCATGTTTTGCCTCCCTTTAAACGAAAATGTACTGACACCATACAGTACAGTCGCCATGGACTGGTTAGTTTCCGCGGATGGGAATTGTTTCCACGGACGCAATAACATTAGATACCAAACACCAATTCTGGCAATAATCATCAAAAATTTAATTAATGAAGCACCGGGTACAACCCGGTGCTTCATTAATTAAAATCTTGCTAGTGATGATTTGTATTACCTGGTAAACGCATGCGTGAATATCACTGCCCACGCGTGGATTACGACCAGTCCACGGCGACTGTACTGTAAGTAGTACATCCTTCACCGAAAAAATGATATTATTGATATTTTAAAGGATCTACCAGTTAAAAACGCTAGTGGCCACGACGGTATTTGGCACAAATTTCTAAAAGAAACCAAATCATCAGTCTGTAAATCGTTATATTTACTTTAAAAAAGTCTCTAGACCTGAATATGTTTCCTAGTGAGTGGAAATATACGGATATAAATCTTTTATATAAAAAAGGTGATCGGTTTGACGCAAAGAATTATCGACCAATCTTTCTATTTAGTTGTGTTGGTAAGGTCATGGAAAGGGTCGTGTTTAAGGACATTCACGCCTATTTAAGGACAAACATCAATTCTGTGAGTATCAATCAAGTTTTCTACCAAACAATAGCACTGTCTTTCAGCTAATTGATATACCACAACCTACGTAAATCTATTGATACAACAGAACACACCCGTGGAGTTTTCTTTGATGTGTCAAAGGCTTTGACATTCTGGCATGCGGGATTAATTTTCAAACTCAAACAATACGGCATATCTGTATCTCTTCTCAGGTGGTTTAAAAGCTATCCGACTGATCGAAAGCAGAGAGTTATTGTAAATGGCCACCCCTTCGAATATATTTATTATTTATTTAGTGGTGTTTAAGGTCACATATTTCTGCACAATGGCTAATCATGACCAAGACAGTTTTACGGTTGAAAGAAGCTGGAGAAAATCACCGAGCAACGGCGTGCAACTGTCAACTCACCAACATACTAATTCCACACAAGCAGAGTTAGCATTTGCTGAAGACAGGTGCACCATCGACGTGCAGTACGCCTTAGCACACAACGCCATCCCCCCCCCCCCCCCCCACCACGTGGGCAATGTTGGTGATGACATTGTGTCTTGCCCAATGATAACGCTGTTGCCGCAGGTGGGATTCGTACCGAGGACCTCTCCACCATTCCGAATACAGAAACATTTATGCAGGAGTCCCCCAGGGTTCAGTACTTGGACCTTTTCTTTTTCTAGTTTACATTAACGGCATAGCCGATGAAATAAGCTCTATTACCAGGTTATTTGCGGGTGACACATGTTTAACCGAAAGTGCACAGCAATCCTGCAAAATAACTCAGAATTTAAACTTAGAGCTTGAGAAAGTAAATGATTGGTCAAAATGATGATTAGTACAGTTTACCCCCCCCCCCCCCCCCCCCCCCCCCAAAAAAAAAAAAAAAAAAAAATGTTTTTTACACTGAGTTCAGATATCCGGCATCCTCCCAACATTCATTTTGATAATCAAGGCTTGGATTATGTTTCCTCCCACAGACATCTTGGTTTAATTGTCCAATCCTCTTTATCCTGGGAAACGCACATTGATCATATCTGCAAAAAGGCCAGTTCTAGTCTATCACAGCTGAGAAAACTAAAATTCTTACTCGATCGCAAAACTTTGGAAAAATGTACTTGGCCTTCATACCGCCAATTATGGAATATGCAAGTCTTGTTTGGTCAGGCGCGCCAGCACACCTGCTGAAACGTCTCGACGGTACATACTGCATACTGCAATTCCGCCCGAATAGTTACTGGTGTAACCAGATTTGTACCCCGTGAACGCTTACTTCCTGAAGTTGAGTGGCAATGTCTGGAAGATAGGCGATTTATCCAAAAGATGTGTGTCTTCTACAAAATTGTTCACAAGAATGCACCTGCATTCCTGTGAGGTCTGCTAACCCCCTTTAATAAGTGATCTCTCACAATATGCCCTTCGAAATTCAGCTGACTTCAGCACGTATCGGAAAAACGGAAATAACAAAAAAACACTCGAGATTGAATATTCATCACTGAATCTCGAACTGCTTTCAGACATAAAATCATAACCGACTTTGGTAAAATGAAAAGAAATAAGCAGATAATACCTTTTGGACAAATGATGGTAGAATATTTACTAAGAAATCCTTTTCCAGCCCCAAAATACTAATAAGAAACAAAGATAACCTCAGCTCTCTTGTAAAATAATTTGGAAGCCCTAAATGGTTAGAGCTATCATATTTATCGAGGAACCAGTATGCAAATTCAGATTCAGATTCTTTATTCACGGTACACATACATGTAAAATGGTTACATATAAATATATATTGCACAAATGTAATAAGTAGTATACTGTGGGAAGTCGCATAGCCAGATTGGCTGTCTACCTGCCACCCCCCTGGAAGATGGGGTGATGGCAAACAGACTGTGACCAGACGAATGAACTTGAAACCAGTTATGTGACACATGATGGGGGATTGTGATCTAACCATTTCAGTTCTGGTGCCAAAGAGATGGTCCATCATATTCGGCAGCGGAAAGGCGGTGCTTCAAGGTTGGCAAGAAGCAACCTGCTTATAGGACTCCCTTCACTACTCATCACAATTGTGAGCGGCAACAAGTCCCACATTGAAGATCGTGTCGTTTAGGCTGCGACAAATCATCGTAGGGTGACGAATGTGATATCCAGCTGGATCACCGTAGGGTGACGAATGTAATGAATAAGACCATACCAATAAGGGCGAATGCTCCTCGACAGATCACCTGCTCAAATGTATGCGGCAGGTTATCTGTCTATTTGTTTACATTATTGTTTGCAAGTTCTTAATTGCGTACATAAAGCATTTTATATAGGACAGCTGTAGGGAAGAAGCGAAGCGGATTCAACAAGACGAGGATTCCAGATGAAGACGCAGAGCATGGCTATTACGTGTATTGACAATTTCCAAGTTTGTAAACGAAATGCAATCCAAGTGTACGAAGTGCAATCAGGGCAATAAGGATTACCGCTGCGGACATAAATGGAATTTGATGAAATGAATGTGGAAGTTAAGTTCTTCTTACGCATGATTCGGTCGCTAATACTACGAGGTGTGTCATCTAGAGCGTTCCATAGTTTCGGGAAAGTTTATAAAGGAAAATTATCCAAAGTTTGGGTCCGTGTTTTTTATATACTACTCAAAGTTTGCTAAGCACCAAATATTTGACATATCATTGTGAAATTTACTGGTGACATATTTGCAATATTTTTGGATTGAGGAATGTATTGAGATGGTCCCCAGTGTTTACATTAGCTCTCTTGACAGGCAGACTTTTCGTGACAGTCATGGAAAGCATGTACCTCGATTTGCATGATGTTTTCGTGTACCGTCTACATTCACATGACATGTGTAGGGTATTCAATCTTCATTTCAATACAAACCCTTGTGATTTAATGATTGAATATGACAAATGCAAATGTAAGAAGACATTTGTCAGAAGCAGAAATGTAGCGGGCTGTAGGGATGGTGGAGCAAGGGGCTACCCATCGTCAGGTTGGTGAAGCCCTTGCTGTGCACCATCCGGTGATCACGAGAGCTTGGGCAAGATTTCCGCAGTATGGCACACCAGAAAGACGGCATGGTGGTGGCAGAGACAGGGCAACATCTGCAGCTAAAGACCGGTTTTGATCATTCAAGCCCGTAGGACCCAGCAGTGACCTTCAGAATGCATCTGTCGGGGTAAATGTTTCGACGCAGACTATCCGTGCAAGGTTGCACGAAGGTGGTCTCCGATCGAGAAGACCATGTATGCGCATTTCGCTGTCCCAGAACTACCGCCAGGCACGATATGAATGGGCCATGGGCCACGTTGGGTGGACCAGAGAAGATTGGCGACCTGTCCTTTTTACAGATGAGTCAAGGTACTGTCTAGACCACACAGATAGGCGTTCTACGGTATGGAGAAGACCAGGAGAGCGATTCGATGCAGCCAACATTGCTGAGCATGATTGCTATGGTGGAGGGTCAATCATGGTCTGGGCGGCATCAGCTGGGATGGACGTACAGAGCTCCGTGTCCTTGAACGTGGTACATTGACTGCACAGCGGTATACTAATGAGATCCTGGATGACCACGTCAGATTGTATGCAGGTGCAGTGGGTGATAGATCCATTCTGATGGACGATAATGCCCGTCCTCATGTTGCCCATGCTGTCCATGAGTACCGACAGAGTGAGGGGATTGAGCGTATGGACTGGCCAGCAAGATCCCCTGACCTCAGTCCAATCGAACATGTCTGGAATGAGTTGCAGCTTGCAATTTTAGCCCATCCAGTCCAACCAAGAAGTGTCCAGGAGCTTGGTGCCGTGCTGGTCCAAGAATGGAACAACATCCCACAAAGGACCATCAGGAACCTGATTGGGAGCATGAGAAGGCGTTGAGAAGCTGTAATTAACAATAATTGGTCCCATACTCGATACTGAACCCATATCAGTTCGCTCCGTCAACTTTTGGGGAAATTTGAAAAAATTTCCTCTTTTACCAATAATATCCATTTTCCATGGTTGTCGTATTCAATAGCAAAAAAATAATGTCAAACACAAACAAAATCTTAATTTCTGTGTTTAAATCATTAAAGATATAATTAAATAAAAAAATATATCCACTTTTCATAACAATATTTCAACTAAAAGGTAAAACAGGTAGCTGAGTATACTTGGTGCTTAGCAAACTTTGAGTAGTATAGTTGTTACTCTAGCTGCATGGAAATTAAGGCACGTATCCCACAGGGATCAGTTCTGGACCGTTTCTCTTTCTTGTGTACATCAATGACATTGATATGGCGCAGAAGAACAATATCTGGAAAAAATCGATGACTTAATATCCGAAAGCAATGACCAACGAGTTTTGGCATGTTGTCTAGATGTTTCAAAATAATTTTGCCTCCGAAACGGGAATTCCAATGCTGATATGTAATTCGGATACAACCCCCAGCTTCGTCGAAGCTGACAATGAAAAAGCTTATCTCCGAAATGAGACATTCGTTAAAAATCG
Organism: Pictodentalium vernedei; assembly: GCA_031216915.1. Classification (NCBI taxonomy): domain Eukaryota; kingdom Metazoa; phylum Mollusca; class Scaphopoda; order Dentaliida; family Dentaliidae; genus Pictodentalium; species Pictodentalium vernedei. Next base: position 192,352,669 of record CM062288.1, on the reverse strand, counting down.
AACTCGGAGAGAACATAAATAGTTGTTACTCTTGCTGCATGAAAATTAAGGCAGGTATCACACAGGGATCAGTTCTGGGGCCGTTTCTCATTCTTGTCTACATCAATGACATGTTGATACAATAGATTCAGTTAGTCGTCTCTTTTCTGAAGACACCTGTTTGACTTAATCGTCGGGTGATACTGCTATTGTTGAATCAGAGATGAATTTGGAACTCGCAAAAAGAAAGCGAGTGGGCTAATTAGTGGCTGGTCTCATTTAATTCAAAAAGGCGAAAGCAACCCTGTTACACTTAGTAGAAACACGCCCAATTAAACATCTTGTTCAATAGTGAATTAATCGATTTTTTTAATTCCCACAAACACCTGGGTTTAACTTTGCAATCAAATTTGTCTTGCACACAACACATTGATAACACATGTAAAAAGCGTGTTCGGGATTGTCTCAAATGAGAAAACTGAAGTATATTTTTAATAGAAAAATACTTGAAAAAGTATATCATGCATTCATGTTACCAATCTTAGAATACGGACTTTCCGTGTGGAATGGTTCTCCACATTACCTACTTAAACGTGTGGAAGATTTCACTGTGATGCTGCTCAAAGAGTCAGCAGGCTGATTAGGGCTATCTCACGTGATCGACTTATGTTGGAAGTTGGTTGGACTAGCTTAGAAAGCAGCCGTCGGGTCCAGAAATAATATAACTTTTATAAAAGAGTCAATGGGAATGCGCCAACCTTTCTCCATATTCTGCTACAACCCCGCGTTTCTGATACATCCCAGTATAATTTACGTAACTATCGAATTCTGTTTCTTATTCTTGTTGAACAAAGCTCTTCAAGCGTCCGTCTTCCCTTCCTGTACTGAAATTTGGAACACTCACTCTTAGACTGTACGGAACAGTTTGTCGCTTGTGACGTTCAGGAGGTCCATTAAATCGCCTCCATCAAAACTCGCAAGTAAAACTACGAACTGGTTGCAGTGACCTAAATTGTGACAAATTCCATAATTATGTGTCAACTTCCGCCATGGGTACACTCTCACAATAGGACTGTGGTGGGAGTATCCGCGTGGCGCTTTGGCCCCGTCCCACCTTTGAATTACTGCAACTACAACGGTGGGCTGCTGTGGGGTTTCGGGAACTGGGATTTGGGAAATTGCTGGACATGCAGACACTGACTGTTATGAATTTCGTTCATATCAAGGCTGAAATTCCATGGAATGCGGTGATTGGGGTCATCATCATTGGAACTACTGTTGTAGTTTATGATTTTCTGTTCAGTTTTCATTATTTTATTCCATATTCTAATTATGCTTAATCTGGTTTGGGTGTATTATCGAGATTCTGTCATATTGTAAATTGTACAGTGTCAATCAATTTACGGGAGCGGAGGGTCTTCTAAAGTGTTAAGCACTTGTCCCCCAATTCCGATATGTACTGCTAAATGGCAAATGAAAATAATCTAATACCCAGGTGAGGATAAGAGTCGCAAGAGGAGTCACTCGTTCGTGCAATTGCTCGATAGCTTATTTGCTCGATAAGATTCGAGTCTTCGAGAAATCTGAGATAGTGAGCAAACCTGTATTGATGCAACAAGTCAGTAGTAACGGTTGAAGGCTGCAATGCTGGTAAGAAAGTATAGTATTGGGTGACTACATTAGCACTTGATCACAGGACAGATGATGATGATTATGGATAGGCCGTCAGTAGTGACCTTCGAGCTATGAAGAAGTGGGGATAGCCTAGAAGCCAGGAACTGAACAGGCGCTAAGCGCCATAACTATCCTCTAAAAGGTGTCATCCAGAAGGTATCCTCCAGTAGGTATTCTCCAAAAGGTATCCTCCAGTAGGTATCCTCCAAAAGGTATCTTCCAGTACTACATCGCCATGCCATAGGTATCCTCAAGAACCCAGATCAGGATAAGAGTCGATAGCTTATTTGCACGATAAGATTCGAATCTGGTCGAGCAATACCTGTTCCTGCTTGATGGTCTTTCGCGTTTGAGAATCACATAGGATATCGTTATACACAAGGGAGATAACTCTGTATGGGTAGGTACAGATTACGGGAAATGAAGCAGTCTGATCAGATATTCTGAGACTTGGACAAGAGTAAAGATATGAACAAGAGATAGCTAGGACTAAATAGACTGTTAGGGTTAGAGTAGCGAGAATGGTGGTACTTTTTTATAACTGAAGAACCTATAACTTGGAACAATTTTACACTCCAAACATAGTCTGTCACTACCTACAGTATGGCCGCCGTGAATTTATCACTTTCCGCGGGTGCGCAATATTTCGACGGACGCAATAATATTAGATTCCAAACACTAATTATAGGAACAATCATCAAAAAGTTAATTTAAGACCTATGAAAGTCTTGAGGTGACATAGAAGGTCGGGCCAAACAAGCAATAAAAGCCATTACCATCTTCAAATAGATAACCTGCAAAAGGTATCCTCGAAATATATCCTCAAAAGGTTTCCTCAGATGATATATTACCATGTCATAAGTGTCCTCAAATATCCGAATTTGCTATGTGCTTCATGTGACATTGTGCATAAGCACACAAGTATATATCGGAAAATCGAGCATGTGCCTATGTGCTACATGTAATGTGTACACATTGTGCACTTGCACATAAACACATCTAGCGAAGTCAGAATACTTTATATGAATATCGGGGAAGTCATAAGATAGACAGGGCATGCCAAAGAATGAGGGTCGAAAGAGGCTTGTCCCCCATACCGTCCCTGCGCGCCTTCGGCGCGCGAAACCATTCCTTTCAAAAGAATGGAGAGAATAAGCTATAGCCGGCAGAAGCAAGGGATTCCGAAGGAATCCGAATGACGGATAGAAAGCGAGGATTTGGAGAACATCCTTATCAGAAAAGTACTCTTATACAATAGAACTCACCTTATAGTATTACGTGCTACTTTTATAAGCCCAAAATGGGCTTCGCCAAGTCCGTTTTGGTAGTTCTGTGTAGTTTTGGGGGATTTGGAGTGAATGTCGAGTTTATTTGGGTAATTAGGTTTACTCTTGTGCAAAGAAACACGCGTTTTAGAGGTCTCTTGGTCCTATTGTATGCCACCGAGTCACATGGCAACCACGTGCTGCCATAGAAACCAAGATGGTGGCCCCAGTATACAAAATAGAGGACGGAAACGCATATCACCCTAGTAACACGCGCTGCGCGTGCGTATTCAGAGCGCGTATCACAATGGAGATGGCGTCACAAGATGGCCGCCTACGCAGGCTACTCAACCACCTGATGAGACCCGAAACGTGCGAGATATACTACTCCAGGCGACACATGTCATCACGTCGCTAGATAATTCTACCACCGTTCTTGCAACATTGTCGAATTGGTATATGGAGAAGTGGATTTGGTTGTTGTGTCGTCCAGATGTGTTCGCAACGGTTTCTACAGCCGTCCTGACTCGATCGCGCAGATGCGTGAAACGTATCATACGATCGTGGCATTATACTGAAGGTCCGGCCTCTGGAAAGCAGGTTTATCACTAGTATGAAGTTACGATGTTTATTATTGTCTGGTGTCCTCGGTATAGGGCCTAAGTGTTCAGTCACGCAGATTTGGTATTTCAACACTTCAAGTTAGGGTTCAGTATAAGTAAGGAGTATTAGTTTACTTTGAAATTCGAAGAGATATGCCTTTATTTCACAAAGTTGACAGCAAAGAGCAATAGTTCCCGGAAGTCTGCTACCGTATTCATACCAGAACTAAAAATAAAATAATATTTCACGAGAACAACTCGTGGCCAAATATGCTTCAGATAGCCAAGAATGAGGCTAGGAATTCAAAACACTTTACGATGTAGCGACAGGACTGCATTTTGGGAAAAGGCCAACGCAGTCTACATTTTGTATTGAAGAAGGATTCCATGGACGACGCACATTGTGTATGTTACGTGATACCACGAATTGCAATTGGAAAATAATCGCGTAATTCTAGGAAATTCAAACAGGTGTCATAAAACCGTGTAAGCATTATGGCCACTGTGCAGTCTTCTTGTAATGACAGTCTGTAGCGTGGATGCGATCAGTCTCATTATCAGATTTTAGACGGCATTGTATATCAATGCTTTTTCGTTCCTTTTGACCTTGACCGAAACGTGAACAATTAGAAAACAAAACAAAAGCCGAGACTTTTGAAATTTGTCTCCACGCTGTTCTGTCGAAGAATTTCGATTTCCTGGCTACTTGCTGTCGACTCTCTGCGTTGATTGCTCATATTTTTCATCCTCTATACATCATAACCTTCATTCTGATGTATAATTTGTATCCTACATAGATAGGACGGGGCAAGGAATTGAGAGAATAAGCTATAGACAGAAGTAGGGGATTCAGAAGGAATCCGAACGGCTGATAGAAAGTGAGGATGTGGAGAAAATCCTAACCAGAAAAGTACTCTCACACAATAGAACGCACCTTATAGTATTACAGTATTACGTGCTACCCTTTAAAGCTCAAAACGGGCTTCGCCAAGTTCGTTTCGGTAGTTTTGTGTAGTTTTTGGTGATATTTTGGAGTGAAAGTCGAGTTTATTTGGGTAATTAGGTTTATTCTTGTGTAAAGGAAAACGCCTTTTAAAGTCCTCTTGGTCTTATTGTAGGACACTGGGTCACATAGTAACCACGTGCTAGCATAGAAATTAAGAAAATATCACCCTAGCAAGACGCGCTGCGCATGCGCATTCAGACCACGTATCACAATGGGGTTGGCGACACAAGATGGCCGCCTACGCGGGCTATCATGGCAACCCCATATGGCATAACTTGGTCACGTGACTTTAACGTCACATGGGAACAACCAAATATGAACCACCTGATGAGGCACGAGGTTTTCTACTCCTAGTGACACATGTCACCACGTAGCTAGATAATTCTACCACCGTTTTTACAACATTGTCGAATTGGAAAATAGATAAGAGGACCGGACCGAAAATACTGGACCGAGGTGGGTGGGCCAGACCGAGGCGGCCCAGCGTCGGTGATCCGAACCAGTCCTGGACAGCGGACCGGACTGGTCCAAGCGCTGCAGTCCGCATCACTAATTAGAACAAGAGGCATTTTGAATTTTTTGGCAATCCCAGTTCATTTAAACAGAACGCGACGTGGACAATACTGGCTCATTCTATTGGCTCTCCTCCTATGCGTCAGTTTCAATCAAACGTATACGGTCTCCTGGCCTTCAATCACACTCCCTTCAAACGATTGCGAAAAGTTTGGGGATGGATTCGGTTGTTGTGTAGTCCAGATGTGTTCGCAACGGTTTCTACAATCGCTCTGAATCGATCACGCAGATGCGTCAAACGTATCACACGATAGTGGCATTATACTGAAGGTCTGGATCTCAACAAAACAGGTTTATCACAAGTATGAAGTTGCGATGTTCGTTGTCTGAAGTCCACGGTATAGGGCCTAAATGCGCCAAATAAACAATGGGGTTGAAGTCATTTCGCGAGGTGTTTTATAGTGAGGGCCGCCTGGTACCAAACTGTTGACGGCGTGACGCCAAGCGGCCTGGCAACATCTTACGACGAATGTTCTTGCACTGAGCCACAAAGCAGTCAAACGCGCGAACTCGTTCTCTTTCAGGCACGCAAATTTGGCATTTCAACACTTCGAGTTAGGGATCAGTCAATATAAGTAAGGAAAATTAGTTTATTTTGAAATTTTCATGTCCGATATTCCATAAATATAAATATACACGAATTATACAAATTTTTAAAATAAAGGTTGTGAGGTACAGAATACGAAATATGTATGCTTTCAGTTCACAGAGTTGACAGCAGACATGAGTAGTTCCCGAAAGTCTGCTACCGTATTCGTTCCAGAACTGATAATCAAATAATATTTCACGAGAACAACTCGTGGCTAAATATGCTTCAAATAGCCAAAAATAAGTCAAAACACTTTACGATGTTGCGACAGGACTAGTCTCTACATTTAGGAAAAGGCCAACACAGTCTACATTTTTATTGAAGGATTCCATTGACGGCGCACGTTGTGTATGTTACATGATACCACGAATTGCAATCGGAAAATAATCGCGTAATTCCAGGAAATTCAAACAGGTGTCAATATACCGTGTAAGTGGTATGGCTAGTGTGCATGTAATGACAGTCTGTAGTGTGGATGCGATCAGTCTCATTATCAGATTTTAGACGGCATTGTATATCAATGCTTTTTTGGTCCTGTTGACCTTGACTGAGACGTAAACAATTAGAAAACAAAACAAAAGCCGAGACTTTTGAAATTTGTCTCAAAACTGTTCTGTCGCTGTGTTTTGAAGAGTTTTGATTTCCTAGCAGCTTGCTGTCGACTCTCTGCGTTGATTGCATATATTTTTCATCTTCTATACATCATGACCTTCATTCTGTTGTATAATTTGTATAAATTTATTGATGGAATATCAGACTGGGGAATTTCAAACTAATTTTCTTTACTTACTTTACAACACTCAACACGCTGACAGTCAACACATAGTTCATGAGAGATAACTCTCTCCATACTGTGACGATCTGCGTTCACGAGGTTTAATTGAGTTATTTCCCTTCTATCGTAGAAATTGAAAATGACAGGTTTCCAAACACTGCAATCGAGGAATAATTTTAGTTGTGGCTCGAAGTAACAATAGCTTGAGTGTTTACATCGTCGACAGACTGTACTAACATTTTTGTCTCACCATCTCATCAGCACACGTGGGCAGAAAATAACCATACACTCAATTAAAGCATCACCTCATGAAAATAATTATATGATCACCTTAAAAATTATACTTTGTTGATTGAATTTCTGCCTTCAAATGTTAGGTGTTTTGTAACTACCATCACGTCTCGAGCTAATTAAAATAGACATATATTTATTTGCCCCCCCCCCCCCAAAAAAAAATACACTCGCGGACCACGCCTCCCCCTTGTGTGTAAAAGCTATTAAACAAATAAAACAGCCATATACTTACCTCAAACTTAACAGTTGTACTATGACGGGAAACTACCATCGAGCTATGATGCGTTGTACTGCTCCACCCCTCCCCCATCCACATTTACTTTTCACTCCGTTTTCATCGAAAAACATTATTTGTTCATGCAGATCATCCTACGTATAAAGACAGCCCGCTTTGAGAAGTGGGCTGTGTAATCTATGTTCCATGTGGAGACAGCCCAGTATAAGCTAAAAGCTTGATGCTGAATCCCATTCTGTATTGTAATTATAAAGTTGTGTACATAGTGTTATTTTTGTAAAATATTATCATACAGAAATAAATAATGTTTGAACTAAATACGCTGTGACGTCTCGCCCACACCCGAGTTCAAATGCATAAAAATAATTTAAAGGAAGGGGAGTCGCGAAGTTTTCATTGGGGTATGGGGAAATGTCCACACCGATAAGTAGGCCCCAAGTTTATGATAGCGGTTTGGGGATAGTTAATGAAACAAGGATATACATGTGTGTCGCTTTTAATTATTAACAGTTTATTTATGTAATGCGTTACATATTCATCGTGTTTATCAAAATTTACTTCGATGTACCCCTTTACCTAACAAATAGGAAATATCCACCCAGCAATTTACAAATTGAGCAGTTGAAAAAAATATATTTTACAAAACATTACAACAAAACCATATCATGTGACCCCTCATTGGAGGGGTGGGGGGGGGGGGGGGGCACACGAAATGCTTTTGTTGATTTGCTTTTAAAATTGGGGGAAAAAAACAGTAATTAAAATAATAAATTCGGATATCTTGTGCGTGGGTAAAGGGTTCAAAAAATATAATGATAACATTTTCATATTCCACAGCGTTTTATATAACCCAGTCAAATACATCCGGCCTTAAAGTACGACCGCCGTGGACTGGTCACTTTCCACGTGTGGGCAATATTTCCTCGGACGCAATAAAATTAGATTCCAAAGATTTTATGCAAAAAAATTAATTAATCGTCAAAAAAATTAATTAATGAAGCACCGGGTACAACCCGGTGCTTCGATAATTAAAATTTGGCTGTTGATGATTTTTATTATCTGGTAAACGCATCACTGCCCACGCGTGGATTACGACCAGTTCCTGAAGACTGCACTGTTGCACTGTATTCAGTCCTTCTCACGGGGCGAGAGCAATTGCTCTCACACCTGCCTGCTCTCGCAATTTCTATTTTACGAGAGCAAAAATCTGCTCCCGTCAATTGCATGAATTTGGCAGGTCAGACATAGTCTTTCGTCAAGAATTCAGGGTGACGAGAGCAAATTGCTCTCGTAAATGGTTTTACGAGAGCAAATTGTTGCTCTCGCTGTATATTACTCGTGAGAAGGTCTGGGTATTTGAACTTCCGATCAAATGTTAAAATGCTGACGTTTGATAAGAAATCCGACCTGTCATATTGAATTACCGAATTAATATGTGAAGGGTTATTATCACATAGAAATTGCTAGAGAGCAGGGTCTAGCTTCTTTGGCCACAGTCAGTTATAAATTGATTCATAATTTATTCCAGAGTTAATCGTTCAGAATTGTAAGCAAATTTCCGAGGACGTGACAACCGTTATTTATTCCCAGTTCCCTACTCGACATTCGCAATCAACCGATAGAATCGTTCGATAGCGAATGTCGAATAAGGAACTGGGAATAATTAACGGTTGTCACGCCACTCAAATTTCCATAGAGTATGTCAATACTGATCCGGTCAACTAGAAAAACCGAACCGATGCCGATATCCATGGGTATACCAAAAAATCTAACTGATACCGATATCATTCCGATATCGAAAAACCAAAACGTATCAATAGGTGAATACCGAAACTGTCTGAATTTTCAAATTTTCGTACATTCGTTATTAATAAGGCCCAGTCGAGGCTTGATAGCAGTTGAAAGGTTCATTTTCATGAAAGAAGAGACTGGTTTTCTATTGTGTTCAGTTTTGTTAACCCCAAATAGACTGGGTAGCTGTCCTGAATTCCCACTAGACTATACAACCTGTACACGTCCAGTTGTTTATGAGTGATTTCTAGGCAAGTCTTGGCTCCCGATCCAGGTGATTTGTTTATTGTCAGCAGAATCTCCTGAAGATGGCATGATCAGGGTACATGCTCTAAGACTGCAAACGTCTGAAACAAGTCTTTAAACATTAAGGTGCATTAGAACAAGTCACAATTTACTGTAGATATTATTTGTGGTCGTAAAAGAATACTACTGTTGAGCTCATTGGCAGTGTCATTTATAGCGCTGTTGTAGAATGATACTACAACAACTTATTCTGTTTTTCCTGATGTGAATTCCTCTTTGGTACTGTCAGAAAATCTCAGTCAGGTCAGATACCGAATACCGAACCGATACTGAGGTATACCCCCCCCCCCCAAAAAAAAAGGAAACTTGATTTTAAAATACCGAAACAGATCCCGAACTCAAAATTGAAATACCGTTCATTTCTATCTGAGTTGCAGCCATGATGTACCAAGATGCAGAAAATGACTTCAAACCTCCCTAAAATAATAATCAAGTACATTATATAAATAGACCTCCAACCCACCCAACAGGGTTTGTGTCCAGTCCCTTCGATTACTGACACAGGAAGGAGACCTCAATACCATCAACCTAAATACCACCATTCTCAGTTGCACCGTTATATTCTATTGCCCCGAAACGAGGTGACCCTGGTTGTCGAAAGTGTCGTTAAAATAAATCTTCTTTTGTAAATATGTTTTGTATTGTTTTTGCATATTCCTTTTTACCTTACTATCGTTGTGAAAATAATTCAAATCATTTACTCCTCGGTTGAATGTTGTATACACTTTCTTTTACTCCGTTTCTGGTCGATCCTTAGTCTCTCTGGTGACTTCACTTTTTTAAACACAGTTGTCCAGGCTCGTTCAGGATTTGGATCCACGGCGTTGAGCTCTAACCCCAGTCTTCGAATGCCCACAGGTTATATTCACCAGAATAAGTCCAATGGATAACGTAGCTAGGTACAGGCTAAGAAAGGGTCTGTACTTTCCAAATGCTCGTGTCGCTTCACGTCACAGAGGTGGGTGTCTTAATTCGTAAGATATCTTGCTGATAAATCCCTTGAGATTTGAAATCAGAGGTTTAACGCTGATGTTACATGTCCAACTATTTCTTCTTTTTCCCAAGTATCCGGACTTGAACCCCACTACCGTTCGCCGATAAGAATGTATCAGCATCTTTCAGCCAAACATTTATGAATACAATGACTATTTCCTTGTTTGTTTGTACCTGGCTCTGTGTATTTCTCCTATTTATTATTGAGATTAACCCGAGACCCTCATATCAGTCATCGGTGACGTCAAGTACTGTTAGCTCGTCCACTGAATATTATCCAACTCACAAATCGACAGGACTTTTAAAACCTCTTCTATTTGAATACCCAAAGCATAAAACCCAAGCTAGACATTTTAAGATGTGAGCTCGTTGACAATGATATATGTGTGCTTACAAAATCATGGCCCTGGAGCAATGATGACAACTATGACTTCGCGATCCCTGGGTTTCACAGCCGGATAAGGAAAGATCACCCTACCAGGGATGGAGGTATCATTACTTACCTGAAAAGTACAATGGCTTTCACACATCGTCCCGATCTGGAAATTGTCAATCTTCAGTTCATCTGGCTGCATATATTTATTGCCAATAAAAGATTCCTCTTTGCGGCCTTCTACTGACCGTCTAATTCAAGGACCGAGACAAGGAATCTTATTTCGACTTCTATTGAAAGAGCATTAGATGTACCGGTACAAACGCTTCCCGCGATTTTAACCGGCGACTTCAACGGCGATCAACTCAAATCTATTAACCACCCAGTCCAGAACCTTTTCAACCTTAAAAACTTGTCTCATATCGTCCAGCATCACACGTTTTTTTACGGAAACATCAGCTTCATTGCTCGACTGAATTATAACTCACTCTCCCAATTTGATTGAATAGCACGATGCCGGGGACTAATTTTTGTGCTGAGTTCATTCGTTGTCATTGTCCGATAATGGCTTAAATCATGTTCATAAAAGAGCCTTTCTTTTGTATCAAGTGACGAATGTGACTCTTTTCTGGGGCGGACCTTGAAAATCTCAATAAATCTATCGGGAAAGTTAAATGGGATATGATTTTATCTTCGAACCAACCGATCAGATTGTCGATGAGCGAACAAGTCCCCCTGAAAAGCTAACCACTCAATAAATTAATCACATTATGAACCCAAGTGGATACATAATGAAATCTGACATTTAATATGTCAGAGCAGGCGTGTTTATCACTTCACCAAACGCAGTAGTACCGAACTAGCTTGGGCAAAATATCACAGGAAAAGAATTGAAATAATCCCATCCATTAGAAAGTTGAAAGCTTCCTACTTTACCAAAAAACGACACCCCTCGCCTTTAGTGGAAGACGTTTAAACCGCTTTTGGGAAACAAGCAGACTGGCACACCAAATTTCATCCACAGTGATTTTACTCCTTCAGGCGCGTAGCCAGGATATCAAAGTTAGGGGGGGGGGGTGAGAGTATATCTATATCTGGGGGGGGGGGGGGGGGGGGTAGATCAGCGATCTGAACGTAGCGCCCCCCCCCCCCTACGAAGGGGGTAGCCGCTACGTTCAGATCGCTGCACTAACTACTAGGGGGCATACAGAATAGGATGAGCAACATCACCCGAGCCACGTAGTGGGCATTCTCTCTCGCTGGAGGTGAGGGGAGGGGCTTCCCGGGGGGGGGGGGTGAAATTCAAGGCACAAAACCGCCATTTCCTTGACTCTGAGTCCGTTTGTGTCCATAATTTATAAGTTGTGAAAGGCATCAATAATTAGGCAACATCAACTGGGAGGGGGGGGCGGGACTTAAATTTGGGGGAGGGGCCAATTACCCACGGCTACGCCACTGTACTGCTTTTCGCAACGTAGAAGACGCCAAGGCTTTCAAAGAGTACTTCTGTTACAATTTCCAACATTAACGACATTAATACTTCTCTACCGCAAAGCACCTTTGAACAACTCACCATGGACAACATTTTTCTCGAATACAAAGACATGTAGGAAGCTTTGAATTCTCTCAAGACCTCAAAAGCTTGTGGGCCTGACAATATCAGTCCATTTACTACAAAGGGCTGTTCTTCATTAGCCAAACCACTAACTGACATATTTAACCCCAGTCTCACAAATTCCAAACTCCCACATCAGTGGAAAGGGGCAAATGTTTCGCCAATATTCAAAAAAAAAAAAACTCTCGAAACCGAGTTACAAATTACCGCCCAATTTTAACTTTTAGCTGTATTGGTAAGGTGTTTGAAAGGTGCATAGCAAAGAAAGTTAGAGCTTTCCTTGATGCGAGTGCACTTTTGACATGATTCCAGTCAGGCTTTGTTTCCAAAGACTCCACAGTTCTACAGCGGAGTGAAATCTATCATACCATTAGTTCCACTCTTGATGAAGGAAGGGAAATAAGATTAATCTACTGTGATATCAGTGAGGCTTTTTATAAAGTATATATGGCATCGTGGCCTTTTGTATAAACTTGGAAAGATCGGCATAACCGCCCAGCTTCTGTTTTGGTTTAAATTCTACCAAAATAGGCACCACGCATCATTGCTAGCTCTGAATAATCTATCTGGGGAAATATCAACGCAGGTTTTCCTCAAAGTTTGATTCCAGACCTTTACTTTTTCTTATCCATATAAATGACATCATGACATCACTGACGGACTGATGTCTAACATTAGACTTTTGCGGACGGTACATCTCTTCACCTCACCGTTGGAGACTCTGTCCAAGCTGCCAGAGTTATGTTTGAGGGCCCCCAAAAGATCGAATGATGGCCATCCCAATAGTTGGTGGACTTTAATCCTGCAAAAAACCCGGTCACATAATATCACCCAAATGCACTAAACCACATCATCCCAATCTAAAGATTTCGGTTCTGACATCAGTGAGGTCATCATAAACATTTGGGTTTAATCCCGAACGACCGTGTGTCCTGGGAAATCATATTTCGGAAATCACAACTAAGGCCTGGAAGAGGGTATCCCTCATAAGGAAGTATAAATTTTCCCTTAATCGAAGAACGCTAGGAAAATCTTTTTACTTTTATACGACCATTACTGGAATACGTTGACACCGTTTGCAATACCCGTGACGACAATGAGTGCTTTGAATTAGAAAAAAATACAGCTTGAGGGCGGTTCGAAGAGTCACTTGTGCTGCGCGAAGTGCAAGTAGAGTTAGTAGACCCTCCCTACATGGGAAACAGGCTTGTAAACCCTCCGTACTCGCATACAAACACACAAACTTATACAGTAGTGGAACCCTGTTAATTGAATAGCTACTTTGCCAAGGAAAATTATTCAGTTAACATGATCCAATTAACAGGGATTGTGTCACTTACCTGTATTCCAGAGATAAACTTAGCATTTATTCTATTATATCTTGTTTGGCAGAGCTCCGTGAGCTCTTTCAAACAAGATATAATATATAATAAATTAAATGCCTGTATTGGATGTACTGAGGTCAAATAGGTCTATAAACAAAGGAAAACTGGGAAGAGTCAGGGTAATTTCTCGACAGGTTACAAGATTTTTTATTCAATTAACAGGAGTTTACTCTATAATCTATATTCAGTTAACAGGTCAGATTTGTACTGGAGGTATGATAAATGGTTTTTGTAAATGGTTTTGTGTTGGGAAATTATATTCAATTAACAGGGTTATTTATTTATTGGGGTTTAAGGTCACATACTTATGCACAATGGCTAATCGTGACCGTGACAGTTTTACGGGTGGAGGAAGCCGGAGTACCCGGAGAGAGCCACCGAGCATCGACGAGCAACTGTCAGCTCCTCAACATTCCAACTCTGTCCAAGCTCCGCTCAAGCAGGCAGGGTTACATCGGTTGAAGACACGTGCACCATCGACGTGCAGTACGCCTTAATACACGGCGTCATCGTACCTCCATGTAGGCAACCGGGATAAAGTGCCTTGCCCAAGGACACAACGCGGGTCCCGGATGGGGATCGAACTCGGGACCTCTAGCATAGAAGTCCAACAGTCTACCACTGAGCCACCGCGTTCCAATTAACATGGTTATTCAGTTAAAATATATCCAATTAAGTGGACTGCACTGCCATACAAAATGTTTCATCATCTTGTCCCAGGTTATATAACATCTCTAGTCCCCTCAATAACATCCGCTATATACTCACGAATATTCCCTTCTTAACAATGCTAACTTAAATATCCCACATCGGCGCATCGACTCACACCCACATTCCTTCTTACCCCCGACAACCAGACTGTATAGAATAGTCTCCCCCTGAAGTGCAAAAAGGAGGGGAAATAAGATGCTGCTTTGTTTTGTTACACCAGCGGCAGAAAGGAAAATATTGCCATCATATCTTAATACGTTAGAGTACGGAATTCCTCGACATGTGCGTGCGTATATAACTTCATGATTCTATAGGTCCCGCTCCATGAATATAAAAACTAAAATGTGAAGAAAAGGGCCATTTTAATTTTTGGCTTTCAACCTCCCAAATGTTCCCCTTTTCTGTAGAATGACTCATACGACAGTATATGGGCTAGTCGTTACAAAGCAGTTTGAAGCATCGGAGATACGCGAAAAATGGAAATGTGAACAAATAATTATGTAGTTCCACACATACATGTTACCATCGCCGCAAAAATACACTTTAGCGTTGCTAAGGAGAATTTGAATGCTCACCATTGCCCCCGTGATAGCGTTGTGAGATTTGTGGCAGTGGCGTAGACATGGGGGGCCCTGCCCCCCCCCCCCCCCTATTATCGCCACTGCACCCCTTACAAATTCAGAATTGTACCATCTGTACGGGACGTGAACTAGAAAATTACAGATAACAAATCAGGTTTAGTGAAAACTGACATTATTTTGATCCTCATAATGTCTCCGAATAGTGTCATATGGGGCATTTTTTCAAAACTTTCTTCGGGGGGAACCCAGAGCTAGGCTTCCCCCGTTGTGTTTCTAAACATATACCCATCAGTCGCAACAACGTGAGAAGGACACCATCTCTATATCTTTCTCAGCCCAAGACATCAGGTTTCGCGCAGGTCTACAGCATAAGACGTCCCCCAGAGTTCCATGTTCCCCTTCCCTCCATATAGATATCTACGATTCTACGTTGTACCACTACTTTCTATCCAAGCCTCCTCTCGGGCCTCTTTCGAGCACCGAGCCTCCTTCCCCGGTGGGTCGCAAGTACATTGATACCATGCTCCATAGCGGTCGCATCTCTTCTGCGGTGACCTGGCAGTTTGTCTTCACCTACAATCATGGGCGTAAATACGGGGTGACACCGCAGGGAGCCGTTTTTAGACGGAAATAACAGTGGCTGTGCCTTTTTACTGCCTTTTACCTTACTGAACACTGGTCGCCGTCATGACCACCTTCATCGTCGTGATCATCGCCTTCCTTATCTGGACTCACCTGCCTTCTGTCCTCAAACGCGTAACACAAGGCCAGAAGCAGACTATACGTGCTTATGACGGCTCCTATAAGTAAAGATAGTGGCAGACTATACTTCCATGCATGAAGCTACTAGCTCCATACGACTCGTCTGTTTGCCAGACCAGCCATGGTTCCCAGATTGTTAGTTCTGAATGTATTAATTCAGTAGAACGTTCTCTTACCTCCAGGGCGTGGGTAAGTTTATTCGTTGTATCGTTCCTACCTTCTTCTATGGCAATGCAGATTGTAGTGGCCCATAGTAGAAATAAAATGGTTTCGCGCGCCGAAGGCGCGCAGGGACGGTATAGGACAAGTCCCTTTCGACCCCCTTTAGCTGTGTGATTAAGTCTAGTCTGGCTGTGGTAGAGGAGGAGGAGTTATGGGTACTCAGCGCCGCTTGTGTCGTTTTTGTTTCTTTTTTTAGAGGAGGTGGTCTAGATGGAGAGACCATGGCAGTTGGCGTTGTTGGTGGACTGCTTGATGATGACTGGCTTGGCTCGTATGGTCTGGTTCAAGATTGCCGAATCTGTGGTTTTTAAATGTGGTGAGGAAGGAGTCTGAGGCTTTGGTTGTGTATGTGTCTCTGCCATTTCTTTGATTTTTCCGAGTAGCCGTTGGTGCTGACGGTCCATTTCCTTTCGGT
The DNA here is from genome assembly GCA_031216915.1 of Pictodentalium vernedei. Lineage (NCBI taxonomy): Eukaryota > Metazoa > Mollusca > Scaphopoda > Dentaliida > Dentaliidae > Pictodentalium > Pictodentalium vernedei. The sequence continues at coordinate 192,336,523 of CM062288.1, read as the reverse complement.
GGTTCTCCCTGTCCTTCTTCATCTGCTCCAGTCGTGTGTCCAGGTCCTGGCATTCTGGTTCCAAAGGAAGAGGCGAGTGAGAACCAGGAAGTGGCGAGAGGGCAGCTTCCATTTCCATTACAGTATCCACAGACTCTTCCATATCCGACAACTCCGGCTGTGGAGCCGGCAGTAGGATGGGTCTATCTGTAAGAGTAGGAAGGGAAATGGCGGCTGCCTCTGGCTCTTTCTTTTCCTCTCAGTTCTCTCTCTTCTTCTTCTCCAAAAATGCCTCCATGCGTCGGGCATTTCTTCGCTTGGTGGACGGGCTCTTTCTTCTTAGTTTTCCTTGTCTCTTTTCAGGGCCTCTAAACCCCCTTGGGTGAGGACCAGTGTGAGAGGGGATCCTCTCACTAAAGGTACTATCTCTACCCTTGGGGTTGGTATGGTGTTAGGTAGTGGTGAATTCCAAAGTCAGGTAGACGCTCTCGCCCTTCTCCTGGGCAATCCAGGTGATGGGACAAGAGACGCCAAGAGCTGAAATGGACTTCTGTAGTCTTGCCGGTAGATCCAGTGCTTCCCTGTTATCTCAATTGTCTTAAAATTTTGTCTTAATTCAGATGTTCACACTCTGAACTCAGAGGTGCGAATAGTAGGCCCAATGGCAATTATTTATAATGCAATTGGAATGAAGCTTCACACCAGTCAAGCATACTATTTATAATTGAACAACTTGAACCAAATGATATTTATTATATAAACATTGATAATCGAAATCTCCCATTTTTTTGTTTCTTTTTTTTTTTAGTTTTTTTTGTTAATGGGTTGGGTGAATCAGGCCTAATACCTTTTCTGGTAACACTAATATGGGGTTCTAATTGGGAGGCAAGATTATAAAACCGCTACAATATATATAATAACATTTTGGCAGTTTCATGATACATCGCCCTAAACAGTTAACACCTTTTTCAATTAGTTGACACCTCGCCTATTACGTAACGGTAGATGAAGACAACAAATGAAAGGTGCGTGTGCTGTTGGGAACGTTTCGTTGCGTATTAGTCACGTGATAATGACTGTGTGGCCAGTGGCGGAATGTGTTGTCTACGCTGTTAGTAATAGTACTGTCGCCCTGGATTTCCAGCGTTTTACTTTAATATCTGAGCATTATCCAGCAGTCATATATTAAGATAATCACTACCTCTTATTGTAAGTGCATTGCTTATCAAGAAACACTGTCAAGGACCTGGAGTCCTTGGCACTGTTTAAGAGAGGGGAATTCAACTTCAGGAAACAGAAGTTTAGTGCTGTGAAGAAAAATGGGAACACTGCGCATCAACGACAGCAGCAACACTGGCTACAGACTGAGAGTGAGGTTCCGCTCCATATTTTTCCAGGCATTTCCAAATGTGACATGCCATACACTCTCTTCAAAAGCAAATATCCTGTAACTTAGTTATCAAACCCATTACATGTATTACATTTTCCAAATCCACAAAAAACATATAACACTATCTGACTAAGTAGAAATAAACAATCTGAATGTGGGTGGAATTATTTATTGTCAAAGGCAAGACTTCAACCTGAAAAAATACCGAAACCAGTCATTTTCAGCCACCTAGCAGCCTCAAAAGCAGAATTTTCCCACGAACCCCGCCTACCCACCCCTGGAGCAGAGCATCCCTTGTTTCTAAAATGCAAAAAAAAATTCATATGTTTCCGTCTCATTTTTTAGTTACCTATCTGGTAACAAACCCGTGGCCGTGTAAAAATTACATTTACAAAAATAGGCAATTTTTCGAAGCCACTGTTTCCCATAATTCATCTGGTAATTTACCCCTATGTATCAGACTCCAACTTTGGGACCAAAACTTCAAATTCTCTTGTCCATCAAAAAGTCTAATGTAATCATATATCTGATACTAAAAATATTTCTCTATTTTACATGGCCTTAGTTTCAACATACGCCCTTTGTTTAGAATTTCACCCCTGGAAACTGTGGAGCAGAACCTTAAAGAGAAAACAAGAGTGATCTCCCCCTGGATTTCACTCAGGCAAAATAATCTGGAGTCTATCCTGAGATGAATGAACAAAAACCACAAGTCTCTATTTTCAACCAGTAAAAAGATACAGCATGGCCTTCCTGATTGCCGAATAGCTTTTTCAGCCAGATTTTACCCGATTTTCACAACCACACCACACCACCCCCCCCCCCCCCCCCCCCGATTTCTCTGAGCCACTTCAGATAGTATTTTTGTTTTTACCACCAGCCACATTGACTACCCAGGTCCTGCCAATAGCACTGTTAAATACAATCAAAATGTAAAACAATAAGCACTAATAACCATAGCTTTGGGGGGGGGGTTGCTCTCTAGATACTAAAGCGTGAACAGCTTGACGGACGGATGACACACAGACATGACACCAATGACCAAAATGAAAAAGTAGACACCATGACTGCAAATCTCTGGTCAACAGTAATAACCAGGCTGTCCATAACTGCATATATTTGCCATAAATACAAGGCTCGGTGTTTAGGAAAGGCAGTGCTCTACCTTAATGTTTTTGAAATCTTGACGAAAATTCAAAACAAGTGCGAAATTAGGCTATATCAATAAATTTCTCAAAATTCCACTTATTTCCTTCCAGTTGTGCTGAGATATCACTTGATGAATGTTAACTACTACTAACAATAGCACACAAACCAGAAATAATGAAAAGTTTTTTGAAAAATGGTGTATTTATAACTCAAACACAAATAAGGAACTTCCTGGTTCAAGAATTGACACCGTCGGAAGAATGCTCTTTAAGGTTCCTTTCCACAGTTTTCCAGGCATTTCCAAATGTGACATGCCATACACTCTCTTCAAAAGCAAATATCCTGTAACTTAGTTATCAAACCCATTACATGTATTACATTTCCCAAATCCACAAAAAACATATAACACTATCTGACTAAGTAGAAATAAACAATCTGAATGTGGGTGGAATTATTTATTGTCAAAGGCAAGACTTCAACCTGAAAAATTACCTGAAAAAATACCGAAACCAGTCATTTTCAGCCACCTAGCAGCCTCAAAAGCAGAATTTTCCCACGAACCCCTCCTACCCACCCCTGGAGCAGAGCATCCCTTGTTTCTAAAATGCAAAAAAAAATTCATATGTTTCCGTCTCATTTTTTAGTTACCTATCTGGTAACAAACCCGTGTAAAAATAACATTTAAAAAAATAGGCAATTTTTCGAAGCCACTGTTTCCCATAATTCATCTGGTAATTTACCCCTATGTATCAGACTCCAACTTTGGGACCAAAACTTCAAATTCTCTTGTCCAACAAAAAGTCTAATGTAATCATATATCTGATACTAAAAATATTTCTCTATTTTACATGGCCTTAGTTTCAACATACGCCCTTTGTTTAGAATTTCACCCCTGTGCAATAGTGCGAAACTGTGGAGCGGAACCTGAGAACAAAAACGTTAAAAAGAAATTACAGCTCTGGCAGTGACTAATTGCCCCCGGTCAGTCTGGGCATCTTTCGTTGCTTATAATATTTAATGCTAATGTTGTTGACAGACTCCCCATTAACGGTCAGTCTGGGCATCTTTCGTTGCTTAATACAATATTTAATGCTAATAATATAACAATAACATGATTTTGGAGGGCATTATGGTTCATTTGCAGCCCTGCAGCAATGATGAACAGCCCGAGGGTTTATTAAAGGCCCGAGACGAAGTCGAGGGCCGTTAATAAGCCCAAGGGCTGTTCATCATTGTTGCAGGGCCGCTAATGAATCATGATGCCTGACAACAATTATGTTATTACTATTATTACCACACCCTGTTATAGCTAACTGCACGAGGGAATTGCTGGAAGAAATAATCAGTAAGTCGGTTCGATATTTCTGTTTCGATCGCGCGTTCGACTTCCGTTCGGAAATACAAAGGACTTCACCCGAATGGGAGTAATTCATTAGACCATGGAATCTAAAAATAGCGGGGCTGCGGGCCGCTAATGGCTATTTATACCATTATCCGCCCGCGGCCCGGCTTCGTCGAATGACGTCCCTGAAATTATGGAGTTTTAACAGCCCTCCAAAATCATGTTAATCTACTAGTAACTTATAGATTTAGTGGTAATAATTAATGCTATTGTCAGTATTGACAGCCGCCCCATTAATAACACTAACAATGAACACATGGTTGATGCACCAATTCAATCAAAGTGAACAAGTCAACTAATTTCTTGTCGTGTTCAAAAAACGACTTGAAAACTTGTCCGCAGTCCAGTGTAAGTTGTAACTGAGTGTTTGAAAAAGAGCACCAGAGTTTTTACCCCAATTTATCAGTATGAAAATTGAAATAGAATCATACAGCCCCCCCCCCCCCCCCCCCCCCCCCCCCCCCCCCCCCCCCCCCCCCCCCCCCCGCTCATCCTAAAGGGAAAACCTATGGTTGTGGGAGGGTGGTGCTTTTCAAACCAAACACTGGAGCCCCAGGGCAACATTCATAAAAGCTGCAAGAATGGATCATGTTCCAAAGGGTTTATTAATGGATGCCAGTTTTGAAGATCTGGGTGGTACTTTGAGTTTGATGCAGTCTTTGCTAATTATTGAAGAAGATGCACCTTTTGGTCAGTTTTTGAGTCAAACTTTTCTTTGGCAGATGCCCCCCTCCGGTGAGAAGGGACAATTTCCTGCATGCCAGTGGGAACACTGGGAACAAAAATTAGAAAAAGTTGTTCAATAGCTCATATTTCTGATACTGCACTGAGCAGAGAATTGTTGTTTGGTATGAAGTTAGATCAGTAGAATGGAATGGGCAAAAAAAAAATGCTGTCAGTTGTATCAAAGGGTATTGTATGGGAACTCCGAACACCCATTTTAACATTGTCAGTAATGGAAAAACAGTTTTCAAAAATTCAAAATTTACTCTTCCAGAACCACCTATCAGAACTTTTTGATATTTGATACAGGGCTTGCATTTTCACCAGGCCTGGTAATCGGCCTCAAAACATTTCTCACGCTTGGTCGCCAGTTTATCAAACAGGCAAATGCATCTGCCACAGTTTATGTAATCTGTGAAATCAGCCCTGAACAGTACAAATCAGGCCTGGTGGCCCTTTTTACCTGGCCTATTCATCAGCCTGGCCACGGTTCTAAAATGCAAGCCCTGTTGATACACAACATTCTTGGGGTGATCAGATTCAAGTTTGTTCAAATCAAGTCTCAGGGTTTATATTTGAGCTCCACACAGGAGCCAGTATTTTAACCCCATACCCAACACAGAAGAAATCAAAATTTATAATTTTAAATATAATTTTTTAAAATGAAAAAAATGTCAACAAAACTGTACCATGTTACCACTCGTTGGAAAGAGTTTGATGAGCTCATTCCAAAGAGGCGGTCACTTGATATGGTTTCGTTGAAATATTTTGAGAAATAGTATTTTTTTAGCTGCTGAATTTGCATATTATGCGGGCGGATGTGGCCGACTCGTTGGGTAAAGGGTTAAATTAGTGAAGTATGAGGAAAAATCTCCTTTAGATCCACCAGACAAAAAACATTTGATATTTGCTTACTGCATTCATAGGGGTGTCAGATTCAAACTCTTAAAATCAAGTCTCTGGGTAGAAAAATTTCCAATCAAAGGTCCAATCAAATTACAGGGGGAAATTTGGTTGAAGGTGAACTGATTATACCTAGTTCAGTGGCAAGAAATTTCCTGTCCCAGACAGGAATATCTGCCTGCAGCATGCAAGGGGTTAAGATCTGAAATGTCTGGCACTGCATTTTCTCTCAAACCACTGCCCAAGTCAGTGAAAAAAGAGTAAATGATAAGTGATTTTTAAAAATATCCTAGAATTTCTCGACAAATAATCAGTGGGTCTTTGTCAGGTGATTGTTTCAACTTTCAGACCTTTTGGGGCCTCGTGTTTTTTTGTGTCATAAATTGATTTTATTCTTTTAATATTCTTTTCAACAGTGGAAATGAAAAATTATTAAATACAGTTCAGATGCTAAACCAAATATTTTTTTTTTTTTTTTTGTATATTCAAACCATTTTATCGAACCCATGCATTGTCTGTCAGGCTTGGCAATTTCAGGAGAGCGATTTTTTAGCTCTCCTTACTGCCCTCCTGAAAGAATTAAGGAGAGCGAAAAATTGCCCTCCTAAATATTTTGGTCTGGGATGATTGAGATTACATGTATTATGCTCACATTAAATTTTGGTTCTAAAGCAAAAATGTAATTTAACTTCGAAGTCACATAACATCACGTAATTTCATTTTGAAAGTGGTTTAGTGGTAAAAGGTAATGGCTGCAACCATACTCAAACACAGTTGCAATCATTTCAAGCAAAATGGGTCACAGCAATATTTTTTTTCTGTCAGTATCAAGTTCAACAACTGACATCACAGTTTGAGGGGTAATTATTCAAAGGAATATTGACACTATAATATACTACCATTACTACTATCTGGTCACTTGAAGCACTTGCACCAGGATGTGACTGTAGATTGACTAGATTCAAGCAGACCTGTTGTCCAAGAAAGTCATACGCCTACCACTACCACCTTCAACCCCCAAGGGGGTTGAAGGTGGTAGTGGTAGGCGTATGACTTTCTTGGACAACAGGTCTGTGTACACACACAGGTCTTGTCAAGTGTGTGTTTGGTTGTTGAGAGAGACATCTCGATGTCTAAGAGATTTCGCTTTACCTTAGTAAAGTTAATAAAATCACTGATGTAATAGTCTGTTGGTTTCAGTTTCAATGAGTTCGTTCAATTGGATACTTAAAATGCTGTGTAAAGCTAATTGCTCTCCTAAGCTGATCGAGGAGAGCGATTTTTTGCCCTCTGCATTTTTCAGAATGCCAGGCCTGGTCTGTCACTGCCACTGCCATTTCATCGGTTCCATTTCCATCATTGTTATTTTATCTACTAACATATTTCCAACCATAGTGTACAGATAAAGCTTTCCAGGAACTATATAGAATAATATGGTATTGAAATTTAAATGTCTGAGAAATTAAGTTTTACGATATTTATGTTTTTTTTTTTATCATGATGTCAGTATAATAATAATAAATAAATAAATTTCTGCCTTAATAAAGTCTTGTTGAGCATTTTATATAACTGAATTATTGAAGAATTTCGTTGAAGGATTTTGTATAATTTTTTTTTCTGGGTTTTTGTCTTCAGAGATTTTGTCTACCTTTGTAATTTTTATTCCCCCACCGTAAGATAACTGGGGGTATATAGTGTTACCTTTGTCCATCTGTCATTCCATCTTTTCATCATGAAGTTCCATCATTCCAAAATAACAGTTTTCCTGGTGATTTTTTTCCATGCTTTGAGATAATTGGCTGATTTCTGGTATGTGGCTTTGTCATGGGCACCAAACACCTACAAATCGAGTTTGAGTTTTGTCCTGGTCAGATGATTTTTCCCAGAGTTATGGACCTTGAACTTCCAAAATAACAATTTGGTATGTGACTTTGTCGTGGATACCTACTAATTGAGTTGGAGTTTGGTCCTGGTCGGATGATTTTTTGTGGAGTTCTTGACTTTGAACACAGTTGTCCCACAAATATTTTTTTCCGGACGACTATTAAAATATCCGGCGTCCGTGCATGTGTCCGACTTTGGTTTCCTGATGGTAACTTTAGTTCTAGAGGCCATATCAAATGAAATTTGATATGTAGGTGTATGTCATGGCCCGTCATCTGTCTGTCCATCCGTCCGTCCATCTGTCCGCCAACAATTCAATACAGCTCGGGCTAGAGGCTGTATTTATGAACCGATCTTCTCGAAACTTCTTGGGTACCTTTGTTATCACCTTGGGACGAGAAGGAGTGTTTTTGGGTGCGGTTCGAAATTCAAGATGGCTGCCGGCACCCATTTTGTACAAAAATTAGTGCAATAAGTTTTTTGTACAGAACTTTTGTATGAAAGTTCTGATTTGAATAAATTTTTGTACGAATGTTTAGTAACATTGAATACATCACATATAATACAGGTTTTTTTCTCGTGCAGACATTATGCAAATTAGATGGACTTTGATTTATTCAGTGCAACTTATACACAGTAAGTACACATGTCAATACGGCTCTGGCTAGGGGCTGTATTTATGAACCGATCTTTACGAAAATTCTTGTGTACCTTTGTTATCATCATGGGACGAGAACGAGTGTTTTTGGGTGTGGTTCGAAATTCAAGATGGCCGCCAGCAGCCATTTTGTACCAATATTAGTGCAATCAGTTTTTTGTACAGAACTTCTCTATGAAAGTTCTGATTTGAATAAATTTTTGTGCGAATGTTTAGTAACATCGAATACATCACATATAATACAGGTTTTTTTCTCGTGCAGACATTATGCAAATTAGATGGACTTTGACTTATTCAGTGCTACTTACACAGTATACACAGTTGGTACACATGTCAATACGGCTTGGGCTAGGGGCTGTATTTATGAACCGATCTTCACGAAACTTCTTGGGTACCTTTGTTATCACCTTGGAATGAGAACAAGTGTTTTTGGGTGCGGTCCAAAATTCAAGATGGCTGCCAGTGGCCATTTTGTACCAAAATTAGTGCAATCAGTTTTTTGTACAGAACTTCTATTTATGAAGGTTCTGATTTGAATAAATTTTTGAATGAATGTTTAGTAACATGGAATACATCACATATAATATGTTTTTTTTTTCTCGTGCAGAAATTATGCAAATTAGATGAACTTTGATTTATTCAGTGCAACTTATACACAGTAAGTGCACATGTCAATACGGCTTGGGCTAGAGGCTCTATTTATGAACCGATCTTCGCAAAACTTCTTGGACACCTTTGTTATCACCTTGGAACGAGAACAAGTTTTTTGGGTGCAGTCCAAAATTCAAGATTGCTGCCGGTGGCCATTTTGTACCAAAATTAGGTACAATCAGTTTTTGGTACAGAACTTCTATATGAAGGTTCTGATTTGAATAAATTTTTGGATGAATGTTTAGTAACATGGAATACATCACATATAATACAGTTTTTTTCTCGTGCAGAAATCATGCAAATTAGATGAACTTTGATTTATTCAGTGCTACTTATACACAGTAAGTGCACATGTCAATACGGCTCGGTCTGGAGGCTGTATTTATGAACAGATCTTCACAAAACTTCTTGGGTACCTTTGTTATCACCTTGGGACAGGAATGAGTGTTTTAGGGTGCCTTTGTTATCACTGTGCTATGAGAACAAATATTTTTGGGTTCAGTCAGACCCACTCTGGGACTCAAAAGATTTCTTTTCTAGTTTAGCATCTAACTGTCTCCCACCTTTACAATACTTTACCTGTACATTTGTTACAGTCTACGGTCAGCATTTATGTCCAGACCGTTACATTACTTTATATGTACCTTTATTATCAGGTCATTACCTAGATGTGTGTCATTACTGTGTCACATACTATACATGTACATGTCTTACACAAGTTGAGCTACAGTGTCAGTGACACTTTCATTTTGGTTTCCAGATGACAGCTTGAGTTGTTCTTGATCGAATCAAACCAAATTTGGTATGTAGGTGTACAGGCCAAGTTCAAATCGGTGTTTGGCCTGCCATTTTTTGCCAGAGTTACATCCCTTTTTCAACTTCAAAAAATTCATTTTGATTCAAATACCTCAAATTGCACACTTTTTTAGGGGACGTGTGCCCGAGCAGCCTTTTATTTATGGTTGGTGATGAACCGATAATTGGAATCGGCAGTCGGAACCGGTCGGTTATGGGGCATCGGCCGAATATGACAACTGGTACTGGCAGTTTCAGATTATTCTATATTTAACACTGACTATTAAAAATCTGATATCTGGCCATTTCAATGAAGTTTGCCCATTAAAAATGTATGTAGTGCATAGCAGAATATTTAAGAATCTGTAGAGCTGATATATTACAGGATTTACTATGTGCAATCGGTACAAGATCGCCACCATTTCCCGACTGATCGAAGTCACTTGCCTTCAATCATGATGCTGTACAACGTTGCATTGAGTACATAACGTTAACAAATAAATACAATGTGTTCAGCCGGTAGTCTGCAGTATTTCATGATGAAGGCATCAGAACACAATAAGAGAATAAAAGTGGAGAAAAAACTCGAAAACACTTTTTTTTCCAATGACAGATGATTGTTACACAACATATTGTTGCATTACTGTCACAACCACGTTTCAGTTTGTCAAGTTCATTTTTGAATTCAGTTACCTCCCTTGGTGTTGCTCTCCAATATTGACTACAGAGTTGATGTCAATATTGGAGAAACACATCAAGGGAGGTAAGAAGTTGAAAAATGAACGTTCAGTTCTGACATGTCGCATGCCCATAAGTCTGTAATCCATGCATGGACAGAAACAAGTTCACAACACACATCAACATCAAAGTTATTATTCAGACTCAAAGTAAGTGTGCTCACTGCTCAGTATATTTCTGGTTAATTCTGCCGAGTGTATTATATTCTTACACAAAAACTGTATTAACACTATTTACCAGGATAAACACAATCTTCAGAAGAGAACAATATCGTGTGATTATATTGTTAATAACGATCTTCTTTCCCCCTCTCCCCCCCCAAAAAAATGCAAATAGTATTTTCTGTAATATTGCCCAGCACTGAACATGCATATTCTGAGAACTTATGTGCTATTAAGCTTTTGTAATTGCTGATTTATCAACGGAATTCAGTAGTATAACAGACTCCAACAGATTTTTTTCTGTGTCCTATTCCAACCATCAGAATCGGCATCGGAATGGACAGAATCTGCAGAGATATAATCGGTTCATAGCAAGTTTTAATAATTGGTTCATCACTATTTATGGTGTGAAAACTCAAGAGAATCTGTTTTCCAATTTCTAGACTTGTTTTGCTTGTGGGGCATATATGTCGTACTGACACATCTAGTGCTTTATGGATTTATCTTTAGGGATGTTAAATGTCTGTACCTTCAATAGAATGTTGTCTTGGGTGATTTTGTCGAGGGATTTTGTCCATACCCTGAAAGCAGTACCTCTTGAGGGATTTTGTGTAATTTTCTTTGAATAGTTCTCTCTGGAGTCTAGTAGAGGGACTTTGCCCACTTTTGCCTTGAGGGAATTTTGTCTGATTCCAGGCAGGTCTGTCATTTAGAAAATCACAGGAGAGCAACCAGAACCCCTCAGTGAAAAAGGTTCAGGAGGAGAGATGGGCAGTATACCGAAAAAACCAAACTGATACCAATATCATGGGGATAACAGAAAACCAAACTGCACCCATCATTGAATACCAAAACCAGGCCTGGCAATCTAGAAAATCAAGGAGTGCAAAACTGTTGCCCTCCTCAGATTGCTTGGGAGTGCAGTTGCACCTGGAATTTTCAATGCAAAAACTTGTATGCTAATTTGGTTATATTCACTTCAAGGTATTAAAATAGTGACTGAAAAATTGTACTACATTCAGCTACATAGTGGACAAATTGGCACACACATCTCATTATTCAAAATGTTGCATTCAGTTCTCTTATGTGACTGTCTTCTACACTCAAAATGTTTTGAAATGTGACACAGAATGGGTCATGAATTATTGCAAATCAGTGCAACATTGACAAATCATCCCCTTGGTTCCAATGTGTTCTCTGTGCCAGTAGGCACAGAGAACACATTGAAACTCAGTGGATGAAATGATAATAGATTTTAAAAGTAGTCCCAAACATGTCTGGCATTCCAGGAAATCAAGGGGTGCAAAAAATTGCCCTCCTCAATTTTTTCTAGGCGTGCAGCACTCCTGCACTCCTAAAGAATGCCAGGCCTGCAAAACCGTCTGAATGAATTTTCAAATTTTTCTACATTTGCTATTTATAAGTCCATGTTGAGGCTTGATAACAATTAACAGGTTCATTTTCATGAAAGAAGTGATTGATTTTCTTTTCAGTTTTGTTTACCCTCAATGGATTGGATAACTGTCCTGAATTCTCACTAGACTACAACCTGTATATGTCCAATCACTGCCCAGGTATTTTGTCTATTGTCATCAGGGCCTCCTTTATAAAGATGGCAGGGTCAGGGCACATGCTCTGAGATCGGAAAAGCCTGAAATAGGTCTTTAAACATATGATTAAGGTGCATTTAGAACAAGTCACAAAATTACTGTAGATATTATTTGTGGTTGTAAAAGAATGCCACAGTTGTGGTAGAATGATACTACCAAGTTATTCTGTTTTTCCTGATATGAATTCCTCTTTGGTACTATCAGCAAATCTCCATCAAGTCAGAATCCAATACCAAACTCAAAATTCCATTATCACTGATCTCTATTCAGGAGGGCGACTACCCCCATAGAATGACAGTCATTTCACTATGATTGGACACCCTGTCACTTAAGTTTTTATGTAATACCAGCCATTGAAAGCTGTTGATCATCCGCATCTTTATTTCACTTTGAAACTTTTCAGTCTTCAGGTTCCTTTTAAGTTTACATACAACAGGGTTTTGCATACAGTAGTGAGTGCTGGTCAAGTATGTCCGACACATTATCATTTCTGATTATTTCCCAATTTTTCTCATCACACACATTGGGCTAAAACACTCTTTTAACTGGTTGAGTGCTAGAAGCCACTATTGGGACTTTCCGAAAAATGAGGGTACCAGAGGAAAAGTTACCATTTCCTTGCTCATTTTTCATATTCAGCCAAACGCAAATAATATTTTGTTCATATAAATTAGTTTTATCGCAAATTATTGAACAGTGCCTACAGGCACCCTTCAATGATTTGCAACAATGATTTGCAATAAAACAAATTTTGATGAACAAATTCATCCACCCCAAAATATGTAGCCAAGTTAACCACCACAAAATTCTCTGCCATGTCACATTTAGCACCACAGTGACTATATATAAGAGGAAGTCTTCAGTGGCAGGTATAGAACTAAAAGATTTCTGGGTTGAACCTTTCTGGGCAGAACTCGGCTATATTCAAGGAGAGATCCTGTAGACAATGGTGAAATTAAAGACACCCAAGAAAAGGCTAAAAATCACGTCTAGACTCACAAGGCATGGAGGCTGCATGGTGTAGTAGAAAATCTGGAAAATTACTCTAATCCTTGAGGATTAACCCTTTACCCAACGTAACGGCCAAATCGGCCATCGCTATTCACAACAAGATCAATACCGGGTCTGGACCTGCGTCGCTGCATGCAATTGATTAAAAATTTCAATGTTCAGTGAGTACAGTGGAATTTCAAAGTATCGGCAAACAGGAAGTGGCTGCATGGCAGATCTGAAAATTAGATACACGATACAACTCATCATTATGAAGCAGCAGACCAAATATAAAATCATTCCCTTTCATAGAAGCCAAGAAAACTTTGACGGACTGATGGACGGAGTCGAGCAGTTACTAGACCTGCTCTGCCGCTGGCGACGCAGGTAAAAATCGCCAAATTAATTTTCATTATTTTTTGTCTCAAAAACACACTTGTTCCAATGAGGGGTCATATTAAACCTATGTTTTTGAGACAAAAAATACAAAAAAACTTAATTATTCAAGAATTTTTTTTTCAAGTGTCGTCTGCTTTTCATGTTAGGTAAAGGGTTAACTCCTTGTGTGCTGCGGGGCAGGGACTGACCTAGTAAGTAGCCAGTGCAAATTTGACAACTTATATTCTGATTTGGCTCCAGAATCGTAAATATAGGCTTCAAAGTTGGCTTGTAACAGTAAAACCTTATTTCCTCAATTAGTTATAGCCATGGCTTGAACAATTGTGAAAATGAATGGATTGATAAATTATTTTCAACCATTTGAGAAAAAGCTTTAATTATGCCAAAAAATTATGTAAATACATGTACAAATATATGTCCTCCACAGCCAAAAGCTTTCAAAAAGATCATTATCAAAAAATAATATAACTGCAGTTAAGTGGTCGAGTGCTTCTTGTCCATATTTGGGCTTTATGTTGAGATGAAGGTGCAGCAGCTCAAAGGCTTCATGTTCTGTACATGTACTTCATATTATTTTTGAAGTGAAATTATATCATCTGTATGGATTTGCCTTGTTACAATTTTTGAGAGACTCTCTCATAAACTCTCAATACACATGAACAAATTTTGACAACCATCGACATTTACATCTCCATGGTTAAGAAGTAAAATCTGGCTTCTACATTTCAAAAGTTGGATCCAAGTCAGGCTCTTAGTTTTTAATGCTCAGGTTGGTCCCTGGCTGCGGGCAGATTAGAGATGGGTGGCATTGAAATTCAGGGGTTATTTTGGGTGTCTCCAGGGGCCAAATATGGAACCCATTTCCAATGACTTTTTGACATGATTTTTCCCAATTTAAACCAAAAATTTCCTAATCTCAGTCCTTATTCAAATAAAAATTTGATTCTTCTTTAATTCTTGAAGGTCTAATTTTGACTTCACCGCTTTTTACTGCAACAAAAATAAGTGCTCCAACATGCAGTTTTTACATACGTTTGCAAGTTACATCTGAGGAACCTTGTCAGTTGTTTCTAGGCAAGTCTTGGCTGCCTACATAGGCAGCCAAAACATTCCTAGACACAACCAAAATCAGGGACCGATCAGGACTATTTAAAATACGCTCTAGCCTCGAAGCCTATTTTTTCAATTCATGCGCCAGATTTCAATTTACGGAGTCACACTGCTGTTTGCAACACACACTGCAAGTATGTAATATCTCTCATCAGACACTATAGCAAACATTAATCTTCACTGTGGTTTCTGATCAAGTCTTGGCTGCCTGTTTAGGCAGCCAAGACTTGATCAGAAACCACAGTGAAGATTAATGCTTGGTAATTAAGACTTGAAGTATTAACTTAAGCTCTCTACAATGATGATAAATGATAATCATATATACAATACATGTAAGAGTGTCTCTCTCAATTATTCATCGAAAGAATATCAAAATATGATCTGAGAAGTTACGTGCCAACTGAGAAGCCTATTTCTGAGATTTAAGAGCCAGGTCCTGATGTTTCAGAACCAAATACGCACTGGCGCATGCCCAGGTCGGTCCCTGCAAAATGCCACAGAATTTAGACTGTCGCATAAATATCTTCATCATTTATAGTATAAGAACAATTTATTTGATAGAGATTACAGAGACTGATTATTTCATGCAACTCTTTGTTATGAAATGTATTGCATGTACTATACATGTAGTAGCTTCTGTATTTATGTTCTCAGTTCAATATGAAGGTAACATTTCTTATTTGTGTTTCTTCTCCCAAACAAATTCCCACTTGGAGCCTTCATGATGCAAATTTTCCCAATTGCATGGGCCCCAGACCCTTTCTCAAAGAGGGCAGAGGAATCCCTGAAATTTTAGGTTTGGTATTGGTACCGGTATTTTTCTGACTATATACCTTGGTTTTGGTACGGTATTCGGTACCTGCATAAAATAGCTTTTGCACCAAAATTTTATATTTGACCCATAATCCCTTACTCAACAGTCAACACAACAAAATAAAATTCATATATTTTAAAAAAATTATGTCACTTATGTTGATAAAACCATACAAATATGGATGTCATTAGGAACCGGCTCATTGACTCCCAAATTTGTGTAATTTTATTGAGAAAATTTCAAGGTATTTTGGCTGTCTCCACCTTATTCTGGCTACTTATTGGGCTTTAAATTGGCCATGTTGGGTCAGAATCAGCATACTGGTATCTTGTGGTTCTTTAATATTTTGTATGTTTGTGGCAGATATATTAAAGTACAAGGTTTTCAGTATATTCTTCCTCGATGCGGTATTTTGGTATTACTACAACACCTTTACCGTTTGGTATTTTCGGTATACCGCCTACCTCTAAGGTGCATATTCCTGCAATTTCCTAGCCAGGACACCAAGCCCCTGCCACTAGAATAACTGTTCTGAATTCCCACTAGTCTACAACCTGTACATGTCCAATTGCTTAGCAGTGATATTGAGTGACTAGAAATCACTGCCCAGGTGTTTTGTCTATTGTCATCAGGACCTTCTAAAGATGACATGCTCGGAGATTGCAAAAACCTGAAATAGGTCTTTAACCATTAAGGTGCATTTAGAACAAGTCACAAAATTACTGAAGGTAGGATTTATGGTTGTAAAAGAATGCTACTCATTGAGTCAGTGAGCTCATTAGCATTGTCATTTATAGCATTGTGGTAGAATGATATTACATGTGCAACAGCTTATTCTGTTTTTCCTGATGTGTATTCCTCTTTGATATGGTACTATCAGCTAATCTCAGTCAAGTCAGCTACCAAATACCGAATCGATACCGAGGTATCAAAGTACCAGATCATTAAAGTAGAGATGGTAAACATTGTGCCCAAATTCAGTGGTTTTGTTCAAAAACATTTTGTACTCTTTCACCATAGTTTAGTAAGATTTCCCAAAGCACACAATGTGGTTTAGGGCTTACCCATCAAATTAATTGGGAGCAACTGACACATGTAAGTCAGTTTAAAAAAACATGGGAGTCAGCCAATGGATATAAAATTTTTCTTACAAACAACATGTATTTTGTCTATTAACTCCGCAACTGTCGTGTATCCGACCCCCTGATACAGATGTTTGTATCAAGGGATCAGATACAAGCACGTTCCTTTCACATGAGTTCCATTTTTTTTCTTTTTGTTCATCGTACGAATAAATAGTTAGTTATTTATTCGTCTACATTCTTGACTTATTCCCAATATATTGTAAGATAAAATGATTGTTACCATTATGTGGATGTACAAAATATATGTATCCGAGTCTCGCCCCAGGTTCTAAGGGTAGATCACGACTCGTCTTTGACTCATCATGATCTGCCCTTAGAACCCAGTGTCACACGTCATCTTCCCCCCCCCCCCCCTGGATATCTTCCCCCGCGGGGGAAGATATCCTAGGATATCTTCCCCTCTGGGGGGGGGGGGGGGAGATATCCTAGTATATCTCCCCCCCACCACGAAAATTTTTTTTTGATTAATTTAACATTATTTGATGATGAAATGGCGAGAAAAATGTTTTTTTTTTGCAGAATGTTGTTTTTTTTCAGGTTCAACCTGGATGTCTTGCTCTCATCCAGTTGAAAACCTGTGACAAAAAATCATTTCAATATTTTCTCAACTATTCTGGTTCATGTTGTCATGTGACATGAAGTGTAATAACTGTTTTGGGTAGAGAAATTGGTTTCGGATATAAACACTGAGTTAGGGTTGGTTGGAATGGGAGATGGGGGGGGGGGGGGGGGGGGAAGATATCCACGCCTGGATATCTTCCCTCCACCATGACAAAAAATGTTTTGTCAAACATTTGACACTAATTGATATTGAAATGGTGAGAGAAATAGATTTGGGACTTTAAAAATGGTTCCGGATAAACACAGAGTTAGGGTTGGTTGGAATGGGAGGTGGGGGAAGATATCCAGGCCTGGATATTTTCCCCCCACCATGACAAAAAAATTTTTGTCGAACATTTGACACTAATTGATAATGAAATGGTGAGAGAAATAGATTTGGGACTTTAAAAATGGTTTCGAATAATCACTGAGTTAGGGTTGGTTGGAATGGGAGGTGAGGGGGAAGATATCCAGGCCATCTAACTCAGTGTTCATCCGAAACCATTTTTAAAGTCCCAAATCTATTTCTTTCACCATTTCCTTATTAATTAGTGTCAAATGTTTGACAAAAAATTTTTTGTCATGGTGTGGTGGAAGATATCCAGGCCTGGATATCTTCCCCCTCACCAACCATTCCAACCAACCAGGGTATTTGATGACTGGATTCGCATCGCAAAATGCTAGTCAAAAATGTCCAAATGCTAACCATTTTTCTTTCATATTGGCCTTATATTCACTATCTATCATCACTTTTTGAAACCAAGATGGAAACTGCTAATCAAATTTTTAAAAACAAAAAATACCCTGCCAACCCTAACTCAGTGTTTATTCAAAACCATTTTTAAAGTCCCAAATGTATTTCTCTCACCATTTCATTATCAATTAATGTCAAATGTTTGACAAAAATTTTTTTGTCATGGTGGGGGGGGGGGGGGGGGGGGGGGGGGGGGGTTAGGGGAAGATATCCAGGCCTGGATATCTTCCTCCCACCACCCATTCCAACCAACCCTAACTCTGTGTTTATCTGAAACCATTTTTAAAGTCCCAAATCTATTTCTCTCACCATTTCAATATCAATTAGTGGCAAATGTTTGACAAATTTTTTTTTGTCATGGTGGGGGGGGGGGGGAAGATATCCAGGCCAGGATCTGTTCTCACCATTTCATCATCAAATAATGTCAAATTAATCAAAACATTTTTTTGTATGGGTGGGGGAACATATCCAGGGGGGGGGGATACTCAAATATCCCCCCCCCCCCCCCCCCCGGGGGATATCCAAGGGGGGGGGGGGGTATCCTGTTACACCGGAGCTGGACTCGGATACATATTTTGTACATCCACATAATGGTAATAAGCTCTATATATACGATACTGTCCATGCAGACTGTTTCCCACTAACGTACTCTGTATCATGATGTTGCAAAGACTTGACATCTATTCTATTTATATCTGAAGCATTTCCAATTAACTCTTTGCATGCTGCTGGCAGATATTCCTGCCCAGGACATGAAATCTCTTGCCATTGCAATAAGTGAAATTTGAAGATATTTAACCAAATTTTTCTCTGTGAATTGTATAGATTTTTATCCCCCACTAAAACGAAGCTTGCAGGGATTTAGAAATGGGTTCCACCCATCTGTCCATTCATTCATTCGTCCACCCATCCATCCGTAACAATTTTGGACCTTCATATCTCCGTCAGTGGGTGTTGGATTTAAATGATCTTTGGTATGCTGATAACCATGTGGGAAAGGATATTCACAAGTAACAGGTTTTGTCCATTTTTTTTCAAGAGTTATGGGCCTTTTCCCACTTTTTAGTAGAGCACTTCTTGGCAGGGGATACCGGTGGTGTTGCACCTTGTTTGACCAATCTTGTCTTAGTCAAATTTTCATGATTTTTTCAACAAATCTAGTCTTGGCAGCTTCACAGCAGCCATGACTAGATCTGATGAAAAATGTTTTGACCAATGTTGTCTTGAGTCAAATTTTCATGGAAGTTTTTATCAAATCTAGTCTTGGCTGCTTCACAGCAGCCATGGCTAGATCGGATGAAAAATGTTTTAAAATTACTCAGCGGGTTAAGAGTGGAACTATGTGTTTAACATGAGCTCTAGATGGAAAGCTAAGAACAGTAAGGAAGGCCAATAACAAAGATGGCATAGTCCATGTTTCTAAGAAAAAGAATGAAAGGTAGTGGCCGCAGATGCCAAGAAGATGAAAGGACTGCACTTTTCTTTCCCCACAGTGTATCTGCCAGGGGGGGGGGGGGGGGGTGGCATTGTGGTAGCCGGTTGTCGTCAGATCACCGAAGTTAAGCAACGTCGAGCCCAGTTAATCCTCGGATGGGTGACTGTCTGTGCGATCGACTCGGATTCCTGCGTTGTGTCCTTGGGCAAGGCACTTAACCCCGATTGTTCACATGGGGGCACGATGACGCTGTGTACTGAGGCGTACTGCACGTCGATGGTGCGCATGTCTTCAACCAATCTAACCCTGCCTGTGCTGCAGTGCAGAGTTACGATGTTGGGGAGCTGGCAGCTGCTCGTCGTTGCTCGGTGGTTCTCTCTGGGAACTCCGGCTTCCTCCACCCGTAAAACTGCCACGGTCATGATTAGCCATTGTGCATAAGTATGTGACCTTAAACAGTATATACACCAATAAATAAATAAATAAATCTGCCTGCCGGAGTGCCCAAATTAGTGTGAGTCGTCTCCTTAGAGAGCTTTCCAATAACTTATTACAAGGCTGATTATTGTGAGATCTGCAAATGTAGCAGTAGCCAAAAATGGGTTTAATGTATTTTATATTAGTGGCAGAATATAAATGGGGTTGACCTCATTTTATTTATCAAGGATCAAAACATCGTTTCTAATTTGTGTTGAATCACAGTCAAGCCTGAAAATAAGCAGACTGTCATCTGCAGAATGAGGACCCCAGAGGGTGAATTTGGTGATGCTACCATGCACAGCAGGGTAGCATCACTAAATTTACCCTCTGTGAACCTCATTCTGAATCAAGTTCTCAAGCCTAAACAGCAAGAGGTACCCATGCAGAGGATAAACTGGCACACTGTATGGGATAGCATCAGCAAATTCACCTTCTGGGGGACCTCATTTTGCAAATGACAGATTGCTTATTTTCAGGCTTGATCCCAGTGAATTAAATCTGTACTAATTAATTATTTTACTAAATGTTTTGTATTTGCTATTAATATTTATTTCAGCTGCATCAGTGTTTAGAAGGTTAAATCTTTCCTTCAAGTATATGTCTGATTGTAGAAGTAAAAAAAAACTAAAACAAATTGCATTCTGTTTGTTACAGTACAGCATATAACACCGTATACCGCTAGGCAATATTTTTTTGTTAATGACGCCATACATGTTGAGGCAAATATCGCAAGACCAACGTGTGCGTGGCACGATGTTTTCATAACTATCGTTTGTAATTTTTCAGATGAAAAGAAGAGGAGCGAATACTTATAATAATATGGATGATTTGAGTCATGCAAAGTTTTTTTTATGTTAAACGAACTGACGTAGACGATGTATTCATTAATGTCGGTGAAATTAAACCTCGGATTTCCCTTGGCCTACCAGGCTTCACGAGTATCCTTGAGAGTATGTTTACATAATTGCAGTTTAAACTTTTAGAAATATAAAGCTCTCACTCTGTAAAGTCAAAGGGAGAGGGAGAAGTCTTCCTTTTGGGTTTGATAACAATGATATCAAGCACGAACTGGGGTGAGAACACACACACAGTTAGTTTA
This sequence comes from Pictodentalium vernedei, assembly GCA_031216915.1. Lineage (NCBI taxonomy): Eukaryota > Metazoa > Mollusca > Scaphopoda > Dentaliida > Dentaliidae > Pictodentalium > Pictodentalium vernedei. Next base: position 192,315,654 of record CM062288.1, on the reverse strand, counting down.
GTTGTATTATTAATATGTGTGTGATATATTTTGGACACATTGTAAAATATCTCTCATAAATTTTAACAAAATATGAAGTACTTGCACATTTGTTTGAATTAAATTCAACAGTGAAAAATATCCTTCATAATTCTTTGTAATAGTCGAAAATTATCCAGAATTATATACACATAAGCAAGAATACGTTCACCCAGCAGTACGAACTGACTGTAAAATACTGTGTTCAATTTCAGGATTGCTTTTTAGCTTCGTGCTTATTAAAACATGTCTTTTTGTACTTGTTTGTTTTGTAATTGCATTGAAATGAGCGTTGTTAACAATTTTTTGAGTGCTTATGTTTGTTTACTGTTTAGCACTGATATGACTTCACTAATTCTTTGTGCTTTCTTTAACAGAAATGATTACTGTTAATAATTAATCATGTTTTGTTTTTAACTATGTACCAGTGTACTGTTTGTAACTTGTTCTTTGAGGCTTCATTATCTTAGTGCATTTGACCAGCAAAATAACAACCAACTGATGCATTATTCTTCTAAAAAATATTGTGATATTCAGATACGAATGTGACACAAATATCGCCCAAACAGCGCGTTATTAGCACAACCAGGTTTCCACTTTATTGTAGGCTATACTGTACAAATTTCCACCCAATAGGAATACAGTTGTTTAGAAAAACTATCAATAAATACTGGTTCCTACTAGAGGCCAGTGACGAATGCAAACACTTTGCGGACGAACGGCCACTTTTGGCCTTCCACAGAAATCCCAACCTCGATCTCCAAGTCAGAGCCAAAATCAAATACCCACCAACCCAAGCAGGAATCTTGGGGAGAAAAAACAACAATGAATTTGAACCATGCACCACAGATAACTGCAAGATATGCAAGATAACAGATTCATGGAAAAACTTCAAAAGCACACAAACAAAAAAAGATACACCCCAAAAACCAGTACCTCCTGCAGAAGCCGCAACATAATTTACTTTATCACTTGCAATGTCTGCCAGAAACAATATGTAGGTGAAACAAAAAGAGAGTTCAGAATTCGGATTAAGGAACAGCTATATGATATACAGACAGAATGGCATTTGCGTTCGAACTGTCATTTTTTATTGCACAAGATCGATTTGGGCAGATGGATAATATTGAACGAGAAGCCGGAGGTTTCGAGCTCAATATTATCCCTCCGCCAAAATTGATCTAGTGTGGTAAAAAATGATAGTTCGAACGTGTATGCTGTTCTGCATTTATTGCAGGCCTACAGTTTACTAAAAAATTATGAACTAATTTTGGCAGGGGAATAATATTGAACTCGAGGCTGAACCCTGCTTGTGTGGAGTTAGTACGGTGGGGAGTCTGACTGTTGCTCCTGGTTACTTGCTGGTTCTCTCTGGGTACTCCGGCTTCCTCCACCAGTAAAACTATCCAACACAAGATGACCCTGGCTGTTGAAAGTGTCATTAAACTCCAATAAATAAATACATTACATTAAACCGATATTGTATATATACCAGAAACTCCGCAATCGGTGTGATCGAAGGAGTGACAGAAGCAACAGAGTGATCGCACACCATCGACAGAAGAACCTTCTACTTAGCCACAGAGACTAAACCAGTGGAGTGAGTGCTTGAAGAAGAAAAGCAACTCCATTGCTCGTCTCGAAAAAAACACTACGGAGGAGACAGGTCCCGATAAAAGACATGCGCGAAGGCACAATGAAGTCAGGTCGACCTGAAACCTCCTCAGGGGACTTTGGCAAAGAAAGTCGCGACGTAGAGGGAGACATGCCAGAACCACCGCTAACAGGGAGCGGAGCAGATTGATCCACATCCACCGAGGCGACAGGGGTGTGATCGAAAGGATTCGACAACTGCAGGTTCATATCTGGGCTAGAACCTGAGGCAGAATCAGAACCGGCAGGAAGGTGTAGCCGACCAGACCGTTCCAAAGGAAGGACAACGCATCCATGGCGAAAGCCAGAGCATCTGGACATGGGGACACGAAAGTGTCCACCTGATGGTTCCAACGAGTCGCAAAGATATCAATCTGGGGACGACACCAGAGATCGCAAAGAGACTGGAACGGCGCCATGGGGAGCATCCACCTGATGGAAAAGAACCTGCCCCGTCGGGACAGGGAGTCAGCTAGGAAGGTCAGATGACCGGGAAAGTGACAAACCACCACTCTGGCGTTGATATCCTGAGCGAGCAGTAGAAGATCCTGAACCAATGCATACATGGGAACATAGTGCGTGCCACCCTGGTTCCGAATGTAAACAACCACCATAGAATTGTCAGACCACAGAAGGACCTGACAATTCGAAAAGTGGGCAATCCACTGCCGGAAACACAGAAGAAGAGCAAGAAGCTCCTTCTGGTTGACATGAAGAGCTGCTAGATCCTGGTCCCATAATCCGTTAAGGAAAAGACCTAGAGGATCCAATGTCAACACCCCATCCGAGATCACCGGTGATTTCCGTCAGACACAATCGGACGTGGGGAAGTCCAACGGAACTCCCTGCATAATCCACTGAACATCTGTCAGGGTAGAAGGTGACGAGGAAGAGACTCTGGTAACAGAAGTACCAGAACCAGACGATCGACATTCGGGCTCCAACGATTGAGCAAAAAGTGTTGGAGAGGTCAGACATGCAGTCGACGTAGAGGAATGAGATCCGTCACTGAAACGCAGAGACCAAGCAGTCGGGGAAGACTCTGAGCTGATGAAGTCCATCACAGATGACAAGATGGAGAAGGGACCAGGTCTGACTTCTCTCCGCTGACTCTGAACCCTAGTGATGTGAGTAGGCTCAACAGTGTGACGACATCAGGCTCCAGAAAAGCAGCATTGGATTGCCTCTGGAGGATATCAACTAGACAAGCCAAAGAAGACACCTTGGACTGTGTGCGATGTAAGACTAACACATGCGACATCAGACAGGTGAAGGCCCAAGGATCCAGTCCGAGGCCAAAGGGAATGGCCTTGAACTGGAAAACATCCTGGGGAATGGAGCGACGCACTGATCTGAAAGCCTCCATGCTGAACTGAGGAGCAATGATAGACTGCGTCAGAATACTCAGATCGATAACCTATCTGAGTCGGCCTTCCTTCTTCGGCACCAAGAACATGCGGGAACAAAATCCCACTGAAAGAAAGTTCTTGATGAGTCATGATGACCTCGATTGCCCCCTTTGACAGGAGATCGCCTATCTCTGTGATCGAAAGTTCCCAACGTGTAACGTTGAAAGAGACTCATGTTGGAAGAGGCACTCTCTACTTAGTGGAATGCCTCAACCTGGGACGAAATCGAGGTGACTACTGCCGACGCCTACCCCACCCTGTGAGTGAGTAGAAGTGGCGGTAGGAGGATCAGCCCTTAGCTTTGCAGAGGAAGCAGAAGGGTACTTGTTAGGCTTTGGACGGCGCCTGCCTCCAAGCAAAAGGGTACTTGTTAGGCTTTGGACGGTGCCTGCCTCCAACAGAAGCCCAATCAAGCTGACTAAGCAGCAGCAGATCAATGGAATGACAAAGGGAGCCATCCCGGACCATCGCCACGGAACCATGAAATAGTTGCAGACCCGCCGAAAGAGGCAGATCGAAGAGCAGCGCACTGCCCCTCAAGAAGGGGACGTCTTGTGTCCAGCACAGCGTACTTGCGAACTAATTCCAAGCTAGCCGCGTTACAGGCATGTGTGTGAGAAGATGCATAAGCGCCTTGAACAGCACACACAAAACCAAACCTGTTTGTCATCAAACTCATCTGGGAGCAGATAAACAGCAAAGCAGAGAAGACGTGATCGAAGAGAGAGTGCATTCCAGCATCCCTGCCGATAAGCCCAACCTGGACTCCAGAGTCTCCATATGGCTGAGGAATTGGAGTCCCGATCCAAGACCATCAAAGTCTGGCAGACTGACGGATTGGCGAAATCGTAGGAACGATAATGCACCAGAGGCAAAAAGTGTCCTTGATGAAGAACAACGTCTTCATAGCCTTGGAACTCAGCTTAGAGTCCAAAGTGGTAAATGCTTCAACCACCTGTACCGACAGGCACGGTCGAAGGTGCCCAGAAGCATGTTGCTCCACAGGCTGTAGGCGTGCGACCGATGATTGCAGCCGGGCTGACACTGTCGGCTGGTTTGACAGTTTGAGACCTGGAAGGAACCCAAACACAAAAGTCAAGAGCTGCCCCCAAGTCAGAAGACTGTTGGCTCTCGACGTCAGGAATGTCAGACTCATCCCACGACTCGGAAGACACATAGCCCATCATGGGCAAAGCTGCCCCCAAGTCAGAAGACTGTTGGCTCTCGACGTCAGGAATGTCAGACTCATCCCACGACTCGGAAGACACATAGCCCATCATAGGCAAACCAGCCGATGCCTCCCATGGTGTGGGCACACCAGGGATCAGAAAGCGGCCTGTTTCCAATCCCGGGAGGCGGTGCCGCATGGGGCGCCCGGAAACCACTCGTAGCCTCGCTGGAAGCAATGGAAAAGGGTCTTGGACAGAACCTAAGTGAGCAAGGAGAGGTCCTCCCTAAGCTCACTGACTGTCGGAACGGAACGACTTGGGAACGAACCGACAAAGTGGTTTCACTCCTGACCCATTTACCAGCGAAGGGTCATGATCCTCAAATACACCCGACGCGGGGCGATGGGCTGCAGCCGAAAACATCTGAAGGCAGATGTTTATTGGGGTATCACATACCCCGAGGATCAACAGAGCGGAAACTCAGGAGAGTCTCTGTGGACCTCTGCGGGACAGAAGGTCCAGGCTGCAGAAAAAGCGTTGGTCACACAAAACTGGCCATGGGACCACAGTGTGTGGACGGAAATGCCACGAAGCCCATGGTGACCCCACCATGAACATCCGAATCCAGTGAGAAAAACTGAGGTACTCGACGGCTGAGAGACCACAGTAGAGGGTTCGGCCGGCAGCCCCTTCCAACTTCGCCAAGTTGAAGTCAGGGAAGGCTGAGGACAGTACCCAACGTCCACACTACCAAACATCCCTGCAGACCACTGCAGGGATAAAACTGCTGTGCTCAACGGCTGAGAGGACACAGCTTGGGGGGTTCTGTCGGCAGCCACTTCTGACTTCGCCGAGTTGTTGTCAGGGAAGGCTGAGGCCGATACTCCACGTCTACACTACCAGACACCTCTGCAGACCCCTGCAGGGAGAAAACTGCTGTGCTCAACGACCGAGAGGACACAGCAGGGGGTTCGGTTGGCAGCCACTTCTGACTTCGCCAAGTTGAAGTCAGGGAAGGCTGAGGCCGATACCCCACGCCAACACTACCAGACACCTCTGCAGACCCCCTGTAGGGATAAAACTGCTGTGCTCAACTGCTGAGAGGACACAGCAGGGGGTTCAGTCGGCAGCCACTTCCGACTTCGCCGAGTTGAAATCTGGGAAGGCTGAGGCCGATACCCCACAACCACACTACAGACATCACTGCAGACCCCTGCAGGGTTAAGCCGAGGCCGACTAAAACGGTGACAGATGACGATGTAGACGGAACAGCAGTAGCAGCAGATATGACGGGAGCGGTTGAAACTGGCGGAAAAGGGGAGAGAGCAACCTAGCTCGGCCTCCAAAGGAGGAGTCACAACCCTAGTGACAGCCTCAGATGTCGACTGGAGAGGGCGCATAGTCCCAAAACCAGGCATCTCTTCACCAAATATCCAACAGCTCCCGCAGTATCCACCACGGTAAAAAAACTACACATCCCCCACGGATGGGGAATAACTCACCAGACCTGGTCGTGTCAAGAGGCCCCCAAAATGACAGCGTTCCCCACTATCCCGCAGGTGCGGGAGGAGCTGCACATCCCCCATGGAGGGGGTGTAACTCTCACCAGATGTGGTTATCTCAGGAGGCCCCCGAAACAACAGTGTTTCCCACCCCCCGCGGGTGCGAGAGGAGCTGAACATCCCCCACAGAGGGGGTATAACTCTCACCAGATGTGGTCGTGTTGGGAGGCCCCAAAATGACAGAGCCCCCCCCCCCCCCCACTCCCACACACACACACACACAGTTCGCAGCTCAAATTGAAGGTAATATTAATTTTCTTATTCTTTGTATGTTTCTTTTCCTCCCAAATAAATTCCAAACTGGAGCCTTCATGATGTGAATTTCTAATTGTATGTGCCTTAGACCTTTCGAAATGAGGGCAGAAGAATCCCAAGCAGGAATATTTGCAAGCAGGATCCAAGGAGTTAAAATTCTGTGTGGAGTTTTGTGATGAAAACTCACACATATGTCCAGAATCCCTTCAGATTAGATGTGGCATTTTTTATTTTAATGTGAAATGATGTTTTCTTTGATTTCATCTTTTACCTGTACAAAAATACTCATTGCATTTGGTGTGTTCAACAGGTGAGGTGAAATAAAGCAATTTCTACACTATTTGAATGATTAAACTGCCATCATGGGGAGAGTTGAAACATGTGTATTAAATCTACCACCTATCCACATGTAATATCTCATCAGGTGGTTTCATTATGTTTCAAGAGTGCTTGTTGATGGGTAATAATTAGGGCTGTCATGATTATTTGATTAGTCAACTAACTGTCGACTGTTGCAGTAGTCGATGGTTTTTATTTTTAATTGAACGTCATTCATTTTTAAAGTGGTACAAGTCAGGATTAAATTGTACTGTTGTGATGAGATGAATGAACATTTAGATTCTTAACTTTTGAAATGTCTAACCATAGTTACTTGTAATATCCCATGGTCTTTGTTTTCTGCATGATTGTCCAACAACGTGATTTTAAAAACACTGAGCCTTGCCATTTGATCTGTCTCTGTTCTCTGTAGTGTTAACCAATACTTTGTTAATCAGTACTAAAGAGTATAATTCAAACAGTGTACTTTTGAATAATTCACAGTTTGGAAAGTCATTGCAGATTGCAGAGTAAATCTTTTGTTTTGTACACTTGAAGGACCCCACTGGCACAGTCCGAACCACAAAAGTGTGAAAATTGTCACAAGACTCACAATGGTCAGTTCACCTGTGGTACTAAGTTGTAACTTGTGTTGGAATGAAGGGAGTAACAGTTTTATGTTCAAAATGTCTGGGAATTAGTTTTAGAAATGAAACATTTGCACAAATGTTCTTCTGTTTAAATTCTTCGGATGAATCTGAGATATTTTTGTGTTTCCATTTTATCTCAACACAGAAGTGTACATATTCAAACATTGTCAGTTTTAAATTTTATAAGTATATTAGCAGGGATTATTTTTGGTATTATCGGGCTGTTTATGGGACCCTTTCCCAATGACATTTGGGCATGATTTTTCCCAATTCTTAACACCCAAATTGTCCAATCTCTGTTCCCACTCAAAACAGAAATTTAATGCACAACTGATGCCGGGAATTAGGTAGTTATAAGGATGGTTTTCTGGGGCCTTATGACCACCCAGTTCACGACACCAGTTGTACATTAAATTTAAATTGCTTGCCTGACAAAATCTCATACTTCAAAGGCAAATAACAAGTTCTTCTTTAACCCTTTTACCCTACGCAGACGATATCAAAATTTATCATTTTAAATATCATTTTTTAAAATTTAAAAAAAAATTTCAACAAAACCATATCATGTGATCCCTCATTGGAACGAGCTCGATGAGTTCGTTCCAACGAGGGGTCACATGATATGGTTTTGTTGAAATTTTTTGAAAAATAATATTTTTTCAACTGCTGAATTTGCATATTACGCGGGCAGATGCGGGCGATTCGTTGGGTAAAGGATTAATAGTATGAGAACAGTTCTTTTGATAATTGACACTACAGAGACTGTGTGAACACGATTCTAAAACTTGCTTATGATGTACACATAGATGCTTAGGCAACAGTCTTAATGTTCTCTGCTCGATTTTAATGTAAAATTTCTTTGTATGTTTTTTCCCATCCAAAACAAATTCTCAGTTGAAACCCCCATGCTGCAAATTTCCCCAATGGCATGGGCCGGGACCCTTTCCCAAAGAGGGTAGAATAATCCCTGATCAGAGATTAGAGACTAACCATCGATTAATGCTGGTGATTAATCAACTACGATAATTAATAGTCGCAACAACCCTTGTAGTAATATTTTTTATTTTAGTAACAGTTCTGTAGAGCTGGGAATTTTGATTTTTCAGATTCAGTTTCAGGGAAAAACCTCGCTTTCTGTTTGGTCTTTCTATCGAGGGTGGACTGGGCCAAAAATAGTTGCCAAGAAATATACCAAGGGGGTCCGGACCCAAACAAAATTTTGATATTTTTTTTTTTTTTTAAACAATATTTTATTTCATTAAATTGAAATGGGGTTTGGCGAACAGGCTTGGCCTATCTTAACGCCGTACCCTTACATAAAGAAATTACATTATTATAGTGCTAATTACATTATATATTTGATATTTCGAACTGAAGGAATGCTGCATCATTGCATCTGAGCGATCAATGGCAGTCCACATAGGCGGCATTTCGATGGCATGTTTATATTCATCTTTGTCACTCATTTGGCAAGAATGACTGCACCAAAGAGGGCACTGGTCTCATCGTGCCGATCAGAGTTCAACCCAATGGAAAAAAATTTTGATTTGTCAAACCGAAAGAACACTGTTTCCTTGTATCTGGCCAATCAGTAGACTGCTGGTATATTGAAATGCCCTCTATGTGGACTGCCAATGGCAGTCCACATAAATGGCTTTTTGATAAAATGTTAGTCAATACAATCAGATCCACTTAGCCTTCTAGTCATTTTAACAAAATTTCATGCACCAACAGGTGTTTGCATCAATTTTGGGGGCCCTGGGGCCTCCCAGAGTGGGGGGGGGGGGATCTATAGGGGGAAATTTCCCAGTGGAGAATATGGCCAGTCCGCCTCTGTTTTCTATGTGTTAAGAACATGCAGTAAATAACACTTCAGGCGCACTTGAAAAAACTCTGCCAAAGTTTATACGACACTCCTCCCCACAAAACAAGAAACACCCTGTCTGTAAGAATTTTCATTGGGTGCAACCTGCTTCCCTTGGATCATTCTTATGGGTTCTAAGGGATCACTTACAAAGCCTATTCAGTCAGAAAAAAATCTCATAAATTTGGGTAACAGGTGAATAAAGTTTATGAAATCTGTGTTGTGTTTTCATTGTCACACTTGATCCCTTATTGACTCGTCCAGCGAACGAGTCAATAACGGAAGAAATGTGACAATGACAATACAGTGTATTTGCCCCTTTGCCAAAGAGACAAAGTGATGAGAGTCGATAAGGGCCTTTAGTCCAGTCCACGCCCAGTAAGATAGTTTGATGCACAAACACAGTAAAGCCGTTTGGCTAGTTTTTGCTGGGTCATGCGGTTTGGTTTTCTGGTTTTCCACAAAAAAACGGAACCAAAATGGAAAACAAAAAAATATCGTCTAGCTCTGCAGTTGTGTGATCAGAGCAGTGAGTGTAGGTTTCTTAACTGGTAGAGTGCTAAATTATTTTTGACCACCAAAAATTGTTAACATGTCTTTGCCTTGTTACAATTTATAGGAGAGTGCCTATGGGCAATCTCCTATAAATTGTAACAAGGCAATTCTTAACAGAGGAAATAATATATATCACTTCGAAGATAATATGAAGCACAGCTGCTGAATTTGAAGCCTTTAGGTTGCAGTACATGCACTTCAGAATAAAGCCCAAATATGGGCTTCCAGCACTCTACCAGTTAAATAAAATACAGTGGGGCCCATTTAACTGGATGTACTTTTATTGAATAACCCTGTTAATTTCATTAACTTCACATCACAAAACCATTTGCCACATCTTCGGTGCAAATTTGACCTATGAACCTCACATACAGATTATAGAGTAAACTTCTGATAATTATGCCCCCACTTTTAAAAAAAAAAAAAGTGGTGTATGCAGGATTGCATCTGAGTATGCATCCGAGTGTGAGTGCGTGCATCCATACATCCGTCCGATGTCTGTTCAGGTCATAACTTGGAAGATTAATGCTCAGAGTTTGATGAAATTTTTATACAGGTGTTCAGTATCATGAGCTCTTTCAGAAACTTAAGCCAGTTTGGTGTCCACATGTTTTTCCATGAGTTATGGTCCTTAGAGTGTACAAAATAGCCAATTTTTTGTCTGTTTGCCTTGTTGAATATAAATCTTGTAATATGCCGGGAAATAAACTATTTGAAAGCAATACATCCCAAACAGACATTTAATGTATTATATCTTGTTTTACTGTTTTTCTGTCAAACAAGCTATAATAGAATAAATGTTCAGTTTATCCGCAGAATATATAAAAGTGACCACATCCCTGTTAACCCTTTATCCAATGAATCGGTTGCATCTGCCCACGTAATATACAAATTGAGCAGTGGAAAAAAATTATTTAAAAAAAATTTAAACAAAACTATATCATGTGACTCCCCTCACCCATTGGAATGAGCTCATCCATCTTGTTCCAATGAGGGGTTACAGGATATTGTTTTTTGAAAATTTGAAAAACTAAAATAATAAAAGTAAAGAGTTAATTAATACTGTTATATTGAATGATTTTCACTGGCAAAGTAGCTATTCAATTAACAGGGTTCTACTCTACTGCCAAATCAAGACCTAATTAGAGATGGGTGGTATTGGAATTTTGTGTTCGGTTTCGGATTCAGTATTTTTAAGGGGGTATACTTCAGTATCGGATCGGTATTCAGTATCTGACTTGACTGAGATTTGCTGATAGTACCAAAGAGGAATTCACACCAGGAAAAACAGAATAAGTTGTTGTAGTATCATTCTACCACAACACTATAAATGATACTGCCAGTAAGCTCAACAACGCCATTTTTTATGACCATAAATCTTTAGTAATTTTGTGACTTGTTCAAAATGCACTTTAAGGTTTAAATCCCTATTTCATGCTTTTGTGATCTCAGAGCATGTGCCCTGACCATGCCATCCCTAGGAGGTACTGCTTACAATAGACAAAACATCTGGGAAATAATTTCTAGTCAGGTCTTGGCTGCCTTATCAGGCAGCCAAGACTTGACTATAAATCACTGCTAAACAGTTGGATATGTACAGGTTGTAGTCTAGTGGGAATTCAGGACAGTCCATTGAGGGTTAACAAAGCTGAAAAAAAATCAATCACTTCTTCCATGAAAATGAACCTTTCAACTGTTATCAAGCCTCAACAGGGACATAAAAATAGCGAATGCAGGAAAATTCGAAAATTCAGATGGTTTCAGTATTTAATGATTGGTTTCGGTTCACTTTTTCGGTATCCCCATGATATCGCTATCATTTGTTTTTTTTTGGTATATTGCACATCTATAGAACAAATCCAAAATAACCAATGAAAATAAGTGTTTGTTGGCCAGTCATCTTAGGTAAAGTGAAAAATGTAATAAAGAAGTTTGTTGTGCGACTCCCATTTTTGAGGGGTTATTTTAGTAAGGTGTTATTAGCTTACAGTTGAAACTAGAGGTCCTGACTCAATTAGTGCAGAAAATGCTTGTTAGGTTATGCACACCTTACTGTAGAAGAATGAAGTAGTCTGAAACTTACAAGAGCATTGCACTGTGCAATGCAAACTATAATATGATGTTGGCGAGGTTGGTTACGAAATCACGAACTGAACCGTTTCAACAGAAAAAAAAATAATGAGACTACAGTATGTGGGGTGGGGTTGCTACTAAATTGCAGTGGGATAGATTTTTCACTTGGTAATTATTTTTATAAGCCGGTTTTGAAAAAATGGTTGTATTATGGTATACTGCTGTCCATTCGTCCGTCTGTCCATCTGTCCATGTGTCCGTCTGTCCACACGTACAATTACTCGAAAACGCTTCGAGCAATTTTTTAGATTTTTGGGTGGAAAGTATATGTTGATGGAAGGAAGCGCCCTTTCAATTTGTGTCTCTGTCCGATTTGTCATTCCAGAGTTATGGGACTTTATTCGTCAAAATATAGGTAATTTTCCACATGTCAGACAATAGCTTGAAAATGCTTTGAGCTATTTTCATGATTTTTTGGTGGCAAGTATATGTTGATGGAAGGAATCTCCCTTTCTATTTGTGTCGCCATCCGATATGTCATTCCAGAGTTATGGGACTTTATTCGTCAAAATATAAGCAATTTTCCACATGTCGAACAATAACTTGAAACTGCTGAGAGCAATTTTCATGATTTTTTGGTTGCAAGTATATGTTGATAGAAGGAATCTCCCTTTCAATTTGTGTCACTGTCCGATTTGTCATTCCAGAGTTATGGGACGTTATTCGTCAAAATATAGGCAATTTTCCACATGTCGGACTTAGATCAATTTTCAAGATTTTTGGGTGGCAAGTATATGTTGATGGAAGAACTCAACCTGACAAGTACACATGTATACTCATATTGTGTGCTTTCCTCTTGTAATTAATAACGGGCGTATCATGCGCTCATGGCGCAGCTGTTTATTGTTTTCTGAGGACAAAACACAACAAGCACTTGCAAACTCTCATCCCATGGACCACCGGGTTGTACCCAGTGCTCCATGTGATGAAAGTTTGCAAGTGTTTCTTGTGCTGTTATGAACAATTATAAATACTTTTCAAGAGGGGAATATATGGCCATATTTGTGGGCATGACAGCTACAGTTGAAACTAGAAGTCATGTCACAATTAGCACAGAAAATACTCATTAGTTAATGTGCTTGTTACTGCAGAGGGGCATGATGGCGTCGTGGCGTCGTGGTAACCGGTTCTCGTTAGTTCACCGAAGTTAAGCAATGTCGAGCGCAGTTAGTAGTTGGATGGGTGACCATTTCAGTGACTGATTCACGCTCCTGCTTTGTGTCCTTGGGCAAGGCACTTAACCCCGATTGCCCACATGGGGGCACGATGACGCTGTGTACTAAGGCGTACTGCACGTCGATGATGTACATGTCTTCAACCAATCTAACCTTGCCTGTTCCACGGTGCAGACTGCAGAGTTACGATGTTGGAGAGCTGACAGCTGCTCGTCGTTGCTAGGTGGTTCTCTCTGGGTACTCCGGCTTCCTCCACCCGTAAAACTGTCACGATTAGCCATTGTGCATAAGTATTTGACTTTAAACACCAATAATTATAATAAGAATGTTACTGCAGAAGAATGAAGTAGTCTGAAATGTACAAGAGCGATTGTGTCGTGCAATACAAAATATAATGTGCTACTGGCAAGGTAGGTAGTGAAATCACAAACTGAACCGATTAAACAGAAAGAACATATTGAGACTACAGTATGTGGTGGTGGGGGGGGGGGGGGGGGTTCACTTAGTAATTATTTACAACTTCTGAGGACAAAGCACCTGTTGGTCCATGTGATGGAAGTTTGCAAGTGTTTCTTGTGCTGTTAGAACTATTAGAAATACTTTTAGAGTGGGGAATATATGATGCTGTGATTAATTCGTAATTCCGCTCTCTTGATTCTGTATATGCAGTCGAATTTTAATATCTATTTACGTCATTACAAGTACATGTATCACTGTAGAGATTTGGGATGATGTTAATGCAGGAATCAAGATACACCAATGATGCAGTTTGACAGGGACAAAAATGCACTTATTCAGCGCGCTATTACTTCAAAATAGAGCACAATTGTAATATGTAGGGGCTTTTGAGTACACAGTTGCAGGACCCCGGAAGTGATGTCATGTCAGGTGACCCAGTGGCACCGTATTTGGTTGTCATGGTAGCCTGCATGAGTGGCAATCTTGTGGTGTCATTTAGTGCTGAAACGATTATTCGGTTAACCGGGAACGGAATGGTTATGGACATATTACAGTTAGAATTTTCCTAACCGGTTAACCGCTTAACCAAAGTAACAACGTCACAAACGTGGCGCAAACGCTCCTGTGGATTTTGGACAGCAGATAACTGAACATCATACAATAAGCTGTCCTTAATATTACTTTTTGTTATTATTTATCTTTTATCCCACAACTTTTTCTGTTACATTTAGATGATTGATTACAAAGTGACGAAAGTGTTAATTTCAGTTGGTAAGGTGAATGGTCGAAATTTGTTACTTTTGGCTGCCTTTCTCTTTTGATGTTCTGTTGTTTGTCGAATGATTTTTTTTTGTTTGGTTAAATCACTCATTAAGAAAGTTTTAGCGTGATACTCACCAGTTGTGAACCCACACCTAGTTCAACTGCCATAATAATCACTACATTCGGAGCAGTGCGAGAATCAGAATTTTGAAAGCAAAATGACATCTAAGCCAAAACGATCAGAAGCCAGGAAATTTTTCAGGCTGATAGAAGCAGATGGGAACAGATTTACTGTATGCAACTTGTGTAAGTTGTGCATTAAGTACAGTGGCACAACATCGGGCATGGAAAACCATTTACACTACAAGCATCCAGTTGTGAAGTGTGAAGCAAGTTCAGCAACACAAGCAACCCATGCACAAACTCAAATTGATCATTTGCCCCCTGATCATTTGCCCCCACCTTTTCCAGACGAGATGCTTTTCATCAAAACTGACCCTAGCCTTTGGATTCTTTGGATGCCCCTGGCTTGAATATGTCATTGAAAGTCTTTTATTTATTTATTTATTTATTTATTTATTTATTTATTTATTTATTTATTTATTTATTGGTGTTTAAGGTCACATATTTCTGCACAATGGCTAACCATGACCGTGACAGTTTTACGGGTGGAGGAAGCCAGAGTACCCAGAGAGAACCACCGAGCAACGGCGAGCAACTGTCAGCTCCCCAACATACCAACTCCACACAAGCAGGGTTAGCATTGGTTGAAGACAGGTGCACCATCGACGTGCAGTACGCCTTAGTACACAACGTCACCGTGCCCCCACGTGGGCAATGGGGGTGAAGTGTCTTGCCCAAGGACACAACGCGGTTGCCGCAGGTGGGATTCGAACCGAGGACCTCTCGGCTTGCAGCCTGCACCTATTCCAACTGAGCCACCGCGCCCCCAAAAGTCTTTTTTGAAGTGATTCCAGTATGTACTTATTTCATGACCTAGCTTGGGCTAGTAAATAAATAAATAAATAAAACCCATCTCCTCATTCTCCTGCGACCTGAAATATTTTGGAATTTTGTTTGTAACCTCGTACTTGCGTCTATCATAGCCTATCTTATTAAAAAATAGAATCATTTCATTCATGTCTGACGCCATGACACATTTGGATTTATTTCATTGGTCGAAAACAAAGCAGAAAGTACTTTGGGGGAATCCCTGGTTGACATAAAACAGTCAATGCAATAATGACGGGACTTTTGTTTTCACAAAATTATGACCGAATGATCACTTTATTAACTATGAACTATGATCAACTATCCAGCGTGAATTAAAATATTTCAAGAGGGAAATGTAAAGAAATGTTCGACTGACGACCAATGCAGAGTGCACTGACAGGGACAGTTACGGCACAATCCAGGATTATTCCAGGTATTTTTTTATCTTTCATCAATGCATACCCAACTCCATGTCTTGCCATGCATCAGTGTACGGTTAACCGGTAATGGAATGATTACAGCTGAACGATTAACCGGTTCCATAATTTACTAACTGTTTCAGCACTAGTGTCATTACCATAGGGTTGCATGTTGTCAGTGCGCATGCACAATGCAGGTTGTTAGGGTGATACTTGTTTCCTTCGTCCATTTTGTGGCCGCCGTCTTAGTTTCTATGGTAACACTCCCCTGTGAAATTTTCATGAACAGTTCATGAATTGTTCATAAATTGTTCATGAACAGCTGTTAATGAACTGTTCCTGAAATGTTCCTGAACAGTTCATGCACAGTTCGTGAACATTAAATGGCAGATTTGTTCAAGAAATTGTTCATGAACTGTTCCTGAACTAAAGTTCATGAACTGTACTTGAATTAAAATGTTCATTAACTGTTCATGAATGCTTGTTCATGAAATGTTCAACACTTTATGAACTGTTCAGGAACTGTTCAGGAAAAGTTCTGGAACTGTTCCTGAACAGTTCAGAGAGCTAGATTCTATTGTTCTTGAATTCCAGTCAGTTAGCTGTTCATGAATTTAACAAAGCCCAAATTGGGAATTTATTTATTTATTTATTTATTTATTTATTTATTTATTTATCATTATACATTATATTCAGTATCAGATGAGCTGGATGAGCCAGTATAACTGTTTAATGGTTGCATTAACCATATTAGGTACTCCCATGATACCCTGAGTGTCTTTTTATTGGTTCTTTAATGGCGTGGACAGGTGTGGAGTCGATTTTCATGTACCGGTACAATTTTTCAAAAAATTGTACCAAAAAACAAAATTTGCAAGCACCCAGAAAAAATTTGATTTTGGCCTCTCTGACCATCCACCCACACCGGCATCTGCAGTGAGTGTATCAAATTTTTTTGTAGACCTCCCCTCCCCCTGTCTTTCCTCAAGATTAGTGAATTCCCACTAATACACATGTTCACAAGGGAGGCAGTTTTGTCAATGGAAAGATAATTCTTTTTGGCATAAGTGATCAGTTAGAATAGATGGAATATCCTAAAGTAATGGGCAATTGGGTATTTGCATGTAATAGAAACTCTCAGGGCAACTAATAGAATGAATACAGTACCAGTATATGTTTTGCTAACAAGTAAAATTATTTTGTTTCATGTATATATTGTGCATTTGCTTCTTGCGACTTGGATTGCTTGTCTGCTGGAATTTTTGATGAGCTTACAGATAATCTTTGCCCATCATGATGTCCATGATCTGTTCTTCATTTGTTCTGGTATTTATTCATGAATTTTTAATGAACTGCAGTATCATCTTTGTTCATGAACTGTTCTGCATTTGTTCTTGAATTTATGAATGAACTTTTAATGAACTGCAGTATTCATCTTTGTTCATGAACTGTTCTTCATTTGTTCTTGAATTTATCCATGAACTCATCATGAACTGCAGTAATCACCATTGTTCATGAACTATTCTTCATTTGTTCATGGTGATTTCAGGAACTGTTCATGAACAAGTATGATATTTATTTGTTCATGAAGTTTTCTTTATTTGTTCATCAACATGTTCATGAACATTTCAAGGACTGTAGTTCATGAACTTGGTATGTGAATTTTTCATGAGCAGTTCATGGAGTTCATGAACTGTTCATGAACTGTTCAAGAGTTCACAAACTCTGTTTTGCAGGGGCTGACCCCACATATCACTATGGTAATGATGTCACAAGATGGCCACTCGCACAGGCTACCATGACAACCTAACATGGCGCCACTGGGTCATGTAACACAGGGTCCTGCAACTGTGTACTCAGAAGCCCCTGACATACTCCCTCACAATAGTCACAGGACTTATAGTTTCAACTGTACCTTTACCAAATGATTAGGCTTCATCTATCTGCAGCACACAAATTGAGTCTTTGAAAAAAAAATGTTAATAGAACCATATCATTGGAATAAGCTCATCTGGATCATTCCAGTGAGGATCACCTGATATGGTTTGTTGACATTTTGTGGAAAAATTGAAAAAAAAAAAGTAACAAATTTTAATATCGTGCATGTTGGGTAAAGGGCTAATGATTGATATGTTGCTTGACTTAAGTTAGAGTGATCTAAACAAATGTCATTTGTAATAGACCTTGAAGCCATGCACTGCTTTGAGCTGCCTCCTGCTACATGTACAACGTTTTTGTGACTGTTTTTTGGTACATTCATTTTATTCAGCTAGCTGGGAGCACTGGCTCAGTGGTTAGAACTGAAATGTGCACAGTTCTATCCTGCCCAATGGTATCTGCGTTGTGTCCTTGGGCAAGGCACTTAATCCTAATTGTCCATATGGTTGCACTATGGCACTGTGTGCTAATGCGTACTGCATGTCGATGGTGAACTTGCCTTCAACCAATACTAACCCTGCTTGTGTGGAGTTAGCATGTTGTGGAGTCTGAAAGTTACTCTGTGGTTCCAAAAGTGGGGTTAAACCCCAATAAATAAATAAATATTCAGCCAACTGCTGCATTTCTGCAAAAGAATTTAGGCAAACAGGAAGTGTCAAGCCATTAACCCGGTCTCAGCCAAAACACATTTACCAATAACACATTCCCATTTCCATTTTCTTTATCCTGAAAAGCCAATGTGTCATTGGGATAAATCAGCCTGTAGCATGCACAGGGTCAGAATTTCTAAAACTTTTGTGAGAGATAAAAAGACATAATATGCCCATTCCTTTCTGGTAATAAGAAAAAAATTTGTGAGAATAATTATGAGAATCCGATTCTCTGACTCTCTCAAATTTCTGCCCCTTCTTGCAGTGCTATTCACCCTATCACCCAGTCATCCTTGTCAAGTGTGTGGTTCTTCATGCCTTTTGTTGGGGCCTGGACAGATCCTCCAGAGGTAAGTCCAAAAATTCTTTCAAGGTCTATCACTAGGCCCAAGAAAATAATATTTTACTTTTAAGTTTAAATGTCTCCAAATTACAGTAATGTTCCCATATTTGTGGGCATGACAGGCTAAG
The DNA here is from genome assembly GCA_031216915.1 of Pictodentalium vernedei. NCBI lineage: Eukaryota > Metazoa > Mollusca > Scaphopoda > Dentaliida > Dentaliidae > Pictodentalium > Pictodentalium vernedei. Next base: position 192,297,201 of record CM062288.1, on the reverse strand, counting down.
AGCTACAGTAGAAACTAGAAGTCCTGTCACAATTAGTGCAGAAAATGCTCGTTAATGCGCTCCTTACTGCAGAAGAATAGTCTGAAATGAGTGTTTGTGCTGCAGTATGGAGGGGAGGGAGGGGAGGCAAAGGTGGGGGGGGGGGGGGGTGCTACAAAATTGCAATGGGAAAGATTTTTCACTTGGTAATTATTTACAGCTTCTGGGGACAAAACATAAGAAGCACTTGCAAACTTTTGTCCCATGGACCACTGGGTTGCACCCGGTGGTCCATGTGTTGTAAGTTTACAAGTGTTTCTTGTGCTGCTATGAACAATTATAAATACTTGTAGGGTGGGGTATGTACGGTGCTGTGATTAAGTAGTAATCCACTCTCATCATTCTGTATATGTAGTCAAATTTTAATATCTATTTTCGTTATTACATGTGCATGTATCCCAGTAGCGGTTAGGAATAATGTTAACTCTTAACTAGTTGAGTATTTTCAAGATATTTTTCATTAAATTTAGTCCTGGCTGCTTTGAAGCAGCCATGACTAGATTTGATAAAATATTCAACTAAATTTAACTCAAGAAATCTTTGTTGCAAACAATCCACGTAATTTACAGGGAAAAACTGGATTAAATATACCAAAATTCTACTTATGTCAGTGGCAAGGGAAATCCTGTCCTGCAGGAATATCCGCTAGCAGCATACAAGGAGTTAATGATCTCTGTTTATTAGTATAGAATTGTACAGAGTTAGGTATGCTGTTTGTCTGCAGGAGTTATGCTTATGTTGCAGTTTGACAGGGACAAAAGTGCACTTAACTCAGCAGGCAATCCTGGCAATTACTTCAAAATAGTGCACAATACAGTCACTGGACTTCTAGTTTCAACTGTACTGTCAGATAGTTTGGTTTGGTTTTTATGATTGTTTTGTCTAATTGGTATTCTGAGGCATCAATAAAGTCACAAGAATCCAAAACATGTTTTTTCTGACAGGAAATTTAAAAATATTCTTCAAAGTCACTGCATCATAATTGACACAGTGAGTCTGCAATGTCCCCAATTTAGACCAGCTTAAAGGCCCATGCCAAACAGGTCCACTAACAAGCAAACCAAGCTCTCAGGTCACTTGTCTAATTATGTTAGGAATTTGAAGCTGTTATGGGCTATTTGTCTTGTTATATGCCTCTATTATAATAGCAGAATTGATATGTCCTTGGTTAATAATTATAAACAAATAATATTTTCTAAAACTATTTTTTTTAATTAGAATAAGTAGTGTTTGGCTGGGGTGATCACTTATTTGGACTGAGTGACCTTTGAATGTACATATCAACATGTTTACAAATACTGTGCATTATCTATTTTTATACCCCCTGCAACCAGTTGTGTGTGTGTGGGGTGGTGGGGTCTTATACTGGAATCATCTTGTCTGTTTGTCCATCCACCTGTTCATCCATCCGTGTTTACATATGACTACTTATGTGGCTAGGATTTGGCAAAAACAGATATTTATGTGGCTAATTTCTTGTTATGTGGCTAGGCACATAACAGAAAGTTTTGGGGCATCTAAACATCATCGATATGACTAAATAAGACACATTATATCCGAGTCACATTAAAGATTGGAAAAGTAATGTCCAAATTTTTGGACATCCATCCAATGGCAGCCACATAATTGATAGCGTCATAAAAGTTGAGAAGCCACTTAAAAATATATTACTCATAAAGTTATATATGGGTATCCACATAAAAGTTGGGAAGCTACCTAAAAATGTATGGACAGCCACATAAAAGTTTGGAAGCCACTTAAAAATATAAGCCACATAAAATATATATGGACATTGGACACATAAATAGTCATTTGTTAGTAAAAATGCCACATAATTGATAGCCACATACAATTTGAGAAGCCACTTAAAAATATAAGCCACATAAAATAGGAATGGACATTGGAGACATAAATAGCCATTTGTTAGAAAAAAGGCCACATAAGTTTGAGAAGCCACTTAAAAATAGAAGCCACATAACTATTGGTTGTGTGGCTTCTCAATTGGAAAGATGTTCCACCGTAATTATAAGACTATAAGTCGATATAAAAACCCAAAAATTTTGTTAAAAGCCACTTGTACTGGAGCTAATCCAAAAATTCAGTGGGACTTCCCATTTTGTGCAGCCTATTTTTCCCTTTTAATGGACAGTAACAGATACTTTTCGCGAACAGAACTTCGAGGGGATAGTTAAACTATGGGATAAAGGTAAAGGGTTTGGTACCTACCTTTTCTTATATCATCTCTTTCGATAAAATGTCAAAATCTTGATTAGCAGCTTAGCAGCATTCGATTTTTCACAATTTTTCTCTGAGAATTGCATAGTATTCTCTAAGAATCCCATATTTACTCTTAAGAATCCAGTGTCGCAGGATATCCCCCCCCTCCCACCTGGACATCTCCCCCCCCTCCCCCCTCCACCCTGGATGTCTTTCCCGCACCTAAATTTTTAAATGTATTCATATCTAATTCTATTTCTTTTACTGTTATTTCACAACATTTGATTACATTTGATATTAAGCAGCTAAATCCTTGTATAAAATTACTCGGGAACACATAACAAAATGTGGAATAAGTTAAGGAGAGAAATATTTTGAATGAATTTTAGAAACAATTCATCTTCCTCCTGACCCTGTCAAAATCTCCAAAAAAGTTACAGAGGTTCTAAGATAGGCTCTTTCTAATTCATTAGTGTACAAATATCAGTGCAGTTTTCCAAAATTTGTTTTCACAGTTGAGAAACATTTTTTAAGGTGAGGGGGCAGATATCCAGGCCTGGATATCTCCCTTCCCCCCCTGTCACCTTATCAAAGTCCTGTAGACATTCATACAACCTTTACAACTATTGTTTGGACTTTGTTAAGGGTGGGTGAGGGTGTAAAAAATTTTTTTTATTTTTTTCAAATGGTTTCTATGGTTATTGAATGGGCGAGGGGGAAGATAATCAGGCCCGGACATCTTCCCCTCCACCCTCTTCCATTTTTTACCAAAACATTGCTGCAGGGTTCTAAGATTGTCTATACGATTTGAAGAATTTTTTTTCTTTCAAGTGTTCTATATTATATTTTGACATGGGTGGCTCGCTCTTGAAAGATGTCCAGCCCCCCCCCCCCCCCCCCCCTGTCACCTTGTCAAAGTCCTGTAGACATTCATACGACCTTCACAACCATTGTTTGGACTTTGTTATGGTTGGATGAGAGTGTAAATAAAACCTGTTCATTTATTTTTTAAAATGGTTGCTATGGGAATGGGTGAAGGGGAAGATAATCATATTTTGACATGAACTTAAAAGGAAATTCATAAATGTATGTATTCAAGAGTTTGAACAACTTTTTTTCAATGTTAATGTGATGAAAATTCAGTTAATAAATGTTATGTTATAAGTATTTTTTGTGGGGGGGGGGGGGGGGGGGGTTAGATATCCAAGGTGGGGTTACCCCCAGGGGGGAAGATATCCTTGAACATCTTCCTCCGAGGGGGGAGATGTAGGGTGGGGGGGGGGGGGAGATATCATGGCACACTGGTTTTCGATTGAGCAATGTCAAATTAGGGCTTCAGGAGTTAAAAGAAGAATTGACTTTTTATTTAAATAAGGGGAGTGCAGTGGCTCAGTGGTTCTGGTTTTGGACAAACCAAAAGGTCCACGGTTCAATCTCAGCCAGAGGTAATGGCATTGTGTGCTTACGCAAGGCACTTAATCCCGATTGCCCAGTACCTTAGGGAGTCTGACAGTTGCTCACTGCTGCTCGGTGGTTCTCTATGGGTACTCCGGCTTCCTCCATCCATGAAACTGTCTGATGCGAGGTGACCCTGGCTGTCGAAAGTGTGGTTAAACACCAAAAAATAAAATAAATTTGATTGAAGACTTAAGATTAGTAAATTTTGGATTTGAATTGGGAAAAATCATGCCAAAATGCCATTGGGAAAGGGTCCTATTTTTTACCCCTGTAGACACTTAAAAGAATCCCTGCTTAAGCTGAAATGATGATTTCGCGCGCCGAAGGCGCGCAGGGACGGTATGGGGGGCAAGCCCCTTTCAACCCTCTGTGACTGTATAGGATGGCTTTCACATGTCAAGGCGTGTTGAAGGAGGAAAAGGATCCGGTACTCAGCAGGTTTCTTCAGTAGTGTCCAGTTGTGGATGGGTAGCATCATTGGCAGATGTCGGTTGAACCCTCGAGTGAGGACCAGTGTGGGAGGTTGGGTCCTCTCACAAAGGTACTCCCTCTCCCCGAGGGTGCAGTCGTTCTGGATTTTCGGGCAAGTATAGTCTGCCGCTTCGAGGATGATAATGAGTCCCTGCTTAAACAAATCTCAACAGATTTTATTGATATTTGCAAGTACTCTTATTACCTACTTAATAATATTGATGGCTGAATAATAGTGATGGTCAGGATATTTGATTAGAAATAATAATAGTGACCTCATTTTCCATCTATTCCTCACTGCCAAATAATTGTGATTGCTGGGATTTTTTCTCTAAAACGGAATAATGGTGTTGACACTATTATTTGGCAGGTGATAGTAAGTCTGCCTCCAAGCTTATATTCTAGTCTTGTTTTATATTATAAAAGCTAATGAACAAATAACCTCCGGAGCTAACTTTAATGAAATAATTTACTCATTGTTTTTTAATATGTTATTAAAAAACTTCACACACACAATTTTTAATTAAATATCCTGCACCTGCTCCTGAAATATTTCCATTAAAGAACTTGGTTGATTGCTTTCTCTTTCATCACAGCTGCAAACTATATTTTACTGAAGTAGTCAATCTTAAGATATGTGTTTCGTTTACATACATTTACGTACCTGAAGAGAATCAAGTAGCATTGACAAGCAACTAGCAGACATTTTAACTGAAAGGGCACTATCAGGTTTTGGGTGTAGATAGCATCAGCTGAAGACACCAGGTTTCCATGTGTTGGAGCAAGTGAGGTTATGTCTGAGGAGTCCGAATCAATAAAATACAAAGAGAAACCCGCAAAACAATCACAATATTTTGGTTTGAAAGTCAATATCAGGTCATTTCAGTGTTGTGCAGTTAAAACTAGAAGTCCTGCCATGAAATGTGCACAAATAGCACGTCGATCTGTGCGTTAATCTACGTGTTATGACTATAGTAAGGCTATCAAATTCTGTACATATGGCTTGTGCACAAGCAATGTTTCAGCCAATGGAAATCCGGGTAAACTTGCCATACTTTGGATGCCATTCGATTCCTACGTGCAATTAAGCCTAGATAAGCGCACAGTTCGTGACAGGACTTATAGTTTTAACTGCAGGTAGTTTCTTAATATTTCTAACTAGTGGCACTTAGTACTGGTTTGCATCTCCAAAGTCTAGATCCTTAACTCTTTGCATGCTGCTGGCAGGTATTCCTGCCTAGGACTGCCCAGGACAGGAAATCTATCAACAAAGTAAATATAATCTGGGCACATTTAACCAAATTTTCCCACTGTAAATTGAATTGACATTTTATCCCCCGGCAAAACAAAGTTTGCAGAGGATATAGAAATGGGTTTTGTCCATCCATTCGTCTGTCCGTTTGTTCATCTGTCCATCCTTTGGTCCATCTGTCCATCTGTAATCTATCACATCACGGAAAGAACTAGTCTAATATGTCATGCAGTATGGTTATAAAATTCCCTCTTATTAGTAAACACGTTGTTGTCAGGATTGCCTCGATTGTCACGTCTGCTTCTCGTATTCATTTCTCTTCTTTCATTTTTCTCTTCTCTTCTTTTCTCTACTTTTTTCTCCTTTTTCTTCTTCATTTTTAGCTTAACTTTGGCGAAGCCAAATTTAAGCTTTTGTCATGGCCCGTCGTCCATCTGGCCGTCTGTCCGTACGTCAACAATTGGATCCGGCTTGGGCTAGAGGCCGTATTTATGAACTGATCTTTACGAAACTTCATGGGTACCTTTGTTTTGACTGTGGGACGAGAACGAGTGTTTTTGGGTGCGGTCCGAAATTCAAGATGGCTGTCAGGCGCCATTTTGTACCGATGATGCAGAAATCTGTTTTTTGTACAGAACTTCCATATGAAAGCTCTGATTTGAATAATTTTTTGTATGAATGTTTAGTACCATGATATACATCACATAGCATACAGGTTTTTTTATCGTGCTTAAATTATGCAAATTAGGCTAACTTTGATTTATTTAGTGTTACTTTCAGCACTGTCAGTGCAAATGCCAATACGGCTCAGGCTAGAGGCTGCATTTATGAATCGATCTTTACGAAACTTCTTGGGTACCTTTGTTATCACCGTGGGACGAGAACGAGTTTTTTTGGGTGCCATCCAAAATTCAAGATGGCTGCTGGCAGCCATTTTGTTCAAAATTAGGGGCAATCAGATTTTTGCGCAGAACTTCCACATGAAAGCTCTGATTTGAATAATTTTTTGTATGAATGTTTAGTACCATGGGATACATCACATATAATACGGGTTTTTTTCTTGTGCAGAAATTATGCAAAATATTTGTTCTCATAGCACAGTGATAACAAAGGCACCCTAAAACACACTCATTCCTGTCCCAAGGTGAAAACAAAGGTACCCAAGAAGTTTTGTGAAGATCAGTTCATAAATACGTGCTGTATAGAAGTTGTGACAAAAAACTGATTGGACCTAATTTCGGTACAAAATGGCCACTGGCAGCCATCTTGAATTTTGGACTGCACTCAGAAACACCAGTTCTCATCCCAAGGTGATAACAAAGGTACCCAAGAAGTTTCGTGAAGATCGGTTGATAAATACAGCCTCTAGCCCGAGCCATATTGACATGTGCACTTAAAGTGTATAAGTAGCACTAAATAAATCAAAATTCATCTAATTTGCATAATTTCTGCACAAGAAAAAAACCTGTATTGTATGTGATGTATTCCATTTTACTAAACATTCATACAAAAATTTATTCAAATCAGAACTTTCATACAGAAGTTCTGTACAAAAGACTGATTGCACTAATTTTGGTACAAAATGGCTGCTGATGGCCATCTTGAATTTCGGAGCACACCCCAAAACACTCGGTCTCATCCCACGGTGATAACAAAGGTACCCAAGAAGTTTCGTAAAGATCGGTTCATAAATACGGCCTCTAGTCTGAGCCGTATAGAAGTTGTGTACAAAAAACTGATTAGACCTAATTTCGATACAAAATGGCCACTGAATTTTGGTCCGCACTCAGAAACACTCGTTCTCGTCCCAAGGTGATAACAGAGGTACCCAAGAAGTTTCGTGAAGATCGGTTGATAAATACAGCTTCTAGCCCGAGCCGTATTGACGTGTACTCACTGTGTGTAAGTAGCACTGAAAAAATCGAAGTTCATCTAATTTGCATAATTTCTGCACGAGAAAAAAACCTGTATTGTATGTGATGTATCCCATAGTACTAAACATTCACACACAAAAATTTTCAAATCACCGCTTTCATATGGAAGTTCTGTGCAAAAATCTGCTTGCACCTAATTTTGTACGAAATGGCTGACATCGGCCATCTTGAATTTCAAACCACACCCAAAGACACTTGTTCTCGTCCCACGGTGATACCAAAGGCACCCAAGAAGTTTTGTAAAGATCGGTTTATAAATACGGCCTCTAGCCCGAGCCGTATTGGCATTTGCACTTACAGTGCTGAAAGTAACACTAAATTACATCAAAGTTAGTCTAATTTGCATAATTTACGTACGAGAAAAAAACCCGTATTATATGTGATGTATCCCATGGTACTAAACATTCATTCAAAAAATTATTCAAATCAGTGCTTTCATATGGAAGTTCTGTGCAAAAATCTGATTGCACCTAAGTCTGTACAAAATGACTGCCAGCAGCCAACTTGAATTTCGGATCGGACCCAAAAACACTTGTTCTCGTCCCACGGTCATAACAAAGGTACCCAAGAAGTTTCGTAAAGATCGGTTCGTAAATACGGCCTCTAGTCCGAGCCATATTGAATTGTTGACGGACAGACAGACGACTGGCCATGGTAGAAGCTCAAATTTGGCTTCGCCAAAGTTGAGCTAAAAATGAGTTACCAAAAGGCACATGCTCCATGATTTCAACATCTGTCAATTATCAGCTCACCCGACTGAAAGTCAGCTTATGAAATGTACTATAGTATTTATAGTGACTCAAAAAATCTGGTTTTCGATTTACATGTTTTGTGAGAACCATAATAAAAAATTTGGAGACTCTTTTCAGGGCTTATATTTCGATGAGAATACGAGAATTGATTCCTGAAAAGATTCGTGTGAGAATCCATGTAGATTCTTGCAGCACCTCTGGTAGGATTCAAGTGAAAATAATTGACACAGTTTAACCCTTTACCTAACAGAACTGCAGCAAATTAACCAATACAGGGCAAACATTACCCGAAATATCCTGACACCTTGTCATTAAATTGTGATATCTGTATTTGTATGGTTTTATTAGTAAATATTTTTTTTTTTAAATTTTCAAATTCAGTTTTTGTTTTAAAAATTAAAAAGCTGTGTTGGGTAAAAAGTTAACATATATTATTTGTTTTCAACATGTGATTCTTTGATACTCATAGCAGGTACAGTACGACCGCCGTGGACTGGTCACTTTCCACAGGTAGGTAATATTTCTATGAATGCAATCATTTTAATTATAGGAATAATCATCAAAAATATAATTAATGAAGCACCGGGTACAACCCAGTGCTTCATAACTTGAAATTTTTTGCTGATGATGATTTTTTATTACCTGGTGAATGCATGCGTGGACATCACTGTCCATGTGTGGATTACGACCAGTCCACTGTGACTCGATGGATTTTCACAACCATTTTCGTGAGAAATGGTTTCTCCCAAATTTAGATGAAATATAAGCCCTGCTTTTTTGTGGACACTGGTGTTCTCTTTATCAGTCTGTAGTGTCCAGTAATGAGGAATAAAGATCACTTATCGCTTATTCTGCTTTGAATTGTAGTAGACATTGTGGTCATTACTGTACTTTGCAATTAGATGGCATAAAAGTGAAATTAATAGAAGATTTGGTCACACTCCTGCATTTTCCCCTATCACCTTTACATTATTACCTGCAGGCAATTAGTACACAGCTGCCTTACTGGATAAGCATACTTCTGTGCATGTATCTATGATGTGGTGTGTTAATCACAGATGTAATTGTGGGTAGCTATTGTACTTGGCATGCATGACTTGGTACAGAAATCTTCCCAGCTTTTAACCTATAATTATCCCCAAAAAATGTTTTTAATACAACTAAAGGAATGACAAGCCAATGTCCCATTGTGCACATTTTGAAAGGGGCTAGTCTCTCGTTTCGCTTGCTGCATTTGTATTGAAATCTCATTCGGAGGTTATTGAGGAGAGTCTCATTGTGAGTGTGTTTGTTATTTTGAAATATATTCTTTTCAATATTTCAGGACCTTCCTACACTGTTTACACACTTGTCAGAGGTAGAAAAAAAATATTTGGAAAACTGAATATTTGATTAAGTTTTATTCACTGGGAGCTTAGAGTTCAACTCTGATGTTGAAATTTCTATCCTAGTTGCATTACTTCATTTTCCTTGTGAGGCGTTGATTGGATTTGTTAGAGTGCAGTACAGACTTCAATCAGTTGGTTAGAGACGCAGGTAATGTTCAAGTTTATATATATCATCGGTTTAACCCTTTACCCAGCACACATTTGTCGCATAAATTTGTTCTGGTAATTTTTTTTTTTTTTTCAAATCTTTCTTAGCTCAACATGCCCGTTCCAATGGGGGTGGGGGGTGGGGGGGGGGGGGGGAGGGGGGCACATGATATGGTTTTGTTGAAACTGTTTGAAAAATAATTTGTTTACAATTGCCCTGTTGGTATATTACACAGCTGAATGTGGCCGATTTGTAAGGGAAAGGGTTAAACGTTCACCCAATTTACCCAATGTCGGGTATGGCCGCCGTGGACTGGTATCTGTATGTGTGGACATCACTGCCCATGCGTGGATTACAACCAATCCATGGTGACTATACTGTCATGGTCATATTTGGTCAGAAGAGCTTAATTCATGTCAGAATCAGAATTGATTCTCGCAAGAAAAACGATTGAGAATTAACTTTGATTTGTACAAAATCTTTATTTGAGTCTTGTCAAGGAGGCTGGAGATTTTTTTATTGTCAAAGCTTTACTTTGACAATAAACATCCTATGACTTTTCTAAGCAAGTTTTGGCTGCCTACATTACAGTTGTTTCTTGGCAAGTCTTGGCTGCCTATGCAGGCAGCCAAGACTTACTTAGAAACAAACTGCCATCACACTTCGAATGTAACTTGAAGCTTACCCCAAAAATGCATGTTGGGGCACCTGTTTTGTTGTAGAAATATGTGAATAAAGTCGGAATTGAGCTCTTAATGGTTAAAGTCTTGTAGAATTCTACTTATTTTGGCTCCCTCATATATGTAATGTAACTCTTCGTCTTTGCAGTGGTATCTGTTGAAAGGCAGCCAAGACTTCACTAGAAATAACTGCCAAGTTTCTGTAACTTGCATCAGTAAGAGCACCAAAAGCCTGTATGTTGGAACATATGTTCTGCATATACAAGAAGATCACCAAAAATGGAACTAGGCCCCTAATTATATATCGGGGTTTAATGACACTTTAGTCAGCCAAGGTCACCTCGTGTCGGACAGTTTTATGGGTGGAGAAAGCCTAGGTACCTAGAGAGAACCACCAAGCAATGGCAAGCAACTGTCAGACTCACCAGCATACTAACTCCACACAAGCAGGGTTAGCATTGGTTGAAGACAAGTACACCATCGACGTGCAGTACACCTTAGCACAGAATGCCACCATGCCTCCACACGGACAATTCTGTTTAAGTGCCTTGCTCAAGGCGAACCGTGAACCTTTTGGTTTGAAGTCCAATGCCTTAACCACTGAGCCACTGTGCTCCCTATACTAGAATCAAATTGACTTCTTGCAAATCAAGACAAATTTGAAGGCCTGGTCAGCGCTATTCTCAAAACTGACCAGATTTTTTTTGGATTTTTTGATTTATTTTTTTTACAGTTTTTACCTCCGAAACATAGCTTTTGACCCCCAATGATAGGTCATCAGCTATTTTTTTTAGGTAAAAATTAAATTTTTTGAAAGGCTCTTATCGGTAGAGTGTTAAATTATTTTTGGCTATCAGAATTTATTCAAATATCTTTGCCTTCTTTCAGTTTATGGGAGAGTGCCTATAAACTGTAACAAGACAAGTCCTTACAGACTAAATAATATCACTTCAAAGACTAAATAATATCACTTCAAAGATAATGTGAAGAACATCCACTGGGTATGAATCCTTCGTGTTGCGGTTCCTTTACCTCAGAATAAAGCCCAAATATGGGCTTCCAGCATTCTACAAGTTAAAAAGAAACAAAAAAAGGAGACAGCTTATACAAGCTAAAAGCTTAATGCTGAATCCTTCCAACAAATCTCGTTCTTGACACATGACTTTAATGCATACCATTGTATTACGTATTCTGTGTAACAACCATCTTGTAGATAATGATATGTATGTATCATATTTTCTCATGAATAAATATTGTTTAAACTAAAAAGAAAATTCTTGTTCCTCGTAAATTTTCCAGAATTTTTCTTGTACGAGGCTATTAAAAAAAAAAAAAATCTTTCTGAGGTATTGTTTTCTTAATTTTTTTTTTGCTTAGTGGGGAGTTTTTTTTTCTCTTCAACTCTTTGCATGCTGCTGGCGGATATTCCTGCCCAACACAGGGTTTCTCTTGTTACTGAAATAAGTATAAGCTGGGCACATTTTATCGCATTTTCCCCCCATGAATTGAAAGGATTTTTCACCAATGATTTCTTGTGTTACATTTATATTCATTTTTCTTCAAATCTAGTCATGGCTGCTTCATAGCAACCATGACTAGATTTGATGAAAAATATCGTGAAAATACTCAGCAGGTTATGGGTTAATCCTTGAAAACAGTTTGATATGTCTCCAAAATTTGAAATGTTTACTTTCCTGGAAATCATTTGTCATCAAATAGCTGTTCTTACATGTCTGAGTTTCAATCATATTTATTACATGTCAAAGTTTGAAAACTATTTGCTTTATTCAGTCACTGTAGATTTTAACTGGTTTGCACTGGTTGAAAATAAAAATACGAATACATGGTACCAGGCTGGCAGATAGCTGTTCTCTTTTCAGAAGGTTCATGTAAATTCAAGTTTTGTGTGGGGAGTGTAGAAGAGAATATACTACACAAAAAGAGTTTGCAACCACACCACTTTTCCCAGCTTTTTATACAACCGTTTTATGTAATCAGTCTGTCCATCCATCTGTCTTTCCATCCGTTAACATTTTTGGTTTCCGATGGAGAACTCCAGTTTGGATTATTTGAAGTTGGTATGTGTCTTACCCATCTAATAATCTAGGCCAAGTCCAAATATGGGTTCCGTCCAATTCTTTTTACATGAGTTGCAATCCTTTTTCGACTCCAGTTTGGATTATCGGATCTCAACCAAAGTTGGTATGTGTATTACCTAGCTAGTAATACAGTTGAAATATGGGTTCCGTCAAATTATTGTTCCCATGAGTTATGGCTCTTTTTCGATTTAGAATTCAACCGTCTATTAACATTTTTGGTTTCTGACTGATAACTCCAGTTTGGATCATTTGATCTCAACCAAAGTTGGTATAATTCAAAATACCTAACGGGTGCTCTTGTTCAAAAGTTCTGTCACAATTAGCGCAGAAAATGTTTGTTGTTTAATATGCGCCTTACTGCAGAAGAATGAAGTAGTCCTTGAATCAACCCTATGAACCTTGAAAAACATCACCTGATATCTTGACATGAAGAGTAGTCAAAATGAACAAGTGTTGCCCATACTTTTAAAGATCTAAGTTACAATATTGATATTTGTTGAATATGGAAATTTCTTGGAATTAATAAACACTCTTGAGATTTTTGTTGAAGTTGTGAAATCCATTTTGATCTACATTTTCTTGTAATCCATCATCTTGTGACGTTCAATGGCTGGAAGATAATTTTTTTTAAATGTGTGTAAGTGCTCTATTAAGATGAAGGGGATATTATAATATTAATATTAGTAATTTGATTTTTAAAAAAAATTCTTGATTAAAGAAAGATTATTTTGACCCAGTAAAACAGAAATGTGTTCTTTATTAATCCCCAGACTTGAAAAGTCCAAGGGGTATCTAGTGGAGACCTCCGTCTGTCTGTCCATCCATCTGACTGTCCATTCATCTGTCCATCTACCTGTCTGTCCGTGCTGTAATACGGGAGTTAGAAGGGTTTTTTTTGTCCAGACAAGCATTATGAGCTTACCGACATATTATGAGCTTAATTGAAAATATTATGAGGTTAATGTCTAAAATATGAGACTTATGGGGCAAACAAATTAAAATGACCAATTGTTCCGTAAAAATTTAAGCCCACAACTCCCATTTTTAAGAACGTTCATCCACCCATCTGTCCATCCATCCGTCCATCCATCCATCCATCCATCCACCCATCCGTCTGTCTGTCTTGGCGTCTGTCTGTCCATCCATCCATCCATCCCAACATTTTCCCTTGTATCTCCTCCACTGCTACACCAATTTGAATGATATTTGGTTATGTGATAAAGCATCATGGGGGGAACCATACCTGTATAGCGTGAGTTTCTTCCTGCTACTTTTAACAGAGTTATGGTCCTTTTTCGACTTAGAAAATTCAAAATTTCTTTCGTCCAAACATTTTCCTGTGTAGCTCAGCTACAACTACTCTGTTTTGAATTATGTTTGGTACAGTCACAGCATTACATAGGGGTAACAATACTTGCCTAGTGTGAGTATCTTCTACACATTTTCTCCAGAGTTATAGCTTTTTTCGACTTGAAAATTTCTGAAATTCCCTTCCGTACAAACATTTTCTCTTGTATCTCAGCCACTGCTACTCTGATTTGAATGATATTTGGTATGGTGCTAGAGATCATGCGGTTACAGTACCTGTATAGCGTGAGTTTCTTCCACACATTTTTTCCAGAGTTATGGCACTCTCACTCTTTTGACTTAAAATATTTTGTACAGTTGTGGGGCATTTGCAGTGCTTTGCGATGCAGGCCTCTTGTTACAATATATTTTGGCTTATACAAATTAGAAATTAACTGGTTGTGTGCTGGATGCTCAAATTTGGGATTTATTCTGAAGTCCAAGTGCTGCAACTTGACTCTTAACCCGCTGAGTATTTTTTAACTATTTTTCATCAAATAAAGCAGCCATGAATAGATTCGATGAAAAGTTCATCTCAATTTAACTCCAGGAATCATTGATGAAAAACTCCAAACAATTTACCAAGGTAAAATTTGATTAGATATGTCCACATTAGGCCAAACAAAATTAAATAATTGATTCTCAGGCAAATGGGGAGGGCACATTTTATTTTTTATTCCTGAAGGAATGGTCGCCGATGCCTAAAATCCAGTTGTGAGATCCTAAAATTAAATACAAGAGCTTACATGTTGACTTAACGGATATCATACAACACGAAATCAATATAGAACAACTAAAATGGAGATAAAAAATAATGAGTTTTTTAACTGGTTTAGTGCTAGAAGCCACAATCAGGCCTTTCAAAAAAATGATTCTACTAATGCAAAAGCCAACATTTTCCTTGCCCATGTTTCGTATTCAGTCCAACGTAAATAATAGTTTGTTTATACAAATTTGTTCTATTACAAATTATTGGAGAGTGCCTATTGGCACTCTCCAATAATTTGTAATAAAACATTTTTTGAAGAACAGAAAAATAATCTAGCCCTCAACCAGTTAAATAAGTATTTATTTTCTACATACATGTGAGAATCGTTGAGTTTCGTGAAGAGAATGACAATACTGTATCAATGTATACGATATATTGCATCACAAATCATGATGCGATACCGCTAAAATCACACCCTTTGATAGTTTTATGCATTTTGAATTTTGCGCCCAAAATAAATATGAATGCGGGCCGAAAAAACGAATGCGCCGCTTCCTGAGAATCAAAAGATTAATTTTGTTTGGCCTTATACTTACTTCAATGGCAAAAGAAATCATGTGCTGGCCAGGCCAGGAAAATCTGCCAGCAACATGCAAGGATTTATAGGCTTTGTATTCAGTGGATGTGCTTCATATTATCTTCACAGTTAAATTATTATCTCCTGCCACATCAGGCCACATAGTAGGTTTCTGTCCATCCTTATCTGTCAGTCCATCCAGGGCTTGACAATTCACGCGAACGCTCGTAACATTCGCCTATCGGTTACGCAAAAAATAAATCGGGTGAACGGCGAATCGGTTAACGAAAAAATCCTGTGCCTACCTCTTGAATGAGTACAGTCAATACTCGATTTTTCTTGATCTAAATGCGCGTTGAAATCTTCGAAGATTCAAGAAAAAAACTGTCATATTTTCTCGAATTCGTGTCTCTTCAAACATTTGTATTCCCCACTCAACAATTGAAGAAAACATCCGGTGGATATGAAAACATCCGGTGGTTATTATGATGTGAGAAAAACAGCCCCAGCATAAGTTGTACCGCTCATATTCTACACAAATCACAAAGGTGTTCGTTCAACAAAGTTGCAAACGGCTTAACGCGATATGCACGAGACAAACCTGCCTGAACTTGTGAAGTAAAATGTAAGTTGTAACTCGACCCAATCTGGCAATTGTTACTTCGTCCTCAATCTGAATATATCTGTCGGGACGAGTTGTCGCGTTTACAATGATGGGATGTCACATTTAATGATTAGCGCCTAAATGATTTGTTGAAAACTTTTTTCGCCTAAAAATAATAATTAAATATTATTACCAATTTGCCAGACGTTAATAAAACAATAATATTTGAACATAGTTCTTCAGACTCCGTCTACCAACCCAACGTTACCCTTACCGCCCATGGAAAAATCTTGTTAATATCTTTTATCAAAGTCGGAAATCATGTTGAATTCTAGGAATATTTAAACACAGTGCTCCGCATACCGATTGGATGTTACCCTTGCTTGCATTGGAAATTGGCAACAGAACTTCTAGAAGCTATTCTTTCTTATATCCGTTTACAACAGTGCTGATGGCACCGGGTGGTGGTGGTAATAATAGTATTTTGTCGGGCGCCATAGTTCATTAACGGCCTACAGATAGGTTAATATCTCACGGGCCATTAAAGGCCCTCGACTTCGTCTCGGCCCTCTAATGAACCCTCGGGCTGTCAAACATTTTTGTAGAGCCGTCAATAAACCATAGCGCCCTTAAAATCATATTATTGTAAAAATATTAGTCAGCACTGTTGGGGCGGGGGGGGGGGGGGGGGGGCAAAACAATCTATTATCGGGCAGATATATGATAGGATTTTGAGAGCTCCCACCCCCATGTCTCCGTTAAAACAATAATTTGAGTCTTGAATTAAATGATAAACCCACATAATTCATCAATTTTTGAGGGTTTCATCTGGCAGAAATGAGGACGGGGTGCCCTCCTTAAATTCGCATATAATTGTTGGTTTCGGTGGTCGTAGTAGCAAATATAATGGTTGGCAATCAAATCATTAATTTCCGACCACATCTTAAAAAAAATTGAAAAAGGCTTAGAAGCTCTAGGTGTCCCTATGTTCCAGAAGAAGGTGAGAGGGAGTGCGTCGGGTCCAGAATTTAGTGTACCCTCTTACGGCGCACAACCTACTCCTATCTTCCTTGCAGAAACTGAATAATTTTTATTGCAAGCTGTGCTGACGGAAACCATAGGAATGCCAAATACGTGGCCTAGCTCTGTTCGCCCCCGGAGTGATCATCAGTA
Organism: Pictodentalium vernedei; assembly: GCA_031216915.1. NCBI lineage: Eukaryota > Metazoa > Mollusca > Scaphopoda > Dentaliida > Dentaliidae > Pictodentalium > Pictodentalium vernedei. The sequence goes on along the minus strand of CM062288.1, from coordinate 192,280,353 downwards.
CAATACCCCCCCCCCCCCCCCCCCCCCCCCCCGGAATTTGCATTACTGTTTTTTTTATATGTACACAGAAACAGGGAGTGCTTGGGAGGGGCCGGACAGCAGTTTTTTGGGGGAAGTAAAATAATAAAATAAAATGAAATAAAACAAAAATAAAAAAAATGAAATAGTCTTGATGTGATTGGCGGAACCTGGGGCGGAACGGACAGTTTTTTTTCCTACTAGGCTAGATAAACTAAAAGTGTTCAACGACTAAAAATTTTACAGGTACGAGTTAGTATTATTGTACATGCAAATGGAAGATAAGATAGTGTGGATGTGCAGCTGTGAACTTTTAGATTTCAAATAAAGTTATATCAGTGAAATGTCCAACTGTTGGTTTTTCATAAGACTCAGCCTAAGCTTTTGCCGCACTCACAATCACAAAAGATTGCACTGAGAACGAACTGTCCCACTAGTAAAAGACGAATCCTCCCTGGCAGGGCCATATCCAGGACGTTTTTGGTATCGGTATACCGGTTTGGGCGCCCAAATTCAGGGGCCCAAATTCTGTGTACCTGCCGAAATTAGGTGACGATTTCATAACTGAATATAAAACAAATAGATTCACAAGGCACACAAAAATATTATTCTTGTAAAAAATCTTGGAAACACCATGCTAAAAATACGATGAAATCATCATCGGGGTACCCATTGGTGTCCTCGATTCTCAAGAATTATGATCGAATGTATTGGATGATTCGGCTTAGATCTATCGACGATACGGACCAGATTTCTGGATGATTATTTGGCATCCCATTCTACATGTCTGTCTCTCAATCCCCCCCCCCCCCCACCCCAAGCTCCATTATTTCAAACAGCAGTCTGCTGTTTGAAATAATAGACTTTGGGGGGGGGGGGGGAGGGTCAGTCCCCCCCACCCCCAGACTGGCTTTTCTTTATATTGTATTATAATGTAACCTCAACAGTTATGCCTGTTCCAAATCATTTGTAAACGTATTCCGAATCGTCCATAATCATATAATAGCAAACAGTTCATGATCTTGTCCGAATCGTCCAGAAATCTGGTCCGAATTGTCCACAGATCTGGGCCGAATCGTCTAAAAAATATTGTCCAAATCGTACATGGTGCGAATCGTCCAGACACCAAAATTGTCTGGGTAAATGGAAATTGGGACGAGACGACTTTTTTTACCTCACTGCTAAACTCTTCAATGCTCTGTTTACAAACTCTTGGTGATTGCAGGTGAGATCAACTGACTGTTAGTATTATATAGTATACATGTACCTAATTCAGATACCGACTGCACTGCACCTCCACGTCTTTGTCACTAAGTGTTGTCAACTTGCCGAATCGGGTGTAAATTTAAAAATTTAACATGTATAAAGTTTTAAATATCCGAAAATACGTCATTTCCCTGCATCTGAGTGAAGTGTTACGGAGCGTAATAATTCCCTCAGATGTACGGAAATCGCTTCTTTTCGGTGCCAAAATCAAAAATTTTCTCCACCCGACCAAACCATGGTCGGCCCGCCGAAGCCGGCGATTGCCGTCTTTGATTATTAAAAATGGTACCCATACAGATAACTCAGAATATGAGATATTTTGTTTTTAGAATGATCAATCTGTTGATTCTTTTGAATAAAAGCAATGGTTTTCTATTTAACATAACATTGTATCTATAATGAAAAGACGGGTGGGGTGTGGGGCGGGGGTAATAAGAGAACAAAATGAATAAGAAAGAAAACATGTTATTAGTATCTCTATCAAGTTGATTCTAATTTCTTTATTGCAGTATTAAGAATATAACTTTCAAATTCATTAAAAATGGTACCCATACAGTAATATTGTTATTTAAGGTTCACAGCTGCTACTGACACGGTTGTTTTCCAACAATTTTATTATATCAAACGTAAATCGTGAAATGGTTAACCAATAGGTTTACCAAAAATTTTAAGGCAACCGATCAAAAGGTTAACGAAAATTGGTTGACGCAACCTCCAAATAGGTTCCCCAAAATTTTGAATTGTCAAGCCCTGCCATCCTTCCATCATCCTCCCTTCCTCATTTTTGTCATCACATTTAAAAGAAAACCGTACAAAATCATTTTCTCAAATTTAATAAAAAGCATTTTGGTGATAGATCATAAATAGGATTATGAATCAGCTCTGGCCAAGCATTTCTTCAAGAGGAGTTTATTGCCCTTGTTGGACTTTGACTTTCTTGTCATCACATTAACATTTCTTGTGATCACATTTCAAAGAAAACAATTCATGATTTTTTTTTCTAAATTTATTATATAGCTTTTTGGTGATGATATCACGATTGTGAACCAGCAGTTGTTGGACTTAGACTTTCTTGAAATCATATTACCATTTCTAGTCATTACATTTCAAAGATAACCATTAAAGATTTTTTGGACAAATTTAATTGTAGCCCAGGGAGCACGGTGGCTCAGTGGTTATGGCATTGAACTTCAAACTGAAAGGTCCATGGCTCGATCCCTACCATAGGTAACTGCGTTGTGTCATTGGGCAATGCGCTTAATCTCGATTGCCTACATGTGGTCAGGATGGCACTGTGTACTAAGGCATACTGCACGTCGATGGTGCACTTGTTTTCAACCAGTGCTAAAAATGCTTGTGGAGAGTTAGTACATTGAAAAGTCTGACACAGGGGCTCTTCTACCCTCTTTGGGAAAGGGTCCGGGGTCCATGTAATTGGGAAAATTCCTGTCATGAAGTCTCCAATTGGGAATTTGTTTGGAAGAAACACACAAAGAATAAGAAATGTTACCTTCATATTGAGCTGAGAACATTTTTACAGAAGCTACTACAAGTATAGTACATGTGGAAAGTTTTATAACAAACAGTCGCATGAAATAATGATCAGTCTTTGTAATCACTATTATAGATTGTTGCATGTGCTACACTTGGATAGTCTACATTCTGTGGCTTAGCAGTTGTCTCTAGGCAAGACTTGGCTGCCTATATAGGCAGCCAAGACTTGCCAAGAAACAACTGACAAGGTCCTTGGGATGATAACTTACAAATGTATCTAAAACTGCCTGTTGAGGCATTTGTTTTGTTGCAGTAAAAAGGGATTAAAGTCAAAATAAGGCCTTCAAGAGTTAAAAGAAGAATTAAATTTTTATTTGATTGTGGGGAGGGCTAGGCATGGCTATGGTATTGGACTTCAAACCAAAAGGCCCATGTCGATTTCCACCAGGGACAACTGCATTTTGTCCTTGCACTTAATCCCGATTGCCCATGTAGGGGCACGGCGGCATTGTGTAGTAATGCGTACTGCTCATTGATGGTGCACTCGACTTCAATCAACACTAACCCTCCTTGTTTGGGGTTAGAACGTTAGGGAGTCTGACAGTTGCTTGCTGCTGTTACATGTAGGTGTTTCACTCCGGCTACTCTGGCTTCCTCCATCCATAAAACTGTCCTACATGAGGTGACTCTGGCCGTCGAAAGTGTGGTTAAACCCCAATAAATAAATTTGAAGACTGAGATTGGGAAATTTTTAGTTTGAATTGGGAAAAACCATGCCAAAATGCCATTGGGAAAGGGTGCCATATTTGGACCCTGTAGACACTCAAAACAATCCCTGTGACAGTTGTACACTGCTGCTTGGTGGTTCTCTCCGAATACTCTGGCTTCCTCCACCCATAAAGCTGTCCGACATGAGGTGACTCTGGCTGCAAAAGTAGTGTTCAATCGATGATCGGAACCGGCCACCACAATCGGCCGATTGTGGGCAATCGGATGACAATGACAACGGCTCCTGGAACATCGGTTCAACCGATTGTTGCCAAGCATTTTGTGATGATTCATTAACCACATTTTATTATCTTCTGCAATTGTTCAATTGTTAATGTAAAATGATGTCAATGATACCATTATAAAGTTGAGAAACAGACACAATGTGTATTCTTAATCTCTCTAGATGTCCCTTTATGGGATATACAAGTTAAATGACATAGAGAGCTAGAGCTTACAATTGAGTGTACTTGCGGCACTAGCCAGTTCATACTGGAAAAGTGCAGGTTGCAGTCCATTGACTCAGGTCGCAGTAATATTACCAGTTGCATGCACTTGGATGGTAGACGTGGCTCTGAGAGCCACGTTTACTGCCCAAGCGTCCGCGACTGGTAATTTTACTGCGACCCAGTTAACGAAGTTTAACAGTGTGAAAAATGTTCAGTTTAATGTAGTTCTTTCGAGCCTCAACTTGCCTAGTAATCAGGGTTCGTACGGGTCATGGAATCCTGGAAAAGTCATGGAATTTTGAAAAAAAATTCAAAGGCCTTAAAAAGTTTTGGAAAATGGGCTGGAAGGGTTAAAGTTTTGGAAAAGTCATGGAATTTGTAACCAGGTTTAAAAGGGATTGATTTTGTGTAAAAGTTACACGCGACTTGCACAAAAATTCTCCAAAAAAACCGAAGCTTTTCTATTTGGGTGCGAACTAACCCAGTCATGGAACTTTTTTGAAAAGTTTTGGAAAAGTCATGGAATTTGATTCTCTGAAAAGTGTAAAAATCCTAAGAAGTGCACGGTATTACAATTGGAATCGGCATCAGAATCGGCTGATTGTGAGCTCAAATAACTGGTAATCGGTCAGCAACCATTTATAGTAATCAGTTGAACACTAGTCAAAAGTGTCATTAAACCCCAATAATGAAAAAAAAGAAGTTTTCCCCACAAGAGGAAATGAGTGTGTTGAAACAACGATTCTACTTCTTTTCTAATCTATTGATGATCCAGTTAATTTGACAATTGATTTTTTTGTCATAACAAAGACTTTCATCTAGAGTTTCCTCTGCAGTATGTTAAACTATCTTTTATTAAATTGGTTGATGTTAGAAAAATCAATGCATACTTTTGTGACAGATATTTGAGCAAGGTCACTTACATTCTATTGTAGAATGTTGCTTATAGTTCTAGACCAATGAAATTGATTTGCTGACACAGTTTCTGCTTTCAATCACAGAAACTTTCAAGTTGTGATTTCTATTTATAGTATGGAGAGAGTGAATTACAATACATGGAAAGTGGATCCACACAGGGACATGGGGCACACTGGCACTATGTACTTAAAGGTGTACTGCATTCCGATGGTGCACTTTTCTTCAACCAATGATAACCCTGCTTGTGTGGAGTTAGTACGTTGGGGAGTCTGACAGTCGCTCGCCTTTGCCCACTGGTTCTCTCTGGCCACTCTGACTTCCTCCACCCGTAAAACTGTCCGACATGAGGTGACCCTGGCTGTCAGAAGTGTCATTAAACCACAATAAATAAATCCACAAAGAGGAGTCGCTATCCCCTGATTTCTGTAGAACTGGATTTCTGGAATGTCAGCAAAAAACGGTGCACCTCGATCTTTTCCCCTCAAGATTAGATGGCAGTAAGTGAATTCATGCATATAATTCCTCCCATTGGTAATGTTTAATTACCTGAAAGTTGTTACTCTGTGGTTGCAGTCACAGTGTAACAGCTTTCATGTCATCAAACAAACAAAAACCTTGCATGAAAACTAGTAACACGAAGAGTCAGACCTGTTGATTTGAAGCGAACGAAAAATAAAAATGGGTCACGCCAAATTATTGCCAGGCCACTTGAAATTTTTGCCAAATGAATGACCGCTCATGTTATCTTAGGCCATAATAATTAATATGCTACATTTTCGTCCCCGGTTGCCCCAATTTTCTTTTATTTTTATACCGTTATGCCCCCGAAATGAAGCTCAAAAAATTTACTGGGAGGAATAACATAGGACGAAGTTGGCAAATGAATGCGGTTCTGTTGCGGTTATTAGTGTTTAAATAATTTGATAATTTCTTTTCTTTTTTTTCTTTTTTTTTCACAAATAAACAGTTGAGAGTTATATATTTATAATCAATAAAACACTAAATAACGTTTGTGGAATAAAATTGGGTTTTATTGTTTGTCTAACATCAAAAACAAATAAAGTACCACATGGTTATTTTCTTTGAAGCGTAATGTCAACAATATCCCACAATTCTCATTCATGATCTTACATCATGAATATTAATTACCTGGGGTCAGAAAAATGTGATCTCTCACAAACTCATTGAATTAGTTTTGAATATTCATTTGTGTACTTTCTGTTGACATGGACATTGGAGCATTTTCATTTCTTTCCTTTCTTTTGGTTGAGGTTGTTGGTTAAATAAAACACATAGAAACAACATATAAATTTTGAATGTGAGTAAATTCATAAAAAATAAACATGAGAACTGCAACAGTGTCCACAATGTTTTTTGCTCAATACTACCTTACTGCCAGTAGTCACTGTCAGTACTGGTGGACCTATCCCCCAAGTTTGAACTTCGATTTGTTCTTTTTACCTCATGGTAAGGGGCACAGGGACATTGCGGTAACCGGTTCTCGTCAGATCACCGAAGTTAAGCAACGTCCAGCCTGGTTAGTCCTTGGATGGGTGATCTTCTGACAGATTGATTCGGACTCCCGCATTGTGTCGTTGGACAAGGCACTTAACCCCGATTGTTCATACGGGTGAAAGATGATGCCATGTACTAAGGCGTACTGCACGTCACTGATTTGCATGTCTTCAACCAATCGAACCCTGCCTGTGCTGCAGTGCAGAGTTATGATGTTGGGGACCTGGCAGCTGCACATCATTGCTTGGTGGACCTCTCCGGGTACTCCAGCTTCCTCTACCCGTAAAACTGTCATTGACACGATATGACCTTGGCTGTTAATGTGTCGTTAAACCTTAATAAATAAATAAATACCTCATGGGAAAGTTCCACGATTGTAAATAAAAAATCAAACATAAAGTTCATTATTTACAGCACTGTATGAGCTTGAAGGGTCTTGTATGTCGTAATTTCACTACAATCTAGCACCGATTTTTGTATTCTGGAGAAATAAAAATAAAATTGATATCGACATCGAACAGTCAGTATTTACGATATATCACCCATCTCTAGTAATACATTATCAACTTTCCATTGTTGGCACTTGACCTTTTGTCAGTAATAACTAAAATAGGCAGTGAATATTCAATTTGCATTGTTATGAAAAATGTGCTGTCATAAACATATTCGTTTTTCGCAGACATAAACTGTGTTCTTCAAAAAGCAATCGACATTATCAGATGTCTGAAAATTGAACACTATTGAGAAAAATATATTTTGTTCAGCATTGTCTCTTCCGGTAACAAATTTTGGCAGAGGGTGGCACATTTTTCTGTTTTTGATGAATGAGCGTTTCAGCAGTCCAGTTGTATAAAGACATTGGTTTATTATTTCTTTGCCATCAGAAGTTCACATTCTTGGTTTGTTTCATGTTTTAGGCCTCATAATCTACAGAATAGCATGGGTGGTGGTGTATTTCATCCCTTGAGTGCAAGAAGGCTTTGCAATGCTAAAACATTGCAAAGCCTTGTTGCACTCAAGAGACAAATTTATCAATTTTATTAACTTGGCTGAAATATCAAACAAAAAACATTTAATTTTTATTTTTTAGTTCAGTTTTCAAAAAAACTTGACTATCGGTATGGCAAGCGTCGGTTGCTGTGCATGTGGGCAGTTGATCGGGCAGGCTGCCCTTTTTAGCTCTGCCTGACAAAGTTAGCAGAGCCTTTCTGATATCGTGTTGTCCGTCCGTCTGTCGCCCGGCGTTAACATTTTGTTTTTCCGAGCCATAATTTCTTTACCACTAGATATTTTTTAACAAAACTTTATAACAGTATATATTGTCAATAGGCAGTGTGCCATCAATCACAATAAGGTCTGTATCCATCAAGGTCAAGATCACACTCAGGAAAACGTCAACATTTTGTTTGTCCGAGCCAGAAATTCTTTACCACTGGATATTTTTTAACAAAACTTTATAACAGTATGTATTGTCAATAGACAGTGTGCCATCAATCACAATAAGGTCTGTATCCATCAACGTTAAGGTCACAGACTACCTGGTCAAAGTAACACCAATGTATTTGCTAAATTTTATTATGTTTTCAATTTTTGTCTAATAAACAAAGCTAATGAGCCTTCATTGAACAAGCTCAACAAACTTGTTCCAATGAGGGGCCGTAAGCTATGTTTTTGAGACAAAAAATGATGATATTGTCTGCTATCTGTGTTGGGTAAAGGGTTATCAGAATCAGAGATTGGTGATCAAATGTTACCCTGTATATGGCTGCCCATGAAAGTAGTTGCCCTGGACGGAGCTGTCTTGGCCGAGAGGCCTCTTGTTGTTTATAACTTAGTTGTTTCTGTATGGATTTTGATAATATTTGGTATGTGACTTGATATGCATGTTCAACACCTAATGACATGAAATAGGCCATGTCCATGCCTTTTACAAAAGTTATGACCCTTTGTTAAAATTGACTAATTTTGAACTTGATAGTGCGATAACTTCAACAAACATCAACCGATTTGACTGATATTTGGCACATGGGTTTTAAGGAACAATGTCTTGATCAAGTTCGAATATGGGCTCGATCCGATGCACGGTTTTCACAAGAGTTATGGCCCTTTGTTAAAATCAACTAATTTTGAGATTGATAGCGCGATAACTTCAACAAACATCAGCCAATTTGACTGATACTTGGCAAATGGGTTTTAAAGAACAATGTCTTGATCAAGTTCGAAAATAGGCTCGGTCTGATGTACAGTTTTTACAAGAGTTATGGTCCTTTGTTAAAATCGACTAATTTTGAGCTTGATAGCACGATGACTTCAACAAATGTCGAAACCAATTTGACTGATATCTGGCACATTGGTTTTAAGGAACAATGTCCTGATGGAGTTCGAAAATGGGCCCGGCCCGATGTATTGTTTTCACAAGAGTTATGGCCCTTTGTTAAAATCGACTAATTTTGAGCTTGATAGCACGATAACTTCAACAAACGCCAACTGATTTGACTGATATTTGGCACATGGGTTTTAAGGACCAATGTCTTGATCGAGTTCGAAAATGAGCTCTATCTGATGTATGGTTTTCACAAAAGTTATGGCCCTTTGTTAAAAAGTCAGCTAATTTTGAGCTGGATGGCACGATAACTTCAACAAACGCCAACCGATTTGACTGATATTTGGTACATGAGTTTCAAGGAACAATGTCTTGATCAAGTTCAAAAACGGGCTTGGCAGCAGAGTTATTGGGCTGACTTGATCATTTTTTGCAAATTTTGTTCTTGATAGCGTGATAACAAACGTCAACTGATTTGATTCATTTTTCTTACATGGTTTCTAACAAGATTATCTGAATCGGATTCAAAAACAGGCTCTGTCTGATATAGGACAACAAAATTATTGGGCTGACTTGGTTATTTTTTTGCAAATTTTGTACTCGATAGCACGATAACTTGAACAAACATCAACCTATCCAATTTATTTTCGTTATGTGGGTTATCAGGACCATTTTCTTGATCGAGTTAGAAAATGGGCGTGGTCCACTTTTTTAATTCATAGCCACCGTTGCATTACACACATGCATGGACGGACGGAAGACTTAAGAGGTACATTGTGGGGTTTACAATTTAGGGTCAGTGGTAGTTGTGGGGTTGGGTTAGTACAGTGGCCACTTGTGGGTTATTTTTTGCACTGTGGGGTTAATTTTTTGACCTTGTGGGGTTAGGGTTTAACATGGGAAAAACCCCACAAGTAAGAACGTGTAAGAACGTCTGTACGTCCATCTTTCTGTCCATACAAATATTTTGCATTGTAATTTCAAAGCAATTGCTTGGATTTGGATCTCCTTTGGTATGCTGATAGACCTGCATGGGGGGAACGGATGTGCACGAGGAACAGATTCTGTCAAATAATTTTTCTCAGAGTTATGGCCCTTTTTGGATTTAGAATTTTTTTTGTTTTCACTCTTTCCATTTAGAAAATTTTTCTCTCTCACAATACATCAAGGCTACTTCAAACTTCCCACCCTTTGCATTGCGCTTGTTTGGGAATTTTAGGGTATTTTATCCAAAAATGACATGTTTTAATGTCCATTTGAAATCTCAGAATTGCACATTAATATTCCACCCTGTACTATTATTCCACTCCATACTATTATATCATTTCACCTATCTTTTGGATCACAAAAGTAACAATAAGAACAGTTCAATAGAGACTACAGAGACTGTATTGAACATTATTTTGTCCCTTCAACAAAACAAATTCCCAATTGGAGCCCTCACGATGTGAATATTCCCAATGGCATGGGCCCCAGACCTTTTCCCAAAAAAGGCAGTAGAATCCTTGTTTTGAAAACTACATGGATTTTCTGTGATAACTGAAAATATATTACTTGAGTGGAGACGAGTAATATTTGCTGCATTTCACAGATGCAAGACAGGATCGACAATTTTCATTTTTTAACTTCTTGTAAAGTAGGTAAAATTTAATTTGAAATTAAATTTGAAATCCTCTGCCCAATTCGATTTATCCCAAAATTTCAGATCTACAGAACTCCACATGTAGGTCAGATTCAGAACCAATGAGAGTCACATTATAAAAGACAGTTTTACAGGCAAAAGAATGCCAAAGTACCCAGGAAGAGCCACAGAGCAGCGACAAGCAACTGTCATGCTCTCTGACTTACTAACTCTGCACGGGAGCATGATGGCTCAGTGGTAATGACATTTGACTTTAAACTAAAAAGACCATAGTCGAACTCCACCAGGGGTAACAGCATTGTCCTTGGGCAAGGCAGTTAATCCCAATTGCCCATGTGGGAGCACAGTGGCACTGTGTACTAAGGCGTACTGCACATCGTTAATGCACTTGTCTTCAACCAATGTTAACCCTACTTTTGTGGAGTTAGTACACTGGGGAGTTGGGCAGTTGCTCATTGTTGCTCGGTGGTTCTCTCTGGGTACTCTAGCTTCCTTCACCCGTAAAACTGTCCAACAGGAGGTGACCTTGGCTGTCAAAAATGTTACAAAGTCCCAATAAATAAATAACTCTGCGCAGACTGCTCATGTTGAAAATCAGGATTGCGGATGTTGAAGGGTTTATAATATATCTTTGTAACAAATTGGATAACAAGTAATGATAATTCAGCTGCTCCATTGGAACAGGTTGTCCTTATTCCATTGAGATTACTATCAATAATTCAATAAACTATAGCATGTCTAGTACTCGATATACTGCTAACTTCTTAGATTGATTTCTATCCATCTTATAATTAAACAACACAAGTGGAATTGATTACCCTAGTGGCACTGTCCAGGGAAATTTGATTTAATTTACTTCTCACACCATTCCCTGACCAGAAGTGGCCATATGGATCAAATATCCAGGTCGAGAATAGCATCACAAATAGCGGTGGGAGGTTTTGATTTTTCAGTTTTGGTTTTAAGAAAAAAAAAACTGGTTTCGGTTCATTCATCTGGTAGAGTGCCGGAAGCCCATATTTGGGCTTTATTCCGAAGTGTGGATACCACTGCTAAAAAGCATCATACTCTGTGACTGTGCTTCATGTTATCTTTGGAGTGAACTAATTTACTCCTGTATTGATTTGCTCTGTTATAATTTATGGGTGAGTGCTATGATAGCACTCTCCCATAAATTATAACAAGGCAAAAATACAGGAACCAATATTGATGACCGAAAATAATTTAGCACTCTACCAGTTAAGAACGTATTGTAAATAACACTTCAGGTTCCTTAACCCCCTGCATGCTAATGTCAAAATATTAATTTTTAAATCTGCAATTTTTTTCTATAATGCAACTGGGAATTTAACCAATTCAGTCATGTTTGACAGAGCTCAGTAATAAAACTTGGTATGGGCACTCACTATGAGAATATTTCAAATGAGTTCAATATTCAGTGAATTTTGTTCATTTTTGTGTGAGTTATGCCCCATTTTCCATAATTCTCATTGTTTGGAACTAAATGATCTTGTGAATGCGATAACTCAAACAAATGTTATCAGATTTTTATGAAACTTGGTATGGGCACTCATTATGAGAATATCTCGTATGAGTGTGATAAGAACGTTATGTAAGAACGCATCCGATTCCACATCTGAGTGATGTTATGATGTAAATGAAATGCTTTCACCCAAAACAGTGTCACGCAAGAAAGTTAGACTGCTGAAGGTGATAATTTTTCTTCTTAATCAACTTCATAATTCAAGTTTAATAATGGTATAAATAAAGAATGCTACTCATGTAGAATGCAGGGACAGGATTCAAGTACCCTTTGTAGAGATGGGCGGTATTAGAATTTTGAATTCGGTATCAGTTTCATTTTTTTTTAAGGGGGTATACCTCGGTATCGATTTGGCATTCTGTATTTGACTTGACGGAGATTGGTTGATAGTAGCAAAGAGGAATTTACTTCAGGAAAAACAGAATATGTTGTTGAAGTATCATTCTACCAAACTCTATAAATGACATGGCCAATGAACTCAACAGTGGCATTTTTTTGTACGACCACAAATCATATCTACAGTAATTTTGTGACTTGTTCTAAACGCACCTTAATGTTTAAAGACCTATTTCAGGCTTTTGCGATCTCAGAGCATGTTCCCCGACCAGGTCATCTTTAGGAGGTCCTGCTGGCAATAGACAAAACACTTGGGCAGTGATTTCTAGACAGGACTGAATTGGTTAAATTTCCAGTTGAACTATGGAAAAAATTTGTTTCTTTAAATTTTGACGTCATTGTGCAGAGGGTTAACCATTTACTTAACAAATCATCTACATACCCCCCCCCCCCACTCCCTGCCCCCCACACACCCCATGTGAAATTCAAATATTGAGCAAACAAAAAAAACAAAAATTCAACAAAACTCTAATGATGTGACCCCTCATTAAAACGAGCTGTTGAAATTTTGTAAAAAATTAAAAAGTAGAAAAAGTAGTTTAAAATTTTTTGATATTGTCTGCATTGGGTGAAGGGTTAATTTGATACCCCTTTTTGGTTTTGTGTATTAGGTGGTCCAAGTGCTCATTAATGTTGCAGGAGTCTAGATTATTTCAGAATTGAAGAAGATCTGGTTCAGGATTCCATGTGTGTGTAAATTTATTTTAATGTGAACTCCATTCATAAGTATTCTAAGGAGATTGTTGATAGTCCGGTCAGTCAGTTGAATAGATGATCACATTATTCTTGGGAGATAATATTTCTAAACTTCTTGGGGGAGTTATCAAAGTAATGGTGGAAATGTTCACACGTCAATTTACCATTCAATTAGGTGCTAATTAACCTCTGGGACACAACAGGATGCCATGGACTCTTCAATAAATTCTGTTACACAAGAGACAGAACTTACTTATATCCATAAATTCATATGGCATCTGACATATCTAATATCTGGGATCAATTTATCCCTTTGTCTGAGAGCTCATTGGTTAGAGCATTGGACTTCAAACCAAAATGTTGATGGTACGATTCTGGCCAGCAGTAACACTGTGCAGTGAGCTATTTCATGGAGATTACAGCACAGCCACCGTGGACTGGTCACTTTCCACGGGTGGGCAATATTTCTATGGATGCAATAATATTTGTTTCCAAACACAAATTATAGGAATAATCATAAAAAATTTAATTAATGAAGCACCGGGTACAACCCAGTGCTTCATTACTTAAAATGTTGCTGATGATGATTTTTATTACCTGGTAAATGCATGCATGGATATCACTGTCCACGGGTGGATTACAACCAGTTCACAGCGACTGTACTGTATGTGATAAAAACCTATTCAAATATACTTGGCTTTACCAATATGAAAACCTTCACAAAACACTGTGATGTGTGCAATACAACAAAGATTTTTTGTTTCATCAAATCCTGATTTTTTCATGGACTCGCCTCAATCTTTTTTCTGAGCAGAAACCTTACAGCTAATAACACAGAACACAATGAGGGTGTCGGATGTGCTCGTGAAATACAGGAAAAACTCGACAAAGATTTAGAAATGGGCAATATACCAAAAAACCAAAATCGACAATAAGACACAATACAATGAGGCTGCCAAAGGCACTCGTGAAATACAGGAAAAAAATCAACTCAGGGTTAGAGATGGACAATATACTGGAAAACCGAACCAATACCAATATCATGGGGATACCAAAAAAAACAAACCGAACCAATCCTTGGAATACCGCAAAACCTGAATTCTCAAATTTTCCTACAGTCACTTTTTATGAAGCCTAGTTCAGGTTTGCTAGCAGTTGAAGGGTTCAATTTCATGAAAGAAGTGGCTGATTTTATTTTCAGTTTTGTTAACCCTCAGGGGCCTGGGCAATTGTCCTGAATTCTCACTAGACCACAACCAGCTGCTAAACAGTGATTTCTAGCCAAGTCTTGGCTGCCTTTACAGGCAGCCAAGACCTGACTGGAAGACACTGCACAGGTGAATTGTTTATTTCAGCAGGACCTCCTGAAGATGGCATGGTCAGGGCACATGCTCTGAGATTGCAAATGCCACAAATAGGCCTTTAAAGGCCAAGGTGTATTTAGAAGGAGTCACAAAATTACTATAGATATGATTTGTGTAAGTAAAAGAATGCCAATGTTGAGCTCATTGGCAGTGGTATTTGTGGAGCTGTGGCAGAATGATACAAGAACAACCTATTCTGTATTTCCTGATGTGAATTCTCCTTTGGTACTATCAGCAAATCTCTGTTAAGTCAGATACCAAATACTGAACTGATACCAAGGTATACCCCCTTAAAAAAACAAAACGGATACTGAACTCACGATTCCAATACTACCCATCTCTACAAAGGGTAATTGATTCCTGTCACTGTACTCTACACGAGTATTATTTTGTATTTATACCATTATTAAATTTGAATTATGAAACTGATTAAGAAGAAAAATTATCATCTTCAGCGGTCCGATAACTTTCTTGCTTGACACTGTTTTGTGTCAAAGCATTTCACTTACATCATACCATCACACTGATGTATAATCAGATGCTATCTTACATAACATTCTTACACATAATCCAGATTCTATGTATGGTGTATCAAGCACATTTCCCACAATGTCTGCATTGTGTCACATAACACCGAATATGCACAAGGACCGACCTGAGCATTGAAAAATAAGAGCCAGACTTGGAGCCTACTTTTGAAATGTACAAGCCAGATTTACTCCTTAATCGGTAGAGTACTAAATTATTTTGTTGGTTGTCAGAATTTGTTCATGCATTTTGCCTTTTTAAAATTATGGGGAGAGTGCCTAAAATGGCCCTCTCCCAGAATCTGTGACAAGGCAAATCCACACAGATGATATAATTTAACTTCAAAGAGAATATGAAGTGCATTTACAGAACATGAAGCCTTTAACCCTTTACCTACTGCAGAGAAAATCAAAATTTATTATTTTAATTACTAGTTTTTAAACTAATTTTTCAAAAAAATTCAACAAAACCATATCTTGTGACCCCTCATTGGAACGAGCTCGATGAGCTCGTTCCAATGAGGGGTAACATGATAGGGTTTTGTTGAAATATTTTGAAAAATTAATTTTTTTCAACTGCTCAATTTGTAAATTACTAGGGTGGATGCAGGTGATTCATTAGGTAAAGGGTTTAGTTGTAGCACGTTCATGCCAACACAAAGCCCAAATATGGACTTCAAGCATTCTACCAGTTAACTGTAGTTAAATTACTTTGGCATTTTATTACATTCTTTTTTGGCATAATTTATGTTTCTCAAATAACTGAAAAATATTTTTATATGACAACATTAATCCTTCATTTTCACAGTAATAATAATAAATAATGCAATATATTAATGTCTAGAACCCACCACAGTGCTCTCTGACTTAGATTATTACCCTGTATCATAGGCTTGCACACCCTTTGTTCATTCCATGACATTCTCAGCTCAACTCAATGGAGCATTCTGCCAGTGCTCCACAGACGGATACGCAAGGCAAGCACCTCAACTGGTCACCTATTTTACGGTGAGGATTGCGTAGTACTGGTGGACATTCCCAACGTTCACATCTGGCATGTGATTCAACATCTGAAAGTCACACACTCACACTTCGCTGATCGCACACCAGCCACTACTACGGGAAACACCCTAATCAATCACTGAGTGGTCACCCCTCCAAGGATTAACCGGGCTCGACAGTAGTTCCCATTGAAGTCTTAACTGCCTAAGTGACCAATGGAGAAGACAGGGTATTACAGTTACGAGCCAACTTAGAAGTCTATGTTTAAGATTAACCTTTTGAACACTGGTGGTATCTTCCATGCCAGTTAAATGGCAGAAATTGGATGAGTCCATATTCATTATTTGTGGGTAGAGCAATTAATATTTTCAACGTGCAGCCTCCAGGCTGCACGTTGAAAATATTAATTGTTCTACCACACACATTCACTTAGTAGCCATCCTACTTAATGAAATTATGACTTGTCGTGTTCCTGGACTGGATAAGCGTTCCTCTTGTGTTGAAAGAGTTAAGGAGCCAAGTCGGAATTTTAGGAGTCAATTCACACTGGCTACTAAAATATGTCAGTCTCTGAATATGCACAGTGTGGTATAATACATGTTTCATGAAAATTGACAAAATATCACAATTTCAGATGAAATGATTTTGGATTCAACATGTATGTCCTTGTATGACAATGTCAAAGGTTTATGTGCTTCGTCTACTTAATTATGAAGTCACAAAAGTAAATACTTCGTTCAATAGTCATCAATATTATTAAGAAAAAGAATGGTGGGAAAATTGTAAAATACACTATCGATAATGCATTAGTAGTGTGATAAAGGTATTTTATCAGATTTGAATCAGTGGACCAGTAAAACTGAGCTAAGTATTTACAATAAGAAGCCTTTGTTTGTTTTCTCTATTGGAGTCTGGTACCTTTTATGTGAGAGGATCAATAAAAAAGGAAATCAGCAATTTATGGTGCTTTTATCCCTTTATCAGTAAAATGATTATAATACTGCCATAGCTTACTGCTGACAAATCCATAGTAAAAATCTACAATACTTAACACGATTCTTCTTTTCTCTATTCCTGTCTTCATAGAAAGTTTTTGTGATTCATCATTCACATTTAGCTGGAAATTTTTGTTTGTTATTCATCATTCATGTTTTGTTATTCACCGTTATTCATTATTCATGTTTACCTACACCATCTAATCAAAGCACTCAGGCCACCAGCCTTAATTAATAGGACTTGGGTATTTACTGCTAGGTCTAAAAAGTAAAAAAATCTGTTTCTAAGGCCCTGCCGAATGCCTTATTTTTATAACCAATGCAAACTTAAAAAAATAATAATTCCATGGTTTGAGTCTGATATTTTACCCAAGTTAATAAAATTGGTAAATTTTGCCCCTTCAGTGCAACAAGGCTTCGCAATGCTATAGCATGTGCTGTGAAGCTGTCCTTCCAATGCATGGCTTTCACATGACTTGTGGCTCATGAGGTATTCTCTCCTTTTGAACGTTTTCAAACATATATCACAGATAACGAACCTTGAATGCCTATGATAAATCCTAATGTGGTGGCTGAGACCATTCTTGGTGGAGTACATAACAAATCACATTCTTTTCAGATATGGCCCATTATGTACAATACACTGTGAAACGTAACTAGTCCTCCCTTGCGGAGAGAATACCTCATGTGCCACAAGTCATGTGAATGCCACACATTGAAAGGACAGCTTCATGACACACCTCGGCATCCTGTGAATGTCGTGATTTCAACTGCTATTATAGAAAGCGTACCACAGTTACTAAACATCAGTACATCACCTCACACAATGTATAACCACATAAATAGCATGAATAACACCACCGGGCCAGCCAATAGGGGTACCATCAGTGGAGCAAACCCAACAATTCACAGCAAGAGGGGGAAAACACCCCCACCCCCACCCCCACCCCAAATATCGACGTCACAACCTTGTATAATACCAGAAAGGTGATAGCTTACGCGGCTGGAACCTTATATAACTTAAATTCTCAGAAGGACATGCTATAATAGAACCACAGACTGAAATAATATTTTGACACATTCCTTTATTGTACGAAACACAGTTTAGCTGATCAACTTACTGCTGTTGTCTGTAGCCATCCTCTATTCATTTCACCATCTGTAGGCCCTCAGCAGATGTGCTTCATCCAGCATTCAACATACTGTATGGAATTACCTACAAAAAATATGATCACACTTAATGATTAATGCTAAAAATTTGATTAGGGCCAGATATTTTCGGCGCGTCCACTCTCATTATCCGCCGTTCAGAAGAATCTCACGTCGCCATACATTTCTGTCCAGTTACCCATCGAACAATAATCTACATATACGAGGAGCCCAAACACACAACACCTCTGACGAGAACACACACATGCGAAACCGCAGGCTATAATTTTTGCATGGGTTAGCGCCAGTATTCAGTCTCCCTTGGGTATTTTATACCAGTTGTTCATAGTTATCTTTATATATTCCGAGGCTCACCAGGCCTTTAAATTCATTTATTTTGTCCTAATTTAGCCACATTAAAACCAGAAATAATTATCCTGTTATGTTTTATTGCCATGCCTTTCTTTGTCTTTGTTTAGTCATTTTTTGATGGAAGTAATTCACAAAAGTAGAAGAGGGACAGAGAATTTATATATTTTACTTGATGTCTTCACACTGTCTCTAATTTGGGCACACCTGTAAATGGTGTGAAATTGGGGTAATTTGCTGACTACTGTTACTATGACAGATTTTAATGGAGAGTGCTATCAGCGACATTATCCTGGGTTGCAGCACCAGTGACACCACTGTCATCAGCTCTGAAAACCCCATGAACAATAAACACCCAAGAAAGGCGAGCTCAAGCAGTGGCGTAGCCAGCCCAAAGCAAGTAGGGAGACAAACTTGCAGAGTCTGGCTTAGCTCTATTTTAATAGGGGGTGGAGGGGTGGGGGGTGGGAGTGAGGGTGGTATGTGCGGGAAAAGCTTTCCAAGCCTTCACATCTCAGAATTTTGCGTCCCTAAAGCTAGACAACCAAGGTAACAATAATCAGGGTTTCCACTAGAGAGAAATAAATGTGTCTGATATGGGGCAGCCAAGGGTCGTTGATGGGAGTTTTTGAACTCTGGAATTCAAAATTTAAAAAAACCCATCTCCTTGCATCTGAGCAGATGTTTTGAGTTTTTTCATGTATTGACGACTGTCTACCTTTTCACCAACACCGACACACACAGATATTAGGACAAGCAATCTACAAATCTACAACCTAACCCCCATGGACCTTGCCCCCTACGATTTTTATGCCATTTTTGGACATATTTTCGAGGGCCAACTTTGAAAGAAAGTGGTGGTGGGGGGGGGGGGGACGCATTATTATACAACCGTTTTTATAAATGCCTGTTTTATTATAAATGCCCGTTTTATAAAAACGGTCGTATTATTATGTTATGGCATTGGCGTCCATCTGCCTGTCCGTCTGTCCAGAAATGTTTTCCAGACTTTTTTTTTCATCATGGATGGACATATTGAGAAAAGTTTTGGTATACAGCTTTGTTATGGATGCTTACAGATCAAGTTCGAATTTCGTTCCACTCAGTTGATTTTTGGTGGAGTTAGTGCCCTGAACCTAGTTACCGTTTTCCGGACCTTTTTTTTTCGTTATGAATTGACATGTTGAGAAAAAACGTTATATATAGCTTTGTTATGGATACTTACAGATGAATGTCAAATTTTGTTCCACTCGGTTGATTTTTGGTGGAGTAGCTGCCCCTGAACTTAGAATTTTTAGAGTTTTCCAGATTTTTTTCATTTTCTGGACTTTTTGAATAAGTATAATTAACTAAAATGGACAAACTGACAGTAAAGTTCAGTTGGAACATGAATAATGTTTTATAATGTCTGGAAGTGCGGGCATATTATGCAGTGTCCAACGGTGTCCTAGGGTTGGATATTTTGGGCAAATGATTATACTCACTCATCATTTTTTGCATTTTATGTAAGCAGGAGGCATGAGCAAGTGACTGTTTGCCTCTCCTTGACCCTACTTGTTCTGTAGATTCTAGTCTTTTAGATGCCTTCAGTTGGGTAATTACAGTTTCTTTACATAGATGCGTGTGAGAGCTAGAGATGTTTATGGATGGTTACACGTGTATTCATGATATATGTTTTGAGATAATGTGTTTCTCTTATCCCACGCCTATAGGTTTCAATGGTGTAAAGTGAGTAATATTTTAAGAAATGGAGGAACTCCCATGTTTTCTTTGAAAAGAAAACAATTGTTAAAGGCAATGATAAATAACTTTAGTAGATATTTCGACACAATGGTGGTATGACTTTAATGTCTGTACACTTAAAACATGTTTTTGAATCAGCAACAATGACTAAGTAAGTTTTTACTATTCAATAGCTTTTTTGGATTGCAAGAGTGAATAAATTAAATGTTTGTTAGGAGGTTTATGCTTGAGGGTTGTAATTCCAGATAATGAATTAGGAACCCTCTGCTCACTGCCGAAGCTTATAATTTATCTAAATTTGGGAGAATCCATTTGGATTCTTCTGAAAATGGTTGTGAGAATCCATACCTGCTATGAGTGTCCCAGGATCCCATGAGGCCACCATGTTTTTTTTTATTTAATCTTATTTGTTTTACAAGGATTGGCGAACAAGTTATGCAACTATATTAACGCCTCTCCTTGGCCCAATGGCGTAGGTGTGTGGGATGACCTTCATAGCGGCAACTTCGTGGCCTAGCTCTTCTCGAATGCTATGAAGGGATCTTTAGCCTGCACAGAGTGTGTCTCTCTCCACACAGAGGACAGCCATTTTACGTCCCCACCCGATGCAGTGGCGGATCCAGGATTTTTTCTAAGGGGGGCGAACCGATGTAATGCAAGAAATTCCTATCAAGCATTTTATCATACAATCAACATGTATTTTGTCTGTATTAACTCTGCAACTGTTGTGTATCAGACCCCCTGATACAGATTATTTGTTTATATTCTAGACTTATCCCCAAGATATTGTAAGATAAATAGATTATTACCATTATGTGGATGTACAAAATGTGTATCAGAGTCGAGCTCCCGTTTCAAAGGGCAGATCACAACTAGTCTTGATCTACTCACTAGTCATGATCTACCCCTGGGAACTGGAGCGAGACCCTGATACATATTTTGTATATTCACATAATGATAATAATCTCTATATAAACAATCCCTACGGCTTAGTAATGTAGTTATCTAATGAGCATAAGGGATTAGAGGAGTCCAGGACACCCGTGTCTAATTACAGATTACATGCAATCAATAACCAATGTTCCAAATTGTAAGATATAGTTCTATAAAATAATTGAAGTGTGTCGATGGCATTAAAGTATGTTTGATTTCCACGACTAACCACAGACTATGACAGAATCATCTGGACTTGGCATCATATCTGACAGCGAAAATGTATGATTTATTACCCATGGTATCAGTGTGAATTATTGCAGCAGACACTCTCTGGTACCAACGCAAATACAAACGCAATTTTCACCACAGGAAGCACACTGAAAGCATACAATAGGTTCTTTCGAAAAATCTCAACTCGAGCTGAGGGGGGCAATCCCCCCCCTCCCCCTTTGAATCCGCCACTGACTCGATGGGACAGGACGTTGTGACAGCATCAACCCCACAATTGATACTGACAGAGAGTGTTCGGACACCTCAAGAACTTTCCCCGACCGGGCATCGATCCCGGGACCTCTGGCATGAGAGGCCACCATGGTTGAACCCCTATTGTATATTGATAACACATGTCAACCCTTAACCCAAAATAGCTTTTTAATTATTAAAATATAAACTGAATTTTTATACCCCTGCAACGAGTTGTGGGAGGGTATACTGGAATCACTTTGTTCCGTCTGTCTGTCCAGGTTAAGTGGAGGTACGTTGTTGGGTTTACTATTAGGGTCAGTGGTAGTTGTGGGGTTGGGTTAGTACAATGGCCACTAGTGGGGTTATTTTTTGCACTGTGGGTTTAATTTTTTGACATCATGGGGTTAGGGTTTAACATGGGAAAAAACTCACAAATAAGAACGTCCATCCTTCCGTCTGTTCGTCCATCTGTCCATAGACATAACTTTGTCCAGAGATTTTCTTGGACTTTCAGGGACCAATCTGCTCAAAATATGGTATGAATGTTCATTACCATGGGAACCTGCGCACCTGCGATTATAGTCCAGTCGGATTATTTTTTTCAGAATTATGCCTCTTTTCAACTTGAAATAGTAGGCCTAGAATTTTGTCCAGAGACTTTCTCAGATGTTTACAGGTTGATTCCTTTGAAACTTGGTGTGGATGTTCACTACCATGGGAACTTGCGCACCTGCGATTATACTTTCGATCAGACTTTTTTTTGCTAGAGTTATGCCCCTTTTCATCTTAGAATAATGGCAGCGGGAGGTATGGACAGGCCCAACTGGGACAGTCACTCCTCTAGTTTTAAAAAATAAACAATATTTACCAATAAAACCTTACAAATATGGATGTCATTGGAACTGGCTGAATGAGCCGGTTCCAGTGTCATCCATATTTGTACAATTTTATTGACAAAAGGCAGGATATTTCATGTTAGCCTTGTAATTGTTTAATTTGCTGCCGCTATGTTAGGAAAAGGGTAAATTAACACAGATTTTTTTCATGCAAATCCTAAAGAGAATCTACATGGATTCTTGCTGGTTTTGTTGCACGAATCTTTGCCTGAATCGATTCTCAGGTTCTTGTCGAAATATAAGCCATGACTGGTGTCGAAATATCAAAAGTTTAAACTGCAAATTTTTATCATAATACAGCTTGAAATGTAACCAATTCAATCTTGTTTAATAGAATGCACTGAACCCTGGAAAACAAATTTGAATTGGTTAAATTCTTAGTTCTATGACATTTTAGTCTAAACAGTATTTTTATTTGGCAGAATAAACTCTTAACCCTTTACCCAACGAATCGGCTGCATCCTCCCGCGTAATATACAAATTCAGCGGTTGAAAAAATATTATTTTTCAAAATATTTTAACAAAACCATATCATGTGACCCCTCGTTGGAACTAGCTCGTCGAGCTTGTTCCAATGAGGGGTCACATGATATGGTTTTGTTGAAATTTTTTGAAAACTTAGAAAAAATGATATTTAAAATAATAAATTTTGATATCGTCTGTGTTGGGTAAAGGGTTAACTGTTACCTATACTGACAATCTTATAAGAACAGTAATATAAAATACAAAAAGAAATATTGAAAGTAAACAATAAAAAAACAGGATTCAACAGCAAGCTTTAAGCTTTTGTAAGTCATCTCCTGCATAGTGTCAAATATACACAGTTACATTACAAGACTCAGGCGGGATCCAATATAATTTCTCATTAAGAGTAGAATGAGAGAAATGAAACAACAGTTAAGAAAGAACAGAGAATATATACAGTTACTGATGTGGATGGGTGATTGCCAAATTGATTCAAAGTTGAGACCAAGGGTTTGTGTCCAGGGTTAGCAGAGCAGACATGTCACACATAGTGTTCTTTTGTGCATCACATTCAAAGGTGGTGTGAAGTTAGGCAGGAAATCACAATGATAAAATGCTTACAACCCTATGCCCAAACAACGCAATGACAGGTACACCGGCCGGTACTGCATTCACAACCAGCCGATTACTGATCAGGAGGGCAGTGTTGAAGTTTGGTGTAGCCGCCGAGCACAGCGACCCCCAGGAATCTCATCGCTAGTCCCGCTGAACTGCCACCCAGCTCGACATCTCCGCAACTATCATCACGAAACCTTGACACAATTTCAGAATATTATACAAGAAATGATTTTATTGCCAAGAATAGTATTTCATCACTTGAGCTTGCTCTCGAGTCCAATACAGAGTGTTCAGTCAAAGCATTTGCTCAGCACTATAAATTTTTGAACAACTTTGAAAATGTTACTATTTGTTGTATTGGCATAGTGTTCTGAACCAAATAATAGCATGTCAGAAGATATTTGTATTGACAGACTACCAAGCATTTCACGATGGATGTTTGTGTAGCACTGACAGTGTAGGAGGTAATGCTCTGTTGTCTCTATTTCACCCCTGGTACTAAGCAGAGTAACTGAGTTGTGATTGTTAATCAAATGCTGACTGAGATCTGCAGTGCATTATTTGACCTTTCCGGTTGAAGTGAGAGTTGAAATGGGATGAGGACGGCCATTGGTTACTAGTAAGATGATTTTTGAATTCTAAGGGTTGGCGTATCAGCCGAATATCACTTGGAAGTTCATTCCAAAATCGGACTGTTGAGTAAAGGAATGCTGTGTGACGTAACACAGAGTGAGATGGTGGTAAGTTTAGGTGTGCAGCGTTTCTTAGGTTATAATTCGGTAGTCTAGATACTGGTGGAGGGAGCAGGTTTAAAGGTAGGATGGTGTAAGCTAAGTATGACATTTTGATATTTTGACATCAGTGTGCAGATGGTTAATGAAATTAATTCTTCATATCTTGTTTGACAATTGACAGGTAGCTTTGTCAAACAACATATAATAGGCTAAACAAAATTAATCTTTGTGATTCTCAGCCAGCAGCACATTCATTTATTTGGTCCTCATTCTTTATTTTTATTTTGGAGGCAAAATTCAAAATGTATATAACCATCACATGTACAAGGTGTGATTTTAGTGGTATCGCATTACAATTTGCGATACAATTGAATATGTTGTATACATTGATACAGTATTGTTTTTCTATTCGCGAAATGCGACACGATTCTCATATGCATGTACTAAATAAATACGAAAAACAATCACAAAGTAATATTTTTTTTTGCCGCTCTGGGGGATATTTTCGTACCAGAACCCCAAACAGACAGTATCTTAACTTTAGAGCGACTAAATAAATTTTAAAAAATGCCAGTGAAACTGTATCGTTCAATATAAAGTGAAAATTGGCTATACATGTGATATCCTATTCATTTTTATGTGCACCCATACCATGTATAGTACACATAATGCCGGCATCCGGGGTGACCCTCCGTCATTCGTCCATCCTTTGTCTGTCCGTCTGTCCATTTGTCTGTCCGTCTGTCCATCCATTCATCCATCTGTCCGCCATTCTGGTGTCCGTATCCATTTCTTTGGCATTCGATAACTTGAAAAATATTGCTTGGATTGTCAAGTTACTTTATATTTGTGTTCAGGTTACTGTTGTGCCGAGCTGTATAGTTTTTGGTTTAAATCTGATAATTTGATCCTGAGATATTAACCCTTTATCCTTCAAGTTGAAAATTCCTCCAATCCCTTTGGCATGAGATAACTCAAAAAATATCAATCTAATTGTCATGTTACTTCATATATGTGTTCAGGTTACTGATGTGCTGAGCTGTATAGTTCTTGGTGTAAATCTGATTATTTGATCCTGTGATATTAACCCTTTATCCTTCAAATTGAGAACTCCTCCAATCCATTTCTTCGGCATGTGATAACTCAAAAAACATTAATCTGATTATCAGGTTACTTTATATATGTATTCAGGTTACCGATGTGCTGTGCTGTATAGTTTTTTATGTAAATCTGATAATTTGATCTGGAGATATTAACCCTTTATCCATCAAATTAGGCACTCCTCCAATCCATTTCTTTATGTACCCATACCACGTATGGTGTACATAATGTCGGCATCCGGGGTGGCCCTCCGTCATACAGCTTTCTACTAATTGCGCGTATGGGTACACATCTGATGGTTTAATCGGCCTATTTTTGGTGTATGTTCTTATCAACAAAAAATACAGATGAAGTTCGATTATGACATTTGATTGATGTTCTAATGTAGAGTTATTGGGAGTGCAGTGGCTCAGTAGGTGGAGGTGCAGGCTGCAAGCCGAGAGGTCCTCAGTTCGAATACCACCTGCGGCAGCTGCATTGTGCCATTCAATGCTTGTTATGTACCCATACCTTCCATACACCTATCATAAAACCTTTGCTGTCCAGTTATAGCAATAGATCCTAAACACCAATAAATAAATATATAACTTTTTACAGTCTTGACACAATCTTTTTTGGATATTTGTTCCTGAGAGAATATTTGTTGACAAAAGACAATTATCAGAATATACCAACCTTGCACTTTCTGTTTAATGATTTATCTAACACAACTGGGGTAACACTTACTAACAAAATATTAATTTTTGGCCTCAAAAATATATTTTATTACCCTTCAGTGGAATAAGTTCAACAAACTCATTCCACTGAAGGGTGATAAGCTTTGTTTTGAAGGCAAAGCTGGAAAAAAAAGATTAAAAATGATTATTTTTAGTCGAGTTGTGACGAAGTCAAACTCGACTTATAGTTTGGTGAATGGCGGGCGGGCGGGCGGGCGGGCGGGCGGGCGGGCGGGCGGGCGTAAACAATTGGTTTCCGGATGATAACTTGATAGTGGTTCAACTCACATTCATTAAACTTCATACGTAGGTTGGTCTTGGTGGGAGGAAGAACCCTATTGATTTTGGACATGCTACGTCGAAGGTCAAGGTCACAGTGACCTTGAACATAGTAAATCTTAAACAATTGGTTTCCAGATGATAACTTGATAATGGTTCAACTCACATTCATGAAACTTCATAGGTAGATTGGCCTTGGTGAGGGGAAGAACCCTATTGATTTTGGACTCGCTACGTCAAAGGTCAAGGTCACAGTGACCTTTAACATAGTATATCGCAACAATTGGTTTCCGGATGATAACTTGATAGTGGTTCAACCTAGAGTCATGAAACTTCATAGGTGTGTTGGCCTTGGTGCGAGGAAGAACCCTATTGATCTTGGACTCACCAGGTCAAAGGTCAAGGTCACAGTGACCTTGAACATAGTATATTGCAACAATTGGTTTCCGGATGATAACTTGATAGTGGTTCAACCTAGAGTCATGTAACTTTATAGGTGTGTTGGCCTTGGTGCGAGGAAGAACCCTATTGATCTTGGACTCACCAGGTCAAAGGTCAAGGTCACAGTGACCTTGAACATAGTATATCGCAACAATTGGTTTCCGGATGATAACTTGATAGTGGTTCAACCTAGAGTCATGAAACTTCATAGGTATGTTGGCCTTGGTGCGAGGAAGAACCCTATTGATCTTGGACTCACCAGGTCAAAGGTCAAGGTCACAGTGACCTTGAACATAGTATATCGCAACAATTGGTTTCCGGATGATAACTTGATAGTGGTTCAGCCTAGAGCCATGAAACTTTACAGGCATGTTGGCCTTGGTGCGAGGAAGAACCCTATTGATGTTGGACTCACCAGGTCAAAGGTCAAGGTCACAGTGACCTTGAACATAGTATATCGCAACAATTGGTTTCCGGATGAGAACTTGATAGTGGTTCAACCTAGAGTCATGAAACTTCATAGGTGTGTTGGCCTTGGTGCGAGGAAGAACCCTATTGACCTTGGACTCGCCAGGTCAAAGGTCAAGGTCACAACTCGACATTGGATCTGTGATCCTGAGCGGGATTTTTGTTAACTGATGGAGTCCTAAATTATTTTTGTTCACATCTTTGCCTTATTATAATTTATGGAAGAATACCCATAGGTACTCTCCCACAAATTATAACACGGCAAATTCTTATAAACTAAATAGTTTCACTTACCCTTTACCTAACAAATTGGCTGCATGTGCCTGCGTAATTTATAAATTAATAATTAATAATTATAATTTATAAATTAAACAGTTGAAAAAACTGTATCTTGTAAAAAAATTTCAACAAAACCACTTCATGTCTACGCTCATTGGAAGGTGCCCATCAAGCTCGTTCCAATGAGGGGTCACATTATATGGGTTTGTTGTAAATCTTTTAAAAATTTGAAAAAAAGCACCATTAAAATAAGAAATTTTGATATCGTCTGCATTGGGTAAAGGCTAACAAGATTATTAGATACATGTAATATGAAGCATACACACAGATTATGAAGCCTTTAACTCTTAACCTGCTGAGTATTTTCAAAATATTTTTTATCAGATCTAGTCATGGCTGCTTCATAGCAGCCATGACTAGATTTGATGAAAAATTTAACTCAAGAAATCATTGATCAGAAAGTCCTTTCAATTTACAGGGAGCAAAATTGGTTAAATGTGCCCAAATTATACATATTTTAGTGGCAAGTGATTTTGTGTCCTGGTCAGGAATATCTGCCAGCAGCATGCAAGGAGTGAATTTAAGTCTTGGTACCTACACTTCAGAACAAAGCAGTCTACTGTGACTCTATCAGCTAAGTACACTGGAAGGATATTCTGTTAACACAAAAGCAGACGACACTTGCAAACAAAATTCTTGAATAACTAAATATTTTCATTTTCTGTCTCAAAAATGTGCCTAACATGAAAAGCAGATGACACTTGCAAACAAAATTCTTGAATAACTAAATATTTTCATTTTCTGTCTCAAAAACATAGCTTATGACCCCCTCATTGGAACAAGCTCAATGAGCTCGTTCTAATGAGGGGTCAGAAGCTATGTTTTTGAGACAAAAATAAAAAATTCTGAAAATTGAATGGTATTTTTGTAAATGGTGCTGTTTGGATTTGGCCGTTACGTTGGGTAAAGGGTTAAATTAAGTAAAAGGTTAAAATTATTTTATAACATGAAAGAGGCTGTATAAACAGTTTCATTGTCTTGATTGCATGGTGTCAGAATAATTATGTTATCTTGATTGTGGCCTTATTGGCTGAGCACCAGTTTGAATTAGTATAACCCTATGTATTAGCACATATGAGGATAATGTTTTTAGGGAGAGAACTGGTACTTGGCACCCTATTGTGTTGATATGAAAGTGTAAATAAGAAACTACCAATCATGCTGACTGAAGTTGTATGTCTGCTTTTATCACTATTGTTGCTAAAATGTTATTTTATACAAGTTAAGAGTTGAAACATGTTCAGTCAAATCAGATTGAGAGACCTCTGAATAAAATTTTGGGTGAAAGAACTGAAAATTTAGTTTTAATGTTCCCTGTGACAGATTGCGTGCAAAGCTTTTGGTAAGTATATCATGGAGGGTAAGTTTTCTGAATTTTTGCCAAAAATCTGTTGTTTCAGTTTATCCAGGCAACCAATTTTTCTGCCTTCTCAGTTTTGTGTGGAGTTAGAGTGTTCCTGCCTATTAATTTGCATTGTGATATATGACAAAACTGGAACATTCTGATCTGTACAATTTTCAACTGTTGTGTATTTCCCAATACATCCAAGGTTGCTATGTTTTTATGCCCTGCGAATTTGGCAAGTGTTAAGTGTTACCTTTGACCATCTGTATGTCCGTATTGAGTATGGTGTCCGGACGATAACTTTAGTTTGACTGAATTTTATACATAAGTTTATAACCACATAATACAGGTTGGGATTGACAGTGGGCTTGATCCGATATTTTTTGGTGGGGTTATGGCCCTTTTCGGACATAAAAGACGTGTTGATATTTGTTTCCAGACGATAACTTTAGTTTGACTGAATGAAATGAAATAAAATTTTTTTACTTAGGTTTATAACCGCATAATACAGATTGGGATTGATAGTGGGCTTGGTCTGATATATTTTGGCAGAGTTATGGCCCTTTCCAACTTGAAGAGATGTTGATATTGGTTTTTGGATGGTAACTTGAGTTATAGTTGTCCAATTTCAATCATACTTGGCACATAGCTTACTGCAGACAATATACCAGACTGGTTTGAATTTGAGTGTAGTGCGATCATTTTTATCTGAGTTACTGAGTTATGACCCCTTTTTGGACTTTGCTGATCACTAAATATAGTTTATCTTAAAGCGAGGGCGTTAGTGTCCCATAGATCACGACCAAACTTGCTTGCAGCCTCAGTTATATTAAAATGAAGGTTCAGTTTGAATTGTGGCATGGTCCGATGATTTTTACAAAAGTTATGGGCCTTTAGACTTGGAAATTGCATATTTCCATCAACATTTTGTCCGAACTTTGTTTATGGCATAACTTGAACAACAGTTAACAGATTTCAATTCTTTTGGGTATATGTCTCTATAGCAATATTAAATGTCTACATCAAGTTCGATGACCAGCCATATACAATGAAAATTATGGGAGTTATTGCCCCATGTTAGTAAATATCGTCTAATGCTTATTTATGGAATAACTTAAACATTAGTAACCAAATATCAATTTTTTTTTGGTATATATCACTTTGGGAACAATGTCTACCTCAAGCTTGATGACCACCATTATCTGATGACAATTGTCAGAGGTATTGCAACCCCCCCCCCCCCCCCCCCCCCCTCCTCCGGGTCATTTAGGCAATTTTTCCCAAAATGTATTTTTGAAGGATTCGGAGTGATTCTGCATATTTTACTCCTATAATGCCCCCCCCCCTACCAACACCCCCACCCCCATCCCCCCACCCCCACCCCCACACACCCTGTCAGGCAATTATTTTTTTCTGTTTACTCTAAAATGCATGTTGAAGGATTTAACAGATCGAAACAATGATTATGTAATTCGAACTAGCCAAGCGGGCGTATGATGCATCTCCAGGCGTAGCTGTTGTTCCCATAATGCTATTAGGTATTTTACCAATTCAACCTTGTTTGACAGAGCTCATTAAGCTCTGTCAGACAAGATTGTTTCAATTCCTAGGTATATTATGGGAACAAAATTGTGCTTGAAATGTTGCTATTTTGACATTAGTGTGGAGGAGGTTAACTTAGCATAAGAGGCTGTAAAATCAACTAGAGGAGTATACAATGTCAGGGCATATACCTTGTCTCTATAAGATGGCATCATCTTGGACCTTCTTGAGCTTGACTTATAATAAGACTTGTCATCATCGTGGTCCAATCTGGGTTCTGCTGAGAGAAAGGTACAGTATGTGCCCAGGCAGTCCATACTCCTTTACATGATTTTTCTATTAATTCCAGCTTATGTTCAGTAGCTTTTTCTTATTATCTTGAAACTGTTTGCAGTTGAATTGGGCTGAATATTGCACAATAAAATGTCACCAAGCATAATAATAAAAAGAAAATCTATGCTGTTTTAGTAAATATTGGGATTTATTGCAAGCGCTCATGAAAAATAAACCTTTCAGGTCCACCACACTCATGAGATAATTCCTGATATTTACTAAAACAGCGTAGATATACTCTATATATTTTTTGTCAGACAAGTGTTGAAACATTGTAGTGCCTGAAGGTGTGTTTTGAACCATTTTAAAGTCATCATATTTCCTAGGAAGTTTAATTGTTGATATAATACTCAAAGTTTGCTAAGATCCAAGTACATCCAACTACCTGTTTTACGTTTCAGTTGAAATATTGTTATGAAAAGTGTATATACTTTTTATTTAATTATATCTTTAATTATTTAAGTACAAAAATTAAGATTTTATTTGTGTTTGACATTATTTTTTAGCTTTTGAATACGATAACCATGGAAAATGGATATTTTTGGTAAAAGAGGGAATTTTTCAATATGCCAAAAAGTTGACGGAGCGAACTGGTATGGCTTCAATATCGAGTATGAGACCCATTACTGTTAATTACAGCTTGACAACGCCTTCTCATGCTCCCAATCAGGTTCCTGGTGGTCCTCTGTGGGATGTTGTTCCCTTCTTGGACCAGCATGGCACCAAGCTCCTGGACACTTCTTGGCTGAACTGGATGGACTGAAATTGCAAGCTGCACCTCATTCCAGACATGTTCGATTGGATTGAGGTCAGGGGATCTTGCTGGCCAGTCCATACGCTCAATCCCTTCCCTCCATCGATACTCCCCGACAGCATGGGCAACATGCAGACGGGCATTATCGTCCATCAGAATGAATTGATCACCCACTGTACCTGCATACAATCTGACGTCCAGGATCTCATCAATATACTGTTATGCAGTCAATGTACCACGCTCAAGGACACAGAGCTCTGTACGTCCATCCCAGCTGATGCTGCCCCAGACCATGATTAACCCTCCACCATAACGGTCATGCTCAGCAATGTTGGCTGCATGGAATCACTCCTGGTCTTCTCCATACCCTTGACCGCCTATCTCTGTGGTCTAGACAGTACCTTGACTCATTTGTAAAAAGGACAGGTCACCAATCTTCTCTTGTCCATCCAACGTGGTCCATGGCCCATTCATATCGTACCTGCTAGTGGTTCTGGGACAGCGGAATGCGAATACATAGACAATAAACATATAGTGTGTTTTTATATCTGTGTTATACAACGAGTTGAAATATGGTTTATTTTTTCGAGGCTTTGCCGAGAAAAAATAAACCATATTTCAACGAGTTGTATAACACAGATATAAAAACACACTATATGTTTATTGTTTTTATCTGATAACAAACAGACACCCGTCTTGTGCGTCTACCCGACTTATATATGCTTCCCACGGGCCTCCAAAGAAAACCAGTCTACGAGACAAAAGAAATAGGACAAGACGCATAGAGTTGTGTCCCTTACATTACAAAATCGATGACGGCGATTGTAAAGTGCGATTGCACTTCTTGGATCATGTAACTGCGCTGGAACAAAATAAATTTCAACTATTTTATTAACAGTAACAAAACGGTGTTTCAGTAGAGTTATTCTTTTTTTGACATAGTTCCAGTTTTCTTCCGTGTTTTATGCTGTAGTCCCAATATAACAAATAATTTTGCGTTTGTTTACAATTTTTACGAAGTGTTTTTTTTTCAGGTAGAGCAGATGAACTTTTAATTAGCGCAGTTCCGCGAGTACTTTTGATCGAGGCCGTGACTATAAATAGTTCGCAGTCGCCGCATACAGATTACTATTAACATTCAAGTAATTTCTACAATGTTTTGAAGCAAAATTTTAGGTTGCCTTTATTGAAGCAAAATAAATAAGAAATGACACCATCAGAGGATTTTGACAAAGTGCAATAAGCGTACAATTAAAACCTGCCCTGTGATATAACGATGTTTCATGAATGAATGAATGAAAATGGAATTGAAAGAGGTCAGAGGTCGTTCGCATAAATTGTAATTATATACAACACCCGTTGTATATACTTCAAGTATAATACAACGGTTGTTATACTCTATGGTTATCAGATAAATGGTCTTCTCGATCGGAGACCACTTTCATGCAACCTTGCCTGGATAGTCTGCGTCGAAACATTTACCCCGGCGGATGCATTCTGAAGGTCACTGCGAAGCTGGGTTGCTGTGGCAAAGCGGTTCCTACGGGGCTGAATGATCAAAAACCGGTCTTCAGCTGCAGATGTTGCCCTGTCGCTGCCACCACCATGCCGTCTTACTGGTGTGCCATACTGCTGAAATCTTGCCCAGGCTCTGGTGATCACTGTATGGTGCACACCAAGGGCTTCACCAAACCTGACGATGGGTAGCCTCTTGCTCCACCATCTGTACAGCCCGTCACATTTCTGCTTCAAACAAATGTCTTCTTACATTTGCATGTGCCATATTCAATCATTAAATCACAAGGGTTTGTGTTGAAATGAAGACTGAATACCCTACTCATGTCATGTGCATGTAGACAGTACACAAAAACGTCATGAAAATCAAGGTGTACATGCTTTCCATGACTATCATGAAAAGTCTGCCTGTCAAGAGCGCTAATGTGAACACTGGGGACCATTTCAATACATTCCTCAATCATATCCAAAAATATCGCAAATATGTCACAAGCAAATTTCACAATGATGTGTCAAATATTTGGTGCTTAGCAAACTTTGAGTAGTATACTATCACGATGTAACCACTGGTATACTCTACTTGTTAATTCCAAAAAGTGTAAGGTAAAAACTTCACCTAAATTAGTTTGAAAGTGAGTGGGTTCAACCTCTGATCTTGTTGCGCATTCACAACACTATAACTCTTGGAGAATTAACTGGTAGAGTTGAAAGGTTTACAGTTCAATCCCTGCCAGGGGTTACCGCATTGTGTCCTCGGGCAAGGCACTTCATCCTGATTGCCCACATGGGGGTATGGTGGCGTTGTGTGCTAAGGTGTACTGCACATCGATGGTGCACTTGCCTTCAACCAATGCTAATCCTGCTTGTGTAGAGTTAGTACATTGGGGAGTCTGGTAGTTGCTCAGTGGTTCTCTCCGGGTTCTCCAGCATTCTCCACCCTTAAAACTGTCCGACATAAGGTGGCCCTGGCTTACGAAAGTGCCTTTAAACTCCAATAAATAAATAATTGGTAGTAGAGTGCTAAGTTATTTTTGGTCATCCAAATTTGTTCATGTGTCTTTACATTGTTACAATTTATGGCAGAGTGGCAAGAGGAACTCTCCCATGAATTGTAACAAGGCAAACTCATTTAGACTAAGTAATTTCACTTCTAAGATAATATGAACCACAACTACAGAACATGACACCTTTATGCTGGGGTACCTGTCCTTCATATTAAAGCCCATATATGGGCTTCCAGCACTGTACCAGTTAATTGTCGAAAGTGTCTACAGGAATAAAAATATGTAGGAAATATGTTCAGAGGGCAATTTTTTATGGTTGCATTGGATACTTGTGTTAAATATAACTTGACATAGCTTTAAGCAAACAAATCTTGGCTATTCAGTATTTTTCATTATGTTGTTGGAGTGCAATGGCATTGTACAATATATTCAATATACATCGCTGAGTGGACCAGACAAAGAAAGTTTTCACTGCAGGGATTGTACCAGCATATGTAAGTCCAATTCTAGGCAAATCATCTTACTAGCGCGTGAGTGGCTTCTAATGACCGTTTAGCTGATAATTAGATGGAACGTAATTCCAATCGATAAGGAATGATTTTGTTCGATATTTACTGTTATTTCTATAAGATTACACTCCACGACTGACATCCTTTGTGGAAATTGATCAATTAAGATTTTTTCAACTGTTCTACTAATTGAATGTGCAAGATTGTTTCGGTATTGATTCACTGTTTTTGACAGCCAGTTGAAACATCATTTGAGATTTTTCAAGAGAGGTTACGAGGGTGTTTTTTATTGCAAATATTATTGTGGATTTGTTTGGGAGATAGAGTCAGTCTCGGATTGACTAGTACCTACTTTGTTACTGGATGGTATATCTCAGCCTTGGAAGAGACGATACAAGGTACTTAAGAGGTTTGATAACATTAATATGATCTGTTTCACTTCACTAATTCATTAACTTGTTCACTGCCAGAAACCTATATGTTGGTGACTACCTTTTTCCTACTAGGGCGATTTGGACCAAATTCCTCTTAATCAAGTCGTGAAGTTACCTATATAGTATTAAACTCAGTGTTTATATTTCATTTAAATTTGGGAGAATTCATTTGGATTCTCGTGAAAATGGTTGCGAGAATCCATACTTGGTGTGAGTGTCCCAGGATCCCACCAGGCCACCGTGGTTGAACCCCTGTTGTACTAATAACACATGTTAACCCTTTACTCAACACAGTGAAATGTTGAAGTTATATTTTCTGTATAGTTACAGGAAAATGATCCGTAATACCATTTCCCTGCAACTTTATAGATATATATTTGAATCAGTATTGTTTTTTGATATCCATGGTTTTTTTTTAACAAAAACTTTTAGTTTTTTTCTTGTTGAAATATAATTTTTTAAAAATCTGTTGATAAAATTTAGGAATTTCTGCTGAGTTTTTGCTTTCCAGTGTGTGGAACTCATGCCTGCTGAAAATGATACTCATCTGAACAACATAATAAGTTATTGTGATGAATTGACAGTAACCTGGTCTGAGGTTTGCGGCTCAGAGCTTATGTTGAACCAAGACGCGAAGCGTCGAGGTTGAACATATACTCCAAGCTGCAAACCTCAGACCATGTTACCGTCAACTCATCACAATAACGTATATGTTCCAATACAACCCTACCATAGCCCAAAACCTACATCTTGAAACACGAGGGTGTTATTTACTGAACTTGTGATCGTTAAAAGTTGCCTTGTTCAAGGCAACTTTTAACGATCACAAGTTTAGTAACTAAACCTCTTGTGTACCCCATGACAGCAGTGAATAAATAATCAATATATCAGATAAACTCATTCCATCGTAATTCAAAGTTCAAATCATAAATTTGTTTGTAATTTAAACACTTCTTTCGGAACACTGTCTGCTACACGTGTGAAAAATCCAGAAAAATGAAGCGGCTTGCTTGTCACTCTGTTGATGAAATAATTACGAAACGGGCGATGTCATTTCAAATATTTCGCGTTGTGATGTCAGACGGTAACATTTGCCATTTGAGCCGTAAAAATAAAATATACTGAGTGAGCTCTTGTCCAGTCAGAGCAGGCGGATTTTAGTCTTATTGAACATAAAGCAATTAAACCTTTATTGCTGTATCAGAACTTTTTATTGCTGTGTCAACACTTTTCAGTGGAGCCATAATGGTGTCTTCCAACAGAGACAATAAACTAGTACAGATCAGTCCACTTAATTGGATATTTCATGACAATTTATCAATACCTTTATTAAAAATTTATTTGTTCGGTAAATACAGGTTTTAGAGTATATTAATGCTAATTAATTATAGAATTGTTTGAACTATTGGGCTGAAACAGTTGGCTTTTTCACGAACGCCTAATATAACTGGATAATATCCGGTTATCTCTGGCCATTATTTCACCGAATATGGGATCAAAACTATAGGGATTCATAAGCACTATTCGCAGAAACTATTCCATAGTGTGTATACAAACAAATGTTGTCGATTACTCATGGAAATTGCTCCATTGTATGGTGTATCTTAGTTAACTCCTTGCATGCTGTTGGCAGATATTCCTGCCCAGGACCATGTTTTGCATTTTAGAACCGTGGCCACCAGGCTGATGAATAGGCCAGGTAACCAGGGTCCCCAGGACGGATTTGTACTGTTCAGGGCTGATTTCGCAGATTACATAAACTGTGGCAGATGCATTTGCCGGCTTGATAGATTGGCGACCAGGCTGACTGATCAGCCTGTTGAGAAATGTTTTGAGGCTGATTACCAGGCCTGGGCTGATAGGCCTGGTGAAAATGCAAGCCCTGCAGGACAGATAGTCACTTGCCATTAAAATAAGTAAAATTTGAGCACACTTAACAAAATTTTCTTCTGAAAATTGTACCAGTTTTTTGACCAATGATTTCTTATGTCAGATTTTCATGAATTTTTCATCAAATCTAGTCATGGCTGCTTTACAGCAGCCATGACTGGATTTGTTGAAAAATAATATTTAAAAAATACTCAGCGGGTTGAGAGTTAAACCTGTGTTAATCTTTTACCTAATGAATCGGATGTGTCCGCTTGTGTAATTAACAAATTCAGCAGTTGAAAAAATTTATTTTTCAAAAAACTTCAGCAAAACCATGTTACCCAAGACCTTATCATCTGACTCCTCATTGCAACAAGCTCATTGAGCTCGTTCTAATGAGGAGTCAGATGATAAGGTCTTGGTAAAATGTTTTGAAAATTTTTGAAAAAAAATAACACATTTTGTGATATTGTGTGTGTTGGGTAATGAGTTAATAAGATCTGCTGTAATGCTCCCACATAATATTTTTTTCAGTGGTAATGTTGAAGCTTCCCCTTGAAAACCCTGGGAAGTGAAGTAGTGTCTGGGGTGGAAGTCCTCTAAAATAGGTGACATGGGTATAAACAATTGACTAATCTTGACTTTATCTCCATGTTGCGGTCACAATTAACCTCAGTACAGAAGTATTTTCCCTTACACACCAATAAATAAATAAATAAATTCTGAAAAACTATTCAAAAACAGTAGCTGTCCTCTCTTTAATTACAAGCTCTGTCAAACAAGATGGGATAGAATAAATGAAAAGTTTATGACAGTTGGCAAGAATACCAGAAAATGCCACAATTTCTGTGAATTTAATTGAAAATGGACTCCTGTTAAATAAATATTTTCACTGGAAAAATGGCTTTTCAATTAACAGAATTCCATTGAAAGTGTGTGATAACTCCTTCCATGCTGCTGCCAGATATTCCTGCCCAGGACAGATAAAATCTTGCTGTAAAATCACAGCAGCCATGACTAGATTTGATGAAAAATATTTAAAAAATACTCTGCAGGCTAAGAGTTAATCCATTACTTAATGAATCAGCCGCATCTGCTCACTTAATTTACAAATTCACAGCAGTTGAAAAAAATTATTTTTCAAAAAATTTCAACAAAACCTTATCATGTTACCCTCATTGCAACGAGCTCAATGAGTTCATTCCAATGAGGAAGCACATGATAAGGTTTGGGTAAATTTTTGGAAATTTGAAAAAAAAAAATAAAAAAATAATTATCATGTGTTTTGGGAAATGGGTTAATAAAACATGCTGTAATCCTCCCACAGTATTATTTTCTCTGGTAATGTTGAAGTGAAGTGAAGCAGTGCTTGTTTACTGTGGTAAACAAGCATTGTTTTACTGGTAAAATAGGACACTCACCAATGCCTGGGGTGGATACCATTGACTAAACTTGATTTTATTTCCATGTTGATAAGCGTTTGTGCAGAAATATGTGACCTTAAACACCAATAAATAAATAAATAATGTTGAAGCTAATTTTATTCCATTGGGCAGCCGTGACTATCCATTTTTGTAGTTGACTAATTGTCAAGAGATTTCAAACATAAAAGTCCTTCCTTTCCTACACAAGTTCTACAAGTGAACTGACCGTTGTGAGTCTTGTGACAACTTTCTCACTTTGGCAGTTTGGATTGTTCCAATGGGGTTGTTTGAGTGTACAAGACCAAAACTTCTTTTTAAAATAGTCTGCAATAACTTCCCAAACCAGGACGTATTCAAAGGCGCCATTTGAACAACACTCTTTAATACTGATTAACGGTGCAAGTTAATACTACAGAGAACAGAGATTGGACGAATGGCAAGGTTCAGTGCAAAATCATGTTGTTGCACAATCATGCGGAAAACAAAGGCCATGGGATATTACACATAACTTTAGTTAAACATTTCAAAGGTTAATAATCTAACTGTTTATTCACCTCAATACACAGTACAATTTAAACCGGACTTGTACCACTTAAAAAATTAACGACGATTGACTAAAAATAAAAACTGTCAACTACCGCAACAGTCAACAATTATTCAACTAATCGTGACAGCCCTAATATTCAAAACCCTGTTTATCACACTTTTTTTTTTCATGAAACACACTGAAGAAAGGGTACCAATTCTGGTCAATACTGTTTCTTTTTCTTTTTCATTAGTGACCTTAGGCATTGAGCCAGCTGAAAAGACTAGAAAATTAACTGATATGATCAGGCCTTAATTATAGAGTGAATGTTGATGTAACAAAAAGCACTCCACCACCAAAGAAAAATTCAATTTCAACTTTCAAAGAAATGTGGTTTCTCTTTTTCCCCAAATTATGAAGAATTATTGATCAGACATAGCTAATGTTTAGTCGTTAATGATCAAAAGAAAAGGCTTTTTGTCATTCGGAAAGGATGTTGTGAATTCTGTAATTAGAACTAATTAAAAAGAACATGAGAAACCATGCATGTGATATAGCTGCTTTTGGCCCCAGTGTATTGCAGGGAATTGAAATCTCTGAGGTTCTCCTCACAAACATTAGCAATCCTCTTTGTGTAAAATTGTTTAGAGATTCTCAATACTAAGGTCTAAAAAAGTTAAAAATCTGTTTCTCAGGCCCTGCCACATGGTCCTTTTGGCTGCCGCATACTCTCTTTTTATAACCAATGCAAAGTTAAAAAAATAAAATTAAATGGTTTATGTCTGATATTTTGGCCCAATTAATAAAATTGATAAATTTTTCCCTTGAGTGCAAGAAGGCTTTGCAATGCAAAGCCTTCTTGCACTCAAGGGACGAAATACACCTCTACCCATGCTATTCTGTAGGTTATGAGGCCTAAAACATGAAACAAACCAAGAACATGAACTTTTGATGGCAAAGAAATAATTACAAAAATAAAATACAAAACCGCCCGCCCACATGCAATTTTTAAAAAATGGCCTGAGAAACAAAAGATCTACTTTGTGGGGGCCTAACATTTATTTCATTTTAACACACAGCTGTGTTCTGGAATATAGACGATATCTTTGTCAGTACTCGTTTTTGCTGATGAAATGCTGTTAGATAATACAACAGCTTTTTATCTGTTTTTGTTCTAGTGGAAGACACAAAACATTTATTTTGAACAACTAGAAATTTAATTTTTTTTTCTCCCCAAAATGAAGCTTGTGACGTCTTGGAACAAACTCGATGCGGGTGATTAGCTGCGTTTTTTAGGCAAAAAGTGAAAAGTAACCTAAATCTGAAGGGTGATTTTTGTGAATAATGCTGACCGTTTATTAAGACTGTTGCACACTAGATGTGATACAAACTTTGTACATGATGCAATTAACCCATCATTTAATGTAATAACTAGAGCCATTCATAGAAAAAATGTCACACAAAGTTTATTTTTTATACGCCCATTTTGAAAAAAGGAGACATATTATGTGATTGGTCTGTCTGTCCATTCGTGCGTCCGTCTGTAAACTTTTCCGGTTCCAGATGATAACTTGAGTTTGGATTTATAGATCTGGTACAAACTTGGTTTGTGCCTCAGTTATATCAAAATAAAGGTTATGTCCAAATTGGGGTTTGGCCTGATGATTTCACAAGAGTTATGGGCCTTTTCGATGGGGTTCAGTACAAATTTTGCATGAGGAATGGACCTTTTCCGACTTGGAGCCTTTTCAACAGGCAGAGTTTTGTTTTCACTTTTTGCAGGCAAAACATAGTTTATGACTGACCCCTCTTTGAATCCAACTTGTCCATTTCTTATCTGCTTTCTGTTTAACCCTTATCATACATGACTAGAGGGAAAAACTTGCCTAACCCTTTACCCAATGCACACGTTATTATGCCCCTAACCTCTGAAGGTATCTAGTGAAGCCCTCTATCCATCTGTCTGTCCATCTTGTCTGTGCGTACAAATATTTACATTGCATTTTCAAAGCCCTTAGTCGGATTTACATCTCCTTTGGTATGCTGATGGACCCGCATAGGGGAACGGATAGACACAAGGAACGGGTTCCATCCAACAATTTTTCCCAGAGTTGTGGCCCTTTTTCAGCTTAGACAATTTTTCTCATGTTCGATTTGAAAACCACTTATTTGATCAAATTAAAATTTTTTAGGTTACTTGTGGATGACAAAACAATGCCTTTCGATTTTTGTTCAGCTAGCCAATTCAATTTCGGTGTTATGACACCATCGGTGGCATTTGCTATGCTTCGCGTTGCTCTTGTTAAAATTTGTTTTAATTTATTTCAGTTATTTTTTCAAAAAAATTTCAACTGAGCCATATCATGTAACCCTCAATGGAATGAGCTCTCCTTGAACAGCTGAAAATTTTTATTTTTTACACGGTTTGTAGAAAATTCCAGTGAAATTCTACTTCTATTTAAAATAGTCCGTCAATGATTTCTGTTCCTCACATGTGCGGAACAGATTTTCTTTTTCCGCGTAGTATATGTAGTGTTGCTGTAGATGGGGATTTCATGGAACAGACATGTAATAAAGGCATTTAATCAATTACATCTTGTTTTATAGGGCTCAATGAGCTCTTTCAAACAAGATATAATTGAAATAAATGCTCAGTTTATAACTAAAAGAAAGGAAAATGACCCAATTTCTGTTAATTGTTTACTCCTTTTAATTGAATATTTTTCTCTGGCAAATTGTCTATTCAATTAATAGGCTTCCAGTGTATGACTGTGGGAGATGACTAGTGCCAATAATTACTTTGTGTTTTATGTACATACAAAAATAAGTTTATGCTTTTACAATCTATAAACACCATTAAATAAATAATAAATGCTTTTCCAGTCTATTTTGGAAGATTGCTGCTGGGCAGGGATTCTTTCGGGTGTCTACAGGGGCCGAATATGGGAACCATTCCCAATGGCACTTTGGCATGAATTTTCCCTTTTCAGACCCCAAATTTCCCAATCTCAGTCCTCATTCAAATAAAAATTTAATCCTCCTTTAACTCTTGAAGGCCTAATTTTGACTTTAATCACTTTTTATTGCAACAAAACAGGCACCTCAATAGATTTTTGATATATTCGTAAGTTGCATCCCAAGAACCTTGTCCCTTGTTTCTAGGTAAGTGTTGACTGCCTATATAGGCAGCCAAGACTTGCCAAGATACAATTGCAAAGCCACAGAATGTCGACTGTTGAAGTGTAGAAAAATGCATAAATATTTTCATTATGTAATAGTATAAGAACAATTTATTTATTTAATAGAGATTACCGAGACTGATCATTAGTTATTGTGTCACCGCCCCACGAAGTGGGGAGCGACATATAGGGATTTTTGTGTCGCCACCCCACGAAGTGGGGAGCGACATATAGGGAATACTTTTGTCGTCTTACGTCTTCCGCGTCGTCGTCCGCGTCACACTTTCTCTTCTCCGCCACTCCTTTTTAACCTATGAATGGATTTTGATGAAACTTTCAGTGATTCTTTATCACATAATGGCATTGTGCACCTCCTATTTTATTTTTTGATCCGTTGTATTTTTTCCAGAGTTATGCTGCGTCGTCCGCATCGTCGTCTGCGTCGTCCGCGTCACACTTTCTCTTATCCGCCACTCCTTTTTAACCTATGAATGGATTTTGATGAAACATTCAGTGATTCTTTATCACATAATGGCATTGTGCACCTCCTATTTTATTTTTTGATCCGCTGTATTTTTTCCAGAGTTATGCCCCTTCTCCACTTAGAATTCTGTCTGAAACGCCAGGCGACACACGTCTTCCATGGAAGACTCACATCTAAGTTTATTTGTGGGGATTAGCAACACTTTTGACAGCCAGAGTTACCTCATGTCAGACAGCTTTACAGGTGGAGGAAACCTGAGTACCAGAGAGAGCCACCAAGCAGGGTTATCATTGATTGAAGACATGTGCAACATCGATGTGCAGTGTGCCTTAGTACACAATGCCACAATAAACTCACGTAGGCAATCAGGATTAAGTGCCTCGCCCAAGTACACAACAAAGACTGAGCATTATTTCTGTTGTAACTGTTTGTTATAAAACTTGTAGTAGCTTCTGTATTTTTGTTCTTAGTTCAATATGAATGTAATATTTCTTTGTGTGTTTCTTCTTCCAAATAAATTCCCAATCGGAGCCTTCATGATGTGGATTTTCCAAATAGCATGGGCCCTAGACCCATTCCCAAAGAGGGCAGAAGAATCCCTCGGTGATGAGAATTTTCTAACTATAGGCAGATTTCCGACTTTTTTATTGTCAAAAAAGTCATTTTTGAGATACGCGCCAAAACGTTGAGAAAACGTAGGGGGTTCAGGTCGGGTGCAAATAATAGCAAAGGAACTATATTGACCAGGCATTATATTGTACAGCGCCAGCCCCTCTCATTCTCTTCCCAGTTTGTGCTTCGGCACTTGGAAGAGCCTTAGGCCCTTGTCCTGCTATTATAATATTTTTCAGACTTTTTTTTTCTAAACTGCATTCCCATCTCTATTTATTTCTTATTTATTTATTGGGGTTTAATGACACTTTGACTACCAGGGTCACAGGTGAAGGAAGCTGGTGTTCCCTAAGAGAACCACCAAGCAACAGCGAGCAACTGTCAGGCTCCCCAACATACTAACTCCACACAAGCAGGGTTAGCATTGGTTGAAGACAAGTACACCATCGACGTGCAGTATGCCTTTGAACTCAATGCCACCATGCCCCCATGTGGGCAATGGGGGTGAAGTGTCTTGTCCAACTTGGACACAACACAGTTGCCGCAGGTGGAATTCGAACCGAGGACCTCTCAGCTTGCAGCCAGCACCTCTACCTACTGAGCCAGCGTGCCCCCATTCCCATCCCTGATTCCTGCTGCGTCACTTAACAGTTGGGAACCTGGCAGGGAATTTACGTGCTGATCAGGTTGAGCTCAAGGAGATAACTGTCCAGGCCTGAAATAAGCAGTCTGACATTTGCAGAATGAGGTCCCCAAAGGGTGAATTTGATAATGCTATCCCATACAGTGGGCAAATTTATCCTCTGGGAACCTCTTTCTGTTTAGTTTTGAGACCCTGATTCAGATAGAGGTTCACAGAGGGTAAATTTAGTGATGCTACCCTGCTGTTCGGGGTAGAATCGGTAAATTCACCTTCTAGGACCCTCATTTTGCAGATGACAGCCTGCTTATTGTCTGGATTGCAACTATCCAGCCAATTAGCACCCAGCCAGAAAATTTGAATATTACTATCAGTCCTTGAAATGAGACGGGTGCGAGTGCAATGCTCCCGTCAGCCCCTGCGATTTCTATTTTCCGGGAGCTAAAAAATGCACTCGTTGAAAAATATTGTGGAGCACTAATATACTGTGAGGGCATATAAATGTGTGTTGTCTTGAGAAAGCAGTACACTGTGGCTTGTGGCAAGTTACTGTCATAATTCAGCAATTCCTTATACATTTAACCCTTTGGACACTAGTGGTATCTGCCATGCAGTTCAATGGCAGCAATTAGAAGAGTCCCTATTCATTATTTGGGGTAGAGCAATCAATATTTTCAGCGTGCAGCCTTGGGTCTGCACGCTGAAAATACTGATTGGTCTTTTCCCCACACATTTTCTGAACAGCCATCCTATTTAATGACGTTATGACATATCATGCTTCTGGCTGCAAACACAGCCGCTCAGGTCCAAAGGGTTAAGGTTTCTGGTGATTGGTGACAGTATTCCCTCGAAAATGCATATACTAACATTTTACGGGAGCAAATTACTCTCGTCTCTGATTTCACGGGATCTTAAAACTGCACCCATCAATTTTATTCATTTCCAGCTCTGTTAGAGTTGTAGGCTTTGCTGCTGGGTGAGATGAGTTGGTGATGGTCTACTGGGACGTACACTTTGACACTTCTGTGAGGAATTTTGCTGGGGATATACCTGAATAGATTGATAGTAAATACAGGATGTACTTGGGTTTGGGGGGTAAACAAGGTCTGCCTTGACATTAAAATAGTTAA
The DNA here is from genome assembly GCA_031216915.1 of Pictodentalium vernedei. NCBI lineage: Eukaryota > Metazoa > Mollusca > Scaphopoda > Dentaliida > Dentaliidae > Pictodentalium > Pictodentalium vernedei. The sequence goes on along the minus strand of CM062288.1, from coordinate 192,235,418 downwards.
TCTAAAAGAATTGGCTGATCCTCCTCAACAGAGAAATCCGTTCATACTAAAGAGTAATTTTCAGATTCTAATTTGTCATTTGAATGTGACTTGTCATCAGATTTCTCTAAATGACTTTACTCCCATCGGGATATGTTTAGGTAATGAAAAATTAAAATCTAGATTAGAAATATTTCTGGAAATCTTGACAACCACTTTATGAATGCAAAAATGGTTGACAAGTTTTTTTCTCTTTGCCTGACAAATTGACAATTTTTGTTCAACACAGGGTTCCTACGAAGCCTTGGATTCATGCAAGGAATGCCTTTGAATTTGGCTTCGGTCCATTCATGGCCTTGAAATCCTGGAAAATTGGCCAGGAGGCCTGGAAAACCTTGATATAAAAACATGGACGAAGCACATTATCTTAAGTTATAACTCATGAAGACGTATAGTCCTAACTAGGACCTCCAGGCTGTTACTCCTTCCTCCCACTTCCCTTGTAGGGAAGTGGGAGGAGTGAGTGTCAGTCTGTTACTCCTTCCTCCCACTTCCCTTGTATGGAAGAGGGAGGAGTGAGTAAATGCCCAGAGGGCCCGTGTTAGGACTAGTGAAGGTGGTTGGGGTGGGGGGGGGGGGAGGGGGAGCCTTAAAAATACTTGAATTTGGCAACTGTAAAGGGCTTGAAAAATGTTGAGAAATGGCCCTGAATAGCCCAGACTTGATCATTCCTTGCCTGTAGGAACCCTGCAACAATATGTGTGAAAATGTGCAATATGGTTTGTGTCCTCAAAACTTGCCATGGCAATTGGCAAGACACACACTCCCGTATCTGATGACAAAAGGCTTTGGTGCAAGTCCCTTAAGAGTTTTTAGCAATACCATAGCATAAGTGTAAGCAATCAGCAAAACTTGACATGTGTCACATTCAGCATTCATGATATTGGCGTAGATACTACAAATAAAACATCCATTAAAAAATACATTTCAGAAATTTTATGGGTTTTATTTTTAGAAATATTTTATTTAAGGGTTCTACAGTTAATTTTCTGGTATTAAATTAAGTGAGCTCCATACATAAGATTGTATTAGCTATCACAAAGCAGCACCTAATTTTTTTAACAAAAACTTATAGCCACTCTAATTTTTATCTGAATCTGGTATTGGTGAATGATCATGAAGACTTGCTGGATCATGTTTGACAGATAACACTACATGAACTTCCAAACTCAGCAAGTGAAAATTACTAGCATTCAACTTAATAGCTGTAACTTTTCAACAACATACATGTAATTATATAGGTATTATTATACTATTACTGGTGGTGATTGATTGATCAGCATGTGTCAGGAGATTTTCTCAGAATGCAACTTGTGCAATTAATGGCTGCGACAGGAAATGAATAGGAAATAAGAAAACTTGCCTCTCTGTACTCTCTCCTATTTTTCTATCTCAGCATGTTTTATGGGTTCTTGCCACAACTATGGATTCCAGTTTCATCCATAGTTGGAAATGATTTTTAATCAGGTAAAAAACATGTAGTATTGGAGCAGGAGAATGGGTAGAGATGGGATAATTATTTCTCTAAAAATGAGCTTAGCCTGAGCACAAGGAACAATTGCTTCTCTTTTATGATTAGTTTTGGGAGAGGGGCATGGGTGTTGTATGCAGTCCTGGTAATTCATCCTTGTTTCATCGGCAAAAAAACTGCTGTGGAGAACTGGTGCTTCTACGGTAATTGCTGTTGAGCCTGTTCGATTGTGTAAAATCTTCAGGGCTGGGCAGAATCTCAGTTGCCATGTATGTGTAGGATGCAGTGAAGTGAAAACTTTCAAGTAACTTTAACATGTGAAAGTAGTTTGAAATACATTTGTATGTAATCACAATCAACATGCAGAATCTTTTACTCAATTAGATCATGCTATTATCATGAACCATGTGAATGTGGAGAAAAAATCTTAAGTAAGTAGGCGACTTGCTCAATATGTAGAGTATGAGTGAAAATAAGATGTAGCATAACCACAAACTAATTATCTCACTATTTCTTGTTGATAACACCAGAATCTGACATCAGTTTCAGGAAAGCTCTGCAAGAGTTTTCCAGAAACTGGTGTCAGATTCTGGTGTTATCAACATAAAAGAAGCAGAACACATAGTTTTTAGTGGTTATGCTGGATCTTGTACTGTAAATTGTAAGATTAGCAATACAGCGTAGTGCAACCCACATGGTTTGATTCCTTGTGTAACCTGGAAGTTGTGTAATTTCTGCCACCACAAGGCTTTGTGAAGAAGCCATCCTCGGCAGTATTTTTGCTGTGTATTTTTTTCATTTCCTCGGCGTTTTTCTCAGTACTGCTGATTGCTGAGGGTGAATTACCAGGGCTGTGTATGTTATGATTGCAGGTGTAGATCTGATAAAAGGACACTTTGACCATAAATATTTATTTAAAAAACAGCCGAGTGTCAAACAAATCCTTTAACTATTTATTTATTTATTTATTTATTGGTGTTTAAGGTCACATACTTATGCACAATGGCTAACCGTGACAGTAACAATGGCTAATCGTGACCATGACAGTTTTGTGGGTGGGGGGAGCAACTGTGAGCACCTCAACAGCAGGGTTACAGCGGTTGAAGACATGTGCACCATCGGCATGCAATACACCTTAGTACATGGTGTCATCGTGCCCCCATGTAGGCATCCGGGATAAAGTGCCTTGCACAAGGACACAATGCGGGTTGTCCCGGACGGAGATTGAACTTGGGACCTCTTGCATAGAAGTCCAACAGTCTGCCACTGAGCCACCACATGCCCTAAACTTTTAACTGGTAGGGTGCTAAATAATTTTGCAAAGGCGATTTGTAAGGCCTAAAAAAGTTAAAAATCTGTTTCTCAGGCTCTCTCTCATTGTCCTTTTGGCTGCTGCTCTCTTTTTATAACCAATGCAAACTTTAAAAAATAAAATTAAATGGTTCATGTTTGATATTTTAACCAAGTTAATAAAATTGATAAATTTGCCCCTTGAGTGTATCAAGGCTTTGCAATGCTGAAGCATTGCAAAGCCTTGTTGCACTCAAAGGACGAAATACACCTCTACCCATACTATTCTGTAGATTGTGAGGCATAAAGCATAAAACAAACCTAGAATATGAACTTTTGATGGCAAAAAAATAATTACAAAAATAAAAAATAAAGTGCCCACATGCAATTTTACAAAAATGGCATGAGAAAAAGATCTACTTTCTGGGGCCTAACATGTATTTTTTAATTGATTTTATTGATACAAGCAAGGAGATTCTAGGATTTCTTGATAAATATATAAAAAAATAATTACAAAAATAAAAAATAAAATGCCCACATGCAATTTTACAAAAATGGCATGAGAAAAAGATCTACTTTCTGGGACCTAACATGTATTTTTTAATTGATTTTATTGATACAAGCAAGGAGATTCTAGGATTTCTTGATAAATAATTGATTTGTAACTATTTATTGAAGAGTGTCTGTTGATACTCTTCAGTATATTGTAACAAAACAATTTCATATAAACATTCTTTGGTCTACTGTAGGGCCTTGAAAATTGCTGAAATATATTGCGAAACAGTCTTGAATAGCTTTGAATTTTACCAGTCTTTGCCTGCAAGAACCCTGTACTGTGAATTGTATTAAGAGGTTCACTTTATTTGCATGAAAATTGAAATTTTTAAGGAAAAAACTTCTCGATCTTCCATAAATGAGTCTCCAAAACGACTGAAATGCTACAGGTCAGCTGGCTGACACCCATTGCCCCTGCAGCTCCAACACCCTTAGGTAGGTATTATGACTCTTGTAATGACTTTTGTAGGTGAAAGAGCAGACAATTTTAAAAATATGATCATTGTTGGTTGGTATGATGGCAGCCCTTTCAGATTTCCTATACATGCCAAGTCCATGAAATTCATGTAAGTTACATATATAAATTCAAAGCTTTGAAAAGATTATTTTTTTGTGATGTGCATTGAAAATCATGGAAACCTGTGTGCAGTTGAGTTTTTTCGAAGCTACATGGATGTGGCGATGGTAGAGGGTTTGATGGTAGTTGCAGGAGGGTCGCAGTTCCCAATTCCAGCTTAAATTTTTGTAAGCCAGAAATTATTAGCCTCAACCCACCAACAGTTAGAAGTTTCATGCCATATGATAGTAGAATTTGTGGCATGTTATCAGTGGGTGTGCGGTGGCTCAGTAGTTGCAGAATTGGACTTCAACCTAAAAGGTCCACAGTTCGATCTCCAACGGGGAACTGCATTGTGTCCTTGGGCAAGGCACTTATTCCTGATTGCGTATGTGGGGGTGGGGGGCACTGTGTACTAAGGCATACTGCACGTCGATGGTGCACTTGTCTTCAACTGATGCTAACCCTTCTTGTGCAGAGTTGGGGAGTCTGACAGTTGCTTGCTGCTGCTCAGTGGTTATCTCCAGGTACTTTGGCTTCTTTCACACTTAAAACTGTCCTACATGAGGTGGCCCTGGCTGTCATTAAAATCCAATAACATAAAATAAAACAAACCATGCAGGAAGTTAATGCTTTATAGTTGAGAGTATATATATCCATCTCTACCAGCAGCCAAGGCTGAAAATAATCGATATGTCATTTGCAGAATGAGGTCCCCAGAGAGTGAATTTGCTGATGCTATCTCATACTGTGGACCAATTTATCCTCTCAGTACCTCTTTCTGTTTAGGTTTGAGACCTTGATTCAGACTGAAGTTCACAGAGGGTAAATTTGGTGTTGCTACCCTGCTGTGCAGGGTAGCATCACCAAATACACCCTCTGGGGACCTCATTTTGCAGATGACAGTCTGCTTATTTTCTGGCTTGCCAGCAGCATGCAAGGAGTTAATACTTTTTAGTTGGGAATAAAGTGAATATATGTACACACCGCACATTGGATCTCTCAAGTAGCAGTTGCTGTCTGACATTGTATCAAGTGTTCTTTGTAAACTCGCTTGATAATATATTTACTATCACATGTATCATCTCAAAATTTGGGGAATGAAACAATTGACACAACTGACAAACGTGGCTGTATATCACCTATCTTGGTTGTCATTACCTCAGGTTTGTGTCAACATTCTCAATAGTAACTTACTATTCTTCATGTGAAGAAAATCTTGCTTATTGAAGCCCCGGCCATATAATCAGTTAACAATTAAATATTTATGTACGTGCAATGTCTACCCTGTCTGTAAATAACTGATGTTTACTTGACTAACTATCCACCGGAGTTCAATTAAATTTGAAGTCAACCGAGAGGAAATAAGGAGGAAATTAGAACACGCTGGAAGATATGCGGTATCTGCCCAATCGATGATTGCTTATTGAAGATCAAAATTAACTTCTCCTTGATGAAACATCAGCTAAACTGTTCTGTTGTTTGGATTGCACAACATTTGAAGATAATTACATGAATTGTGAGATGAAATGAACTTTATCACAATTACATCTTTTTTGTACAGATAGTGCTGACAAATCTATAGAGACTATGGAATGTAGCTTTTTAACCCTAACTACTCTGACATATTTGGGTGCATTTTCTGCTTTAACCCTTTACCTCATGTATGGGGCGTGGTGGCTCAGTTGGTAGAGGTGCAGGCTGCAAGCCGAGTGGTCCTTGGATCGAATCCCACCTGCGGCAACCGTGTTGTGTCCTTGGGAAAGAAGACACTTCATCCCCATTGCCCACGTGGGGACACGGTGACATGTACTAAGGCGTACTGCACATCGATGGTGCATTTGTCTTCAACCAATGCTAACTCTGCTTGTGTGGAGTTAGTATGCTGACAAGCTGACAGTTGCTCGGTGGTTCTCTCCGGGTACTCCGGCTTCATCCCCCTGTAAAAGTGCCGTGGTCATGATTAACCTTTGTGCAGAAATATGTGACCTTAAACACCAAGAAATAAATATAAATAAATTACCTCACGAATCGACTGCATTCATCTGCATAATTTACAAATAGAGCAGCTAAAAAAAATTTTTTTTTCAAAGAATTTCAGCAAAACCATATCTTGTGACCCCTCATTTGAACAAGCTCGCTGAGCTTGTTCCAATGAGGGGTCACATGATATGGATTTGTTGAAATTTTTTTTAAAATTAAAAAAAATTTATTAAAATAAATTTTGATACTGTGAGTTTTGAGTAAAGGATTAATAACATTTTGTTCATGTATCAAAAATATTTAACCAATTATGTCTTGTTTGACAGCGCGTACTAAAATCTATCAAAACAAAATATATAATTGCTCAAAATCCTCCGGGCTTATATTTCATCTAAATTTGGGAAAATCCATTTGGATTCTTGCAAAAATGGTTGCGAGAATCCATACTTTTTATGAGTATCCCAGGATCCCATGAGGTCGCCATGATTGAACCCCTGTTGTATTCTGATAGCATATCGTCGTCTGAGTGCTAGAATGTTCTATTCCCATAAGGGGCATAGGACATTCTAGCACTCATGCAACGATATATTAACCCTTTACCCAATACAGCTTTTTAATATTTAAAACATAAACTGAATTTAATAATTTTTTTGAAAAATAAACAATATATTTACAAATAAAACCTTACAAATATGGATGTCATTGGAACTGGCTAATTGATCCAGTTTCATTGACGGCCATATTTGTTCAATTTTATTGACGAAGTGTCAGGATATTTTAGGTCATGTTAGCCTTGTATCGGTTTATTTGCTGCTGCTGTGCTAGGTTAAGGGTTAAATTGACTCAATTCTTTCACGTGAAGTCTAGCAGAGGTGTAGCAAGAATCTATGTGGATTCTCGCCTGTTTTGTTGGGTGAATCTTTGCATGAATCGATTCTCAGATTGTCGTCAAAATATAAGCTCTTATCATGAATTGCATTATGGGAAAAAGGGAAAAATTGCTTCCAAAAACTTTGTTCTTTGACATCGTAGTGCGGGGGATTATTGTGGTACGTCAGTGGTTACAGCATTGGACTACAAACTGAATGGTTTATAGTTTGATGCAGCAGTAACTACGCTGTGTCCATGGACAAGACACTTGATACCATTTGCCCATGTGTGACCCATTGGCATTGTGTGCTAAGGCATACTGCACCTTGATGGTGCCTTTGCTAACAGCAGAGCTAGTAAGTTGGGGAGTCTGCTAACAGCAGAGCTAGTAATTTTGGGAGTCTGACAGTTGCCCGCCACTGCTTGGTGTTTTTCTGTGGGTACTCCGGCTTTCTCCACCCATAACACTGTTCAACACAATGTGACCTTGGCTGTTAACCCTGTACCCAATCTAACGGCCAAAACCACCCACATGCTATTTCAAAAAATCACCATTCAATTTTCATTATTTTTTTCATTTTTTGTCTCAAAAACATATTGTGTGATCCCTCATTGGAACGGGCTCAACGAGCTCGTTCCATTGAGGGGTCATAAGCTATGTTTTTGTGTCAAAAAATGAAAATATTTAGTTATTCAAGAATTTTGGTTGCATGTGTCGTCTGCTTTTCGTATTAGGTAAAGGGTTAAAAGTGTTGTAATACCCCAATAAACAAACAAACAATTCGAGTGCACGTTGAGGGGTCATAAGCTATGTTTTTGTGTCAAAAAATGAAAATATTTAGTTATTCAAGAATTTTGGTTGCATGTGTCGTCTGCTTTTCGTATTAGGTAAAGGGTTAAAAGTGTTGTAATACCCCAATAAACAAACAAACAATTCGAGTGCACGTTTCTAGCACAGTTCTCATTAATAAAAACTGACAATTGCTCTAGTGCTAAATTAACCCTTTATCTAATGTATTCACACAATCTACCAGCATTTGTCATCAAACATTTTAACCAATTATATCTTGTTTGCTGAGTTCTATCAAACAAGTAAAAAATGACCAGACTCCTGAATTGCATTAGGCCCCACAAAGTAGATCTTCTGTTTCTCAGGCCATTTTTTGTAAAATTGCATGTGGGCAGGCAGTTTTTTATTTTTTATTTTTGTTAATTATTTCTTTGCCCATCAAAAGTTCATTTTAATGTATTACAACTCATAATCTACAGAATAGCATGGGTGGTGGTGTATTTCGTCCCTTGAGTGTGAGAAGGCTTTGCAATTTGTATTAACATGGGTAAAATTTCAGACATAAACTATTTAATTTTTATTTTTTGAAGGTTGCATTGGTTACAAAAAGATAGCATGTGGCAGCCAAAAGGACCAGGGGGTGGGGGACCATGTGGATTGGTGTGTGTGTGTGGGGGGGGGGGGGGGGGGGGAGAAACAGATTTTTAACTTTTTTTTTAGGTCTTATGGGGGAATATTTGCTTCAGAGTACAAAAAGGTAGCCTATTACCTTGCACAGTTTTCAGAAATAAATATTGACATCTTAATTGCAGACAGAGTGCCCCACACCTAAACAAACTGCAGAAGTCATTTCAGGCCTGTTCAGATTAGAAAATTAACCCTCTTTACACTGAATTAAAGTCAAAATTCTGAAATTTCAAGTAGTAATGTTTTCTCATAATGCATCTAGGAATTTAACCAGTTCTTCTTGTTTGGAAGAGCTCAATTACTATATTCAATTAACAGGGATATTCAGTTATGAGATATCCATTTAAGTGAATTTCACAATATAAACTGTAATAGGATGATAGCATAAAAGAACACCAATTTGAAATTGTTAATGGGTTAAGCTTAAAGGATGAAGATGAAATACATTTTACCCTAATTAACAATGGGCCACAGGGTATCTGAAAGCCAGGAGTCACCACCCCTAAGGGAGCCCCATTGATTTATGATTGTTATTCTGTTGACATGCAGCGAGTGTATCTGTCTGTCAGTAAATAATTATGAATTGTTTGCATGTTCAGTTATCACACCAAAGCAACACCAATTATCGAAAGGAAAATATGTGATATTTGGTTCAGTAATATACACAAAGATTCCCAAAATGAAGGACTTTGCTTCTTTGAGCACCAATTTTCAAAATTTTCTGACTCCAGGCGAAAACCATGGTCAGCCCTGTGTGTTATGTGTCTCATGACTCTGTGCAAGCTCTAGCCAGCCCAGCCTTCCCCTCAAACCCTTCCCATGTGGCCTTTGTCTGCCGCTGCTACATAACTCTTAACAAGCTGAGTCAGTCCTGGAAATGAGATGGGTGCGAGTACAATTGCTCCTGTCAGCTCAAAAATGCACTCGTTGAAAAATATTGTGGAACACTAATATACTGTGAGGGCATATAAATGTGAGTTGTTTTGAGAAAGCAGTACACTGTGGCCAGCGGCAAAGTTACTGTCATAATTCTGCAATTCCTTATACATTTAACCCTTGGAACACCAGTAGTATCTTCCATTCCAGTTCAATGGCAGCAATTAGAAGTAGAAGTATATGGGGTAGACCAATCAATATTCTCAACATGCAGCCTCGGGGCTGCACGTTGAAAATACTGATTAGTCTACCCCACATATTTACTGAATAACCATCTTATTTAATGACGTTATGATGTATCATGTTCCTGGCTGAAAGTGGCCACTCGGGTTCAAAGGGTTAAGGTTTCTGGTGTTTGTTGACAGTATTCCCTCGAAAATTCATATACTAACATTTTACGGGTGCAATTTACTATCGTCTCTGATTTCATGGGAGCTAAAACTTAACCCGTCAGTTTTGTTCATTTCCAACACTGCTGAGTGTTTTCAAGAGGTTTTTCATCAAATCTAGTCATGGCTGCTTCATAGCAGCCATGACCAGATTTGTTTAGGGCTGCAACGATACACTACCTCTTCGATACGATACGTATCATGGTATCAACCCCACGGTTTGGTTCTATTCAATACGATACACTTTAAAAGATGATAAGTGAAAAACATTGAATTTTTAATAAAACATTATTATCACAGATTCATAAAAAACCATAACTTTTACCAACAAAAAAAATATAATAATTATCACAACTGTGACTAGATGTGTTACCAGCTTTATAACTGACGTCTGTGTAACAGAGACGGCATGTTGTTTTATCAACAGCACCTGGCCTAAAGCCAAATTGCTTCCACACTGGTGAGCGAAATTTTTCTGGGGGATCTTTCAACTTAATATCTACTTGTTGCGTCTCCATGTTGATAATGTAGAATACATATAAAATCAATGACTGTTGGACGAGGAGCAAATTTTCAACCAATCGGGAAGAGCGTAAACAAATATTGACAGAAAATTTGGAGGTTGGCTTATCCAAGACTGAAACCGAAAGTAGGAAACAACTTAAACAAGATACCTGTTGGACACGAACCATGGTCGTTGTGTAGTGGGGCTTTTCTGCCCTTCACCAGTTCGGCACCGGTAAGGTTCGGCATGAGGCAAGAATAAAAAATAAAACCTAGTATGTATGGATAGTTTTATTTTAGTTGAAAAGGTGGAATGATAGAAAAGAAGAGTTGAAAAACTCAATAGTTCCGAAATAATTAAATTTATTTCCATGAAAAAAAGACATTTCCACCTTGACTGAAACACTGAATGTCAACCATTGTATTGAAGAAGTCAGAAGAACGCTGTACTAAAACCCGTCCGTTGGCAGAATAGTATTTCATAAATAAACATTGTGGCCTTATTTTCAAGTTTAACCACCGAAAAATCTCCGTTTGTAAGTATAACAGAAAATGGTTTCAGGATGTGGTGCTTTTTCGTGTGAAATGGTTAAACCTGGAACGTGTGCACTTCTGCCTCACTACCGGCGAGTAGTATTAATTATATTTGTCTAAATTGTCTTAAGAGAATCAGAAATATATTACTGGTGAGCTTATTACTAGTTCCCCACTATCTTTTCATATTAAATGCCACATATTCACATTAAAGTGAGCATAATGACTAGGGTCAGTAAAATTTTGTACCGAATTGAAACCACGATAATACGCACCGTGTATCGAACCGAGAGAAAATATCGCGGTTCACGATGCACCGCGGTGAACCATTGCAGCCCCAGATTTTATTAAAACTTCATCATCTAAACTTAACAAAAGAAAGCATTGGGAAAAAATCCATTCAATTTTCAGGAGGAGAATTTGATTAAATGTACTCAAATTAGACTTGTCATTGACAAGAGAAATTCTGTTCTGGGCTGGAATATCTGCCAGCAGCATGCAAGGAGTTAATAATTATGCTGAAAACATTGTCTTTCCTCCAGAAGGATGGAACCTTGAACAGGTTCTTTGTGGATTGGTAAATGAATTCTGTTGACACAAGTATACTACTGTATCCTAATTCGATTAATATCAGACACATGCATGATTAATTCAGAGCATTCAATAGCTCACTTTGCTATTTTCAAAGGTGTTCTTCGATTATGTTGTGAATTGTTTGTTGAGACAGAAAATTGAATTTTTATATAACACACCAAGGTGAGAAATCATTGATAAAGCCGGTGGCTGAATGTCTTGTTTCCCCCTTCAGGTAAATGACTGAGAGATTTCCCATACCTGTTGTGTAATTACTATCTTGTGACATATCCTGGTGTTGTTTACTGCCATGGATATTAGTTTACACGTGTGCATGTTATTTGAGATTTCTTTTAACTGTTTCACTACCAAAGCCTAGAATATCCCAAACTATTTCTGTAGTTCCCCTTAATTAATCGAGTGCTGGAAGCCCATATTTGGGTTTTATTCTAAAGTGCCAGTACTGCAATTTAAAGGCTTCATATTCTGTGGATGTGTTTCATATTATCTTTGAAGTGATATTATTTTATCTGTTAGGATTTGCCTTGTTACCATTTATGGGAGAGTGCTGGCACTCTCCCATAAATTGTAACAAGGCAAAGATGCACAAAGAAATTTTAAGGACCAAAAATAATTTAGCACTCTACCAGTTAACTGTTTGAGTGTTAGAAGCCACTATCAAGGCTGTACTGAAAAGTGCTGAAAGCCACTTTAGTGGCTTTATACTGTATGGATTATCCTGTTATTTGTGCAGTAGTAAAAAAAAAATGTTCATATAAAATTGTTTTGTTACAATGGGGTGGAATAATCTGGTATTTGGGGCAAAGGTGAAAATTTTCAGTTGTTCCAGAAATATTTTGGCATGTATTGTCTTCTATTTGTGATGGGTAAAGGACTGAACTAGCTAGCATGGATGTGACGTTTTGCAGTCTTTTGATTTTGAGGTGTGTCATCGCGCTTGTGCACCATCATGCACGCGATTTTGAAAAGCTTTGCACCACTAATGCCACACCTTGGCAAAAAGCAGCAGCGCGCTATATGATCGCCTGTTTGAATGTTCAAATTACTTTAACACAGGGTTAATGCTCATCAAGCATCAATAGCATGTGCGCATGGCCTTATGCAGTAATATACAACTACATGGTACAGTCGCAGTGTAGGTTTCACTTTCAAAAGAAGTCCGGAAACTATGTCGCAACTTCAAACAAGCCGACACATCAACAGTTGATGCCACAGAGCGTCCCAATTTAAACATGACGAAATTGGGTCATTCCAAATTATTCTAGTTACTGTTCCCGGTTCCGGTTTTTCCTTATTCAAACTGTATTCTACTTTCAAATGTTTGCGTGTATTTCAGTTTAGTTTACAGATTTATTTTTTGAAAATGAATGTTTGAAATAATGATCATATATTGTGTGTATGTGATCTTTATTTTATTGCTATGACCCAATAAACGTGACTTAACGTCACTATGAAAACAGGGATGCTTTTTAATAGAATACAGCGTGTGTATGATAGACAGTCTGTCACTATCATACACAGGCTGTATTCTATTAAAACATCGTCGTTTCTGTAACTTTTTCACAATAGCTGAGCATTTCGTAAGTCAGGAAAATGGCACTTGCGTATTAGAATTGGCCGTGCCACACTTAGCGTACCTACATTTTAAAAAATCGTAAGACTGGTATTGATTACACAGTCTTACTATTCATATAGAAAATCATACTTCAATTAATAGAAATTTGTTCATGTTCGTGTATTCTAGTGTTAAAGTGAGCATGTATTCTATTATACCTTGTTAGAAAGAGCTTGGAGAGCACTGTTAACAAGATGTAATAGTTTAACTGGTTGAGTGCTAGAAACCACTATCATAGCTCTTCTGAAAAGTGCTGAAAGCCATCCTACAATCTATGCATTTGCTTATTCTTTGCTCGGTGATAGAAAAAAATTGTTTTATGCGGCCTAAAAAAGTAAAAAATCTGTTTCTCGGATCCTCCTGTAAGGTCCTTTTGGCCGTCACAATGCTCTCTTTTTATAACCAATGCAAACTTAAAAAAATAAATATTAAATGGTTTCTGTCTGATATTTTACCCAAGTTAATAAAATTGATAGATTTGTTCCTTGAGTACAACAAGGCTTTGCAATGCTTTAGCATTGCAAAGCCTTCTTCCACTCAAGGGACGAAATACACCACCACCCATGCTATTCTGTAGATTTTGAGGCCCAAAACATAAAACAAAACAAGAACATGAACTTTTTGATGGCAAAGAAATAATTACAAAAAATAAAAAATAAAATAAAAAAACGCCTGCCCACATGCAATTTTACAAAAAATGGCCTGAGAAACAGACGATCTACTCTGTGGGGCCTTAGCTGGTAATCTTAAGTATTTCTCTTATCAACTTTAGTAGCACCCACAAAACATAAATGTGAGAGAAATATTCTAGAAGTTATCTTGCAACTTATTTCAGCTGGTAACGTACATGTATTTATTTATTTATTGATGTTTAAGGGCACATATTTATGCACAATGGCTAATCATGACCGTGACAGTTTTACGGGTGGAGGAAGCTGGAGTACCCGGAGAGAACCACCGAGCAACGACGAGCAGCTGCCAGCTCCCCAACATCGTAACTCCGCACTGCAGCACAGGCAGGGTTAGATTGATTGAAGACATGCGTACCATCGACGTGCAGTACGACTTAGTACACGGCGTCATCGTGCCCCCACGCAGGCAGTGGAGATGAAGTGTCTTGCCCAAGGACACAACGCGGTTGCCGCAGGTGGGATTTGAACCGAGGACCTCTCGGCTTGCAGCCTGCACCTCTACCTACTGATCCACCACGCTCCCGGTAACGTACATGTATCCTAAATGTTTAGATCCAAATATCCAAGGTTTTGAAAGTTCTTTAATTTTAATAATGGACCATGAAATTCTTGAACCCCATAGTTCTTGAAAGTCTTGGAGGAGTTGTTTCCAGAAATTGAGTGGATATAAATCACATTTTTTGTCCACCAAAGAAGTTTTACACAAATTATCTCATATGAACTTAGATAATTTGCCAAAGAAGGTGGCCTCTTCAGCTTATAGTAAATACTGAATCACATTTTCAGTGATTTAGAGTGTAGCGTTGACTACCAAGCTTCTGTAGAGGTAGCTAAAACTTGAGAACAGGAATCATTGCTATTGCACTCGATTTATTCATGTTGTTGCAGCAGACAGTTTACTATCAAATTCTTGACATTAAGGCCTAAGAAAGTTAAGAATCTGTTTCTCAGGCCCCATATGGTCATTTTGGCTGCCACTTGCTCTGTTTTGATACAACTAATTCAGACTTGAACAAAAAAAAATTAAATGGTTTAATTGCAAAGCCTTCTTGCACTCAAGAGATGAAATACACTACCACCCGTGCTATTCTATAGATTATGAGGCCTAATACATAAAATGAACCAAGAATATGAACTTTTGATGACAAAGAAATAATTACAATAATAAAAAATAAAATAAAAAACTGCCCACCTGCATGCAATTTTACAAAAAATGGCTTGAGAAACAGAAGGTCTACTTGGTGGAGCCTAATTGGTAGAGTCCTGCATTATTTTTCAAAGATGATTTGTGACTTGAGTATTTTTTTCAAAGATACCATGCTACCAGCAAGGGGAGCCTTAGTTTAGCGGGATGTTCTTCATAAATAAATGTTTATTACTGTTTATAGGAGAATACCAGTTGGTACTCTCCAGTAAGTAACAACACAATTTTATATAAACATTTTTTTTCTGCTGCTGTGCAAATAATAAACTAAGGTGTGCAGTGTATAAAGCCAATAAAGTGGCTTTTAACACTTTTCAATTCAATAGAATAGTGACTTATAGCACTCAATCTGTTAAGATTTGAGCTTAACCCTTTAAACACTGGTGGTATCTTCCATGCCAGTTAAATGGCAGAAATTGGAAGAGTCCATATCCATTATTTGGTTGTAGAGCAATTAATATTTTCAATGTGCAGCCTTCAGGCTGCATGTTGAAAATATTAATTGTTCTACCACATACGTTCACGTAGTAGCCATCCTACTTAATGAAATTATGATGTATCGTGTTCCTGGACCAGAAAACCGGCCTCTTGTGTTGAAAGAGTTAAAGAAAGGTCTGAAGTTTTGATGCTGGCAATCACCTTCGACCTCACCCTCTTTGGTCTGCTTGTTTTGAAATAAGGAGTGTGGTAAATAATGCCATCCAAGAAAATTCTTCACAAGCTAACAGATTCTAAAATCCATGTTTGCCCAACAAATCTAATTGTAAATGCACACCTCTTTTAACCAGGGGTATTGCAAAGAAGGCCCAATTGGATGGTGGGGGAGGTGGGGGGAGTGTGTTATGGGTTAACCCAATTTCTTCTGACTGTAATGATTCAAGTCGTGACTGAAGAAATACTCTAGTGCCTTGATGATGTAGTTGTAATATTTGTCAATGCGGATTATAGTTAAAAAACTTGGGAAATTTGTTTGTGAATAAATATATGGAGCAGTCATGATGCGTGAGCTTCCCAACTTCCTATTTAATTAGCTTATACTTGTACTAGACTCCAAATTGGGCATGTTAGGACCCCAATCAGCCACATAGCTCCATTTGCATGATACTGACTGCGTGTGTGACACAAGTTCAAGAAGAAAATCAAGTCCCATAAGAAAGTACACATTATTATCAGCAAGAGTGAATCAATATCTAAGACTGCAATCCAAATGAAAATGTTCTTACTGGAAATTTATTGGCATGGGTATCGCCCTTCCCCGGTTAAACTCCTACCTTTAATTAACCCTTAAATTAGGAACAATTTTCCAGTTGTTTTACTGCCCAACAGCCTGTGAGTTTAATGGCTTTATCTAGAGGCCGCCACTAAAACTTGACAAGAGACAACTAACTTGTGGTAAGATAGAGGTCTTAATTTAGATGATAGTTAATTTTTCATGCAACTGGGACCGAAATCTCCAATTTGGAAGGGCCTGGATGCCAGGGACCAGCCTTGGGGGGAATTTTAGGGAGACTTCAAGTCTCCCTCCAGAAAAAAATAGGGAGACTGCAGAGTCATGTAGGGAGACTTCATAGGCAAGTGGGGAAAATTAAGAATATTCATGTACCACCCCCGCCACCCCTTCATATTTTCAATTTATGGTCCTCCATTAACGTACAAATAATCCAGGTCCAGTTGTCTATGATGCATCTGTGCCAGGTTAAAAAATCACAATGTAATTATTGACTGAAAATCCCCCACTGCTACCTTCTCCTTCATGACCCCTCACCTCTTCTTCGTGCCAATCCCCCATCACCCTCCTGTGGTTGCCTTTCAACAAAGTCTACTAAGCTAATAATTTCCTAAGTCTGAAAGTGTGAACAGGACCAGATGTAAGAAGGTTGCTTGGGAGGTACTTTGTTAGTTAATAAACAAAATACATTCTGGGGTCGAGTATTTTGTAAAAGAAATGTCATTCCGCATCATTGTTATGGCATTCCGGTGTCATTCCGCGACATTTCATGTCATTCCGATGTTTAGGAGGACCCTTTTTCAAGATCTTCCACATGCACATTTGTGTCCTGTACAAAGCTTTTCTTGACATCACTAAAGGTTTTTTTCATGTGTTTCAATTCCATTTGTGTTTTTCTGGGAATAGACAGCCCAACAGTTAACAGTCGTCAGCAAATCGAAATGAAAATAATGTGTTATAAAATACGTCCGTTGTGTATACATTTTCGGTATCCTAAGCGACGTAACCTACTTTCAAACTGGGTTGTTTGTTGAGTCGCGTAAGTCGCCTATTTTCGTTTCGACACTTGAAGCTCCGACTGGAACGCAACAAAATAGAAATAAAAAAATCCGCCAAAAGCGACAATGGACAATTGCTTGTCGTGTGATTTCAAATAAATGGACGTTTATTTGACGAATTAAAATGCCCATTTATCACACTCGAGCACATTCGATTTTTGAAAATACTCGTTTTCATGTAAAGCTCGCATCACTCAGTTCAGCCTTTTCTCATTTTGGCCAATTTTTAGAGGGCGACTTGTAAACGCCCCGACTATTTTTCTAGGCGACTTTGGGCTTAGAAGGGCGACTTAATCGCCCTAGTCACCCTCAAGGCTGACCCCTGCTGGATGCTATTTTCTGGTAGTTGGGAAAAGTTCTAGATTACTATTCCCCACCACTTAGTGTAATGGGATATAGAAATGGGCTCCTTCCATCCACCCCCATTTCTTGTCATCACATTTTTTAAAGAAAGAAGATAGCATCACTTAATTCTGCATACTGCTCTTCATGGAAATCAGCGAGAACATCTCTCTTTCAAATTTTCTGAGATGTTCTCTCTAAATTAAGCGATCAGGGTTTCTGCTATGCAGACAAGGGATCCCATCAACTGCCCTATTCCCCATGCTGAATTTCCCCTACCCAAAAGGTACTCGTAAGGCTCTCATTAAAGACACTCGGAAGGCTCGCATCAAAGGGAGAGAATTATAGGGAACAAGGAATAGCAGCAAATCAACCAGACTCATTTTTTTTTTTTTTTTACCAAGTTGCAATAATCTTGACTATAGAATGACAGGATCTGGTGATGGGTTAAATGGCGTATGTACACACACAATTTGTGTTGGGTTCCATTGGCCCACATTGGTAAGTTTTGTGTACACTCTGGGGACAGCCATTTTAACATGCATAAGGAAGGCATAGTTCCTCCACTCAGGCGTCTCAGATGTGCATTTCAGACAGATGAAATCTTGAGGCTGGAATGGTGAACCCAAGGATCCGTTGGGGTAACCATGATCACCCCGTAGGATCCTTGGATTCCCCATAACTGGCCTCAAAAAGTTTTTTCTGGCGGAAAACCTGGTGATGCAATATTCCTTATACTAATAATTAAAATTAAGTATTCCGTGTGTTCTATGCGGGCCGTGAAAAATTGCATTTCGTTTCTCCTTGGTTAACTAGCATCCCCTTTTTGGGGGTCTTTGTGGCCGAGTTATGTGCATGGTGTAGTGTAATTTTACTAAATGATCTGTGCCAAAAGAAACTGTCTGCGTGGTTTCAACCTCCTGCTATGCCATTTGCAATATAACCAGCATCCTTTCTTGCAGGCCTGAAAATAAGCAGTCTCACATTTGCAGAATGAGGTCCCCAGTGGGTGAAATTGATGATGCTATCCCATACAGTGGGCAAATTTAACCTCTGGGTACCTCTTTCTGTTTAGTTTTGATACCCTGATTCAGATTGAGGTTCACAGAGGGTGAATTTAGTGATGCTACTCTAGTTTAGTCTAGTTTTGCTAGGCAGGTGGTGCCAAAGGAAACTCGTGGGTTTGAAACCCTGCTATGCCATTTGCAACACCATAACCAGTGTCTTTTTTTAGCTCATCAACAAAGTTGTGTGAGCTTTTGTCATGACTTGAGGCACATCAGCGTTGGCATCAACACTTGTGTTAAAGTTATTGTAAGAGTCCACTTTGACTTTCTCACCTAGCTGTTACCATGCACCTCATACTGTTTCTATGGTTTACATTTACCCACAGACCCTTACCCAGTGATATTTTTTTGATTTTTGGAGTGTTTTTGCAATGTTAGACTTTTTTGTAAGTATATATAGACATAGAAAACTTCTGACCTGTTTTCTATACATGAGTGGAGGATACCACTTGTATGCTGTGGCTTTTACATTTCACTTATGTGTTAAATGCATCAATATAAGACTACATTAACCCTTGGCTGGACATTTTTCGAAGATTTTGGACTTTTTTAATGCAATGTTAAACTTTTTAGCTCACCTGACTGAAAGTCAGTGTGAGCTTTTCTTATCACTCTTCGTCCGTCCATCCGTCGTCCTGCATGAAGGTGGTGTTTGAGCCTCTTTCTCCTAAACCACTGGCCACATTTTAATTAAATTTCATGTAAGTAGTGGTTATATAGAGGCATTTTGATTTCTATGCAAATTAGGTTTCAGCTCAAATTGAGCAGAGGTGTGGGAAAAAATGGTCAAATTTTTTGAAAATCTTCTAATGAACCACCAGTAGCAGAGATTTGATATGTGGTATACAGAGTCCTTTTGAGGTTTAGAATCAAGTTTGTTCAAGAGAAGTTTGTCTGGCATTATTTGCCTTCGTTATGGGAGGGGCAAGAATTTTTGCCACTCCCAAAATTTCTATTTTCCAAAACGACAGGCAGATTTGAACCAAATTTGATATGAGGGCTTATGAGGTACTTAATTTATGCCCAAATTTTTCCACAAGAGCTAAAATTAGAAAAAATTAAAATGCCCATATCTCCAAAACTACACGGCACTGAGAATTTTTATTTGGTGTGAAGCTTCCTTAGGACCAACAGAATGGAATGGTAAAAAAAAATTGCTATCGGTTTCATCATTGGGTACTTTTTGGGGAATTTGAAAAAGTGCTGAGTCAGCATTTTTTAACACTGTGGGTAATGGGAAAAACATGTAAGACTACTTTTCTCCCAGACCACTGCTCCAAAAGCTTTCAAATTTCACATATAACATCTTTGGAAGATTGTTTCACATGTTTATTGAAATCAATTCCCTGGGTCCATATTTGGGCTCTCTATGGGAGCCCAAATGTTTAAATTAGTGCAGTATGAGGAATATTCTTTAAAAATCTTCTTCTTCTGATCTACCAATAAGAATCTTTTGATATTTGGTATGCAGCATCCTTAGGGGGGTGCGATTCAAGTTTGTTCAAGCCAAGTCCCTGGGTTCATATTTAGGCTGAAAATTTGGGTCCCTGTTCTGGACTTAGAAATTTTGGACCAAAATCCGGAAAAAATTTTTTTTGTTTTTTTATGCGTTTTGGTCAATTTTAAGACAAAAATTTTTTTTTTTTTACACTGAAAATTTGGGGGTCCTCTGGAAATTTTTTTTGTTTTTTTATGCGTTTCGGTCAATTTTAAGACAAAAAAAATTTTTTTTTTTACACTGAAAATTTGGGGGCCGGGTGGGACTTAAAAAGAGAAATCAGTTTTTTATGCGTTTTAAGAAGAAAAAAAAATTTCAGGCTGAAAATATTTTGTTTGGGGAAAAAAATTTGTTTTTTATGCGTTTATCTCAATTTTGGGACGTAAAAGTGCAGGAACTGAAAATAGAAGGAAAAGCCTGTGTATTGTGTGGGCACAATCACTTCATCTAGTTGGTATATGCTTTTCTTTGGAGGGGCATATGCAGCTTATTCAAGTCAAGTCCCTGGTTTGATATTTAGACTACCATGTCAGGTGAGCGACCTCAGGCCCCCTGGGGCCTCTTGTTTGTTAGTGTAGAAGAGTGTAGACTTGGAAAATGTCTGACCTGTTTTGCTTTACATGTACATGAAGGGAGACTTCCACCGGTATGCTGTGGCTTTTAAGTTTCATATATGTGTTAAATGCATCACTATAAGATGACATTAACCCTTGGCTGGACATTTTTCGGAGATTTTTGACTTTTTTATGCAATGTTACACTTTTTTGTAAGTGTAGACTTAGAAAATTTCTGACCTGTTTTGCTATACATGTACATGACCAAACATTTTCTTGCAAATTTGTAATAAGCCTATAAGTTTAATGCATGCCATGTATTGGTGAGCTAATGGGGATGGACATCCCCCTCTTGTTTGATTCTTTGGCACTCAAGAAATTTGAAAAAGAGACACCATCTTCTGATACTAATAATTAAAATTGAGTATTCCATGTTCCATTTCTGTGCTGGCCTAATAATATATACCTGGTTAACTATTTATTTATTTATTTATTTATTTATTTATTTATTTATTTATTTATTTATTTATTTATTGATGTTGAAGGTCACATATTTATGCACAATGGCTAATCATGACCGTGACAGTTTTACAGGTGGAGGAAGCTGGAGTACCCGGAGAGAACCACCGAGTAACGACGTGCAGCTGCCAGCTCCCCAACATCGTAACTCCACACTGCAGCACAGGCAGGGTTAGATTGGTTGAAGACATGCGTACCATTGACATGCAATACTCCTTAGTACACGGCGTCATTGTGCCCCCATGCGGGCAATGGAGATGAAGTGTCTTGCCCAAGGACACAACATGGTTGTCGCAGGTGGGATTCGAACTGAGGACCTCTTGGCTTGCAGCCTGTAACTCTAACTACTGAGCCAACGCGCTACCCACCTGGTTAACTAGCATTCCCTTTGTGGGGTCCGTCGGCAGCCAAGTGGTGTGCATGGTTTACTCTGGTTTTGTGAGATAGTTGATGCCGAAGGAAATTTTCTCTGTGTGGGTCCAAACCCCCACTCTGCCATTATTATATAGCTTTTTGGTGATAACATCATGAATGAGATTGTGAACAACCTTTGTCCAAGTATTTCTTTCAAGTGTTATTGTCCTTGTTGAACATAACAATTTCTTATCATCACATACCATTTCTTGGCATAGTCTGTCAAAGAAAACCATTCTCCAGTTTTTTTAATCCAAATTTAATATGCAACTTTTTTGTGATAATACTATAAAGGAGATTGTGTCCGAAATTGTGTCCAAGTATTTCTTTAAGAGTTATTGCCCTTGTTGGACTCTGGCAGGAGATTGGCCATCCCATGGTATAGCACTTGTTCCTCGTGTAGTTTGATTTTTGAAGTTTTCCAACTCTGCACGCTTGGTCTTCCTAGCTCTATCACGATAAACAAAATAGTAAGGAATTGGCCCTTTACCTAATGAATCAGCTGCATTCACATATCTGTAATATACAAATTCAGCAGTAGAAAATAAAAATTTTCATAAAGAATTGAAGAAAACCATATCTTGTGACTTCTCATTGGAATAAGGTAATTGAGCTCGTTCCAATGAGGGAGGTCAAATGATAAAGTTTTCTTTGTTTTTTTTATAAAAATTCTAAAAAAAAATTCAAATAAGGTCCCTCAAAGTTGATCTGTTTCTCAGGCCATTTTTTTGCAAAACTGCATACGGGTAGACGTTTTTTTATTTTATTTTTTATTTTTATAATAATTTCTTTGCCATCAAAACTTCATGTTTTGGGTTTGTTTTATGTTTTAAGCCTCATAATCTACAGAATAGCATGAGTTGTGGTGTATTTCGTCCTTAGAGTATAAGAAGGCTTTGCAATGTTGAAGCATTGCAAAGCCTTGTTGCACTCAAGGAACAAATTTATCAATTTTATTAATTTGGGTAAAATATTGGACGGAAATCATTTAATTTTAATTTTTTCAAGTTTGCATTGGTTATAAAAAGAGAGCATGCGGCAGCCAAAAAGATCATGTGGGAGGGCCTGAGAAACAGATTTTTAGCTTTTTAAGGCCTAACAAATTCTGATATCGTGTGGGTTTGTTAAAGGCTTAAAACAAGAATATCAATAGTTTCATCATTATGGTTTGCCAACTGCATTTCCTAAAAAGGTTAAATGAGACATGGGGTTCAGAACAAATGTTGTTTATCTGATGGAATATGATTTTCTATTGAACACATGTCTCTTCTGTGCTTGAACCACTTGTAGCTTGGTGTAGTCCATTGATTTTAGATTAAGAATACGTATTTCATCTCCAATTCAGACAGTTGTGCACTTTCATGATGAATGCATAAGATTATAAATTTGCTGTTTATACAAGGAAATGCACAACTGGTTTAACGGATGAGGATTTTCCTATGCCCAGCATGCCCCTGGAACAGAAAAATTCACTTTCGGTCTATCAACTTCAGTCCATTGAACTAGACTGAAATTTAGAAATGGAGAAAAGAATGTTGAGTAATAAATTACTTGATTATGTTTTACCTTTATAGTGCCATGAACACTTATGTAGAAAAAGGAACAATAGGCCTAAAAAAGTTAAAAATCCGTTTCTCATGGTCTTTTTGGCTGCCGCATGCTCTATTTTTATAACCAATGCAATCTTAAAAAAATAAAAATTAAATGGTTTACGTTTGAAATTTTACCCAAGTTAATAAAATTTGATAAATTTGTCCCTTGACTGTAACAAGACTCTGCAATGCTTAGCATTGCAAAGCTTTCGTGCTCTCAAGGTACAAATACAACATCAGACCAAACGTGACCCTGAGGCCATAAAATAAGTTTTCACACACAAAAATTGTTTTACTGCCGCAGGGTCCAGGTTTGGACTACTATCACAAGGGACAGCTGTTTTTTTTATTAGGAAAGTTGTAAAATGTGTTTCACATTTAATTAATATTTTGTTTGTGGTCAGATCAGTGCTTCTGAACACAGCTGTGTCATTTACCTTTTCATGTGTACTCATTCAGTAACATTCAGAATACCATCATCAGTTCTGTCAAGCGGTTATAAGCAACACACCACAGTCGATTTATGCCACCGACCGTCCGTCGCTGTTTGATGAACATTGTTTTGAACAACAGCTAACTATTATTAAATATGAGTTTCTTTCGTAGAATTGCCCGGGTCTGAAAATAAGCAGTCTGACATTTGCAGAATGAGATCCCCAGAGCGTGAATTTGATGATGCTATCCCATACGGAGGACAAATTTATCCTCTGGGTACCTCTTTCTGTTTAGTTTTGAGACCCTGATTCAGATTGAGGTTCAGAGGGGAGTAGAAATTCACCCTCTGGGAACCTCATTTTGCAGATGACAGTCTGCTTATTTTCTGGCTTGGAATTGCCCATTACCAAGCTCGGCAAACAGTACTTTAAACTTGGCTGATAGGATGCCGATCTCTGCTGATATGAACCAAGCTAGAGTTGTCACTCCTTGAACCCCCCCCCCCCCCTCCCCTCCCCTCACCCTTAACTAGGCACGGTCATTTTGTTTACAGCAAAAATTGTTCACAGTTATTCATCGAAAGCAATCTATTAGTAAAATTGGAGTCATCAAGCAAAAGGGAGTAGATTTTTATGGTGAGGAATTAACGATGGCAATATGGCTATAAAAAAATCTTGTTTCTCAGGCACCTCCCTCGTCATAGAAAATCTGCCTCATCACATTTATTTTTACCTGGAAATCTCTTCTATGACACTATTTTGCTCTTGCAGGTCAACTATTTAACCAACTATGCCTTATTTGACAGAGCTCACAGAGCTGATTCCAACCATTTTCAAAACTGTTTTGTGAATAAACATAAAAAAAGTCTCCCTCCCTCATCATAAAATTGTGGAAAAATTGACAGAGAAACAAGAAATTTTCTTTGTAGGCCTAAGTAAGGATTAGGTGGATAATAAGAAAAATGGAAAGAGTTGTACACAAAATTCAACTAAGAGTAAGGGTTGAAAGCGGAGATTCGTCGCAGTGAGAGAAGAGATAGCAGGCCTGGCAATCTTGAAAATCAAGGAGTGCAAAACATTTGCCCTCCTCAGATTGCTTGGGAGTGCAATTGCACCTGAAATTTTCAATGCAAAAACTTGTATTCCATTTTGGTTATATTCACTTCAAGGTATTACTATTGTGACTAAAAAATTGTTCTACTTTCAGCTGCATAGTGGAAAAATTGGCTCACACATCTTCTCATTATTCAAAATGTTGCATTGAATTCTCATGTGGCTGTCTTCTACACTCAAAATGCATCGAAATGTGACACAGAATGGGTCATGAATTATTGTGAATCAATGCAAGTAGGCACAGAGAACACATTCGAACTCGGGGGACGAAAGGATAATAGATTTAAAGGCAGTCCCAAACAGGTCTGGCATTCCAGAAAATCAAGGGATGCAAAAAATAGCCCTCAATTTTTTTAGGTGTGCATTAGGCATGCAGCACTCATGGTAATTCATTTATCTAACAATTCAGTCACATAAACAGATTAAATCTTTAATTATTAGTCCCCTACCGGCACTCTGTCCATCTGTCAGTCTGTCAGTCACACTTTAGTTTTCCAGACTTTTTTTGGAAATGCTTCAACGGAATGATTTCATTTTTGTTAAACTACTATAGAACGATGACTTACAGATCAAGTTTGAGTTTCATGCTGATTGCATTATTCTTGTGTGAGTTATGGCCCTTGGAAATATGGAAAAGCACCAAAATATCAGTTTTCCATACTTTTTTTGGAAACACTTCAGCGGAATAATTTCATTTTTGGTAAATTACTATAGAACGATGGCTTACAGATCAAGTTTGAGTTTCATGCTGATTGCATTATTCTTGTGTGAGTTATGGCCCTTGGAAATATGGAAAAGCGCCAGAATATCAGTTTTCCGGATGTTTTTTGGAAACGCTTCAATGGAATGATTTCATTTTTGGTAACCTACTATAGAACGATGACTTACAGATCAAGTTTGAGTGTCATGCTGATTGCATTATTCTTGTGTGAGTTATGGCCCTTGGAAATATGGAAAAGCGCCAAAATATCACTTTTCCAGACTTTTTTTGGAAATGCTTCAACGGAATTCATGCTGATCACATCTAGGTTATAACATTTGTATAATTATTAATGCTCATTAGTCCGGAAGGTGACATTGTATTGCTTCAGCGATACGTGCACTCTTGTTAATACAGTTTTGGGGCATAATGTTGGGTGAGAAAAAGTTAAAAAAAAAAAGCATATTTTATAGAAGTATATTGTGCACTGATCAAATGATGAGTAACGCAGTCACCGCAATTTTCAAAGTTGTGTTGTCAATTTATTCACTCTCAGTGTCACTTCCTATGATGATCTGCTTGAATTTACGAGTGTGTGACGTGGGCACATCCTCAGGAACCGGTAGGTGTAATATTGAATTGAGCAGTTACTATTTATTGGGGGTGGGGGGTCTTTGGCTATTAATAGTTCTGTAGCTAACTGTAAAGGATTTTATTTTGTAAATGATTTGCTGAGTCGGTCACTGAAATGCACATAGCATCATTCATGTGCCTGTTATGATAGCCTGTCGCGTTGTCGGAAATGAGTCGTCTATATGATACAGAATCAGAATGAGTCATGTATATGGTACGGAATCTGAACACATTTTGTGATACGTACCATTTCTTGTGGTTTTCAGGCCAAAATCTATATGATTGTTAGATAAAACATACCAGCTTGAGTATATTGGGTATAATATTATCCTCGAGCACTGTGAGGCTGGGAAATTTCACCCGAAGGAGAAGATATTTGATGAAGACATGAGGCTTGAGCTCATTCCAGTGAGTGTCATAAGCTACATTTGTGAGGCAAAAAATAAATGAAAAGTTTTTGTTATGCAAGTGTCATCTGCTTTTCATGTTACATAAAGGGGTAAGGCCTGAAAAAGTTAAAAATCTGTTTCTCAGGCTCTCTTGCATGGTCCTTTGGGCTCCGCATGCTCTCTGTTTATAACCAATGCAAACTTAATAAAATAAAAATTAAATGGTTAATGTCTTGATATTTTACCCAAGGTAATAAAATTGATCAATTTAAAAAATTTGGAACAAGTTCAAATTTTATGAATAAACTATACCTACCTGACATCTGTTCAGAATTTCCGTTCTTACGTTATCAAACTCGCCCGCACCCGATTCCGGTATGAATTCTTTTGCATGCAACCTATGACGTCATCATACCGGAAAAGGTAGTAACCTTACACTTCGAATCAGTATCCTTCTGGCATTTGAAAGCCAAAGGAAAATCATCGAAATGGAGGAGGGTGGTTATCACAGATGTCAGGTAGGTATAGTTTATTCAAAAAATTTGAACTTGTTCCAAATTTTTTTAATTTCATTTCATAAACTAATCACCTACCTGACATCTGTTCAGAATTTCTTCTGATTGTAGAGCTGTGTCAGCTGAGGTTCGATGATTTGAGTTGTCCCTTTTACTCAACTCAATATAGTAGTTCAGTTTATTTAATATGTAACACAATTTATTTATTTTTTTTTCCTGCTTATAACATATCTACATGTATTTATGTACAGAAACTCCCTATAATCTTTCTCCAATACATATACAGTAGAATCCTGTTAATTGAATATCCATTTTGCCAATGAAAATTATTCAATTAACAGGAGTATACAATTAACAGGGATTTGGTCAGTTTCCTGTGTTCTGTAGGTAAACTGAGCATTTATTCTAATATTTCTTGTTTGACAGAGCTCATAGAGCTCTGTCAAACAAGATATAATAGAATAAATGCCTGTATTGGATGTAGTGGGGCAAAAAGGTTGATAAATAAGGGGAATTTGTGTGTGTCACAGTAATTTTTTCGACATTACAAAAATTTATATACAATTAAGGAGTTTACTCTATAACCCATATGCAATTAACAGATCAAATTTGTACTAAAGGTATGGTAAATGGTTTTGTGTTTGAAAATTATATTCAGTTAACAGGGATATACAATTAAGAGATATCCAATTAAGTGAGTTGCACTGTACCTTCTGTTGGGCTCATTAGTCCTGATACACATGAAACCAGAAATCACATAAGCACTGTGAACTCGCCAGTTCAGGATTCCACATTCATGTATTCAAAATAGAACTATTTACATTTCTTAAGTAGAAATTTATAAAAGTATTCGGTTGACTCCAGTCAGCACTATCCAAAATGTCTTTAAGCGGGGCTCCATGAAAAAGTGCCCACGATGGCCCAATGGCACGTGTTGAATGTCCTGTAATCTTCTGATGGGAGTTCTCAAACCTGGAAAGAGGATAAGCCTTTTTTGTTGTATGCACAATCCAAGTTGAAATGGTCTGCGCAGAAACAGGCCTATGTGGGTTATTAATGGTTAGAAACAAATATGACTGAGCAAGAGGATTTGCATCCCTAATCTTTTTAGTTTTACCCATATAAATGCTGAGTGTCCGCCTTGTGTCTATCAATTTATTTTCAGTGAAGGCGGGTACAAATATAGAAGGGTTGATGTGAGTCCCTCGATCCTGTTTGGCGAGACCGTGTTGTATGAATGTAACGCCCTTTTCCTGGACTTTTGCTAATCCTTCACCTAATTTCAGTGCTTGTAAATCACCACACCTATGGAAGGTGGTGATCGCCACTAAAAAGACTGTCTTCCATGTCAAATATTTGAGAGAAGCCTTTTCCAATGGTTCAAAAGGAGGTTTTTGTAACATATCCAATACTAATTTTAAATCCCAATCTGGTAATTTATTGAGCTGTCGGACCGGAGGTCGAGAATGAAATATCCCTCTCAAGAGTCTCACAATGTGAGGATGTTGACCAACCGCCATGTTATCTACTGTAGGTAAAACACTGGATAACATCAATCGATACCCTGAAATTGTCCTGTATTTGAGACCACTCTTAAATAGATCTGCTAAAAAATTTGCACAGTCATTCAAAGCTGCTGTATGGGGATCGATGTTCCGTTCACTAACCAATGACTGAATTTGCAATTATAGTCCTTTCGTGTGCCTTGTCTCCAAGAGGCTGACAACAATTCTGTAGCATTTTCAGAAAAGTCTTTATGGAACTGTCGGTCGAGAGATTCCACTTGGTTAGGTGCAACAGTTCTGGGTTGGGCTGAACAAACTTGTGATGATGTTGAGTAAACAAATACTGTCCCATCGGTATCTGAATGGGATAGTCGATCACCCACTGAAGTAGTAATGGGAACCAATGTTGTTTCGGCCAATGTGGAGCTATCAAAATCAGGTCGCACTGGAACTGGGACATGTGTTTGAGTACCCTCGGAATGAGATTCACTGGAGGGAACGCGCAAGCAAAGAGCTTGTCCCATTCCATGGTCAGTGCATCGATAGCCAGAGCTTGAGGATGTGGATGCCACGAACAGAACATTGGTACTTTCTTGTTGACTGCAGTCGCAAAAAGGTCTACTAGTGGGTAGCCCCATCGGTGAAAGAGCCTGTCTACAACCTGAGAATGCAGTTCCCATTCTGCTTCTTGAATGGTGTACCTGCTCAACCTGTCTGCCAGTACATTCAATTTCCCTGCTACATGTGCTGCTGACAATGTTATTGTATTTCAGGGCATGACACCATAACTCCCATACTTTTGAGCACAATGTTATTGAGTGAGTTCCCCCTTGTTTGTTGATATATTGAACAACTGTGGTATTGTCGGAGCGGACTAGTATATGTTGATTGTGCACGGAGTGAAATGTTTCAAAGTCAGAAAAAACAGCTTCCATTTCCAAGTTGTTGATGTGAAGTTGTCTTTGTTGTAGAGACCAAATTCCCTGAATTGTCTCCCCATTCATGTGCCCCCTCCCCCCAGCCTCTCAACGCTGCATCTGTGGTGAGAGTAACCTGATTTGGTGGAGGGAGAAGAGATCGACCCTTCAGAATGTTTGCTGAATTTATCCACCAATGCAGATGTGGTTCTAGACTGAGAGTAAATGGGATTGGTGTATCTAAACTCATTGTGGCTGCATTCCAATGATTGAATAAATGTATCCGAATTGGTCGCATGAACAATCGAGCATTCGGGACTAACTCTATGCACAAAGCAATTTTCCCCAGAAGTTCCAGATACTGTTGGGCTGTTGCCTGTGTGGTTTTGAGGGTGTTTACAGAATTTTGTAGACATTCTACCCTTTCTCTGGAAGAATGAACAATGTTGGTGCAAAAATTGAAAACCACCCCTAAATATGTTACCACTTGTGTGGATGTCAGATGAGATTTTTCGACATTTATCAAAAACCCGAGATTTTTTAATGTCTGAATGACCGTCTTTCTTTTTCTAGTGATTTCCTCGACTGGTTCAGACACAACCAATCGTCTAGGTAAACCGCTAGTCGAATGTTTAGTTTTCTGAGAAAACCGGCTAGCTCGGTAATCACTTTGTTGAAACACCAAGGACTGGAAGTCAGTCCAAAACACAGTACTTTCCACTGATACACTGTTTTGTTTACTGCAAACCTTAGGTATTTCCGGTGATCCGGAAATAAAGGTAGTTGAAAGTATGCATCGGCTAGGTTGAGAGTAAATGCTCAATCGTGTGGTTTTACTAAATTCAGTACCTTTTTAAGGTGTCCATTTTGAAATGTTCCTTCCGAAGATACCAGTTTAGAGGCTTCAAGTTTATCACCGGATGCCATTTCCCATTTTTCTTTTCAGTAAGGAAGAGAGTACTGTAAAAACCTGAATAAATTTGTTGATGTGGGACAATTTCGATTGCATTTAAATCGAGTAAATGTTTTATTTCTTCTTCTAAAATTTTGAATTTTTGAACAGTGACTTGAGTTTCCTTTACACCTAGAAAAGGAGGTGAAGTTACAAAATCCAACTTGTAACCCTGTCTTATGATCGATAAGACCCACTGGTCGTTTGTTATTTGTTTCCATTGATGAAGAAAATTTGTGAGGCGTCTGTCGATCAGTATCTTCGGAAGTAAAGGTCTTGTTAAAATACTCACCGAGTCATCTTCTTGTTGATCGTCCCCTGTAGCCTCTGTTATAACTTGATCCTCGCTTGGGGATCCCAAAATTACTGAGTCTATCACCTGATTGTTGAAATGTCTCATTGCGTGGAAATCGGTCTTGTTTCTGCCATGTTGAGTGTGAAAACGAACGAGAGTCCTGAGAGTTGGCCACAGTGCTATTTGGTTGAAAACGTCTCTTCTTAGATGTGGTTTTTTGGCCACTACCAGAATCTCCTGCCGGACGTTTTACAGGATGTCCCCCAAAGTCAGGTAACAACTCATCGAGTGTTTTGTCTTTTTCTTTCTTATCTTTAAGAAACTTCTCCATAGAACTACCAAAAACTCCATCACATGTAAGTGGAAGGTTCATAAGATTTTTTATAAATATTCATCTTAAATAAATCAGCAATAGTCATTTGACGTCTAATAGATTGGAAAAATGCACCGGTACGACCCAACTGATCCAAACATTTAGTTGACATACTAAAAATATCTCTAACCATTTGTGACATTTCCTCAAGTTCTTCACCACTTTGAATCACTTTGAGCAAGTTGCCAAGTCCTTGCTGAATATACAAGGCAGAAGTAATCCCAACCTGGGCTGGAAGTTGTCCACGGTATGCTAATTTTTCAGTGTCTTTATAAGGAACTGAATGTAAAGATTTAGAAAGTTTTTGAAAAACTGCTATACTGCCATATTTTTTAACCAAACAACGTTCAACCAAATCATCTAAAGATGGAACTTGTAGAAATTTTTCAGTCGTTTGATCAACGGGAAAACATGATTTAGTTTCCTCTGCAAAAGCTGTGAGAAAAGTAGGTTCGGCAGCATGCCAATTTCCATCCAAAACTCATTTTTGTGATTCTTCTTATGACAAACCAATGTTATCAACACTTTTAGAATTAGTAAGAGCATCCTGTCCAAAAATATCCAGAAGTCCTTTAGATAAAGGAATAGTCTGGTCTTGATTTGACGAGTCATTAACTGTGAAAATGTCATTATCAATTTGGTCATTTTAACCTTGTTCAACCGAGACCGACAAAACGTCTGGTTCTCGTTCTTTTGACGAATGTTTATGTGCAGGTGAAAGGCAATGCTCTTCAACTGAGTTGTCACTCTCACAAATTTTACAAGTACTGCATTTCGACGAATTCGATTTGGTATGTGCATCACCGGCACGCATGTGCTTCATTAGTTGATGCAATATTTCACCAAATTTCGTCAATTGTGATTTTTGAAAAGCCATTTCTTTCTCCAGTAAATCGGTACGATTTCTCTCATGAGGAATTTGTCTCCTTTTCGGAGGTGAACTGTCTGATGAAGAATGGTCATCAGATGAACTCATATTGAGAGAATTTGAAACTGAACAAACTGCGAGCGAAAAAAACGTCTGGGCTTTCAAATGCCAGAAAGGATTCTAATTCGAAGTGTGAGGTTACTACCGCTTCCGGTATGATGACGTCATAGGTTGTATGCAAAAGAATTCATACCGGAATCGGGTGCGGGCGAGTTTGATAACGTAAGAACAGAAATTCTGAACAGATGTCAGGTAGGTGATTAGTTTATGAAATGAAATTGTCCCTTGAGTGCACCAAGCATTGCTGAAGCATTGCAAAGCCTTCTTGCACTCCAGGGATGAAATACACCACCGCCCATTCTATTCTGCAGATTATGAGTCCTAAAACATAAAACAAACCAAGAACATGAACTTTTGATGGCAAAGAAATAATTACAAAAAAAAAAATAAAATAAAAAAACTGCCCATCTGCATGTAGTTTTACAAAAAGTGGCATGAGAAACAGAAGATCTACTTTGTGGGCCTAATAAAAGGCTTTTCATTTTCAAAGTAGTCTTAAAAATAAGTCAATGACTTCTGTAAATATCATGTTCTACACTCTTCTTTCATTCAACATTTAAGTTCAATTTGGACAAAATACAATTTGTTGGAATTTTCGAAGTAGTTATTGACCATTCCCGTCATGGTCAGGGATTTTGTGAGTGCAGCCATAATAGTATAATTATAGATCAGCTGCTGATAATGTTTCACAAGGATGTTATTTCAATTGTATTGATGATTCAAGATGGGGTAATCGTGTGAACAATGTCAGGCTGATAAGAAATAATATTAATTTATATGCAAATTGCTATTCCCATCTTGCTTCTGAACAGAGAATGACATGTGTGACATATGCTTCATCTTGCTTCTAGATACTCTCGAGGGCTTGCGATTTATTTGGTTATGCATAATTTCTTGATTTTTTTCTCTGTCTCATTTGGCTGAAACAACCAAAGTGACATGAAACTTGACTGTGTGCGAAAGGTTATATATCCATTTGAGATGAGCTTGTCATTTTGTGTAATGGCTTGCATAAACCTGTCAGCATAACTTGCACTTGAATTTAACTGTCTCTTTGCCGGATCAGGTATAAAGGGAATGGAATCCTTAACCCTTTACCTAACAAGAAATCAACTGCATCCACCTGCATAAGTTACAAACTGAGCAGTTGAAAAAAGATTTTTCAAAAAATTTCAACAAAACCAAATCCTGTGACCCTCATTGGAATGAGCGTGTTGAT
The DNA here is from genome assembly GCA_031216915.1 of Pictodentalium vernedei. Lineage (NCBI taxonomy): Eukaryota > Metazoa > Mollusca > Scaphopoda > Dentaliida > Dentaliidae > Pictodentalium > Pictodentalium vernedei. Next base: position 192,202,404 of record CM062288.1, on the reverse strand, counting down.
TTTGTTCCAACAATTGGTCGCATTATATGGGTTTTTTAATTTTTGTTTGAGGGTGGGTTGAACTATGGTGGATACTGGGCCACACAGAAGTTGGAAGTGGCCGGTCAGAAACTTTTCCAGGTCGATCTTGGGATGCCAGTCCATTCCTGTCTTATGTTCTCTCTCTGGAACCAGATCTTTGATTTTGAGGTGTGCAATTGCACTTGCGCAGCGGCCATCATGCACCTGGTTTCCAAAAGCAGAGTACTAAAAACTGCGTGCCTCACAAATTTTGTGCGCACAGATGTAGGTTGAAATTGCACATGCACGAAAGCAGCAACCTAAAGAAAGTTAATACATGAACAAAAGGCAAATGTCGGAAATAATCAAAGCAGGGATTGCAACATCATCACATACAGATCAGAGCAATGATAGCAAAGTGTTGTGTGGTCATCTTTTGAACTTGACAGTTGTGATTCCTTGGAGAGCGATAATGATTCAGTTACTTGGAACAGTTCAAGCATTCCTGAGTCCGAGTGATGGTTAAGTAAACCTTTGAATAATCAGAAATGTTTCTGCTTCTGGTCGGCTCACTCAGACATTGTCAGACTTAAAAAATATGTTTGTGATGGAAAATATCACATTTCAAAAAGTAAGAACTGTTTTATTTTCTGTCTATTTGTTGAAAGGCCACTTTTTATTTCATTAATAAAAATTCTCCTTCCGATGTGCATTGGCTTATTTCATTGTATATTCTTATAGTGTTGAAATGTGCCCTGTAGGTAGGTGAACTTGACATATCTGGAGATGCCACTGTAAAAAATGTGAACCTGGGAAGGCCTGGCATTTTCAGGAGAGCGATTTATTTGCTCGCCTCAAAAAAACTGAGGCGGGCGAAAAATAGCCCTCCTACCCTTAGTAAATATTTAATGATTACCACAACAGCCTATTCCTAAAACCCACAGGTTTTCAGATCTCTGCTATGTTAGTTGACTCTGCGAGATGGCCAGACCTCCCCTCCCACACCTCCGGGCCTTGCCAAGGCCTGGAGGTGTGGGAGGGACAGTGTAGCCATCTCACAGAGACTACCTTGTTAGCAGCACCAAATAAATGTACAAAGCTCACTAGGCAGAATTCATTAATAGTACATTTTGCCACTTTTAGCTTATGTAAGCTTGAGGAAAGCTAATCGCTCCCCTAGTCCATGTGAAGAGAGTGATTTTTAGCCCTCCTGCATTTTTAAGAATGTCAGGTCTGCACCTGTGTTCAAAAGTGGAATCATTGCTATTTGTGCACCTATATTTTTCCAAATTTAAGGATTATGGAATGAGCTCATTGAGCTTGTTTCATTGAAGGGTCATAAGTAATGTACTTGAAGCAAAAAATGACAATTTTACTTGTTATTCAGGAGATTTTTAAAAAGAGTCATCCTCTAGCAGGGACCGACCTGAGCATTTAAAAATAAGAGCCAGACTTTGAGCCTACTTTTGAAATCTAGAAGCCATATTTACTTCATAACCAATAGAGTGCTAAATTATTGTTGATTGTCAAAATTAGGGCTGTCGCGATTATTCAATTAATCGACTAACCGTTGACTGCTGCAGTAGTTGGTGGTTTTTATTTTTAGTCGATCGTCGTTCATTTTTAAAGTGGCACAATTGTGCTGTGTAATGAGATAAATTAACAGATTGTTAACCTTTGAAATGTCTTGCCATAGTTATTTGTAATGTCCCATGGCCTGTGTTTTCCGCATTATTGTTCAACAATATACTTTTGAAAACACTGAGCATTGCCATTTGATCAATCGCTCTTCTCTGTTGTATTAACCAGAACCCGTTGATCAGTACTAAAGAGTATCATTCAAACGGTGTATGTTTTAATAATTGCAGTTTGGGAAGTCACTGCAGAGTAAATAGAATCTTCGGTCTTGTACATGACTCGAACAACCCTCTTTGGAATAATTGAACCGCGAAAGTGAGAAAATTGTCACAAGACCCACAGCGGTAACTTCACTTGTAGCACTAAGTTGTAACATGTCTTTCTGAATATTAGTTTCAGAAAAGAAACATTTTCTTCTGTTTAAATTCTCAAATCTGTCAGAGATATTCCGGTGTTTCTATTTTATCTCGATGCAAAAAGGTACATATTCAAACATTGTCAGTTTTAAATTTATTTTGTAAGTATATTAGAGATTGTTGAATTCACGGGAAACGACTGTTAATCGACTAACCATCGACTAATGCTGGCGATTAGTCAACTATGAAAATTAATAGTCGCGACAGCCCTAGTCAAAATTTGTTCATGTGATTTGCCTTGTTACAAGTTATGGGAGAGTGCCTATAGGCACTCTCCCATAAATTGTAACACGGCAATTCGACACAGATGATATAATTTCACTTGAAAGATAACATGAAGCACATTCACAGATAACGAAGCCTTTAAGTTGCAGCACATGCACACCAGCTGCAGCATAAAATCAAAATATGGGCTTCATGCACTCTACCCGTTAGCTATACATGCAGTTACCTGCATATTACTTTTTAATAATGATCTTGTTGGAGTCCGGGACTACCCGCATTATGTCCTTGGACAAGGCACTTTGTCCCAGTTGCCTACATGGGGGCATGATGACCCCATGTACTAAGGCATACTGCACGTCAAAGGTGCACATGTCTTCAACTGCTTGAACAGAGAATGTTGAGGAGCTGACTGTTGCTCGTCGATGCTCAGTGGTTCTCTCCGGGTACTCCAGCTTCCTCGACCTGTAAAACTCACTGTCACGATTAGCCATTGTGCATAAGTATGTGACCTTAAACACCAATAAATAAATAAATTCTTCTTGTTGGAAGCTTTCAGGTCTGTGGGACATACATTTGTGAATTTAATTACATTCTCTTTGGCATAATTAAAATTATTTCTCAAATGACTGTGAGGTATTTTTATTACACCACAATAACCATTCATTTTCACAATAGTTCTTCGTCAAGTCTTGGCTACCCAAGTGACCAGTGGTGGAAATGGGGACCCTATGGTTACAAGCTAACTTAGAAGCATATATTTCAGATTCAGGAACCAATTTAGAATTCTAGGGGTCAAAATCACACTGGCTGCTTAGGAGGTCGAGCCCTGTCTTCAAGTTATGTTAAGTGAATAGTTTGACATGCCATGTAGCCTGAGTCAGTTCTCCATGAGTTTCTCACATTGTGTACTACCCATAGCAACAAACTCAAACTTCACTGAGGAGGTCAAGTAAATATGCAACCCTATAGGCTGATATACTGGCTCTTGTGATTTATGTCGGATTGCAAATAGCAATTTTCATTGAACAGTTAGCTGCTGTAAAGTTATTACAATGAATTGATCTAACATTTCCATGTTTGAATTGAACGTCTTTATGCTCATCTAAACCCAATTAAAAATCTAATCACTGTTATTACGATTTTTTCCAGGAGACTATTAATTGTTTCTGTTGGCAACTTCATTGGCTGTGTGGAGAGTCTGTTGATTTAATCAGAAGTAGTCTCGATTGGAGAAAATTATTGAGAGAATCCTATTAAGTTTTGGATGAAAGTGAGTATTTTACTGTTTTTTCTCTTAACTCTTAACCCAGTAGTATTTTTAGGATATTTGTCATAAAATCTAGATATGGCTGCTGTGAAAACATATTTTGGGTATCCCCCTACCCTCCATTCTGTTTTTGAGACACTCCCACATGAACATTTTGGCTGCTGCATCCTATCTCTTTCTGCAAACTTGAAAAAAAAGAAAATTAATTGCTTTTAAATTCTCAGATAAATTCCTGAAGTCAATGCTGCTGCATGCTCTCTTTTTATAACCAATGTAAACTTAAAACAAATAAAAAATTAAATGGTTTATGTCAAATATTTTACCCAAGCTAACAAAATTAATAAATTTGTCTCTTGAGAGCAAGAAGGCTTTGCAATGCTTAGCATTGCAAAGCCTTCTTGCTCTCAAGGGACAGAATACACCACAACCCATGCTATTCTGTTGATCATGAGGCCTAAAGGATAAACAAACCAGGAACATGAACTTTTGATGGCAAAGAAATAATTACACAAATAAAAAATAAAATAATAAATTGCCCGCCTGGCCGCATGCAATTTTACAAATAATGGCCTGAGAAACAGAAGATCTACTTTGTGGGGGCCTAACAAACCAAGTATATGAACCTCTGAGGGAAAATAAATGATAATTGGAAAAATAAAATATAAAATAAAAAAACACCCACTCACATGCATTTTATTAAAAAAATAACCAAAGAAACAGAAAATTTACTTTATGTAGATGTTATTATTTATTAATTTATTTGGGTTTAACAACACATTTGACAGGGTCATCTCGTGTCAGACAGGTTTATGGGTAGAGGAAGTCGGATTACCTGGAGAGAACCACCTAGCATTGGCAAGCAACTGTCAGACTCAAAGTACTAACTCTTCACAAGCAGGGTTAGCATTGGTTGAAGACAAGTGCACGATCGACATGCAGTATGCCTTAGTACTCAGTGCCAACGTGCCCCCATGTGGGCAATCAGGATGAAGTGCCTTGTCCAAGGACACAATACTGTCACCCCTAGGCATGGCAGAGATCAAACCGTGGACTTCGGTTTGAAGTTCAATCCCATAACCACTGAGCCACTGTGCTCCCATCTTCATATTGAACTGAGACCATTAATACAGAAGCTACTACATGTATAGTCTCTGTAATCTCTATTAAATAATATCTCTATTAGGACATATAAAGTTAATTGTCTGTTTCTCAGGCCATTTTTCTCCAAAAAGGATGCGGGCGGGCGGCTTTTTTTTTAATTTTTTATTTCTCACAAGAGATTGTTTGTGGCAATTCACCCCCACCCAACGTCGTGGTGGTCCACGCAGCCACATTGGTTATTCACTGGAAGGGTGTTGGGTAATAAATGAAGGGTATTTGGAATGTTTTTTTTCTCAGTGAAACGTGAAAATTATTCCACACCATGGGGCGAAACGTTACAGGGACAGAACGTCTCTGGGAAAAATGTCAGAAGTGCTGTAAATTACCAACTTTCACAGATTTATTTTATCAAAATATGAAATTCCCTCACAACTTGCCTAAGAAAATCGTGAATCAGAATTTTTCCCCAATATATTCGTAATTATAACAACCTATTTGAAAGAGCAGTTCATCCACAAATCATATTTTTCTGAAAAATTAAATACAAAACAAATAAATGTTTGCATGTTTTTTTTCCTCAATTCGACTGCACACAGCCGATAATATACGATTTATTTTCAAATGCAAATGTTACTTTTATATCAATCAAAGGTTATTGTTTGATATATCATTGATTCAAACAATTATCCTGCTCCCAAAATTCACTTAATTCCATAACTGGTCAACTCGCTACACAGTTTCAAATAACACAATGACGGCCATTTACAAAAAAAAAAACAAAACAATGTCTGGAGAACGTGTTCCATTCAACACTGCGTCTGACTCTGCAGAGTTTCTCAGGGTTGGTGCGAATCAACCATTCCCTTTGTAATTGTTGTCAGTCCGAAAGACACTGCTGCTCTGTATGTCGTTATACTTACTTTTTACGGTATAAAACATTTTCTGACTTGAGTATTGCTAAAACCCACCCACTTTATCAAAGTATGCTGTAGAATAAATGCAGAATGTGTGGTATTTAAAATTCGCTAACGCAAGCGTTGGTACTATCGATTTACCGAAATTAGCAAAATAACTTGAATTTTAAAAGATTTTTGGAGGTGATAAAAAGGGTGCATGCGCAGCAAAAACGACCATGCGCATGGGCCTGAGAAACAGGTTCTTTTTTATGGCCTTAAATAAATTGTTCTACTTTGCTATTAAACAATGAATATATTTATGCATTTTGCCACCCTTCGAAAGTCGACATTCTCTCCTATATAAGCAGTCAAGACTTGCCTAGAAACAACTGACATGGTTCTTGGGATTTTACTTGCAAATGTATCTAAAAACTGCCTGTTGAGGCACCTGTTTTGTTGCAGGTAAAAGTGCTTAAAATTAAAATTAGACCTTCATGAGTGAAAGGATTACATTTTTATTTGAATGAGGACTGAGATTGGGAAATTTTGGGTTTGGATTGGGAAAAATCATGCCACGATGCCATTGGGAATGAGTCTCATATTCGGACCCTGTAGACGCCAAAAAGAATCCATGTGAACACACCATGAGAATAATATAATTTCCTCCAAGAATATTTAATTTGAATGAAAGTTTACTTGCTTCATGTTAGTATGTGTCTTAAAATTAACAAGAATTTTGAGTAAATAATCTAGCTGACTTGTGCTGTGTGTAAAAGAGTCCATAGCTGAAGTTTTCGTTAGAAACGTGAGAAAATCATGCTGACATAGAATGGGTTTTTCTAGTATTGTCACTCCTTGAATATTGAACCATAGTCTCTTTTAGTCTTAACAAGAACCCTTTATTGATTATTGAAATCCTGAAGAAACCATTGATGCATTGTACAAATCTGTACTTTACAGTCATACGATGGTATAGAATTGGAGTCCGTACAAGTGAGTATTGTTGGTAAAACTACAGAACATCCTTTTAATTCACAATAGAATAGAGCACAAGATCATCTGATCTGCATTATCACTGTGGAAACATTGTTTCTTGTTGGAAAAAACTCAACCCACAGTTTGATGAAGTTAGTGTGTGGGCGAGTAGGATGGCATCACCTATCTCATAGAGCTGAAACGGTTAAAGGGGTTTCTTGATCGATTAATCACATAGATTAACCTTGGTCAACTGGTTAATCACTTACCATAATAGGTAGTTGAATAATTGCCACACCGTTGATGATTTACAGCATTAACCCTTTACCAGCCTAGCCATCTTAACGCGGCCAGCGCTGTATACAAAAATCTCCATTAAAATTTTATGTTCTCAATTTTTGTCACAAAAACATAGCTTATAGCCCCTCATTGGAACGAGCTCGTTCCAATGAGGGATCGTAAGCTATTGTTTGAGACAAAAATTAAAATTTTTTAGTAATTCAAGAATTTATTTTGCTATCATCTGCTACCCGCATTGGGAAAAGGGTTAAGAATATCCATTTCCAGCTACTGATACAGTATAATGATTTTGCAAGTGAACAAGTATGTCAGCACGTAACTTGCATGCTTTAATCTATGTCATATAATTGATTTAAGTCAGTGTGACAATATTTGCCTGTTTTGGAGCAACTTTCTTCCTTTGTTAACCTATACTATGCTGCAGATCAAAAGTAATGATTAATCGATCAATTACTTTTTGATCAATCAAGACATTGATCTTTGGTTAATCGATTAATCAGTTAACCATTTCTGCTCTGCTATTTCATTAGTGTGATAACTTTAACTGGTTGAGTGCTATAAGCCACTGTCATGGCTGCTCAGGTGATTTGTCCATTGTAAGCAGGACCCTCTACTGACGACATGTTGAGGGCACATGCAGTGAGATAGCAAAATCCTGGGCCTTTAAAGGTTAAGGTGTGTTTGAACAAGTCACAGAATTAATGTGGCAAATGAATGCCAATGTTGAGCTCATTGGCAGTTGCATTTGTGGTGCTCTGGTAGAATGGTACAAGAATAACTTATTCTGTATTTTCCTGGTGTGAATTCCCCTTTGGTACTACAAATGTATAAGAAAATCTCAGTCAGTCAAATACCGAAAACCGATACCAAACTTAAAATTCCAATACCGCCCATCTCTACACTTTCCACTCCCATAACTCTCAACCAGTGTCACTATCCAAAATTTGTTAATAGACCTAATTGTATTTGAATGCTTCAAGTTTTGTCAAATCATGTTTGTGTAAACCTTAACAAAAGACTAATTTAGCTAGATGTAAAAATAGCTGTACATCTTGAAAAGAGATGGGGTAAGATTATTGTTAAGATTAAAGTAGATATCTGCTTTTGATTATGATGTGCCTCAGGTGTGAAATTTGAGTTCTGATTCTGTCTGTGTAGATTTAGAAATAGATTAACTGATACTATGCTGAATTAATTAAAAGTGATCATTTAAAACCACTATGTATTTTTAATGTATCTCATGCCAGCCTGTAAATATTTTTTGAATAAACCATATACAATTAATGGTCTCAAGCCATAAACCTAGCTTCCTCATTGGAATTGCTAGTCTAGTTTTGCTTTACTGGTAGAGTCCTCCAAAAGGGACAATAAAATAATAAAAAATCACCCATCAGGGATTCTTTTGGGTGTCTACAGGAGCTGAATATGGGACCCATTAAAATGGGATTTTGTCATGATTTTTCCCAATTCAAACCCAAAATTTCCCAATCTGTCCACTTTCAAATAAAACTTTAATCCTTTAACTCTTGAAGGCCTAATTTTGACTTTCTTCACTTTTTACTGTAACAAACACAGGTGCCCCAACAGGCAGTTTTTAGACAATTTGCAAGTTACATCCAAAGAACATTGTCAGTTGTTTCTAGGCAAGTCTTGGCTGCCTATATTTTGACTTTCTTCACTTTGTACTGTAACAAACACAGGTGCCCCAACAGGCAGTTTTTAGACAATTTGCAAGTTACACCCAAAGAACATTGTCAGTTGCTTCTAGGCAAGTCTTGGCTGCCTATATAGGCAGCCAAGACTTGCCTAGACACATCTGCAAAGCCACAGAATGCCAACTGTTAAAGGATAGCAAAATGCATAAATATCTTCATTATTTAATAATATAAGAACAATTTATTTAACAGAGATTACAGAGACTGATCATAATTTCATGCAACTGTTTGTTAAAAAAACTTACTACATGTATTAAACATGTTGTAGATGTAGTAGTAGCTTCTGTATTAATTTTTTCAGTTCAGTATGAAGGTAACATTTCTTCTGTGTGTTTCTTCTCCCAAATAAATTCCCAATTGGAGCCTTCATGGTACAGATTTTTCCAAGTGCATGGGCCCCAGACCCTTTCCCAAAGAGGGTAGAATAATCCCTACCCATGGGGAACCCCCAAGAAGAGTAGTTCTTGATTACTGTGTCAACAAGTTCTGTTTTACTGGTAAAATAGAACCCAGAACTAACACCTGAGGTGGCAGTTTTCTAAAGTGGACAACATAGGAATAAACGATTGGCTAAACTTGACTTCATACCTTTGTTGCTGTCATGATACAGATCTTATAATTCGATTAGAATCCGAGAATCCATTCATGTAAAGGTTCGCACCACAAAGTCAGCGAAAATCCATGTAGATTCTCACTGCATCTCTGCTAGGTTTTGCTTGAAAAGAATTGAGTCAATTTAACCCTTTACCAAACATTACAGCAGCAAATTAACCAATACAAGGCTAACATGACCTGAAATATCCTGACACTTTGTCAATAAAATTGTACAAATATGGCGGTCATTGGAACTAGCTAAAGACACAACTTGACTTCAGAGTTCTGATATGGTCATGATATAGCTATAGATAGGAAGCACGATGGCTCAGTGGTTACGGTATTGGACTTCAAACCAAAAGGTCCACTGTCTGATTCCCGCAAACAGAAACTGTGTTGTTTCCTTGGGCAAGGCACTTAATCCCGATTGGTAACGTGGGGGCACGGTGGCGTTGTGTACTAAGGCGTACTGCACATTGATGTTGAACTTGTCTTCGGCCAATACTAATCCTGCTTGTTTCGCATTATTACATTTGGGAGTCTGAAAGTTGCTTGCCATTGTTCGGATGTTCTCTCCAGGTACTCCAGCTTCCTTCACCCGTAAAACTATCTGACATGGGGTGACCCTGAATGTCAGAAATGTGTCGTTAAAAACCAATTATATAGATAAATAAATAATTAAAATAAATAAATAAATAACTGTAGATTCAGAAAGTGACCATAAACCCTAATAAACAGTGAATCTGCCTAGTGACAGTATATGTAATATAGTAAATTAATGACAACTAAGAACCTCAACAGAGTGAGTACTCTGGTTTCTTCCACCTGTATATTTGTCTAACATGATTTGACCCTGGCTGTTGAAAGTAAGGTTAACCCTTTACCCAACGAATCGGCCTCATCCGCCTATGTAATTTACAAAGTGAGCAGTAGAATAAACAATATTTTTATGCCCCGCCAATTTGGCGAAGGGGCATTAAGTGTTACCCTTGTCCATCCGCACGTATGTACATCTGTCCCAAATATGGTTTCCGGACAATAACTGTAGTTTGATTGAATGAAATGAAATAAAATTTAATACATAGGTTTATAACCACATAACACAGGTTGGGATTGATAGTGGGCTTGGTCCGATATTTTTCAGCAGAGTTGTGGCCTTTTTCTGACCTATTTTTACAAAGGTTTATCATAAAGTGGGTGGCATTAGTGTCCCATGGACACATTTGGTGGCCTGCTGTATTGGTGCTATGGTTTAATGGAGATAAGATATTTATTTAATTCAATATCAACAAAGATAAATGACTAGAAACTCATGCTTGGCAGTGGGGGGCATAGCCACCTATGGAGTTGCACTTGCTTAGTAAAAAAATGTCAACAAAACCATATCGTGACCTTCTCATTGGAATGAGCTCATTGAGCTTGAGCTCATTCCAATGGTGGGGGTCACATGATATGGTTCTGTTGAAATTATCTGAGAAATGTTATTAGACAATAATTAAAATAATAAATTTTGATATCATGCGTGTTGGGTAAATGGTTAAACACCAAGAAACAAACAAACAAACATGGACAATTTCTTGAAATGATATTTCTTCAGGCCTGGCAATCTAGAATATCAAGGAGAGCTGCAAAACAATTGCCCTCCTCAGATTGCTTGGGAGTGCAATTCCACCAAAAGTTTTCTCTGCAAAAACTTTTATACTATTTTGGTTATATTCACTTCAAGGTATTACTATTGTGACTGAAAAATTGTACTACATTCAGCTAAATAGGGGAAAAATTGGCACACACATCTTCTCATTATTCAAAATGTTGCATTCAAATCATATGTGACTGTCTTCTACAGTCAAAATGTATCGAAATGCAACACAGAATGGGGCATGAATTATTGCGAATCAATGCAACATTGACAAATCGTCCCCTGAGTTTTAATGTGTTCTATGTGCCAGTAGGCACATAGAACACATTGAAGCTCATGGGACGAAATGATAATAGATTTTGAAGGCAGTCCCAAACAGGTCTGGCATTCCGAAGAATTAAGGGGTGCAGAAAATTGTCCTCCTCAATTTTTTCTAGGTGTGCAGTAGGCATACAGCACTCCTGCGCTCCGAAAGAGTGCCAGGCCTGGTTAACCACCAAGACACAAACAAACATGGACAATTTCTTGAAATGATATTTCTTGAACTATAGAAAACACATACAGAAGAATTAACTTTGGAACATTTCATATTTGCACATCTTCACATTAATAAATTTGATTTCAGCCACATCATCACATGGGTAGAAGATCAATGAAGTGTTTTTGGCACACTTGAGGCATCCCCTGTGTAATTGTCTTTCTGCTATGAGTAAATAGGAATTTACTGTGTAATCAAATCTGAATATCTTAGTATTTACATTAAACATTGTGCTCAGACCACTTTGTATGTCCTCTGTTTCTCTAGCTGACTTCAAGTGCTTTGTAACGGCTTTTGGAGTCAGGGCAGTGTATTGTGAAATTGATTTTCAATCATCGTCATTTGTCCCTCTTGAATTCTGTAATCTGGAGAAGATTGCAGTCAGATGGCCTCTTATGACCCAGACCAACAAATGTGTTTTGTTGAAATTGTATCAATCTTAGACAAGCAGATTGGTGTAACTGTTATCATCCCTAATCACCAATCCAACTACTTACCCACAATAATTTTCACAAAATAGGATCAATGAATACTATATTGTATTAAGAACTTTTTGTTGACGCCAGCTTCTCAGGACTAGTCATTTATCATTAGAGCTGGGCGTGTTTCTTTTCAGCTCTGCCTGACAAAGTCTGTCGTCCATCCATCCGTCTGTTGTCCGGCATCAACATTTTGTTGGTCCGAGCCATAATTTCTTTACCACTGGTATTGTCACTAGGCAGTGTGCCATCAATCACAATAAGGTCTGTATCCATCAACATTGAGGTCACAGACTACCCGGTCAAAGTAACACCAATGTATTTGCCAAATTTTATAATGTTTTCAATTTTTGTCTAATAAACAAAGCTAATGAGCCTTCATTGAACAAACATGTTCCAATGAGGGGCCATAAGCTATGTTTTTGAGACAAAAAATGATGATGTTGTCTGTTATCCGTGTTGGGTAAAGGGTTATCAGAATCAGAGATTGGTGATCAAATGTTACCCTGTATATGGCTGCCACTGAAAGTAGTTGTCATGGGCAGAGCTTTCTTTGCCGAGAGGCCTCTTGTTGTTTTTCAGTTTGGTTCTGGTTTTTGCAGCAAACCGAAAAACCAAACCGTAAGTCCCAACAAATACCAGCTAAATGGTTTGACTGTGTTTGAGCATAAACTGATCAAACTTTACTACTGAGAGGAAACTGGACTAGTGACCATTATGGACTCTCGTCACTTAGTTTTATGGAATCACACTAAAACACACTCTTAATTAAAAATAGAATATGTTTTCATTTTTAGCTCAACTTTGGCAAAGTCAAATTTGAGCTTATGCCATGGCCCGTCGTCCGTCTGGCCGTCTCTCCGTCTGTCCGTCTGTCCATCAACAATTGGATACGGCTCGGGCTAGAGGCCGTATTTATGAACCGATCTTTACGAAACTTCTTGGGTATCTTTGTTATGACCGTGGGACGAGAACGAGTGTTTTTGGGTGCAGTCTGAAATTCAAGATGGCTGCCAGGCGCCATTTTGTACCGACGATGCAGAAATCTGTTTTTTGTACAGAACTTCCATATGAAAGCTCTGATTTGAATAATTTTTTGTATGAATGTTTAGTACCATGGGATACATCACATATAATACGGGTTTTTTTCTCGTGCGTAAATTATGCAAATTAGACTAACTTTGATGTTTTTTGGTGTCACTTTCAGCACTGTAAGTGCAAATGCCAATACGGCTCGGGCAAGAGGCCGTATTTATGAACCGATCTTTACGAAACTCCTTGGGTACCTTTGTTATCACCGTGGGATGAGAACGAGTGTTTTTGGGTCCGGTCCGAAATTCAAGATGGCCGATGGCAGCCATTTTGTACAAAATTTGGTGCAATCAGATTTTTGCACAGAACTTCCATATGAAAGCCCTGATTTGAATAATTTTGTGTGTGAATGTTTAGTACCATGGGATACATCACATATAATATGGGTTTTTTTCTCGTGCAGAAATTATGCAAATTAGATGAACTTTGATTTTTTCAGTGCTACTACACACAGTAAGTACACATGTCAATACGGCTTGGGCTAGAGTCTGTATTTATGAACCGATCTTCACGAAACGTCTTGGGTACCTTTGTTATCACCTTGGGACGAGAACGAGTGTTTCTGGGTGCAGTCCAAAATTCAAGATGGCTGCCAGTGGCCATTTTGTACCGAAATTAGGTCTAATCAGTTTTTTGTACACAACTTCTAGATGAACTTTGATTTTTTCAGTGCTACTACACACAGTAAGTACACATGTCAATACGGCTTGGGCTAGAGTCTGTATTTATGAACCGATCTTCACGAAACGTCTTGGGTACCTTTGTTATCACCTTGGGACGAGAACGAGTGTTTCTGGGTGCAGTCCAAAATTCAAGATGGCTGCCAGTGGCCATTTTGTACCGAAATTAGGTCTAATCAGTTTTTTGTACACAACTTCTATACGGCTCAGGCTAGAGGCCGTATTTATGAACCGATCTTTACAAAACTTCTTGGGTACCTTTGTTATCACCGTGGGATGAGAACGAGTGTTTTTGGGTGTGGTCCGAAATTCAAGATGGCCACCTGCAGCCATTTTGTACCAAAATTAGTGCAATCAGTCTTTTGTGCAGAACTTCTGTATGAAAGTTCTGATTTGAATAAATTTTTGTATGAATGTTTAGTAACATGGAATACATCACATATAGTACGGGGTTTTTTTCTCGTGCAGAAATTATGCAAATTAGATGAACTTTGATTTATTCAGTGCTACTTATACACAGTAAGTGCACATGTCAATATGGCTCGGGCTAGAGGCTGTATTTATGAACCGATCTTCACAAAACTTCTTGGGTACCTTTGTTATCACCTTGGGACGAGAACGAGTGTTTCTGGGTGCGGTCCAAAATTCAAGATGGCTGCCAGTGGCCAATTTGTACCGAAATTAGGTCCAATCAGTTTTTTGTCACAACTTCTACACAGCTCATATTTGTGAACTGATCTTCACGAAACTTCTTGGATACCTTTGTTTTCACCTTGGGACAGGAATGAGTGTGTTTTGGGGTGCCTTTGTTACCACTGTGCTATGAGAACAAATATTTTGGGGTTCAGTCAGACCCACTCTGGGACTCAAAGATTTTTTTCTAGTTTAGCATCTGACTGTCACCCACCTTTATAATACTTTACCTATACATTTGTTACAGGCAACGGTCAGTATTTATGTACAGACCGTTACAATACTTTATATGTACCTTTGTTATCAGGTCATTACCTAGATGTTTGTCATTGCTGTGTCACATACTATACATGTACATGTCTTTGTCTTGACAAGTTGAGCTACAGTGTCATTGACACTTTCATTGGAATTCACTATAAAAAAAGTTCTACATAGAGATTATTACCATTATGTGTGGATGTACACAATATGTATCCGAGTCGAGCTCCGGGTTCTAAGGGCAAATCACAACGAGTCGAAGACGAGTCGTGATCTACCTTTAGAACATGGAGCGAGACTCGGATACATATTTTACACATAATGGTAATAATCATTTTATCTTACACTATATTGGGGATCAGTCAAGAATGTAGACAAATATATAATGAACTATTTATTCGTACGGATGAACAAAAAGAAAAAAAATGGAACTCACGCGAAAGGAACGTGCTTGTATTTGACCCCCTGATACAAACATCTGTATCAGGGGGTCGGATACACGACAGTTGCGGAGTTAATACAGACAAAATACATGTTGATTGTAAGATAAAATCCAGTACAAGTATTTCCAATAGTTCTTTGAATCCTGCACCCCATGTAACAACAGCTTTGTCAGTGTATATTTTCATGTCAGTCTATATTTTCTTATAACCAGAAAGTGTGACTAACCCTGTACATTGCACAGGGTTAGTCACACTTCCTGGTTATAAAAAAAAATTCATTTCTAACTGAATAACTGACACTGTGCACTGTACAGCCTTAGTGTAAATGTCTTCTCCATCAACTCTTTATCCAACATAATGGCCAAAACCAGCCAGTACTATTCAAACTCGGCTTAAGACCCTTCATTGGTTCTTTTTTAGTGAATTCCAAAAATGAAGACACATTGTTTTCAATTAATAGCATGTTACTAAGAGAATCTCTCCCAATAAATTTCAACAAAACAATTTTATAAAACTTTTTTTTTCTATCACCGAGCAAAGAATAAGCTAATACATAGATTGTAAAGCCACTAAAATGGCTTTCAGCACTCATCAACCGAGCCATGGAGGGAACGTGTCTTCCTCACCAATGGAAGACACATGCCCTCCAACCAATGCTTTGCACTTCACAATATTCCTTAACCCTTGACTGAACTAATTGTTGGCCATGTCCCACTGTGTAATTTATAAAGTTCGCGTTTAAAAAAAAAGATTTCAACAAAAACTATCATGTGACCCCTCGTTAGAATGATCTAATTCTGCTGCTCATTCTAACAAGGTGGGTGGGGGGTCACATGATATGGTTTTGTTGAAATTTTCTGGAAAATTTTAAAAATAGTAATTAACTGGTAGAGTGTTAAATTATTTTTCAAAGGTGATTTGTAACGCAAGTATTTTTGTTTAAGGGTACCATACTACTAGCACAAGGAGCCCCAGTGTAGTGAAATTTTGTTCATAAATAATTGTTTTGTAACAATTTATTGGAGAGTGCCTCTGCACTCTCCAATAAATTTTAATAAAACAGTTTGCTTGAACATTTTTTGTGTTTCAGCTGCTGAGCAAATGAGGTAATGAATACAGTTTAAAACCACTATAGTGGCTTTTAAAACTTTTCAGTAGAGCCCTGATAGTGGCTTCTAGCACTTAACCATTTACCCAACGAATCGGCCACATCCGTCTGCGTAATATGCAAATTCAGCAGCTGAAAAAATATTATTTTTCGAAAAATTTCAACAAAACCATATCATGTGACCCCCTCTTTGGAACGAGCTCATCGAGCTCATTCCAAAGAGGGGTCACATGATATGGTTTTGTTGAAATTTTTTGAAAAAATTTAAAAAGTGATTTTTAAAATAATAAATTTTGAAATTGTCTGCGTTGGGTAAAGGGTTAACCAGTTAAAATAACAAATTTTTATATTGTGTGCATAGGATAAAGGTTTAATACCTTGTCAGAAACTTTTCCCTTCCTGTCCCCTCATTTTGAGGATCTTAGCTTCAGTCCTGTTCAGGCCTGGTATTCTTAAAAATGCAGGAGGGCTAAAAATCGCTCTCCTCACATGGCCTAAGGGAGCGATTAGCTCTCCTCCAGCTTTCAAAAGCTGAAAGTGGCAAAATGAAGTTGTTCTATTAATTAATTCTGCCTTGTGGGCTTTGTACATTTTATTTGGTGCTGCTAACCAGGTAGTCTATGTGAGATGGCTACACTACCCTTCCCACACCTCCGGGCCTTGGTAAGGCCTGGAGGTGTGGGGGGGGGGGGGGGGGGGGGGAGGGGGCAGTATGGCCATATTGAAGAGACTACTAACATAGAGATCTGGAAACCTATGGGTTTTAGGAATAGACTGTTGGTAATCATTAATTTCTAAGGCTAGGAGGGCTATTTTTCGCCCTCCTCAATTTTTTTAAGGCGAGCTGTAGGCGAGCGAATAAATCGCTCTCCAGAAAATGCCAGGCCTGCCTGTTTGTAGGTGTATAGAGTCAGTCCACGTGCCTGTAGTATATTGAGAATGAATAAACCAGTCACATCTATAAATGGGATGATATAAAATGATCTGGCATTCTGTTTGGTGTGATCTTACATCTGGTATTCATCAGGAAGTCAAACAGAGGAGTTGTGAATTCCCTGTTGGTTGTTCTGATCGATTTTACCACAGAAAATGGTAAATGACTAACTCGCCGTGATACATTGAATGGTATTTTCAACAGTATTGAAGACAGTTTCAGCCCACGGAATTTCGGACATTTAATTGCTTCATTCATGTGATGCGTACCAAGAGGCATTTTCTGGCAGATATGTTCTTTTTTTGGTCGTAAACCAGAAACGATATGAACACTTATTCTATGTCAAGTATTGCCAAGAGATAATGCAATCTAATTTGTTTCAAGATTTGTCTTCTGTGTATGTCAGGCTGAGTTTGATTTACAATCAATCTATACATGATTGTTTCATCTGTTTTAATCCTTTACCTGATGCACACGATATCATAAAAATGTGTTGTATTAATATAAGTTATCGCCGCCAACATGTATGGTATATGGAGATTTAATACCTGGATATCGGTTTTTAAACACCGAGCTGCAAACGAGGTGTTTAAATGAGACATCCTGGTGTTAAATCTCCCCATACCATACATGTTGGCGGAGATGACGTGTTTGTCCCATCTGAAACACAATACAAACATAGTGGAAATAAATTTATGGATGTATTTCTCACACTTCGCATTCACTTGGACCAAATTCGTGAAGAATTTTTGTTTTTATAAATGCAGAAGACAACAGATAGAATTACATCCCTTGGGTCATTAAGGAAACGAGTAAACAGTATTTTGTTGACATATCGTCAAATGAGTTCCAATGTAGTAGGCACAAAGAACACACTGGAACTCTGGGGACGATACTTGCTTTCATTTTATTTTTCTCAAGTTGTTTCATTTAATAACTTGATTATTTCATTTCTAATCACAAAATATGATAGAATTGTCAGAAATCTGATAATATTTGTGACTATTTTCTGTTTTTTTTGGTTCAATTTTTATACCGAGGCAAGTGAATGCGAAAAGCTTTCATTTAAACCATATACCTTCCGATGTTTCGCGTGCCCATATACCCTGGATGTTGTATGCTCTCATATACCTTGGATGTTGGGTGCATCCTTTGCCATGGCTATTTGCCCAAGGCATTCTGACCAATCAAAAGACAGAATTTATCAGGATATAGGAACAATTACATTTATAACATGCTCACCTATGTTACTACTTGTGAAAAGCCTGTATGTTAAATTTTAGCTTTTAACCCCATTACCGGTGTAAAGCTTCTACTGTGGTTAAAACGTTTTCAATGGGAATTCCATTACAAACATTTACACCTATATAGCAGTACACTTTGGGATGTTTCATTCAAACATACAACGTTTTGCAGTACTATCTACGACGTGCAATGACTTATTAAGTTTAAA
The DNA here is from genome assembly GCA_031216915.1 of Pictodentalium vernedei. NCBI lineage: Eukaryota > Metazoa > Mollusca > Scaphopoda > Dentaliida > Dentaliidae > Pictodentalium > Pictodentalium vernedei. The sequence goes on along the minus strand of CM062288.1, from coordinate 192,183,960 downwards.
ATACCTACAATTAAATATTTAAAATAAAATTTAAGAATTGTTAATAATAATTTGACTGAAAAAGCAAAGGTAAATTCAGTTAACTTTTACGATGTGTCTAGCTGTCAATCAAGCTTTCACGTGCAGCCAGAAGTACTGTTCATCGGCCCAGATGTAAACAAAACAAACCCATGTGTTTGCGACAGAAAGTATCATTTTTTTCCATTTTAAGTCGATTATTTATTAAGAGCATGGTATATAAAACAAATAGGTACTAGGGCAGATCCTCATGGTTAAAACCCTTACCCTACTCATGGTTTAAATCTGATTACTGGCCATGGTACCTATTTATTCTACATTTATACGTCTACTTTGGCATGAATATATAAGGATCCTTGTGTCCATTCATTTGTCTTACCATTGTCCATCCATCCATCCATCCATCCATCCATCCATCCATCCATCTGTCCATGCATCCATTCCAAATTTTTAGCCACAACTAGTCACACACTTTCCATCGGATACTTTTGATATTTTGTATAAGAAGTAACTGTGATATGAATTCGTGCATATTGCTGCCCCTTATTTGTCAAGAGTTATTGCCCTTTTTCACTTAGATTATTGAACAAGTCCATCTTGAACATTTATATCCACCACTAATCTCACTTTCCATCAGATATATTTTGGATATTTTGTATGATGAATAACCGTGATATGACCTTGCACTTACTGTTACGTTTTTCAAGTGTTATTGCCCTTTTCCCACAAGAAATAACTGTGATATGAATTCGTGCATATCATTATGCCACATTGCTGCACCTTATTTGTCAAGAGCTATTGCCCTTTTTCCACTTAGATTATTGAAGATAACAGAAAATATGTACAAACAATTTAATCCCTGTCAAACAAGCTCTGTGAAACAAGATATAATGGATTAATCAAATAATAAATATTTAGCAAATTAGAGGGAATTTACCAACCTTTGGTTAACTGAATAATCCTGTGTTAATGGCCTACTTAGCACTGTCATTGCTGATTGCAAAAAAACAGGGTTTCACAACACCAGCTTTCAAAATCTACGAAATTGTTTTGCCTGTAATTATTAAAATTTACTGTATCACGATACACAGTGAACAACAATACATATTAAATCGTAATCAGTGTATTGCGGTTCAGGCGTATCACGATTAATTGTTGCAGCCCCAGTTGGCAGGATGTGATTCAGTGCTTGTTCACTCTAATAAACAAGTTCTGTTTTACCGGTATAACAGGAATCAGTAGCCAGTGTCTCAGATAATTTCACTTCAACTTGACGTTATACTTGTGCTGCATGTATGATATAGCTCTAGATGCTGAAAGTGACTTAAACCTCCACTACTATATCAGTATTTTTCATTAGAGCCCTCTGAGTAACTGCAAGCACTGAAGTCCTTCAAATGTCATTGCAGTGCAACTACATTTTGTGATAAATTTCAACCCTCTGCACTCAGATGGCAAAGTTTTCAGCAGCAGATATTTCCCATAATGCTGTTTGATATTTAACCAAATATACCTTGTTTGACAGTGCTCAGTGAGCTCTGTCAAACAAGATATAATTGGTTAAATTCATAGTTAAACAAGAGAAAAACAGAGCGACTGGAGAAAATTCTGTTGCACTACCAGAGTGCTAGGTGTTAAATGCTCTTTTGTAGGACAAATTAAATATGTAAATTTCACAGCGCACCTTCTTTTATGCATTTCTTAGCACACCTAAAACAAGCTGTGTAAGAGGAAAGTTATGCAAAAATTTTATTATTCTTTTTGTCTGACAAACATCACCAAACAGTGATAAAATTTGTTACATGTTGAGAATCCTATTTGATATTGATCATAAAATTGCATTAAATGACTGAATTCTCATCATAAAAGTATTAAAAAGGTATCAACTGAGTAGGGTCATTTGTAATGCCTGGCTCTCTAAGAAAAACAAACACAAAGATTTCATGTAGGTATCTTGGGTAATTGGTTGATTTGCTGTTATTTGCTGTCAGGGTAACATTTTGTCATGTCATTCTGATATTAACCCCTTTCCATTTATGATTTTCTCAGCATATTTTGCAGACCTTGAATTCAGTATGATTTAACCTTTTCTCAAAATTCATTTTGTTTGCCCATAAACAGAATTTGATATGGCCCCACAAAGTAGATCTTCTGTTTCTCAGGCCTTGTTTTGTTTTGTAAAATTGTCTGTGAGCAAGCAGTTTTTATACCCCCACTGGGGGTATGTAGGAATCGCCTTGTCCGTCTGTCCATTCATCCATCCGTCCATCCCAAAATTCAATCATGAATAACTTGTAAAAGTAGTTGGTTGAGTGACTTTATATACTACTCAAAGTTTACTAAGCACCAAGTATATCCAACTACCTGTTTTACGTTTTAGTTGAAATATTGTAATGAAAAGTATATATATTTTTTATTTAATTATACCTTTAATGATTTAAGTACAGAAATAAGGATTTTATTGTGTTTGCCATTATTTTTTAGCTTTTGAATACGAAAACCATGGAAAATGGATATTATTGGTAAAAGAGGAAATTTTTCAAATTTGCCAAAAAGGTGACGGAGCGAACTGGTATGGGTTCAATATCGAGTATGAGACCCATTACTGTTAATTACAGCTTGACAACGCCTTCTCATGCTCCCAATCAGGTTCCTGGTGGTCCTTTAGCTGGACTGGATGGGCTGAAATTGCAAGCTGCAACTCATTCCAGACATGTTCGATTGGCTTGAGGTCAGGAGATATTGCTGGCCAGTCCATACACTCATTCCACTCCGTCAGTCGGTACTCCCCGACAGCATGGGCAACATGAGGACGGGCATTATCGTCCATCAGAATGAATCTATCACCCACTGCACCTGCATACAATCTGACGTGGACATCCAGGATCTCATCAATATACCGCTGTGCTGTCGATGTACCACGTTCAAGGACACAGAGCTCTGTACGTTCATCCCTGCTGATGCTGCCCCAGACCATGATTGACCCGCCACCATAGCGGTCATGCTCAGCAATGTTGGCTGCATGGAATCACTCTCCTGGTCTTCTCCATACCCTTGACCACCTGTCTGTGTGGTCTAGGCTGTACCTTGACTCATCTGTAGAAAGGACAGGTCGCCAATCTTCTCTAGTCCATCCTGCGTGGTCCATGGCCCATTCATATTGTGCATGGCAGTGGTTCTGGGACAGTGATATGCGAATACATGGTCTTCTCAATCGGAGACCACCTTCGTGCAACCTTGCCCAGATAGTCTGCGTCGAAACATTTACCCCAGATGCAGTCTGAAGGTCACTGCGAAGCTGGGTTGCTGTGGCAAAGCAGATCCTATGGACCTGAATGATCAAAAACCGGTCTTCAGGTGCAGATGTTGCCCTGTCTCTGCCACCACCATGCTGTCTTACTGGTGTGCCATACTGCTGAAATCTTGTCCAGGATCTGGTGATCACCATACGGTGCACACCAAGGGCTTCACCAACCTGACGATGCTCCACCATCCCTACAGCCTGCCACATTTCTGCTTCAGACAAATGTCTGCTTACATTTGCATATGCCATATTTAATCATTAAATCACAAGGGTTTGTGTTGAAATGAAGATTGAATACCCTACACATGTCATGTACATGTAGACAGTACACGAAAACAGGAAAATCATGGGGTACATGCTTTCCATGACTGTCACAAAACATCTGCCTATCAAGAGAGCTAATGTAAACACTGGGGACCATCTCAATACATTCCGCAATCATATCCATAAAAAATATCGCAAAATATGTCACAAGCAAATTTCACAATGATGTGTCAAATATTTGGTGCTTAGCAATCTTTGAGTAGTATATTTGGTATGCAAGTGTATCCTATTGCTGTATACCCATAGTGAAATGCAGGTGTCGTTTGAGCTTTTATTGCCTGAGTCATTGCCCTTTATGAACTTAGAATTTGTCCGCCTTGAAATTAATTCATGAATAACTTGTAGAGTACTCATTGGAATGACTTCGTATTTGATGTGCTACTCTATCTTATTGTTGTCTACTGACAGTACAAGGTGCGTCTGTCTGTCTGCCTGTCTTTCCTTCCATCCGCCCACTGATCCGTCCCGAAATTCAATCATAAATAACTTGTGAAGTACTTGGTTGAGTGACTTGATATTTGGTATGCAAGTGTATCCTATTGCTGTATACGTATAGTGAAATGCAGGTGTCATTCAAGATTTTATTGCCAGAGTCATTGCCCATCCATCCGCCTGTCCATCTGCCCCGAAATTCAAGCATGAATAACTTGTAAAGTATTGGCTGAGTGACTTGATATTAGGTATGCAAGTGTATCATATTGCTGTATACCCATAGTGAAATGCAGGTATCATTCGAGATTTTATTGCCATAGTCATTGCCCTTTATGGACTTAGTACTTGTATGTACCCCAAAACTGTATCACCTATATTCAGGCTTGTATTGTTAAATAAGCGAGGGTATTTTTTGTGTCACCGTATGCTGATACTTTATTTTCATTTCCTTTTCTGAGTATCAAAATGAAGCACCTATACAATGTGCTAACATTTTTAAAAATCAACTTGATAGCAATCTTCATTTTGGGTTGGCCTTCACATTGTGGGGGTATTTTGTTAGCTGTGTTTACGTACAGGTCTAGTTTATTTTACTTTTTATTTTGTAATTATTTTTTTGCCATTGAAAGTTCATATTCTTGGTTTGTTTTATGTTTTAGGCCTCATAATCTACAGAACATCAGGGGTGGTGGTGTATGTCGTCCCTTATATGCAAGAAGGCTTTGCAAAAAAGCATTGCAAAGCTTTGTTGCACTCAAAGGACAAATTTATCAAATTATTAACCCCGCCCACCTTATTGGGAGATGTTTGGTCAGCAACCTTTACTTTCACAAGCACCAACCGCAGGGGACATGGATAATACCGCATCCCATGCATACAGGTATAGTTCCTGTGTGGGTCACGCATAATTATGATGTTATAAATTAGCTTCCCTTTTGCAAAACTTTATTTGAGTCTGTACAAAATTGTGAGAAAATTGTGGCATGTGCTGTGAAACCACTGGACGGCCTTGTGGGACACTTACCTTCAAATTTTTTCCAACAGAGGCACCTTAACTCTGCTGACAAGAGTGGAATACTCCCTCTCATGCCCGCCCCCAACTCACCAGTGGGCACTCTCTCAAAAACTGTAATGAGGCAAAGATGTGGAAACAAATTTTGGCAACTCAAAATAATTTAGCACTCTACCAGTTAAGAAAGCACCACACAAAAGAGCTTTCAGTGTTCAAGTAGATAACCCTTTACCTAATGAATCACCCACATCCGTCATCCGCCCACATAATTTAAAAATTGAGCAGTTGAAAAAAATGAATTTTTCAAAATATTTCAACAAAACCATATCATGTGACCCCCTCATTGGAATGAGTTCGATGAGCTCGTTCCAATGAGGGGTCATATGATATGGTTTTGTTGAAAGTTTTTGAAAAATTCAAAGAAAATAGTACAGTGCAGCCCACTTAATAAGATATTTCTTAACTGAATAACCCTGTTAATTGAATATAATTTCCCAACACAAAACCATTTACCATACCTCCAGTACAAATTTGACCTGTTAATTGAATATAAGTTATAGAGTAAACTCCTGTTAATTGAATAAAAAATCTTGTAACCTGTCAAGAAATTACCGCTGACTCTCCCCAGTTTTCCTTTGTTTATAGACCTATTTGGCCTCAGTACATCCAATGCAGGCATTTAATCTATAATATCTTGTTTGACAGAGCTCAAGGAGCTCTGTCAAACAAGATATAATAGAATAAATGCTAAGGTTATCTCTAGAATACAGGAAAGTGACACAATCCCTGTTAATTGAATACTCATGTTAATTGAATAATTTTCATTGGCCAAGTGGCTATTCAATTAACAGGATTCCACTGCAATTAAAATAATAAATTTTGATATTCTCTACTTTGCGTAAAGGGTTAGGGTTAGAAACTGACCAGTTCTGAATTCTGTTCATATACATTTATTTCATGTTGTAAAGTAATATTCCTGTATCATTATATGGAGCAATTTAATATAGAACATGGATTTATGAGTTCCTTAATGATTAGCTGATCTCATGACAATAGAATGGAACCATATCAAATTTCATAGAAGACAAGAAATCAATCTGATTATGAAGGAAAATATTTAACCACCTACCCCTCAAAAATATAATGATAATATTTCACAGAAGCATTTCGTTTGGAATATAAATTCTCCAGGGAAATTATGGATTGTGCTATTTAACAGGTGTGCTGATAGTGACGCTGTACTCAAAATCACTGCAAGGCTGCCAGAGGCCCTGCAGATTGTGAGAGTGTTTTTTTCCTCCACAGGCTACTTTTTTTGATACTTCAAATGTTAATGTTTCCAAAAATTTGAAAAGCAATTTCCATCTGCTTTCCAGAAGTGATGAGAAATTGAGAAAATAGAGAAATAAGGCTTGAATGACAGAAAATGGTTAGCAATTGGGCAGTTTTGAATAGCATTTTGCTATGTGAATCCATCAGAAACTAGGGATGTAAAGATATGCCATTGCCACGGTGAGATACGTATCTGGATTTATTACATGCCTGTTCTATGATATCCCCATCTACATCAAAACTAAACCATTTGCAATTACAATTTGAATTGCTAGCGATAGCTGAAAATCGTCCCCTGAGTTCCAATGTGTTCTATGTGCCCGTAGGCACATAGAACACATTGGAACTCAGGGGATGAAACAGTAACACGGGTTCCCCTCGCAAATTTGGTTGGCGATAAAATGTGTTGTTTTTGTTGATAGTTGTCAAATGAATTGCTGAGTGTCTTTCTAATAATTGTTTTTAAAGACAGAAAGGCATGTAATAAATATAGAACGGCACCTCTTGTTTTATCCTTCTGCGTTGGCACTTGTGCCATATCGATTAACCCATTCACATGCGTGTGTCGTTCTGTGTATACACAGGTCACAATACGACTACATATCTAGATACAATGTGTAATAACTTAATTCCTCAGAGGCACAGCAGCAATAGCACAATAATAAAACAGAAGGTTATCTGTGCACTACTCAGCACATTGTTATTCAACAATTTAGAATCCATTCAAGGCTAATTTTTATTGAAAAACAGAGCACCATAAACATTCAGATTATAACAAGCTATTAATTGAAAATAGAATATGTTTTCATTTTTGGAATTCGCTTTAAACATATTTCCACAATCCTGTATAAGTATGTCCATTAGTTCCTTGAATCCTGCACCCTATGTAACAACATGAAACCAATTAACTCGATGTATTTTACGGCTTTAGTCAGTAAAAATGTTCATGTAGTGTGTGATATGGCAGTTAGCATTTTTTTTTATAACCAGAAAGTGTGACTAACCCTGTGCAATGCACAGGGTTAGTCACAATTTCTGGTTATAAAAAATTTCATTATTAACCAAGTAAATAACCCTGTGTACTGTACCTTCTTAGTGTAAATCTGATCTATATCAACTCTTTATCCACATAATAGCCAAAACCAGCCAGTACTTTTCTCAAACTTAGTTTGTGACCCCTCATTGGAACAGATTGCAGAAAGTTTGATTTTTTTTCGTGAACTCCAAAAATGAAAACATATTCTATTTTTCAATTAATAGCTTGTTTTTATATGCTCCTCCCACTTAGGGCCCGGCAAATACTGTTTTTTTTTTTTGCTTGAATCAAATATTGAATCAAATAGGGCCATGGATTTCACATCGAATCGAAAACCATCACGACTGTTCATGACACAAACTAGTGTGACAAAACACCAACATTGATGGTACGTAGTCAAATGCTCTGAGACATCAATAATGTCAACATATAAAGTAGGCGCTCAAAATAATTTATGTCTCTGACTCTGAGATTAATGTTTGCGATGTGTTGAAATGTGCTATTTGTATGATCTAAAATTTTATAAGACATGCATTTTCAGTTTTGCATCGTGTAAACGGAATTGATCGGTATTATGTCTTTGTTGCATATGCATCGGTAACAGCGTCTGGGTTAACTTAATCATGGCCCACGTTCACATGGTTCTTCTGCGTCGGCTTATATCAGACTGAGTATTGAAAGACAATAACACGGAAGAACCACGTTAATGCAAGTCTTGGATATTCTAAACCTAAAGTTACCGAAAAGCCTAATAAACTAATAAACCCACACAGTTACCTCTGATTTTAAATCAATCAGGTCATATGTCCAAAAACCAGAAAATTACTTCAAATTTTTTCACAGTTAAATGGTCTGCAAGTCAGACACGACTATTTAATATGTACCTAAGACACCCCCTACATGTTTTACCTATAATTTGGAGATGGAAGTAGGTTATTCAGAGAATCTACACTCCAAGAAATGCACAAAATACGATAGTCGCTTCGATGACCAATAGGAAATTGCAGATATTTGATTCACTTCTGAATAGCAACACAGATTTTGAATCAAATTGAATCAAACCCACTTTAGGATTTTAAATCGAGTATTGAAGCTTCACCGGGCCCTACACCCACTGTACAGTCCTGGCATTCTGCACTGATGGTCGAGTTCAACTCGGCATACTCAGTAATTATCTTACAAAATTAGGTAATATAAAACCCGTAACCCTGCATATAATCTTGTTGGATAGACATTGTCATACCTCAAACCCGTATTGGATCAACTTATTGTAATATAATTGATAATTCACTTTTGCATGGGCAAATTCCATTGGCAATTTGCAATATTTTAAATATCAATGTGACATTTATTTGCATTATTGCTGGACTAATGTTGACAAATAATAATAATCAGTGTTGGCGCCACATGATCAAAAAATTATGTTAATGACCAATCGGGTAGCCCCAATATCTTATAGGGAATTATGGGTCACATCCCCTGCGGGAACTCCAGAAAGTGAAGCAGTGCTTGTTTACTGTGGTAAAATAGGACCCAATCACTAATGCTTGGTGAGCGAGTCTTCTAAAATAGGCAACATGGGGTATAAACAATTGACTGACCTGGACTTTATCTCCATGTTGTGGTCATGATTAGCCATTGTGCAGAAGTATGTGACCTTAAACACCAATTAATAAATAATGGGTCACATTCTATTTGACATGTGACTATGCCATACACTTTGATTAGTCAAACCCCGATACTACAGCCAATTGCAACACTATAGTAGGAGTAATATTTGTAATTTATCATTGAATTCCAAATTTGAACTAGTTTTGGAGTAGAGATGGGCAGTATACCGAAAAACCGAACTGATATCAATATCATGGGGATACAGATAAAATGAACTGAACCAATAGTTCAATACCGAAACTGCCTGAATTTTCAACTTTTCCTACATTCTCCATTTAAAAGTCCCTGTTGAGGCTTGATAACAGTTGAAAGGTTCATTTTCATGAAAGAAGTGACTGATTTTCTTTTCAGTTTTGTTAACCCCTAATGGTCTGGGCAACTGTCCTGAATTCCCTTTAGACTACTACCTGCACATGTCCAATTGCTTAGCAGTGATTTCTAGTCAGGTCTTGGCTGCTTTAACAGGCAGCCAAGACCTGACTAGAAATCACTGCCCAGGTGTTTTGTCTATTGTCAGCAGGACCTCCTAAAGATGGCATGGTCAGGGCACATGCCCTGAGATCGCAAAAACTTGAAATAGGTCTTTTAACATTAAGATGCATTTAGAACAAGTCACAAAATTACTGTAGATTTGATTTGGTGTCGTAAAAGAATGCCACAGTTGAGCTCATTGGCAGTGTCATTATATAGCATTGTGGTAGAATGATACTACAACAACTAATTCTGTTTTTTCTGATGTGAATTCATCTTTGGTACTATTAGCAAATCTCAGTCAAGTCAGATACCAAACCGATACCAACAGGCCCAACTAACCATTTTTCATTGTACAATAACTCAACAGCAGGACTATGACTCGCACCTCTTCAGATATTGATTTTCTATCGATAATTTGGGTGCTAATTTGGTCATGAGCACATACAAACAATTCTTTATTGACAGTTTACATATGAATGACAGGAATCTATTTAGATTCCTGCAGTATTATGAGAATCAGATTCTCGTAAAAAATGAGGTCTGTTATGTTGGTTGAACTTAGTTAGCATATATCACGTTCAACCGATATTTGACTGCTCTCAATGATACATGTATCGTGAAGCGAAGTATCTCTGTGTACCAGTGAATCTTTACACCCCTATCGGACATCCTGAAAAAAGTTCATGTTCTTGGTTTGTTTTACGTTTTAGGCCTCATAAATCATAAACTACACAATAGCAGTGTGGAGAATTTCGTTCCTTGAGTGCAAGAAGGCTTTGCAATGCTAAACAATGCTAAAGTATTGCGAAGGCTTGTTGCACCAAGGGACAAATTTATCAATTTTATCAACTTGCATAAACTATCAGACATAAACCATTTACAAATAATAATATTCAGTGTTGGTGCCACATGATCAAAAAATCATGTTAATGACCAATCGGATAGCCCTAATATCATATAGGGAATTATGGGTCACATCCCCTGCGGGAACTCCAGAAAGTAAAGCAGTGCTTGTTTACTGTGGTAAGATAGGACCCAGTCACTAATGCTTGGGGAGCGAGTCTTCTAAAATTGGCAACGTGGGGTATAAACAATTGACTGACCTGGACTTTATCTCCATGTTGTGGTCATGATTAGCCACTGTGCAGAAGTATGTGACCTTAAACACCAATAAATAAATAAATAATGGGTCACATTCTATTTGACATGTGACTACGCCATACACTTTGATTAGTCAATCCCCGATACTACACCCAATCGCAACACTAGTAGGAGTAATATTTGTAATTTACCATTGAATTCCAAATTTGAACTAGTTTTGGAGTAGAGATGGGCAATAAATGTGGCGATCGTGTGGACGACGTCATTACGTGTAACGGAACTGGTTCATTTTGCAATTGTTTTTCGTACTATTGCCATGTAGTTCTTCCTAATTCGAGTGTCCTGATGAAGATCCAGTTCGGATCGAAAGCTTGGCAATAGAGTTGAGACGATGATATAAGTTGTTATAATAGCGTCCCTAACCTGGAGGACAATGGTTGATATGAACATTTAATTTTTATTTTTTAAAGTTTTCATTGGTTATAAAAAGTGAGCATTGGTTAAAAAAAGAGAGCATGCGGCAGCCAAAATGACCATGCGGAAGGGCGTATAAAAAAGATTTTTAACTTTTTTTAGGGCTTATTCAAGAATTTTTTTGTAAGTACAGTTCTCTATTTGCATTGGGTAAAGGGTTAATTTCTAATTTGTGCAGACCAACAGTGCTGAAATGAACAGAATTGACGGGTGCAGTTGCGAAATCCAGGATGAGAGTAAATTGCACTCGTAAAATGTTAGTGTATGAATTTTTGAGGGAATACTGTCCGCAAACACCAGACACCTTAACCCTTTGAACCCGAGCGGTTGTTTTTCCAGCCAGGAACTCATAACGTCATTAAATAGGATGGCTGTTCAGTAAATGTGTTTTCCAGCAGGAACATAATGTCATTAAATAGGATGGCTGTTCAGTAAATGTGTGGGGTAGACCAATCAGTATTTTCAATGTGCAGCCCCAAGGCTGCACATTGAAAATATTGATTGGCCTACCCCAAATAATGAATATGGACTATTCTAATTGCTGCCATTGAACTGGCATGGCAGATAGCACTAGTGTTCAAAGGGTTAAATGTATAAGGAATTGCTGAATTATGACAGTAACTTGCCATTGGCCACAGAGAGTGCTGCTTTCCTAAAACAACAACACACATTTTTATGCTCTCACAGTATATTAGCTAGTACTCCACAATATTTTTCGAGTGCATTTTTTAACTCCTGTAAAATAGAAATCACGCATGCTGATGGGAGGAACTACACTCACACCCATCTCATTTCCAGGTAGAACCAAGATAAGCAAAGAAATTAGATGCAAAGGGTCAAATACAAATTATACACATTATCATTATAATTGTCTAAACTGTGTGTTTTGAAACAGATGACTGTCTTTGAAAGCTAAGACTTGTTGACTTGTTAACAATAAGATCTAAATACCTAACAAAAAGAGAAACAATTTTCAATAGACGTGTATACAGGGCATTGTGATAGAAATTTTAATTGCTATTCAGTATTGAAACATAGTGAATGGCAGTGTGAATGAAGTGACATGAAAATATCCCAGTCAAAAACATCAGAAAAAAAATTGATGGACCAGTAATATTTATAGTTGGCTGATATTGATCAAGAGTTGCCAAGTTTAACCTGTAGGTTTAACTAACACATTAGTCTCTTGTTTGACAGACACTATCTTGTCTATGTGCTTAAAAAACTTGGATCGATAATTCCCCACTTGCATACCACCTCACTTTTTCGGCTCTGTGACTTGCGTTATCCTCATTAGCTGTACTATTGGAACTGTATTCTTCATACTTTGGGATAATTATATTCATGGTATTGGATCAAGAAATCGCGGTAAGTGTTTGAATATATGTAATTAGATGAATGTCGCTTTAAGGAGGTACAGCTGGGAACAAAGAGAATTATTGACATTATGCAATTGCCATTGAACATGTACAACTTGTCACCCCTTATTAAAATGACCCAAATTTCTCAAGACATTTGGTGTGGTAAATATGCTAATATTACAAACCTGAGAAAGGATTTACCAGCACAAATAAACCATAAGCAGCAGAGGGTTTTTTAATTTGGTGAATTTTATTTTCATAAGCACTGTTCTCACACATCTATAAGATATTAGTTGGAAGATGCTCACTTTGCACTTAACCTTTTACCCAAGGACTGACCTAGGAATGTTTGGGGGACACCTGTTTTTCAATTGAAGATATTCTGAAAATGAATTGAGATGACTTACTACACATCGTTAGACCATTGCATGTGCCTTGAAGTGCCTTTTATCAACTACATGTGTATAGATTTCTGCTAAATATTGGAAATAATTGCTTCCAGCTGGTAGATTTCAAATCTGAAGGGTATTTTCCTACAGGAATTTGGGGACATTTGGGCTCCAGAGTTTGGACACTCATACCTGTGACGGGTATTAAATTGGCTCTGGATCTGTCCCTGTATCAAAATTTGTTATTTTAATTATTCATGATATTTTAACCCTTTACCTAACAAAAAAAGCAGACAACACTTGCAAAAAAAATTCTTGAATATCTAATTTTTTTCATTTTTTGTCTCACAAACATAGGTTATGACCCCTCATTGGAATAAGCTCAATGAGCCCATTCCAAGGAGAGGTCATAACTTATGTTTTTGAGACAAAAAAATGAATAAATAATGAAAATGTATTGGCAATTTTTGTGAATAGTGCTAGTCGTTACGTTTGGTAAAGGGTTAACAAAACCATATCATGTAACTCCTCATTGGAACGAGCTTAAAGAGCTTGTTCCAATGAGTGGTCACATGTTTGTTGAAATTTTGTTTTCTTTTTCAGCTGCTCAGTTTGTAAATTACATAAGCGAATGTAGCGATTCTTGAAGGATTAAAATACTAAAAATATTCAGTGAATGCATGTTCAGCCAAAGACGCAACAGCTTGATTCCTCATGTTGACACTTTTTGAATGTTGTCATTTGATTCTTGCCTGACCGATCATAAATTTACCAGATTATTCAGGTGATCTGGAGAATTTCACCAGGACAGACTGAAGCCTTTGCAAATTTTTTAATTTTTTTTTTATGCTTAATAATATTGCAGCACATTCTTTGAGAAACTCTCTATTAGTGTGCATGTGTTGCATTAGAATTTGTGATTGGAAGAATATTTTCCATTTTACCCCATTAACCCTTTACGTAACATGAAAAGCAGACAACACTTTCAAACAAAATGTTTGAATAACAAATTGTTTAATTTTTTGTCTCAAAAACATAGGTTATGACCCCTCATTGGAACAAGCTCAATGAGGATGTTCTAAAGAGGTGTCATAACCAGCTTTTAAGACAGAAAATGAAAAAATAATAAAAATTAATTGGCGACTTTTGTGAATAGTGCTGACCTGTTTTGACAGTTACTTTGGGTAAAGGGTTAAGATGGAGAAAAAATTTGAAATGTGTCAACCAAGTAAGACGTTTCAAATTAGCAATTATTCTATTTTATGATGAATAATTCTGGCCATTTTCTTATTCTTAACCCTTAACGAACTTGAAAATTCTGAATTTACAACTGATCACAGCCTGTACATGTCCTGTGACTTGCCTGTAATTTCTAGTCAAGTCTTGGCTACCACCACCTTATTAATCTGTCTGTTGTTAGCAAGAACTCCTCATGATGTCATATTAAGAGTTCCTGATCTGAGGGATGGAAAAGTTGGAAATAGACCCTTATGGGTTAAAGATCCTGTGTTGGCAATGAAGAAAGTTAGTCTCCAGTTTTTGCCTGCTCTTTGTAGGGGATAGCTATTTATTTACATTACTACCCAATAGAATGGTATGTTGTAACAGTATCAACCCCACAAATGTTGCTGTTCCGACACAAAATCCTTTATGACCAGGGATTGGTCCTGGGGCCTTAAATGCCTTTGGCCCGAGAAACTAGAACACATTTCTGATTGGCCACTATTTATATATTTATTTATTTATTTATTTATTTATTGGAGGTATAGCCGCACTTTCGACAACCAGGGTCATCTTGTGTCAGACAGTTTTATGGACGGAGGAAGCCGGAGTACCCAAATAGAACCACCAAGTAGTGGCAAGTAATGTCAGACTCCTCTATAAACCAACTTCCCACAAACAGGGTTAGCATTGGTTTAGGCAAGTGCACCATCGACATGCAGTATGCCTTAGTGCACAGCTCCACTGTGCTCCATGTGGGCAATCGGGATTAAGCACCTTTCCGGAGGACAAATGCAGTTGCCCCTGGTGGGTTTGAACTGATGACCTTTCGATTTGAAGTCCAGTGCCATAACCACTGAGCCACAGACTCCCACTATGCTATTTATCATGGGCCCAAAATACTAAGACCATGACCGAGTATAAGTTGAAGTTAGATCCCCTATAGGGGGTATGGAGGTGAATGATTCTGATCGGGATACTGACATGGCTTGCTGCAGGTATATTGTGAAGTGCAAAACTTGGCGTGGGGAAAGTGTGTTTTCTATATTTGTTGATCTGGGATTCACTATTGAGAAATGTGGTTAAAGTTGGGCATAAATAGTGTTATCTGGAGCTGTCGTAGTCATCTACCATACTGACCTGGGAATAAACCCATAATCGAAAATAAGCCCACCTGTGAACTTTTCAGGTTTCAGAGTTCCCTCCTTGTAAAATACATTCAGTGCCTGAGTTAAGATGACAATGTTGATGACAGCCATGCTGGTAAGTTGTTATAATGAAAGAGAACCCTCCAACACAATGTACATCATATCAAAATTTGTCATCACAATTATTTTTTTTCAAACGTTGAATTCAACAAAGCCATATCATGTGACCCCATTTTTGGAATGAGCTCAACAAGCTCATTCTAATAAGGTGTCACATGATATGGTTTTGTTTAAATTGTTTTAATTTTTTTTTCTTTCAATTTGTAAATTACTTGTATATATGGAGCTGATTCATTAATATAAAGCACTAAAGGGTTAATGTATCTTTGTTCTGGGATTGACCGGGTCACCTAACTTTGTGTCAACTTTGCGTCAGAATTCTCCTCTCAAAATAAACCCATCCATACACTTTTGCCCTCTTTTATTTCATGCACTGCCTGGGCTTATTCACGGGAGCGTGGTGGCTCAGTAGGTAGAGGTGCAGGCTGCAAGCCGAGAGGTCCTCGGTTCGAATCCCACCTGCGGCAACCGCGTTGTGTCCTTGGGCAAGACACTTCATCTCCATTGCCCGCGTGGGGGCACGATGACGCCGTGTACTATGGCATACTGCACGTCGATGGTGCGCATGTCTCCAACCAATCTAACGCGAGTTACGATGTTGGGGAGCTGGCAGCTGCTCGTCATTGCTCGGTGGTTCTCTCCGGGTACTCCGGCTTCCTCCACCCGTAAAACTGTCACGGTCATGATTAGCCATTGTGCATAAATATGTGACCTTAAACATCAATAAATAAATGGGCTTATTCACGGGTCAGTACGGTAATTGACACTTCATTTTAAAGTTTATTTTGTCATTTTCTTGTGTCATGAGGCTATTGTTTTGATGATCAGCTAAAATCACCAGTTGGATAACCACGTTTCGGTTACATTTTCCTTTCTTGATCATTCCAGGCCTTGACATCAAATGATATTATTAACAGGAAAATGAGATGAAAATTTGGTGCGTGAAGAAAATAAGCAGACAGTCATGTGCAAAATGAGGTCCCCAGAGGGTGAATTTAGTGATGCTACCCTGCACAGCAGGGTAGCATCACTAAATTTACCCTCTGTGAACCGCAATCTGAATCAGGGTCTCAAAACTAAACAGAAAGAGGTACCCAGAGGATAAATTGGCAAAGTGTGGGATAGCACAATCAAATTCACTCTCTGGAGACCACATTCTGCAAATGTCAGACTGCTTATTTTCAGGCCTGGTGAGCACTTCTCCAGCGCACACTTCCCCAGACAGACAATACAGCATGCTTCTTTTTAGAAAAACAGACATTTTTTTCTATTCTATTTTAATTTGTTTTGGGGTTAAATGTATTGCGATTTGTTTGTTTCGTTATTATAACAATTCCGAATCTTGGCAATTAATCCCTTTGTTTTCAAGCCAATATTTAAGCAATGATTATAATTGCATGCTTTGTGTGCAGCAGAAATTGTTTTCTTACAAAAAAACATTCTGCACATCTTAAGAAGTTGAAGTGTAAACTTCATGAAAAACTTAGAACGTTTTGCATTATATTTTACCAAGATATGATACCAGTACCTTGTTTTATCAACACAGGAAAAATATGATGCAAATCATTTCAAATCCTTGAAATGCTATCAGGACCTTGTTCTTATCAACGTACAAATTGTTTCTCTTTACCGTCACTGATCTGTGGTCTAAATGTGATTTGCCACTGTGTTATTTTTGCTATCAAATCAGACAGAAATTCATGTTTTCTTGATTCTTTCATTTATTTATAACCAGCGGGCAGAGGCAGGCTGGCCATATGGTTCACCGGGAAAATTCATGGTGGGCCCTCCTATTGGGGCCCCAAAATTGATGCAGCCAAACATGTGTTGGTGCATTAAATATTGTGAAAATGACCAACAGGCAAAATGGATCTGATTGCATAGACTACCAGTATAACAAAATACTCTCAATGTGGACTGCAATTGGCAGTCCACATAGAGAAGTTTTGATATACCAGCAGTCTAGTCTGCATTTCATTGCTCAGATGCAAGGAAACAGTGTTCTGTCAGTTTGAAAATTCAAAATTTTCTTCCATTGGGTCAAACTAGGGTCTGCTTGATGTGTCCAAGTCCACCTCCCCCTAACCCTCCCTGTGCAACCATTTTTTCTGAATGAATGTCAAAGATGATATAAATATGCCATTGAAATGTGCTCTGTGTGGACTGCAATTGATCACCCAGATGCAGGGAAGAAACGTTCTTTCAGTTCGTAAAATCAAAATATTTTCTGGGTCCAGGGCCCCCCTTTGGTGCATATCATGGTAACTTGTCTTGACCCAGTTCGACTCTGCTAGCAGGCCCACGTCTCCCAGGATGGAAAACCCTACCAGCACGATGGAAAATTCAAGCTGTGCAGAATCACAAACTTCCTATTTAATGTCTAATTGTATGAGTCAAAGAAATAGGGGTTTGGGTGATATGTGTGTGATACAGTGTCTCCAAAAATGTTGAAATATCAAATTTTCAGATTTGAAATGTCCACCCACACTGGGGAAATGTCCACCTGGGGTAATGTCTGCCAGGGATATGTCCACTGGTGAAATGTCCAGTGTTCCTGCATGTGTACTGTACAGTAGCTGTGGATTGACCGTACTTCATGCATGGACAGTGATGTCCACACATGCGTTTACCAGGTAATAAAAATCATCAGCAGCAAAATTTCAATTAATGAAGCACCGGATTGTACCCGGTGCTTCATTAATTAAATTTTTAATGATTATTCCTATAATTAGTGTTTGGAATCTATTATTAGTGATCCACAGAAATAAGGCCCACCCTTGAAAAGTGACCAGTCCACAGCTGCTGTCCTGTAATTTGGAGCAAGTAGTATTTTGCTAATATGGATTTGTTTTGTTACAGTTTATTGGAGAATGCTGATGTGTACTCCCATAAATTGTAAAGAAAAAACAAATACAGCAGTACTCTGTTAATTGCTTAGTCACTTTGCTGCCAGTAACATTTTTTCAGTTAACTCAATTTGATGAGAATTTTTCTTAAATTTCCCATAAAATCAAGTCATGGCGAGTATAAAGCAGCCATGGTTTGTTATGATGAAATATTTAATTGAGTCTGGTATCAATAAATCATTGATAAGGGGACTACTCCAGTTGACAGTGCCATATTTGATGAAAAACATCCTAGATTTTACTGTTACAGTTAAAACTAGAAGTCCTGTGACTGCATTGTGCACTATTTTGAAGTAATAGCATGTTGATTAAGTGCACTTTTGTCCTGTCAAACTGCACCATTAGCGTAACTCAATTCATGCAGAAAAACAGCGAGCACAACTCTGTACAATTCCATGCTAGTAAATAGAGATCATTAACATCATTCCTAACCTCTGTGGCGATACATGTACATGTAATGACATAAATAGGTATTACAATTTGAATCCATATTCAGAATGAAGAGAGTGGATTACCACTGAATCACAGAGGCATATATTCTCCACTCGAAAGTATTTATAATTGGTCATAACAGCACAAGAAACACGTGCAAACTTCCATCACATGGTCAGCCAGGTGCAAACCAGTTGTCCATGTGATGGAAGTTTGCAAGCGCTTCTTGTGTTTTGTCCTCAGAAATTGTAAATAATTAGTTAGTGAAAAATCTATCCCACAGCAATTTAGTAGTACTCCACCCTCCACATACTGTAGTCTCAGTATTTTCTTTCTATTTGATAGGTTCATTTCGTGATTTAACTTTCGACCTCGCTATATAAAATCATCCATTACATTTTGCATTGCACATCTTAAACACTCTTGTATACTTCATTCTTATGCACCAAAGCACGTGTTAACTAACAAGTATTTTCTGCGCTAATTGTGACTTTTAGTTTCAATTGTACTTGGTAACAGATTAGTTTTGTGCTGGGCAGGAAAATTGGGCAGCACCATGCAGCTGAAAAGTTAACAGGGATTTTATAACTTGCCTGTATTCTAGAGATAATCTTAGCATTTCTTCTGTTATGTCCTGGTTGACAAATCTCACAGAGCTCTGTAAGACAAGATATGTTACATTAAATGCCTATATTAAATGTACAGAGGCCAAATAGGCCTTTAATCCTTTACCCAATGAATCGGCCACATCCGCCTGCATAATATGCAAATTCAGCAGCTGAAAAAATACTATTTTTCAAAAAATTTCAACAAAACATTATCATGTGACCCTTCTTTGTAACAATCTCCTCGAGCTCGTTCCAATGAGGGCTCACATGATATGGTTTTGTTGAAATTTTTTGAAAAATTAAAAAAAAACGATATTTAAAATAATAAATTTTCATATCGTCTGTGTTGGGTAAAGGGTTAAGGTTAAGCATGGGAAATTAATTGCTTGTCAAAAGTAATGACAAGATTTTTTATTTAATATAGTTTACTCTATAAACTATATGCAATAAACAGGTAAAATTTGTATCAAAGATATGGTAAATGGTTTTGTATTTGAAAATTGTATTCAGTCAACAGGGTTATTCACTTGGGAGATATCCAATTAAGGGATTTCCACTGTTAGTATTGATGGCCATATCAGTAACTGCTGAGCTTTTTCTGCTGAGAGGTTATAAGCTAATGTTTGGAAAGAAAAGAAATTTTTCTTTGCTTTGTGAAAAAAATACTTGTTCTGTCATTAGCAAACTTTGTTTGGTGAAAGGTTTACATGAATTTTTATTCAATTAACAGGAGTTTGTTCTATAACATATTTGTAATTACTGGTAACTACAGTACAGCTGCCATGGACTGATTACTTTCCACAGGTGGGCAATATTTCCATGCATATGGACGCAATAATATTAGATTCTAAAAATTAATTATAAGAATAGTCATCAAAAATTTAATTATCCCCCGCCAAAATGCAGTTTGTGGGTGGGGAGTGGGGGGTGATAAAGAAATGGGTTCTGTCCATCCATCCGTCCGTCCATCAATCCATCCATAACAACTTTGGACCTTCATATCTCAGTCAGTGGATGTTGGATTTAAATGATCTTTGGTATGTTGATAGACCACCATGGGGGAAAGGATATTCACAAGTAACAGGTTTTGTCCATTTTTTTTCTGGAGTTATGAGCCTTTTTCCAATTTGTTCAACTTAAAAACCCTTGGTGGGGGATACCGGTAGTGTTGCACCTTGTTAATGAAGCACTGGGTACAACCTGGTGCTTCATTAATTAAAATATTGCTGATGATGATTTTTATTACCTGGTAAATGCATAAGTGGACATAACTGCCCACATGTGGATTACGACCACAGTGATGTACTGTTGTCAAATTTGTACAGAAGGTATAGTGAATGGTTTGATGTTCGGAAGTTTTATTCAATTAACAGGGTTATTTAATTAAAAGCTATCCAATTATCTGGGCTGCACTGTTTACTTTTATTGAACAGATCAGTGGATTTGCATCTATCCAGTGGTGAAGGGGGACTTTCTCCAGATCTGATGTTGACAGCTTTTCATAATTCATCATTTTTGGAAAATTTCCTCGTCTCATTTATATCTCAAAACCACTAATTTGAATTGGATATTGTAGTTGTTACAAGGGTGTAGCCAGGGAGGGTCATGTGGGTCGTATGCCCCCCCCCCCCCAATCCCAAAGGTCTGTGGCTGATATTCTCCACAGCAATCTAATAATACGTGCCTACATTGAAATTGATTCACTTTCATTCAACATGAAATCTTTGATCACTGCTGATATCGAATATTGAAGATTTTTTCCTGGGGATCCCCGCCCCTCCCCCTCCCCTTCACCGGACCACCACTGATGGCCAAAGATCAAGTTGGAGGAGATTATTGGAGGGGGTGGCCCCCTCCCATAATCTCCTCCAACTTGACCTTTGGCCAAGGCTTGGCCTCTGGCCAAGTTTTCAGTCTTTGGAGTTGCCAGACATTCTCATCCTTGAGTTGCATTGTGACCCCCCCTCCCATAATCTCCTTCAACTTGACCTTTGGCTAAGGCTGGGCCAAGTTTTCAGTCTTTTTAGTTGCCAGACATTCTCATCCTTGAATTGCATTGTGGGCACCCCCCCCCCCCCCCCCCCCCCGTAAAGAAAAAATTGCTAGTGGCTATACCCCTGCGCTAGAGTGTTCAATTGGAAATATTTAAGGTTCCCGGGAAGTGAAGCAGTGCCTGTTCTCTGCGGTAAACAGGCTCTGTTTTCCTGGTAAAATAGGACCCAGTCACCAATGCTTGGGAGGTGCAAACCCTCTCTAAATTGGGCAGCATGGCTTATTAACACTCACCCCTGGTCTTGAGTTGATACTCATGCTGTGGTCATGATTAGCCATTGTGCAAAAATATGGTGACCTTAAACACCAATAAATAAAAAAAGTAAATAAATTCTTTAAGGTTTAAAATTAGCACTCCTCACTATCGGGGTTAGTCAAGTTTTGATTGATTGTTCATCTTTATTATAGGTGTAGCTTGCCAGTATTGTTTCCCAAATAACACAAGTTGTATAGAAGACAGCAGAGGTTATGTGGAATGTTTATATTCTATCGATATGCCCTCCCCTTATTTGTTGGAGTGAACTCATCTGGAATGAAATTGATACCCATTACAAAGGTAGATGGTCTGTTCCAAGACCCCCTGTGTGTAGAGAAGGATAGTTAGTGAATGTGAGATTACAGAATATCCTCAAGAAGTCTTTTATTAAACTGATGTTTATTAATGTGTTTCAGGACTCTGGGGAACCATACTGAGACTGCACAGTTACTGTACAGACACAAGTGTCACTGAGTTGAAGATCATTAGGCAGGTAGATTCACTTTTAATGTTAATAACTTGAGTGTGCATTTTATTTTTGTAAATACATGAAGGAACTGGAGAGGTGTTTCTGAACTTTCTTCCATGCCAAGTTTCTGATGTATGTGTATTCAACTGTGTTCAGGTTTCTGCCTGGTAATTTCTTGGATCTATTTACATGAGAAGATTGTCTGTGATAAAAATAGATGTACATTTTAGATGAGTTCATGGGATTCCATCTTGCTAACTTCTGTTTTGATTCAAACTTTTTAAGTTAGTTATTACTGAGTCTATAGTTTTGGGTCATTGAGAGACCAATACTTCATTTGTGGATGACTGGGCAGAATTCTTTTCATTGGTCCAGCCGAAGTATTTAAATTATACCTGGTGATTGTGCTGTTGGTGGAATTGTTCAAGCTGATGCACACATTTCTGTTATGCCTCATAACTGTGCTGAGGTCTTTTGCTCCAGATATCACAAATTCTTGAGTTTGGGGATAAATCTCTTTAAATGAATTTGTTGAATTGTATTTTAAATAACTGGCATTCCATTCATTAATCACATTTTTTTTTTAGTGGGGTTCAACACTTCAACTGCGGAGTATTTTCAGAATATTTTTCATCAGATCTAGTCATGGCTGCTTTGAAGCAGCCATGGCTAGACTTGATGAAAAATTCATCTGAATTTAACCCAAGGAGTTATTGGCTGAAAAGTCTATTCAATTTACAGGGGGTGAATTTGGTCAATTGTGCCCAAATTATACTTATTTTAATGGCAAGAGATTTTGTGTCCTGGACAGGAATATCCACCACCAGCATGCAAGGAGTTAACACTTTCTATAGCCAGGGTCATCTAATATCCCACGGTTTTATGGGTGGAGGAAGTTGGAGTATGTGGAGAGAACCAATACTATGGGAATCCAAGTTGATTCCCATTGTTCAGATGTAAACTTTTTAAAACTGTATTTTTTGTTTGGTTGCACATTTCTTTTTCTGAAGCAATATCTGCACAAAAGAAATCAATTCCTGAAAACTGATTCAAGTAGAGCATGTTGAGTTGTTATATTACAATAAAAAATAGTAAGTTGGGCCCGTTGAGTTAAGTTGACAAAGTCTCCAAAATTGCTTCAAATTTCCTTATCAGAATTTCACCCGGTAAATATTTAATTGATAAATTGCATATATTATTCCTGCTATAGTGTTGTGATTAGCTGTAGTGCAGTACATCCTCCGTGGAGTGGTTGTAATTCACATGTGGGCAGTGATGTCCACACATGCACTTACAGGTAATAAAAACCATCATCATAAAACGTTTAATTAATGAAACACCGGGTTTTACCTGTGGAAAGTGACCAGTCCATGGCGGGCATCCTGGGCTAATCAAACTTCATGGTGTAGTCATGTATCAAATAGAACTTGACCCTAAATTCCCTATATGGTATTCAGGCTGCCTGATTGGACACTTATATGATTATTTTGTCACTTAATATCAACATTTGGCCAGCAATAATTCAAAAATAAATGTGACATTGATATTTGAATATTGCAAATTGAATTTGCCCAATTGAAAAGGGATTATCAGCTATGTAACTGCAATAACTTGATTCCAGTATGGGTATGAGGTATGACACTGTCTATCCAACAACATAATATGTGGGGTTATGAGTTACATATTACCTAATTTCGTAATATGATTAGTGAGTATGTCGAGTTCGAAAAAATAAAACTGAAATTTCTTGGACATTACATGATGAGTACTGAATATCAGGGCTCTAATGGTGAGTGGAGTATATATATACGCACTGGGGAAGAAACAGGTCAGTTGTCCTCTGGTCAGATTGTCACGTGTCAAGTCGTCCCCACAAAATTTTTTGTTTCTGACTTCATATTTTTATTAGCTGCGACAAGCAGCTCGAAATGTGGTAATGTCTGTCTGTCGGTCGGTCTGTCACCAACAAGTTTAAAAAACACCCTAACTCCTAAAATACTTGATGGAATGACACCATACTTAGTGTTCAAGTGTATCATCGTGATGTCTACACCCTCTCAATAGTGCATGTCATTCGGATAATTTCTGTCACATTTATGGACTTGTCACCAACGAGTTTTTTTGTCACCAACGAGTTTTAAAACATCATTGGCGTTGCACGAATCGTCGCAGATTCGGCACTGTGACAGTGCTTCTAGTTATTTGTAATTTTGGGATACAAAGTTTCGCTTCTGTTTTGGTATCAGTTTTTCTCTTATCAGTGACATAATCACGTTGTGGTTGCTACCCAGTTCCTGTTTACCTTCCTCATCAGTCTTCATCTCTGTTATTTTTTTTATCCCCAGATCACATACACCAATATGCCAGGGTTCTCTATGAAAAGGCCATTAACTCTCAATTCTCACAACCCATTCCCTCTCCCATCTCATCTCCTCATCTCCTACCACCCCACCACCCCATGAGGTGGGTGGGGTTCATTTTCAAACTTTTGGCATATTGGGCTAACCATCGTCAGTCTCTGGAGTGTCTGGGTCCTCACAAACTATTGAATTCTGGTGGATTCCAATAAAGATTTTGGGGAATGCAGTTAGACCCCCTCCTCTCCCCCCTCCTCCAAAATATGTGCAAAATGAGGCCTCCTTAGTACACAGTGCCACTGTGGCCCCACATGGGCAGTCCAGATCGTTAGATTACCCCAATTCCAAACTGTTTACGGGTGTGCCCAAATTAGAGAAGGCATCAAAAAAATATATAAATTCTCTGTGCCTCTTCTTCTACATTTGAGAATAACTATTTATTTATTTATTTATATTTATTACGGTTTAATGACACTTTTAACAGCCACGGTCATATCATGTCAGTGAGTGTTTTACGGGTGGAGGAAGCCGGAGTACCCAGAGAGAACCACTGAGTAACGACAAGCAGCTGCCAGCTCCCCAATATCGTAACTCTGCACTGCAGCATAGGCAGGGTTAGATTGGTTGAAGACATGTGCACCATCGACATGCAGTACGTCTGAGTACACGGCATCATCGTGCCCCCATGTGGACAATTGGGTTGAAGTGCCTGCCCAAGGACATAATGCTGGAGTCTGAATCGATAACTCAGACAGTCACCCATCCAAGGATTAACTGGGCTCAACATTGCTTAACTTCTGTGATCTGACGAGAACCGATTACTGCAATGCTTGAGAATAACTTCCATCATGATATGACCTTAGAAACTCAAAGAAGGGCATGGCAATAAAACATAACAGGTTAAAACTGTTATTTCTGGTTTTAATGTTCCCAAATTAGGGCACAATAGTGTGCCAAAAATTAATGAATTTAAAGACCTGCAATCGGGATTACCGGTAAGTGCCTTGCCAGGGGATGAAACTGTGGACCTTTCAGTTTGAAGTCCAATGGCATAACCACTGAACCACCACCCTCCCAACCACACAGTTAGCTTTTGTGCAGAAATATGTGACCTTAAACGCTAATAAATAAATCAAGGAATTCATTAACCATCTAGGTGCAATGAAACTAGAGTAAGGGCCTAAATCATTCCACTTTGAAACTTAGAGCTAGCTGCAGAGGTTTTATGTCCCTAACTTTTCTGGTTTACTGGCTTTAACTGGTAGAGTGCTAATTTATTTCTCAAAGGTGCTTTGTAGCGTGAGTATTTTTTTCAAAGATACAATGCTACCAGTCAGGAGAGCAACAGTTTAACAAGATTTATTCATAAATAATTGCTCTATTACTATTTATTGGAGAGTGCCTCTTGGCATTCTAATAAATTGTAACAAATCAATTTTATTTGAACATTTTTTTCTACTTCTGCAAAATAACAAGGTAATGCATACATTGTAAAGCCACCAAAGTGGCTTTCAGAACTTTTCAGTAGAGCCCGGATAGTGGCTTCTACCACTCAGCCAGTTAAGGTGCTATATAAGTAATGGAAAGTTAGCTTGAAAATAGGTGATAGGTTATTTTCTATGTCAAAAATATAAATAAAATAATAATTTGTCGCTTTTTTCACGGATATATGAACAATGCTTCACAGATTTGAACACCGAAAAATGATAATATTTTTTTTAAGATATTTGACACCATCGAAAATAACATGTCATCTTTTTCAAGCTAAATTTCCCATTACTTATATTGCACCTGACCCTTTTTCTAACGAATCAGCCTTATTGTCTAGTGTAATTTACAAACTGAGCAGTATAAAAATTTATTTAAAAAAAAAAATTAAACGAAACCATGTCATGTGTTCCCTCATTGGAACAAACTCATTGAGCTTGTTACAGTGAGGATGATATGGTTCTGTAGAACTGTTGAGAAATCATCAAACCAGTTACCAAATACAATTGCAGACAAGACTTTTACCAATATTATTTTTTTTTTTTTTTTTTTTTTAATTCTTATAGACCTGAATATTAGAACTGGGCGGTAATAATATTTGACTTACATTGGGATCCGTATGGTATTTATTTAATGTTGACACGATATTTATACAAATCCCAATACTGAATGTTATTTTTGGTGTACTGTCCAGTTGTAGTTGACTCAGAATGGTCATATTCCACTATAAACACATGATAAAAGTTGGGTTGAGAGGATGTTGAAAACCAGTATTCTTCTGTTGTATTTTTTTAGTAATGTTTTGATCTTTGTTGGGAGACATTTTGATCAATGTTGGAGGAAGTCTTTTTGTTTGAGCAATGCTTGGGACATTTTGACTTGAGGTGATGGGGGGGGGGGGGGGGGGGGATGTGTGAACATTTTGACCAAAATCAGGGGACATTTTGGTGGGAACATTTTGACCAATGCTGCTTGGAAGTTTTTATTTGGATTGTCGTTAACCACCAATGAACAAAGTAACAAACTTAAATATGTACAGTACGTGTTGAGTGTATTATCACTAGATCACCTGCAGAGTGGATATTCAACCCAAGCAATAATTGCAAATTTGTTGCAAAGCATAACCATCACAAGCAAAGTTCCAGCCAATGGAGGTCAATTGACTGAAACATTGCTTGTGTTTTTTGTCCATATGTACAGAATTTGAAAGTGACACTTTGGGTGATAACACCACTCCACGAGTGATTTTGAGTTATGGCCCCTTTTTGGACTTTGTTAACCACTAAAATACAGTTTATCAAAAAACGGAGACATTAGTGTCCCATGGACACACTGGGTGATTTGCTGCATTGGTGCTGTGGTTCAATAGAGATAGATAAGATGTTGATTAATTCAATATCAACAAAGACAAATTACTAGAAACTCATGCTTGGCAGTGGGGGGCAGGGGTATAGCCGCCCTTTGTGTTTGGGGAGCTTCTGTCGGCTGTGCCAACTCATTGCCCTTGTTAACTTTGGTAAATATCAGACATAAACCATTTAATTTTTATGTTTTGAAGTTTGGATTGGTTATAAAAAGAGAGCATGCTGCAGCCAATAAGACCATTCAGGAGGGCTTGAAAAACAGATTTTTTAACTTTTTAGGACTAACTAAATTGTTCACCAACCATTCCAATACTACTTGCAATATTTTATTTATGAAATCTCAATCCACTGATGTAAATATGTCACGAACTGATAGCAATTATACTACAATTCATTTGAGAAAACTTTGACTGCCTTTTCGATCATAGTGATAGCCTATTGAATCTGTGTATTGTTTCCTTTTATTGTTACTAACGATAATGTTTGTTGATTTGGACACTACAAAATGAAGTTGGTAAAGTGTTGCTGATGGTAATTAAGTTACAAATCATTGGAGAGTGCAAATGCACTTTTATTAAGTTACTTTTATTTTGATTGAAGTTAATGAATAACATTTTATATTTATAATGGAACTGAGTACACATTCTAAGTCATCTTGTGGTGGAGAACTAAAGGTGGCATGTTTCCAGGAATCTCCTCATAGTTGGTTTACTTTTTATGATCCACAAATAACATAAAACATGCTTTTAATAGTTTATGCTTCCAGAATATTGTTCTGCGGGGTAACTTGGAGTCCTTGGAAGTCCTTGAATTCAAAAAGCCTGTACAAATTGGACAAACGACCATCTTGTTCTTAGAGATGGGCGGTATTGGAATTTTGAGTTCGGTATCCGTTTTTTTTTTTTTAAGGGGGTATACCTGAGTATCGGTTTCAGTATTTGGTATCTGACTTGACTGAGATTTGCTGATAGTACCAAAGGGGAATTCACAACAGGAAAATGCAGAATAAGTTGTTCTTGTATCATTCTATCACAGCTCCACAAATGCCACTGCCAATGAGGTCAACAATGGCATTCTTTTATGAATGCAAATCATATCTACAGTAATTTTGTGACTTCTTTTAGACATGCCTATTTGAGGCATTGCTATCTCAGCGCATGTGTCCTGATCATGCCATCTTCAGGAGGTCCTCCCGACAATAGGCAAAGTACCTGCGCAGTGATTTCTAGTCAAGCCTTGGCTGCCTGTTAAGGCAGCCAAAACTTTGCTAGAAATCACTGTTAAGCAGCTGCACATGTACAGGTTGTAGTCCAGTGAGAATTCAAGACAGTTACCTAGGCCCTTGAAGGTTAACAATACTGAAAATAAAATCGGCCACTTCTTTCAGGAAAAGGAACCCTTCAACCGTTATCAAGCCTCAACAAGGCCTTATAAATAGAGAAAGTAGGAAAACTTGAAAATTCAGATGATTTTGATATTCAGTAAATGGTTCAGTTTGTTTTTTTCGGTATCCCCATGATATCGATATCATTTCGGTTTTTCAGTATATTGCCCATCTCTACTTGTTCTACCACAACAAGTAAGAGGACAGATTTTCTCATTTGCCATGCTGTACTACTAGATCTTTGTAATTAGCTTGGAAAGGGGTGTGGAGGCTCAGTGGTTACAGCATTGGACTTCAAACCAAATGGTTCATGGTTGGACCCCCAACAGGAGTAACTGCATTGTGTCCTTGGGCAAGGCACTTAATCCAGTTGCCTACGTGGGGACATGGTGTCGTGTACTAAAGCATATACTGCACATCGATGATGCACTTGTCTTCAACCAATGCTACCTAGAGTTAGTATGTTGGGGAGTCTGACAGTTGCTTACCATTGCTCAATGGTTCCCTCTGAGTACTCCAGCTTCCTGCACCCATAAAACTGTCTGACAAGAGGTGACCCTGACTCGAAAGTGTCGTAAAATAAATAGACAAATATCTTTTCCTGAATTGATATTATATTCTTTTGGAACCAGGGCTTATATTTCAACAAGAATCTGAGAATCAGTTCATGCAAAGATTCGCGGAATAAAACCAGTGATAATCCATATTGATTCTTGCTGCACCTGTACTAGGATTCGTGTGAAAGAATTTAATCAATTTAACCCTTTACCTAACACAGCGTCTGCAAATTTACCAATACAAGGTGAACATGACCTGAAATGTCTTGACACTCTGTCAATGAAATTGTACAAATATGGCTATCATTGGAACCGGCTCAATGAGCCATTTCCAATGACAGCTATATTTCTAAGGTTTTCTTGGTAAGTATTGTTTTTGTTTTTTTTAAAATTGTCAAAATCAAAATTTTGCTGTTGCTGATTTTTATTACCTGGTAAACATATTCGTGGACACCACTGCCCACACATGGATTACGACCAGTCCACTTCACCTCATTGAAACAAGCTCAATCCAGTGAGGTGGGGGGGGGGGGGGGGGGGGGGGGGGATGATTCGTATGATATGGTTTTGTTGGAATGTTTTGAAAAAGTTGATAAAACAATTAAAATAAAAAAGTTTGTTATCGTGCACATTGAGTAAACTACAGGTTATGACAAAATAATACCACAAAATAATACAACATAAATTAAATTCCTCATCCAGCATGTTTGCCTGTCAGACCTGAACAATGTCTTGTGTCTAACTTGACTCATTGGTTATGCATTGTATATATATATGAGAAGAATGGCATGCCATTTATGTCTTAACAGAATTTCCAGCACAATAAATAACAAAAACTAATATTGCAATCTCACCAAAGTGAGATTGCATGTTAGTTGTTGCTATTTTTGTGGCTGGCTACAGTACAGCCAGCGAGGACTGGTCACTTTCCACGGGTGGGCAATATTTCTACGGACACAATAATATTAGATTTCAAACAATAATTATAGGAATAATCATCAAAAATTTAATTAATGAAGCATTGGGTACAAAGAGAATATGGACGAGCATCACAACACATTATTTCTATAGGTTACCACCACATTATTTAGTGGATTACGATGTAAGTTCTTTATTTCCAGGCCTGCTTACAGTCTCTTGATTTCATAGTGTTTTATCTTGAAAATCTCCACCCACTAGTGTGTATCATGATCAGATTTCATTTTATGGCGATACAATTACATCAGTGGGTCGGGTATTCTTACATCACAGACTTCTTTTTCGATGTGAAATTTTAGTGTTGAGTGTAGAAGAAATGGGCAATCAAAACTTGACTAGAAATCACTGACCAGGGGATTTGTCTGTTATCAGCAGGGCCTCCAAATGATGGAATGCTAAGGGCACATTCCCTGAGAATGCAAAAGCCTGAAATAGGCTGTTAAAAGATAAGATGTGTTGGAATAAGTCTCAAAATTACATAGATATGATATGTGTTTGACATGAATGCCAATGTTGAACTCATTGAAGTGGCATTTGTGGCACTCTATGGCTCAGTAGGTAGAGATGCAAACTGCAAGCTGAGAGGTCCTTGGTTCGAATCCCACCTGTGGCTACTGTGTTGTGTCCTCGGGCAAGACACTTAATCCCAATTGCCCACGTGGGGGCACAGTGGTGTTGTGTACCAAGGCGTACTGCACATCAGTAGTGCTCCTGTCTTCAACCAATACTAACCCTGCTTGTTAGAGAGTCTGACAGTTGCTCTCTATTGCTCAGTGGTTCTGTCTGGGTACTCCGACTTCCTCCACTCATAAAACTGTCCAACACGAGGTGACCCTGGCTGTCAAAAGTGTCATTAAACCCCAGTAAATAAATAATAAATTTGTGGCATTGTGGTAGAATATGAGAACAACTTATACTGCAATTTCCTGGTGTAAATTTCCCTTCGGTTCTTTCATAAAATCTCAGTCAAGTCTGATGCCGAATACCGAACCGATACCACAGTACATCCCTATAAAAATACCAAAACTAATACCGAACTCAACATTCCAATACCGCTCATCGAGTGTAGGAGGAAAGTAGATAAAGAATGCTGACTGCATCGCTACACAGCCAGGATCCAATCAGAATTCTCTCTCAACTTTTTTGATCTTAGTACATTAAATGTTTCCGTAATAGTGGTTAACTGGTAGAGTGCTGGAAGCCCATATTTGGGGTTTGTTTTGAAGTGCAGGTTCCACAATTTAAAGACTTCATAATCAGTGGATGTGCTTCATATTATCTTTGAAGTGAAATTATTTCATCTGTACATGTATGGGAGTGCGGTAGCTAAGTGGTAGACTGTTGGACTTCTGTACTAACGGTCCCGAGTTTGATCCCCATCCAGGACGCCCATCGATGTGTCCTTGGGCAAGGCACTATATCCCGGTTGCCTACATGGCACAATGGCGCCGTGTATGCAGGTGTACTGCACGTCGATGGTGCACATGTCTTCAGCCGCTGTAACCCTGCTTGAGCGGAGCTTGAACAGAGTTAGAATGTTGAGCTGACAGTTGGTCGTCGATGCTTGGTGGTTCTCTCCGTTTACTCCGGCTTCCTCCACCTATAAAACTGTCATGGTCACGATTAGCCATTTTGCATAAACGTATGATCTTAAACACCAATAAATAAATGAATAAATAATATTTCGTCTGTATGGAATTGCCTTGTCACAATAATTTATGGGAGAGTGCCTATTGACAGTCTCTCATAAATTTTAACAATGCAAAGACATGTGTAAATATTTTGCTGACCAAAAGTAATTTGGCCCTCTACCAGTTAAAGAGTTAAGGTGATTGTTTTGAGAAAGTCGATGTGTGGAAACTTTTTGTGGAAAATAGGAAGTAATTTAAAAAAAAAAAAAAAACATCTATAATCGTGTATGTATTTTTATGTTGTAAAGGCTGACATCTCAACCTACTTCAATTCAGCATAGAAAATGATGAAATGTTCTTATTGACATATGGACTATTTTCTCAGTGAAGAACCCTGTAGTTTGTGTAATCATTGTTGCTGAGGAGATTCCAGAGCATTGTTCAGACCTGTCATGGTCATTGTGCTTATAATGGAGACATGAATGCTGAATGCTGCACAAAAGAAGTCTGAAATAGATTTTCAGCTCATTAACCCATTATTTAAAATTGTTTTAAGAGCAAGCTGAAATGTCTCTCCATAACTGAGAAGTAGATTAATTTTGGTGGTGATCATTAATTTTTGGTTTTCAAAAATTTGACCTATAGATTGATGAAGTCAGTGCTCGCATGGGTCGGTGTGTTTATTTGAGCGGGACTGCATAACCTTTCTTGTGAGAGTTATATCTTTATGATATATCAGTGGATTTGATCAATATTTGGTATTAGACTTTCTTAACAGTGTCTTGAATGAGTTCGAAAACTTGGTATGGTTTGGCCATACTGAGTGGATTATGTGCTCAAATTATATTTATGTTAGTGATGAAAGGTTTGATGCCTGGGTTGGAATATCCACTACCACCAGCATGCAATGAATCAACCCATTAACCCTCCACACTCTGAAGTCAAAATGGCAAAGTTTTCTGCTGCAAATATTTCTCATAATGCAGTTTGATATTTAACCAAATATACCTTGTTTGTCAGAGCTCAGTGCGCTCTGTCAAACAAGAAATAATTGGTTAAATTTGTAGTTAAACAAGAAAGAAACAGAGTGATTGGAGAAAATTATTTTGCATTTCCAGTGTGCTAGGAGTTAACTAACAGTTTGGCTGCATCGGCCCCACATTCCCCATGGGAGCCCTGGGAAGTGAAGCAATGCTTGATTACTGTGGTAAACATGCTCTGTTATACTTGTAAAATAGGACCCGGTGACCAAATCTTTGGGTGGAAGTCTTCTAAAATGGGCACCATTGGTATAAACTATTGGCTGGACTTCACTTTATATCCATGTTGCTGTCACAATTCGCCATTGTGCAGATATATGTGCCCTTAAGGCCTATAAAAGTTTAAAAATATGTTTCTCAGGCCCTCCTGCATGGTCCTTTTGGCTGCCACATGCTCTCTTTTTTATAACCAATGCAAACTTGAAAAAAATTAAAATTAAATGGTTTATGTCTGATATTTTACCAAAGTTAATCAAATTGATAAGTGTAACAAGGCGCCTCCTTGTACTCAAGGGACGAAAAACACCACCACCCATGCTATTTTGTAGATTATGAGGCCTAAAACATGAAACAAACCAAGAACATGAACTTTCGATGGCAAAGAAATAATGACAAAAATAAAAAATAAAGTAAAAAAACACCCACCCACATGCAATTTTACAAAAAATGTCCTGAGAAACAGAAGATCTACTTTGAGAGACCTAAACACCAATAAATAAATAAATAATCTGCCCTCATAATTTGCAAATTGAGTAGGTAAAAAAATAATTTTCAAATAATTTCAGCAAAACCATATCATGTGACCCCCTCATTGGAAAGAGTTGTTTCAGTGATGGGTCACATGATGTGGTTTTGTTGAAATATTTTGAAAAAAGAATGATTAGGTCAAAAAAGTTAAAAATCTGTTTCACAGGCCCTTTTCACATGGTCCTTTTGGCTGCCACATGCTTTCTTTTTATAACCAATGCAACTTAAAAAAATAATAATTAAAATGCTTTGCTAAAGCATTGCAAAGCCTTCTTGTACTCGAGGGACGAAAAACACACCACCCATGCTATTCTGTAGATTGTGAGGCCTAAAACAAACCATGAACATGAATTTTTGATGACAAAGAAATAATTACAAAGGTAAAAAATACAATAAAAAACACCTGCCCACATTCAATTAAAAAAAAGTGGCCTGAGAAATAGAAGATCTACTTTGTGGGGCCTTAAAAAACAAATTTTGATGATATTGTGTATGTTTGGTCAAGGGTTGAAGGTCAGCAGTTGCTTCAGTTCAAGAACATTTAAGTTATATAGCATCAGTGCAATTCTGAATGGTAATCATCCACTTGCAATGACAACACTCAACTTTAGTTAGTGATAGACATAAAGGATTTACTTGATCATTCCTTATAAATCATCAAAGCTGAAGAGCTTTGTAAAAGGATAGCTGTTGTGAGAGTTAAAAGTTATCCTTTGGATATTTATTGTTGGACATGTACAAATATGAGTCTAGCCTTGTCATTGTCAAAGCAGGCAACTTAATTTCAGGTTTTTGAGAATAGCAAAGTTGTGGTGGAGTGAGATGGGGGTTATACTGGAGTCAGCTTGTCTATCTGTCCATCTGTCTTACTGTTCATCTTTCTCTGGACACAGTTTTATTGGGAGCTATTTTCGGTCAAATATGAATAATTTTTTTATTTAAACTTGGCACATATGTTAATTTAACATATGTGCCAAGTTTGTTAAAACGCCATGGGAACCTGTCCCACTGGTATTTGAGATGAATTGGACATACCATTGCAGAGTCATTTACCTTTTTTATTGAGTTTTTTGACTTATAGTCAATAACCTATTTATTTATTAACGCTTTACCCAACATAATGACCAAAACCGGTCAGAGCTGTTCTAAAAAATCGCCAATTAACTTTCATTATTTTTTCAGTTTTTGTCTCAAAACATAGGTTATGCCCTGTCATTGGAATAAGCTCATCGAGCTTGTACCAGTGAGGGGTCATAACCTATGTCTTTGAGACGGAAAATTAGTTATTCAAGAATTTTTTTTTTTTTTGCAGGTGTCGTCTGCTTTTCATGTTAGGTAAAGGGTTAAACCAAAACAAATAATTACAAACATTCTCAGATATCTGTTACAGTTTTCAGACAGTGTTATTGTTTCTCATTCTTTTAACCCTTTACCCAACGCAGACGATATCAAAATATATTATTTTAAATATCATTTTTAAAAATTTTTCAAAAAATTTCAACAAAACCATATCATGTGACCCCTCGTTGGAATGAGCTCGACGAGCTCGTTCCAATGAGGGGTTCATATGATATGGTTTTGTTGAAATTTTTTGAAAAATAATATTTTTTCAACTGCTGAATTTGCATATTACGTGGGCGGATGCGGGCGATTCGTTGGGTAAAGGGTTAAAAAAAGTCTGAATTTTTCTCTTCTATACCTTGTTCAGCTATCCGAATGTGTTGGCATCCCTACTTGGAAAGCTGCGACGTTCGAATAGCTAAACTATCTATTCTCCCACTTCAACAAATCTCCACTTATGACTGTACGCTGAACTTTCTGTACAGTTCTCTTTTTTTCTTCTCTTCATCTGCCTAATGATTGTGTCGCCACCCCACGAAGTGGGGAGCGACATATAGGGATTACTTTTGTCGTCTTGCGTCGTCCGCGTCGTCGTCCACGTCACACTTTCTCTTATCCGCCACTCCTCTTTAACCTATGAATGGATTTTGATGAAACTTTCAGTGATTCTTTATCACATCATGGCATTGTGCACCTCCTATTTTATTTTTTGATCCGCTGTATTTTTTCTAGTGTTATGCCCCTTTTCCACTTAGCGTCCGCGTCGTCCGCGTCACACTTTCTCTTATCCACCACTCCTCTTTAACCTATGAATGGATTTTGATGAAACTTTCAGTGATTCTTTATCACATCATGGCATTGTGCACCTCCTATTTTATTTTTTGATCCGCTGTATTTTTTTCCAGAGTTTTGCCCCTTTTCCACTTAGAATTCTATCTGAAATGCCTGGCGACACACGTCTTCCATGGAAGACTCACATCATTACTCATAGCCGTCATTAATTTCTCACCATACAAAACTCTCCTCATACCACTCCACCTTAGTAATGCATCGGGCAAGACACTTCACACCCATTGTCCACGTGGGGGCACGGTGGAATTGTGTTCTAAGGCATACTGCACGATAATGGTGCACTTGTCTTCAACCAGTGCTAACCCTGCTTGTGTGGAGTGGATCTATATGTTGGAGAACCTGTCACTGGCTTGCTGTTGCTTGGTGGTTTTCTCCGGGTACTCCGGCTTCCTCCACCTATAAAACTGTCCAACACGAAGTGACTCTGGCTGTTGAAAGTGTCATTAAACCCCAATAAATAAATAAACAGTAATGCATCACGGGGGACAATTCTAGCTTGGTTCATATCGGCCAAGATCGTTGTCATATCAGCCGAGTCTGAAGCCATATCAGCCGAGTTTGATAATACGCGATTCTGAGAAAGAAAATCTAACAAATAATAAATATCACCTTGGCATCCCAATAACATAAGCATGTTCTTAAATTAGGCCCTAAAAAGTTAAAAATCTGTTTCTCAGGCCCTCCCGCATTGTCCTTTTGGCCGCCGAAAACTCTCTTTTTATAACCAATGCACACTTAAAAAAAATGAAAATGAAGTGAAATGGTTTATGTCTGATATTTTACCCAAGTTAATAAAATTGGAAAAGTTGTCCCTTGAGGGGCGAAATACACCACTGTCCATGCTTTTCTGTAGATTATGATCCCCATAACATAAAACAAACCAAGAATATGAACTTTTGATTGCAATGAAATAATTACAAAAAATAATTACATGCAATTTTTAAAAAAATGGCCCAAGAAACAGAAGATCTACTTTGTGGGGCCTGAGTGCTATTTATTTTTGTGCAGTTGTTAGGTTGTATGACTTGGAAAATACCCATCATGTGAAAATATTTTGAAACCTCAGTGGACTATTTTTAATCATTGATCTAAGTTCTTAATGCTGCTGTATTCCTGGGTATTCCTGAAATATGGGCATCAGAGCCGGGGGGTATCACTTTTTGTGCCAACAATGCGCAGAATATTTGAAAAAAGTAAACTTATTTTCAAGTTAGTCTGGGTCGGTGGCAGAGTACTGACTACAAGAGTGAGCCAGAGTATGCAGTGTATGCATATATGCAGGCCTGGCATTTTCAGGAGAGCGATTTATTTGCTCGCCTACTGCTCGCCTTAAAAAAATTAAGGAGGGCGAAAACTAGCCCTCCTGGCCTTAGAAAATAATGATTACCATAACCGCTTATGCCTAAAACCCCCATCTTTTAAAATCTCTGCTACATGTATGCTAGTGGTCGCTGTAAGATGGCCACACTGCCCCTTCCACATCTCCGGGCCTTGCAGTGTAGCCGTCTCACAGAGACTACCTTGTTAGCAGCACCAAATAAAATGTACAAAGCCCACCTGGCAGAATTCATTAACAGTAAAACTTCATTTTGCAATTTTAGCTTTTGAAAGCTTGAGGAGAGCTAATCGCTCATCTAGGCCATGTAAGGGGAGCGAGTTTTAGCCCTCCTGCATTTTTAAGAATGCCAGGCCTGTATATGTTTTTGGCTGAAATAGAATGTGGCAAAAGGTTCCAAATCAAATTGAATCTCGGATCAAACCAACTTTCCAATTGTTATGATACTACACTTATCTTACTAGTACTATCAATCTCTCATGTGTACCCGGTATCAGTATGCATACTGGTTTCACCTTTTCGCACCATCAAACCGCGGATACTCTTGAGTGCCTAATAATCATACATGTATGATCATTCTTTTTCGAACAAAATTCCCACCTGTATGATCCTTATTTGACCCTGTATGATTATTAATTTTCGGCAATCAAATCTCAAGAAGTTCACCAAAACACACTATTAATGTACATGTACAAGCAAACACAGGATGCAATGGGAATGTTAATGGGTAGAGACCTGGAAGCATATATTTAAGACCTAGTACCGAGTAGATGGCTTCATACCATCACTGAAACAAAATTAATTAGTCTATAAGGTTTTGCCTCGGTGCAATTTATGGGAGAGTGCCTGTAGGCACTCACCCATAAATTGCAACAAGTCATATCCATGCGAAAATTATGATAACCGAAAGTAATTTAGCCCTTCACTCCTTCAAGAGCATCAGACTTCTGTGTTATAAAAACGGCTCTGAGCACAGCGGCTGGCTCACATCCTGGAATTTTCCACCCTATACTATTGTTCGACCCTATACTATTATTAATTTTCAGAAATTTTCCACACTGTACTATTATTAGGCACTCGAGAGTACAAGCATCACTTGTTTCAGAAAGGTTGAGCAATTTATTTATAACCAAACCAATGGTTTTGCATGTAGAAATTTTGGTATGAACCAGTGCATGAACCTGATGTGCAATAGACCTTCATTAATATTAGAATTGTATAGGACAGGTTCTGGTGCACTGACATTCAAATTACTCTTAGCTATTGCTTTGAATGTATCACTATCAAAATAAATTTTGGCATTTGCTGTTCTCAACAGGGCTTGATTAAACTGGATTCGCATAGCAGTTTTCGAATCAATTTTCAACTATAACTAATCAATTTCAAAGAAAAAAACATGTAAATAATAGGAAATGCTAATCCAAATTTATCCAAGTTAGAAAACTGCTATTCAGTTTTTAAAAATTAAATCGACCCTTGGTTCTTAATACACTAGTGGTGACAACTCAACCTGAAGTTATCTCTTCAACGTGATGAGATTTAAGTGAGTATTTACCAGGTTTCATCAAGTTTGATAAAAAAAAGTCATATAATTGTCCCTTGAGTTGAGCAAGGCACAATCTGCAACGCTTTAGCATTGTAGATGGTACCTTGTTCCTCTCAAGGGGCAATATGTGGACAAACTGGATGTGACACAATCTCCGTTATCACTGCATATGTCATGATATGACATTTTTAAGGAATTTTCCAACTAAATTTGTCTTGTCTACGCAGTCTCTATATGGTCGATCTCGTTTCTGACGAAACTGGAAAATAAGTTGTCATCTTCAAAAAGACAATAAAGAAATGCATGAAATCGTGAAATCAAAAACTCTCGGAGATTCGATTTTTTTTATAATAATGAAGATGATTTTGAATCGAATCAAATTTATGAGAAGATTTGAAACCATGTCGAACCTCGGAACGGTCGCTGGGCTCGGGGTGACACACATGTTCTCTCCTGGTTGATTGAGAAAATTGCTGTTCCATCACAAAGTTGTGTTGTCCCACGTTGAATCAAATGGGGTCCCTAAAGGTGGGGTGTCCTGTTGATGAATGAATGAATTTCACATCCGTTGATACAGAGAATAATAATCTTCATAGATTAATAACATTCAGACAATAGCTGGAATCACATACTCGCTTCTAGGGAGAACCCTGGAGCCCAGGTGTAAATGGGAATTAGTACTAACAAAACTGGAGTGGAAGTTAATTATTCATATTTAATTATAGTTCATTACAATATATAACAGATGCTTTATGATGATAGTTAGTGAATGGTTTATTTTTTCTCCTTTCAGGAGCTCCACAGCTTTATTAACAAGAAAAGCAGTTGCTGTTAATTATATAGAGTTCATTTGGTAATAAGAGAACTTGAGGAACTCCTGCAGACATACCAGCACTGAATACCTAGGCTGCCATAACTATACGCTTTTGTGCATTCCTGGAGGCGACTTCTTATTTCACAGAACATGCATGTATTCATGTCTTGGAAGATATACACAAGTAAATTATATGGTGCTAATTTATTCTTGGAGAAAGTTCTGTAGAAAGCCAACCTGCTGAGACTTCTACTGTTAAGAGAGTGTTGTTTTATTTTGTCTGATTAACAAATAGAACATTAAAATGCTGTTAAATATTTACAGGAATAGATTTGCTAGTTTGCTGTACCGTTAATTACACACAGTACATTTTTATAGATTTTGTTAAGATTTGTTTGATATTTCTTGTCCTATGTGGAATAATCATTTCTAATTTCTCCAATCACGATTTTGTATGCTGCATTAACAGGCATTGTGCCCAGTGCTGGAGGGAGTAATTATCTATTGGATGATTCCTATCATTATAACTGGACCTGCTATCAAACTTATCATATACATTACCACAAGTGTTCAGCTCAGTTTCAAGTGTGTTTGATACCTGGGCATTGGATTTCACTTTTAGCCCTGTGTATTTTTCCTGAAAGTTGTCATGCACATATAGAACTGATAAAGGGCCTGTAAGCAATCATTGGAATTGTGTATTGGAAATTATTACATGAGTAAGGTGAGATTGATTTCATTCAGATAATAGTTTGATCTATATTGAGCGACTGACCAACAGAGCTGATTTTTATCCACACATGTGTGCAATTCCTTGAAGCTAACTACAGTGGGTGTTATTCTTGTGGAGGGCATGTGTTTTTAATGTACCTGCAGGACCTGGTTAGAGGATCTTGATCAGCTAGTTATGGATTTTACAGGAAATACCATTGAGAGAATGTGGATTGGAATTTTTGTCTGTCTTCAGTTTTACACTGGTTAGTATACTTTTATCTTGTTTTTATCCTGCACATGTCCAATTTCAGCCAAGTTTAAACCGGAAATGAAAAACAAAAGATCTTGGTAAAATATTTTTGTATTTGTTCTCCCAAGTACAGTTGAAGTCTGAATATGTGGTCAAACCAAGTCCATCAAGTACAGTGGGGAACCCTGTTAATTGAATTGCCACTTTGCTAATAAAAAATATTCAATTAACAGGAGTATTCAATTAACAGGTATAGTGTCACTTTCCTGAATTCTAGAGATAAACTTAGCATTTATTCTATCTTGTTTGACAGCGCTCCATGAGCTCTGTCAAACAAGATATAATATATTAGAACTCTGAAGCCTGTATTGGATGTACTGAGGCCAAAAAGGTTTATAAACAAAGGGAAACTGGGGAGAGTCAGGATAATTTCTTGACAGGTTACAAAATTTTTGACAGGTTACAAAATTTTTTATTCAATGAGCAGGTCAAATTTGTACTGTAGGTATGGTAAATGGTTTTGTGTTGAGAAATTATATTCAATTAACAGGGTTATTCAGTTAAGAGATATCTAATTAAGTGGGCTCCACTGTACCTCAATTATGTTATCCCTCTGTACTGTGAAGCCAAATTTGCTGAACCATTAACTCATAGAGTGCCAAGTTATTTTTGGTTGTAAGAATTTGTTCACATGTCTTTACCTCCTTCCAATTTATGGGAGAGTGTCCATGGGCAAATCCACACAGATTAAATAATTTCACTTAAAAGATAATATGAAGCACTTCCACAGAATATGAAGCTTTTATGTTACGG
The DNA here is from genome assembly GCA_031216915.1 of Pictodentalium vernedei. Taxonomy (NCBI): domain Eukaryota; kingdom Metazoa; phylum Mollusca; class Scaphopoda; order Dentaliida; family Dentaliidae; genus Pictodentalium; species Pictodentalium vernedei. The sequence goes on along the minus strand of CM062288.1, from coordinate 192,142,608 downwards.
TGCCTGGCCTTTAGAATAGTACGGGCTTCCAGTACTCTACCAGTTAACAGCCCTGTTTAGCAGTATTTGAACTTAACCTAATATATCTTGTTTGACAGAGACGGGTATACAGTGGAATCCTGTTAATTGAATAGCCACTTCACCAATGAAAATTATTCAGTTAACAGGAGTATTCAATTAACAGGGATTGTGTCACTTTCCTGTATTCTAGAGATAAACTTGGCATTTATTCCATTATATCTTGTTTGACAGAGCTCCATGAGCTCTGTCAAACAAGATATAGATTATATGCTTGTATTGGATGAACTGTGGTTAAATAGGTCTATAAACAAAGGAAAACTGGGGAGAGTCAGGGTAATTTCTTGACAGGTTACAAGATTTTTTTTCAATTAACAGTATACTCTATAACCTATATTCGATAAACAGGTCAGATTTGTTCTGGAGGTATGGTAAATGGTTTTGTGTTGGGAAATTATATTCAATTAACAAGGTTATTCAGTTAAGAGATATCCAATTAAGTGGACTCCACTGTATTTTGATTGCAAACTCTTGTGTAACAAAGTGCTCCTGATGGAAAATTTTAAATAACAGTTTTGAAATTCTACCGAGAATTTTTATTATTCCCTCAAAGGGAGCATACTAACCCCTTGAAGCCGAGAGGCTGCTTTTCCGGCCCAGGAACATGGTATGTCATAATTTCATGAAGTTGGATGGCTGCTAAGTGAATGCCTTGAGGCTGCATATTGAAAATATTGATTGGTCTACCCCAGAAAATGAATATGAACTCTTCCAATTGTTCAATTGAACTGACATGGAAGATACAACCAGTGTTCAAAGGGTTAAATCGGGGTTTTCTATCCATCCATTGATCTGTCCAACCTTCTATCCTGCGTCCATCTAGAAAATTGTGTCTTAATTATAACTTATAATGGCTGAGTGAATTTTCACAAAAATATCACACAAGGACAATGGGAAGGTGTTTTGTGCAGTATCACCATGTCCGAGTGGTAGACGTCATGTCACAGGCTTATGAAAACTTATCTTAAGAAAACATTGGCAGTGTCATTTATAGCGCTAGGATATTTTGCCCGATGTGAATTCCTCTTTGGTATTACAGTGGAGCCCACTTAATTGGATATCTCTCAACTGAATAACCCTGTTAATTGAATATATCTTCCCAACACAAAACCATTTACCATACCTCCAGTACAAATTTTTCCTGTTTATTGAATATAGATTATAGAGTAAACTCCTGTTATTTGAATAAAAAATCTTGTAACCTGTCGAGAAATTACCGTGACTCTCCCCAGTTTTTCTTTGTTTATAGACCTATTTGGCCCTTGTCCATCCAATACAGGCATTTAGTCTATTATATCTTGTATGACAGAGCTCATCTAGCTCTGTCAAACAAGATATAATAGATTAAATGCCAATTTTCTCTCTAGAATGCAGGAAAATGATACAATCCCTGTTAATTGAATACTTCTATTAATTGAATAATTTTCATTGGCAAAGTGGCGATTCAATTAACAGGGTTCCACCATATCAGCAAATCTCAGTCAAGCCAGATACTGAATACCGAACCGATATGAGGTGTACTTCCCCACCTTAAAAATACTGATACCGAACTCAAAATTGCAATAGCACCCATCTCTACTGATTGTGAAAGAGACCATATTGTTGATCCTACTGCTGTATGTTGTCATTTTCAGTGCTGGGCGTACAAGGACATCCAGTTATGTATGTCATGCTTATTGAACTTAAAAGTTTTTCGTTGTACGTGGTGGAGATACAATTTTTTTATTACACCTGTATGTATTTATTTTCTATAATTGTGTATTCTTTTGAAATCATTTGAAGCCCTCTTTATTAATTATGCATAGTGAAGTTTGTAATTATTATTTACACCATATTGACTAAAAGATCTGTGTGTGCAATTATCTTGGAAAAGTTACATCCGTCTAATAAGTATTGATCCAGTCTTTTGTTGGTACAGTGTAATATGAATCAGTCCAAAATAATACTACTCGACTAAAAATAAAATTAAACCTCAAAAAGAAAAAAATACACAGAGAAACTATGAGCGCACATTTGTATAATGCCTCAATTGATTCAGATTTGCCTTTTTCAAACACACAAATATATGACGCTCTCCTTATTTCAAATTCAGATATTATATTAAATTTCAGTTTCTAACAAGCTGAACACAAGCATATAAATTTGATTCTGGCTGTGAAGAATATTGGTCAATGGAAAAATTTACTGCATTTGAGTTGATTCAGTCAAGCCTTTTGTGAGAATCTTTTCAAGTTGGCATGACACACAAATATTAGCATGTATTTACATAAATAAGGAGGTGGTCAGAATGTTCAATTGGAGATGATTGTGATTCACTGTCACCTTTGTACAAGTTTTATTGCCAATATTCTAAAGCTTCATATGAATTAGGTGCTGTTTATTAGAATGGAACAAGTACTAGTAAGCTGATGGATACCTTACTCTGTCTGCAGTATAATACTAGTAGAGCTGTCTGGTTGTGAAAATTTGACTCTGTTTTGGTATCTGTTATTATGCCCTGACCAGTGCCTGAAATAAGGCTTTTTAATTTGGTCGGACAACTATACAGACGCGCAGCGTCTGCCTTGGCGCACAGCACCAAGACGGGGAGGTTATCTGGAGGGGTGTCTCCTCCTGATATTGAGAAAATTTTTTAAACTTACATTGTAAATGGTGTTCTTTGGTGCATTCTCACACACTTGAAACAGTTGATACTCCTTTGAAATTTCCGTGGTTATTAGATAAATGTATGATGATGTATGGAGTATGGACGTCAGGCCCAGACTGACACAAAACTCAACCTTCCGACCAGTATTGGCCTGGCTGGTGCCAGTGGTGGGTATTGGGTAAACCAGTGAATATAACGAATTCGAACGCTTCAACATTGTGTGATATTTTTACTGGAAGCACGTGTTGTACTATACAATGCGAGTGTGTAAACTCCGAACTCATCTACTGCACCGGTGGGTAAACCAGAAAATAAAACGAAATTGAACGCCTCAAAGTCAGATGATTTTTTTTAATGGAAGCCAGTGTTGTACTTTACAATGCAAGTGTGTAAACTCCAAACTCGTGGACTGCACCCGATTTATGTCTAATTTAGCACGGGCAAGCCTCGTGTAACATGGAGATCCGGACATGTCAGATTTAAAATATATTTTCTAGAATTGCAATTTGCAATCGTAGAAAATATAATCTAAATCTAATATGCCCGAATCCCCTTGTTTGCAAACTTACTGAGCACAATTAGCTGGAAAAGTCTGGAATAGTATTGATATGTAGGCAGTAGGCCTATGTATACAGTATACACTTGGTGTTAACAACTTAACACGTGGTGTACCGTGTACAAATTTCGGATCTCTACTCACAACATTTAACCCCTTGAGGATCGGCCCGATCATTTCCTACATTCAAATTTGGGATAACTATGGGTGGTTTAGCCCACCCATAGTTATCCCAAATTTGAATGTAGGAAATATTCGATTGGTTTTTGGACATCACCAACAATCAAATTTGCCATAGTTTCAGATTTGCAAATCATGACATTTTGTCAACTTGAAAAATCGAAACTCCATGCAGTTCATAGATTCATACTTCATTAAAACTAAAATCAGTAATAATGTGTTTGCGTTTTATAAGCATTCATTCATTGTCACTAATATCGGAACTTGAAATGTCTGAAGAATATGAAGCTAACTTGAAGAGGTCTGTAACTGATAGGCCTAATTCCATATCCCCCGAACTCGTCCCTGCGGCAGAACGCGTGCGCTTGCTTTCCCGCTTTGCATATTTTTTTGCGTTTGCATTGGTTTAACCTCCTCCCCTTTAAATTGAAACACCTATCCACTGCCCTTAAGGCTATACTTGATGAGAATGATTGTAAACAAGGACCAAGTAAAACCCTGCACAGATCTTGCAGGTTTTCAGGTTTCAAACTATTGCGGATGTCTGTTTTCACTTGACCCATTCGTGAGAAAAATCTCTCAAGTTCTGCATTACTGAACGGGCAACACATACACAGTTCAATAAATTCAAATAAACAAGGGTCTGTGTCTCCTTTGTTTTTTTTCAAGAATTTGCCACATTTGCATAGGATTGTACAACTGGCACTCTGTGTGCGCAGTGGCATAACAGACCACTGAAATATACTGTTCTTTAATTAAATCAGAACACGGAGCTGATAGCACACATTTATAGCATTCATATTAAACATCAATTGCAGCCAGATGTTTTGTCAGAACATACGAAAGCATTTCCGTGTCACTGTCACACGCCAATGCTTTCGAGTGTTCCGTCTTCGTTCCGACTTCTTCACTAGTGCCAGCTTCGACCCCTCAATATCCTGTTTCCAAGATCTCTGGAAGATCCCACGTGCCTGTATCCAGAACAGTGCAGATATGCCACGCTTTTGCGTCCCCAGATCTCATAGCAGCAGTAACTGACTCAATGATAATTTTCTTCTCACCCCCAGGGAGCCAAGGATTAGTAACAAGAATCCCATATCGCTCGTGCAAACGCCCCACAATTGATCGCACATAATCACACACATGGTTCTGTACAAATAATTTTCCATTAGCTAAATTTATCAGTTTGACACCTTGGTAGCTGTTGTCAACGACTCAACGTCATTAATCTTACCGAGCACAGAGCTGAGAGTTGGGAGACTGAAGGCCTGAACAGGCTGCTTTTCTAGTTTTTTAAGTAACATTTCGTAATGCAAAATGGTATCATCCACAAACTCAACTATACTAAGAAGGGCTTCTGATTGATTTTGAGACCGCAAACTCAACCGCTTGACACGATCTAACAAATCAACAAATAAAGCGCTCAGTAGCAAAACTTTTGCGGATTTCATTCTCTTCAGTTTGCCACTGAGAAACGCTTTGTCTGTTGCTTTAGTAGTATCGGCTACAGCGTTTTCAATATGTTGAACATACAGGCCGATCCACACATAGCTCGCACTTTATGGTCAATCCACCGCGTCTCAGAAAATTTTGATGTCACGCAAAAAATCCTTACATGCATTTTCATTAGAGTAGGCTGAAGACAAATCAACTCCGTGCAGTTTCTCCAATTCTGTAAGCCCCGCGAAGTCAAGAGTATGGTCGCCCGTTATTCCCAATATAATAGGCTATCTCAAATAAGCGTTTCATTCTCTGTCTTTCATCATCAGACATCTTCCTAAAGGCAACTTTTATTGCACAGTCTTCAGGTATGGACTTAACGATATGTTTTTTTGGTACAGTTTGAAACTGTTCATGACTCTCGTGATCACATGCTTTTTGATGCATCTGGCTGCCTGCATGATATTTCAACACGCTGACGCAATAAGTTGTACTGCCGTCGACCATCATACGACTAGAAGTTCGACAGCCCATCAACTTTTCGTTACATTTTGTACATAAAGAACACTTAAGTTTTTTGTCCGAAAAATCAAGCCATTTGTACTCGTCTTTCCATTTCTGCAGCGTGGCAATTTTAGGTACCTTCCGTTCCGTCATGATGCAGAATCTGATGGTTTGTGCCAACCAAGTATGTTAGTTATGGTACTACTCTGCTAGACAGTGTGGGCGTTTGTCTGGAATCGCGGTCACGATGTCATAGTCTCCGTAAGTCTTGTCGGAAAAGTTCAATGCACTACATGTAACATTTCCAACGCACCGAATGTTACTGGCACAATTTGAGACAAACGACCGTGCCGAGTGATGTAGATCAAAGAAACTAAGCCGCGCCTAGAACGTAAACATGCCACTGTGCGGCCTTTGATGTCTATTGATTGAAACATGGTGGTGAGTGGACACAACTTGTTGAAAATGAAAAAAAAAAATTTTTTTTTGAGATTTCATTTTTTTTTCCCGACCGTAAATTTGACCGGACATGTCCGATGTCTGACCGTTATTTCAGGCTCTGGCCCCGACCTCCAAAGAAGGATTTGGGGGCATCTAGTGAAGCCCTCCATCCGTCTGTCTATCGGTCTGTAAGTCTGTACAAATGTCTTGCATTGTAATTTCAAATCGATCGGTCTGATTTGGATCTCCTTTGGTATGCTGATAGACTCACTTGGGGGAACAGATTTGCACAAGGAACGGGTTCCGTCCTATAATTTTTCCCAGAGTTATGGCTCTTTTTCACCCTTTCGACTTTCCTGTCCCACAGTAGCTTTAAGACTACTTCGCACATTCCTACAGGACGGGGGTACTGGCCCACACTTAGTGCAGACCTTGTTTATTTATTTATTGGTGTTTAACGACACTCTCGGTAGCCAGGGTCACCTCGTGTTGGACAGTCTTATGGGTGGTGGAAGCCAGAGTACCGGAGCGAGCCACCGAGCAACGAGGAGCAACTGTCAGACTCCCCAACATACTAACTCCACACATGCAGGGTTAGCATTGGTTGAAGACAGGTGCACCATCGACGTGCAGTACACCTTAGTACAAAACACCACCGTGCCTCCACTGGGCAATTAGGATTTTAAGTGCCTTGCCCAAGGACACAACACAGTTATCCCTGGCAGGGATCAAACCATGGATCTCTCGGTTTGAAGTTCAATGCTGTAACCACTGAGCAACCGCGCTCCCGTCTGTTATGATAAAAGAGTTGAGTCACGGTTTCGTTTTCATTTCTTATTTCTTTTTATTTAAACAAACAGGAAAACTGAAATGAAATGCTGAAACTGTAACAAAATCCATGTCGTTCGATGACGTGAAGCTATACAATAACAACTTTCACTTCAATGTAATCATGGCGACTACCTCCCATGAAAACTAATAACACCATATCAACCTTCAAATCTCGTCACCTGTCTTTTGGTCAGTAATAACTAAAATATGTTGTTAATACAGTGGAGCCCACTTAATTGGATATCTCTTAATTGTATATCCATGTTAATTGAATATAATTTCCCAACACAAAACCATTTACCATACCTCCAGTACAAATTTGACCTGTTAATTGAATATAGGTTATAGAGTAAACTCCTGTTAATTGAATAAAGAATCTTGTAACCGGTCGAGAAATTACCCTCACTCTCCCCAGTTTTCCTTTGTTTATAGACCTATTTGGCCTAAGTACATTCAATACAGGCATTTAATCTATTATATCTTGTTTGACAGAGCTCTTAGAGCTCTGTCAAATAAGATATAATAGAATAAATGCGAAGTTTATCTCAAGAATACAGGAAAGTGACAATCCCTGGTAATTGAATACTCATGTTAATTGAATAATTTTCATTGGCAAAGAGGCTATTCAATTAACAGGGTTCCACTGTATTCAATTTGCATTGGCACAAAAAATATTCACATCATCAACATATCCATTTCTTGCAAACATCAAATTATATTCTTTAAAAAGCAATCAGAGATTACGAGTCGTCAGGGAACCGAAAAAATTCGACAAAATTTTCATTTGTTGAGCCTTGTTTATGCATATCAGCTTCTGCTCCCACAAGATACTGTTATAGCCTTATGAATGCAACAAGTACATATTCCATAGTAAACAACAAACAACATATTTATGTATTTACCAGAATTTAATCCTTAAGGGTCCCGTTCTAATTTTAGTAAGTTTCTTATCTTATATGTTCATACAGAATACGTGTTCCAGTATACAGGCTTTTAGTGGTATTGCTGAATCAGCAATATCTGTAAAAGCAAATCGATCCTCAAATCTTTTCAAAACTGCCAGATGTTTTGACTGGTATTTTCGGCCCAAGCAGATCTTTTTCTTGGATGGCGGAAATAGCATTGAATTCCCAGGAATTTCCAAGGCATTCTTGGGGGGGGGGGGGGGGGGGGGGGGGGGGTGCCTAATAATAGTACAGGGCAAAATAATAGTACAGGGTGGAATATTTCCTGAAAATTAATAATAGTACTGGGTCGAATAATAGTATAGGGTGGAAAATTCCAAGATATGAGCCAACCGCTATGCTCTGAACCGTTTTCAGACGTCTGATGCTCTTGAAGTGGTGAAGGGCTAAATTACTTTCGGTTATCATAATTTTCGCGTGGGTTTGACTTGTTGCAGTTTATGGAAGAGTGCCTGTAGGCACTCTCTCATAAATTGCACCAAGGCAAAACCTTATAGACTAATTAATTCTGTTTCAGTGATGGTATGAAGCACATCCACTGGGTACTAGGTCTTGAAGTTAAGGTAGCAGTACTTCAGAATAAAGCCCAAATATGTGCTTCCAGCTCTCTACCCATTAACATTTCCATTGCATCCTCTGTTTGCTTGTACATGTACCTTACTAGTTTGTTTTGGTGAACTTCTTGAGATAAGCGGCCGCTCTGCACATTCGATTGCTGAAAATTAATAATTATACAGGATCAAAGAAGGATCATACAGGTGGGAATTTTGTTCGAAAAAAAAGAATCATACATGTATGATTATTAGGCACTCAAGAGTACAGTACCTTGGCAGTGGTATCTAGTGAAGACGTGCAGGCAGCCAACACTTCATAGATACTACAGTACCGCCACTGTGGACCAGCCACTTTCAACGGGTGGGCAATATTGCCACGAACGCAGTAATATTAGATTCTAAGCTCTAATTATAGGAATACTCATCAAAGATTTAATCAATGAAGCATCGGGTACAACCAATTTTGCTGATAATGATTTTTATTATGTGGTAAATGTGTGCGTGTACACTGCCCATGCATGGTTTATGACCACTCCATGGCGACTGTACTGTACTGCTTAGTCAAACAAAGTATTACTTTATTGTGAGGAAGCAAAACATAAGTAGAATTCCAGCCTTTTAAAGACACTTTTAGAATCTATGAAAAGAATCAAATGAACATTTTGCAAGAATCATAGTAGATTCTTGTTTCCTTTACAAAAATCATTTGTGAGAATCACTTTTGATTCTCAAATGAATTGAACCCTCTGTACTGTGATGTCAAAGTGGCAGAGTTTTCAGCAGCAAATATTACCCACAATGCTGTTTGATATTTAACCAAATAAGAAAAAAAACCCCAGAAAAACAGAGTGATTGGAGAAAATTCTGCAACACAACAAGAGTGCTAGGGATTAAGCCCTGTGTGGACATTGAAATATGAAATCTTTCAGCCAAAGTGTGGATAAGCTGGAGAAAATTGTAGCTGTTAAGGCCCCTCAAAGTAGATCTTCTGTTTCTTAGGCTGTTTTTAGCTTAACTTGACAAAGTCAAGATAAGCTACAGCCATCACGCATGCAGAAGTCTGTGAGTCTGTTCACATTTTCTTTTAGCACAGGCTACACCCTGTAGTTCTTGTCCCATCGTCACGAAATTTCATACACAGGTTTGAGATCATGTCTTGATGAGAACGTCCCCTTTTGGTCACGATCGGCCAACTGTGATGACTGCCCAAGCCCAAAACCTGAAAACCTTTAGCACAGTCTACAGGTCGTATTTATGAAGGGATTTCATTGTAACTTGGTAGGATCACTCTGTATAATGTCTAGATGAGAACGTCCCCTTTTGGTCATGATCTGTCAATCGTGATGGTCGCCCAAGCCTGAAACACAAAAACCTTTAGCGCAGTCTACAGTTCTTATTTAATATTGAGGGCGGGGGGGGGGGGGGGGGGGGGGGGGGGGGAGGGGGGGGGTTAATGATTTAATTGTAACTTGGTAGGATGACTCCATATGGTGTCTAGATGAGAACTTCCCCATTTGGTCGTGATCTGTCAACCGTGACTGCTGCCGAGCCCAAAACCTGAAAGCCTTTAGCACAGTCTACAGGTCGTATTTATGGAGGGATTTCATTGTAACTTGGTTATTTTTATTGAAAACATAGCATACAGGAAACAGAAATGAATATATTCTCAATATATTCTCAATTATCATAATTCTTGTCTTAATTCATAATCCTTTAATAAACATTGAACATTATCCTTTTCATCAAACAACACACAGTCAAGTTAAGCTGCAGTTTCATTGACATTTTCATTTGTAAAATTGCGTGTGGTCGGGCATTTTTTAATTTTATTTTTAATGTTTGTAATTATTTCTTTGCCATCAAAGGTTCATTTCTAAACTTGTTTTATATTTTTAGCCTCATAATCTACAGAATAGCATGGGTGGTGGTGTATTTTCTTTGCCATCAAAAGTTCATTTCTCAGCTGGTTTTATATTTTTGGCCTCATAATCTACAGAATAGCATGGGTGGTGGTGTATTTTGTCCCTTGAGTGCAAGATGGCTTTGCAATGCTAAGGCATTGCAAAGCCCTGAACATTGCACTCAAGGGTCAAATTTATCAATTTTATTAACTTGGGTAAAATATCAAACATAAACTATTTAATTTTTATTTTTTTCAAGTTTGCATTGGTTATAAAAAGAGAGCATGTGGCAGCCAAAAGGATCATTCAGGAGGGCCTGCGGGACAGATTTTTAACTTTTTTTTTTAGGCCTAAAGGGTTAGATATATTTGTTGTTCCTTCACAGAAGAATTTTATGCTTTCTTGCATTCTTACACGTTTATTGTTGCATCTGGGCTGATTACAGAGTACACATTTCTCTTGTTTGTTCCAAGATAATTAATAAATTGAATTTCATTAATCCAATATACTCCTGTTGAGTTATTTGTTAGAATAGTCTTTCTTTTATAATGTCATGAAGCAGTTTGTTAGCTTAGGAAAGATATATTGTTTGGATATTTGTATAGTTGAGGTAGAGTGTGCCTTTCGTTACTATTTCCTTTTGTCAGTTGAAAATCCACTGTGTTGAGAAGGTTAGTAATGAGACGATTAATCAGTATATAGTTGGCCATCAGCTGATATACAACCCTCAGTGCACTGTCGGCAGTCGGGGGTAAACATTGGCATATTGTCCAAAAAAAAAGAGTTTCATATTTTCATGCTGCTACATCTCTTATTATGCCCCGACCTCCAAAAGGAGGATTTGGGGGTTTCTAGTGAAGCCCTCCATTCGTCCATCTGGCTATCCATCAGTTGAAATTAAAATGCAAAATGTTTGTATGAACTGACATACAAAAATGTTTGTATGTCAGTTCATACAAACATTTTGCATTTTAATTTCAAAGCCATTGGTCGGATTTGGAATCTCCTTTGGTATGCTGATAGACCCGCATGAGGGAATGAATATACGCAAGGAATGGGTTCCGTCCAATAATGTTTCCCAGAGTTATGGCCCTTTTTCACTCTTTTGACTTAGAAAATTTTTCTGTTCCATAATATCTTTTGCTGCTACTTCGAACATGCCTACGGGTTGGGGGCAGTGGCTCTTGCTTTGCATAGCCCTCAATTATGGAAGTTATACATCCTGTATTAGCTTAGAAATAAGACTTTTTATTTTAGGATAGACAGATGGCTCAACAGTGCAGTTATATCACAGTTCCATTTAGAGATGGGCAGTATTGGAATTTTGAGTTTGGTTTCGGTTTCTGTATATTTAAGGGAGGTATACCTCAGTATTGGTTTGGTAATCAGTATCTGACTTGACTGAGATTTGCTGATAGTAGCCAAGGGAAATTCACATCAGGAAAATACAGAATTAGTTATTTTTGTATTTTTCTACCACCGCCCCACAAATGCCACTGCCAATGAGATCAATAGTGGCATTCTTTCACGGACACAAATTATATCTACAGTAATTTTGTGACTTGTTCTAAATGCACCTTAATGTTTCAAGACCTATTTCAGGCTTTTGTGATCTCAGAGCATGCGACCTGATAATAGCATCTTTTGGAGGTCATGCTGACAATGCAATAGACAAAACACCTGGGCAGTGATTTCTAGTCAGGTATTGGCTGCCTTAACCCTTTACCCAACGTAACGGCCAAAACCGGCCAGCGCTATTCTCAAAAATCGCCAATTAATTTTCAAAATATTTTCATTTTTTGTCTCAAAAACATAGGTTATGACCCCTCGTTGGAACGAGCTCGTCGAGCTCGTTCCAACGAGGGGTCATAACCTATGTTTTTGAGACAAAAAATGAAAAAATTTAGTTATTCAAGAATTTTTTTTGCAAGTGTCGTCTGCTTTTCATGTTAGGTAAAGGGTTAACAGGTAGCCTATACCTGACTAGAAATCACTGCCAAGCAGTTGGACATGTACAGGTCGAAGTCTAGTGAGAATTCAGGACAGCTGCCCACTCCATTGAGGTTAGGCCTGAAAAAACAGTTGTTTGTTTCCGCTAACGGATATTCCACAGGTAGGTAAGGGAGATAGGGATTACATTTTATTTTATTTTTTATATTTAGTCAGGATTCATTAACTTTCCTCCCACTTTCTCCAAGGACCTAGATTCCAGTTCATTCAACACATGGGGAATAAATAGGAGGTTTCATGTAACTTAAAAACAAATTTATTCTGTCTCATTGAAACGTTTTTTATGTTTGATGTTATATTGTTTTTAATAAAAAGAAGGTTATTTTGTCATGCCAGTTAATTATTGTGTGCAATTAGTCCTTCCCATATGGTTTGGCTACACCAGGCAAAAGCCCATACGGTACTGCAGTTCCGACTTATTATTTGTAGCAATTTTATACATCTCTCTCAAAGGAGATTTCCACTCTCCCCTGAGATCACCACACCTAACGTAGCGGTCAGCATCACCAAGGGATACCACACAGGCAAACCCATGGATATATTGCACCAAATCCTTTTCCAGAGGCAAGTCTGACACCCTAGTTTCTGGGTACGTTTTAGATTTCTGGAGCAATTTGCAGGTGTGTGAAAATTAAAATTTTGTTTGCCCAGTAACCCAAAAAGGTTTAAGCAAAATCTTTTTGCTTAACCATTTTTAGTTTGCTCAAAGCCCTTTTTTGGAGCAAATTATTCTTCACTGTAAAAGAAAAATGATTAATAAAGATATACATTCTGTCTCAGGGTGAAATTCTCAACCAATAGGGATGGTCCAATTTCTCATCAATATTTCCTTTATTTTACTGATTATTTTATGAACAATAAATGACAGGTGGGTTGTAAAAACAACAAAAACACATTTAAATACATATTTAAACGTAGTGTGTGAATTAAAATTTTTTTACGTCTGTTGAAATTTTTTATGGCAAAAAAATGGATGCGGTGGGCTACTTTTGTGAGAGGTAGGTAGGGTTAGTGGAAACAAACGTCTTTTTTTTTTAGGCCTTAACAAAACTGAAAAGAAAATCAGTCACTTTCATGAAACTGAATCTTTCAACTGTTATCAAGCCTCAACAGGGATTTATAAATAGTAAATGAAGGAAAATTTTAAAATTCAGACAGTTTCGATATTGAACGATTGGTTCGGTTTGGTTTTTCGGTATCCCCTTGATATTGGTATCGGTTTGGTTTCTCAGTATATTGCCTATCTTTAACCAAGAGTGGCTGCTTATAAATTTGCAAACTTTTATATTGTTGAGAAATTAAGAGTTAAGCCATGCTTCTGTATAACAAATTGAACTGCATGTTTCATTTAAGACACAGTCAGTTTGTATACTCAGTATGGAGAATGTTGATAAACAAAAAAAAATTGTGATGTATTGCCGAAGGGAATTGAAATTGTCAACCTGTTCCTAATGTAATACACCTGCAGGATATACCAGTCATAACATTGATGTAATAAGATATGGGTGATACTTGACAGGTTTTGTTGAGATTTGATGTTAGTTGTCAGATTTTCAAAGCTGTCCTGGTGTGCACTATAATTGGGGCGTAAACACTGAGCCATCTTACCTGATGAAATAGCAAGTGCTTAACCCCCTCTTACGAGGGAAAGCAAGGGTTGGTTTTGTTGCATGGCAAGTGTTTCCAAAAAAAAAATTGTAGGAAAAATGTAAATTTCCAAGGATTAGGATATGCTTGGCAAATACTTTCAAGCAGTCAGCAAAATAGTTGTTAGGTTGGCAGAATAACTGTCCAGCGGGTAAAATTTTACAGACCCCCTCCCCATATTATTACTGGTGCTGAGAAATATTAATTCTCACACTCATTAAGTGTCCACCAGAGGCTGTCGAAATTCCAATTTTGATCTTAAAAAAGGGTTACCAGAAAGAAAATTGGATGCCTGCAAATTAATGGGCCGTAGCCTTAAGTTCTAATTTCCACAAACCTGCCCATTCTACAATGCTGGAAATGAACAAAATTGATGGGTGCAGTTTTTAGGTCCTGCTAAATCTTTGACTGGAGTGACTTGCACCCGTAAAATTTTAGTATATGAATTTACGAGGGAATACTGTCACCAAACACCACAAACTTTAACCCTTTGAACTATAGTGGTATCTTCCTTGCCAGTTCAATGGCAGCAATTAGAAGAGTCCATATTCATTATTTGGAGTAGACCAATCAATATATTCAACGTGCAGCCTCAGAGCTGCAAGTTGAAAATATTGATTGGTCTAACCACACATTTACTGAACAGCCATCCTATTTAATGACGTATCATGTTCCTGGTCAGAAAAGCGCTCGCTTGAGTTCAAAGGGTTAAATGTATAAGGAACTGCTGAATTTTGACAGTAACTGGCCACAGTGTGCAGCTTTCCCAAAACAACACACATTTAAATCCCCTCACAGTGTACTAGTATCAGTGCTCCACAACATTTTTCAGCAAATGCATTTTTTAGCTCCCAGAAAATAGAAAACAGGGGAGCTGATGGGAGTAATTGCACTTGCACCCGTCTCATTTCCAGGCCTGATTCTGCAAGACTGTTAACCCTTTACCCAACGCAGACGATATCAAAATTTATTATTTTAAAAATAATTTTTTTAAATTTTTCAAAAAATTTCAACAAAACCATATCATATGAAACCTCATTGGAACGAGCTCAATGAGCTCGTTCCAATGAGGGGTCACATGATATGGTTTTGTTGAAATATTTTCAAAAATTTCATTTTTTCAACTGCTCAGTTTGCATATTACGCGGGCGGATGCGGACAAAACGGTAGGTAAAGGGTTAACTTTAACCCACTGAGTAATTTTGAAATATTTTTCATCAAATCTAGTCATGGCTACTGTAAAGAAAATTTGACACAACAAATCATTAGTTAAAAACAAGTCAATATAGCTTACCGGAGGACAGGGATAATCCAAGCCAGCCCCAGAGGCCAAAAATGACCCCTTTCCCAATGCTAAATCAACCTTATTTTTTACCAATTTCAGCTTGAAAATTCCCAATCCTCTGCTCTAAACCATTGAAACTTCTTATGCATAGTTCATGTCTGATAATTATGTGTTTTTGCAATCAAAACAACGAATTGTTCTTCTGAAATTTCTGTCTATTCATAACAACATGACATCTGATACCTCAAGACAACAAATATCAATCAAAATCATTTGTGTGAACGTCGAAAAATGTTTTTAGAAATGTATTTTCCTGATTTGGATCTTCATGACACACGTTTTTCCCAATTCCAGAGGCCCAGGCCCCTTTCACAAGTACCCATTAATATCCCTGTTGGAAATATTTGTTAAATTCCCTCAAATTTTATTTATTACTTGAACCCTTAGACCGATTTTTTGGTTCAAGACATAATTTTGGCCCATTTTTTGTCTTATTATAAGAGGTCTATAAACTGGGCATTGATGATAAAATAATAACAGCAGTCGGCAGCCAGGTGGCTGCAGTTATTATTCTATTCTCCCTGTATATTGATATTAGACTGACAGGGTCCATCTCACTGTAAGTATACACAAAGGCGATACCATTCCAGGAAATGAGGATTTAAGGGTTAAAGGCAAGAGATTTCCTGTTCTGGGCAGAAATATCAGCCAGCTGCATGTAAGGAGTTAAAAGGGATTGGTAGTTTCATCACAAAATAGAAATATTCCCTTGTTCTGTACTAGGGTACAAATATGCATTAGAGGGATTGATTTTATGTGTAAGCTGAGTAATACTCGTAATTGATGTGGTGCATGCAAGAGTGTATTGTAGAAACAGTCTAGACTCCGTTCAATTTCATGAGAGGGGCTACAAAATTGCCTGTTAAATGAACTTGATATTACCTCGGATTTGTTATCTAAAGTCATGGCTTCTAAATGGTGCATATGATGTATACCCTGCCAATGCTTAGAGATGGACAGTGTTTGAATTTTTATTCTCCAGGAAAAAGGTTCAGGGGAGCATATAGTCGCTGCTTTGTCTAACCATCCATCCATATACATCCATCCATCCGCAGTGATATCTCAGCAGTGAGTGGATGAATTTCAATAAAAATTGGTATGAGGGATCCTTGTGAAAAGCCGCTCCTGCACATGTTATAAAAAAGTTGCACGCATATTTTTCTCCAGAGTTACATCCCTTACTTTGTCAATTTTTCATGATTTTTTTCTTTACGCAGCAATATCTTACCAGTGCAGGGATTGATTTTAATTAAATTTGATAAGAAGGATCCTTATGACAAACCACTCATGCACATGTTATAAACAAGTTCCCCATATATTTTTCACCAGAGTTACGGTCCTTACTTTGTTAATGTTTCATGATTTTTTTTTCCGGCGGGAGCAATATCTCGGCAGTGAATGGATGGAAATCAATTAAATTTGGTATGAGGGATCCTTGTGACAAGTCACTCCTGCACATGCTATAAAAAAACACTTTCTTTATCTGTCCATCCATCCATCCATCTGTCCATCTATCCATCTGTCTGTCTGCAGCAATATGGGTGGTGTACCATAAATATCATTCGGTATTGGTATTGAGTCAATACCAATTTACCATACCAAGGCAATCTCAAACTACAAAAATTTGGGTATCGGAAAATATTCCTGACTTATTTAAAAAATAAAAGAGCAAATTACAGAACATTACACAAAATTCCTGACAAGAAGAGCTAATGGTCTATGTATTTCTGAATGCCTTATGCCATTGGTCTTCAAACCCAAAGGTCCATGGTTCGATCCCCACTAGGGGCAATTGCATTGTGTCCTTGGGCAAGGCACATAATCCCGATTGCCCACATGGGGACACAGTGGCACTGTGTACTAAGGCATACTGCATGTCGATGGTGCACTTGTCTTCGGTCAATACAAACCCTGCTTGTGTGGAGTTAGTAAGTTGGGGAGTCTGGCAGTTGCTTGCCATTGCTCGGTGGTTCTCTCCAGGCACTCTGTCTTCCTCCACCTGTAAAACTGTCTGACACGAGGTGATCCTGGCTGTCAAAAGTCTTCTTAAACCTCAATAAATAAATAAATAGATAAATGTCACATCAAATGACTAATGGGGAGTGCCTATGTTACTTTTGACAATTTTGCGGATTTGTCTGCTCTAAAACAGGAATCTGCAGCTGAGCAGTATTTCAAAAATACCATTCGATATTGGTATTGGTGTGAGTACATGTGTGTATATTGTTGACATCGACTACCATTCCGATACCATTGTAAATCATTTTAAAAATACCGATACTGAAACCGAACTTGAAATTTCAATGCCGCCAAGCTCTAAGGTTCATTCTGTGTTCTTTTATTAACCATGTATGAAAATTTTTACATTCTGACAGGCTGGTTAAGGAAAGCGATGGAGCTAATGGAGAATTACTATAGAGACTAAAGATTTAGAAGGGGGACTGAACCAGGGGAATAGCCTTATCTGGGGAAGGGTGCTCGAGGATTGCAATAGAAACTGGCAAGCTGGAAATAGGACCAAGAGCTCTTTAGATGAGTGATAGATAAAGAAAGCCCCACCTTTTGAGATGTTACCTAGATGGATCTTATAGGGGTCTTTGCTGCTGTTCAATGTAAGAATGAAGTCACTGGAGTTGAAGGGGAGAATTGGGAAAGGCAAGGAAAGAGTATGCCAAATGAGTAATTTAGGAGTAATGGAGACCCTGGAACATTTCCATTTTAGAATGCCCCATATATTTGCCTAGTAGAACAAGACTCCTTAGAATGCTAATGGAAAAATGAAATGAAAACCTGAAGGATAAGTGGATGGGGAATGATATGAGGGAAAGGGTCAATTTTATAGTTAGGGAGATCGAGAAAGTGCTGGTTGGAGGAATTTTGAAACAGTTTTTGACTGAATGCTGGGAGAGTAGGGTAGGAATAGCCTTAAGACCGACAGGGTTAATGTAGGCCTCCTCATTAGAGGACCGCGACAAACCAGTGGAAGGCTGAAGAATTATTGTTTGAAGAAAAACTAGGTAATCTCAGCAAATTTATTAGTATGCCATTCTCATCCCTGAAACAAGCAAAAGGCATTGTGCAATTCAGGATGTTCTCCGTACAATGGAATCCTGTTTTTCTTTCTCTGAACAAAACTTTACCATCCTTATGTTACATACATAGGTTTATCAATGCACATCATACAATTGTAATCTTGAAACTTTCCAGATGTCACTGCAGATCTGGCAGACATAAGTTGTAGATAAAGTACACAAGCAGATATTGTATTTATTCTATTTTTTCTTGTTAAAAATGAACTGGTCTGAAATCAAATTTTCCTAATGCCTCGAAAAGATCTTTTTCCTTTTTCTAGGATTAGGTATCATTATTAACAAAGTGTACCTATATTTTGTTGAGTTTCAGCAATTTATTCTGCACACCTATTTTTTTTGACATTGGAATTCTCAAAAGTAGTTAATCATGTTGAATTTGATGGAGCAGGTCATCAAGACATTCCTTGTTCATGACTTAGAGTTTGTGACTGCTATGCAGTTGGTGTTGAATCGAGGGGAAGTGACAGCTTAACCGTCTGAACACTGATGTCAAAATATCAAAATTCCTACCTGCATTTTTAGCTCATCTTGACAAAGTCAGGCTGAGCTAATCTCATCGCTGTCCGTCCGCCGTCCGTCGTCCGCCGTTCGTCAACACCATGTTTTTGTCTTCTCCTCCAAAGCCATTGGGCCAATTCAAGTGAAAGTTTGTGTGAGTGATGGTCCCAAAGGGGCATTTCATTTTTGTTCAATTCAACATGCCCAGCCCCATAGGGGAGGAGTGGGGGAAAATGCTCCGAAATATTTTCAAAATCTTCTTCTCAAGAACCAGTGTGTACAGTGACTTGATATTTGCTATGGAGCTTCCATATGAGGTGTAGAATCAAGGTTGTTCAAACGAAGTTCGTGAAGTAATATTTGGCTTTGTAATAGGAGGGGTAAGATTTTTGGCCCTGCCCAAAATTTCTATTTTCTGAACTGATGGTCCGGTATGAACCAAATTTGGTTTGTGGTATTAATGGGTCATAAGTACTTGACCCTTGCAAAAAAAAAAATTCCCACATTCTCATGGGAACCCTGGGAGCTAAAAATAGAAAAACGCCCATATTTCCCAAACAGAGAGCTGTTATTTGGTATGAAGTATCCTTAGGACCAGTAGAATTGAATGGTAAAAAAAAATTGCCATCGGTTATGTTAGGGTGTTCTGTAATGGGCATCAAAAAAATGCTGAGTCGGCATATTTGCAAAAATTTTAAAAAATCTTTTCTCCAGAACCAATCATCAGAATCTTTTGATATTTGGTATACAGCATTCATAGGGGGGTCAGATAAAAGTTTGTTGAAATAAAGCTCATTGGTTCATATTTGGGCTCGCTACAGGAGCCCGAAGTTTTAACATAGGGTAATATGAGGAATATTCTTTAAAAATCTTCTTCGGAACCACCAGTCAGAATCTTTTAATGTTTGGTATACATCATTGTTATGAGGGTCAGATTCAAGATTGTTCAAACCAAGTCCCTAGGTTAATATTTGGGCTTCCTACGGAAGCCCAAATTCTATCTTTGTTCAATATGGAGGGTAATTTAAAAAAATCTTCTTCTTCAGATCCACCAGTCAGAATGCTTTGATATTTGGTATGCAACATCTCAAAGGGGGTCAGACTCAGGTTTGTTCAAATCAGATCCCAAGGTATATATCTGTTTTTTATGCGTTTATCTCAATTTTGGGATGTAAAAGTGCAGGAACTGAAAATAGAAGGAAAATCCTGTGTATTGTGTGGGCACAATCGCTTCATCTAGTTGGTATATGCTTTTCTTAGGAGGGGGTATGCAGCTTATTCAAGTCAAGTCCCTGGTTTGATATTTAGACTACCATGTCAGGTGAGTGCCCTCAGGCCCCCTGAGGCCTCTTGTTTTTTTTCATTTTTTTGTCTCAAAAACATAGCTTATGACCCCTCTTTGGAACGTGCCATAACAGGCCTGGCATTTTTAAGTGAGCGATTTATTCGCTCGCCTACTGCTCGCCTTAAAAAAAATTAAGGATGGCGAAAACTAGCCCTTTTGGCCTTAGAAAATAATAATTACCAAAACCGCCTATTCCTAAAACCCACATCTTTTGAAGATGTCTGCTATGTTAGTGGTCTCTGTAAGACGCCACACTGCCCCTCCCACACCTCAGGGCTTTGCAGAAGTCTGGAGGTGTAGGAGGGGCAGTGTAGCCGTCTCTCATAGACTACCTTGTTAGTAGCGCCAAATAAAATGTATAAAGCCAACAAGGCAGAATTCATTAATAGTAAAACTTCATTTTGCCACTTTTACCTTTTGTAAGCTTGGGGAGAGCTAATCGCACCCCTAGGCCATGCGAGTCGGTGCCAGGCCTGTCATAACCCATGTTTTTGATGCAAAAAATGAAAAAAAATAGTTATTTGAAAATTTTGTTTGCAAGTGTTGTTTGCCTTTCGTGTTATGCAAAGGGTTAATAATGACCAGGCATTTCGAAATTTACTACACAGCCTGGCAATTTGGTAATTTTTCAGCCGGTTAGGCAAAAATGGAAAGAATAGAGGACCGAATGTCAGGCTACTAAAAGGGTTTTCATGATATAATCAAGCTATTCTGTCTTAGGAGGAACCTGCATTTATTACTATTTTTAGTTAGCATTTCAACCAATGGTGGTGTCAGAATTTCCTGACAGTAGGGGCTTGTGCTCCCTGATGTGGGGGATTAAGGTATTCCCGAAAAAAGCACACAATAAAGGAGGCAGTTTCCTCGATGGAAGGGGTATGACTCCCAATGGGGGAAGGGGGCTGCAATCCCACCCCCACCTCCACCTCCACCTCCTTGGTACCATCCCTGATTTCCACACATTTCTTTGTAATATTTCCTTTTGATATTCAAAAGTTTAAAGTAAACATGTTACTTCAGTTTTTTTTGACTGATAAATCCTTCCCTGGTCTGGTAATATTTCCATATTTTTCAGACCGAATGTTCTGTGAAAGTTGATTCACTTTAATGCCTGTGTAACGGTCAACATTTTTCTCCAAAATTGATAATGGTGTTAGTCCCAAAAATCTGTTTCTCAGGCCCTCCCGCATGGTCCTTTTGGCTGCCGCATACTCTCTTTTTATAACCAATGCAAACTTAAAAAAATAAAAATTAAATCGTTTAGGCCCCCCAAAAAAAGGAATTGATTCTCAGGCACCGCCATGTTGAAATAAATGGCCCACATTGGGCCTTTTTATTTGGACCGTCATTGCACGAAAATGGGAAACAGGGAAATTGAAAAGGGCACATTGGTTTTAAGGCCCCAAACCAACAAATAAACAGGTAAATAGGCACAGGCGTGTGTTAAGTATGAGAGGGGAAAGGTTATCGCCATATTTTTGAGAGGTTGGACGCTTACGGCAGGGGAATTCAAACACAAACTGGACTCTGTACAGGTATCAACTGATTGATGCACTAATCAACAAGAACTAGTTGCAAGTTATGTTGCCAATTTGGGATGCAACGGAAATAGGCAAGTTTTCACGAGTTATCACATGTTGAATAAGATAAAAGAATAAAGGAAAATTATTATTAAAGATTTAAAAAATACTCGCATTTATTTGTTTTTCGTTGTTTGTTTATCACCCCAGTGTCTTCATCCCTGTCAAGAAAATCCAACACTCGTTTGTGACTGAAACTTTATAGTTTCAGAATCAGAGCACCATTTGCTCCGTAACCTGCACAGTTGTTGTGTTTATGTTGGTTTTACCCGAACATGACAAGAAAAACCAATATAAATATTGTTTTCAAATTGTTGTCCTACATAAGCATTCTTGGTGCTATTGAAACTTAATATACACGGACATTTACGGTAAGTATATTTTCGGGGTGGGGGATTATCACTTACTAAAGAAATACAAAAGTCCACATTCTGCTGACGTTTCGAGAACATAACCAGGGAAAGAGTGGGTAAAACACTGAATGGAATCTGAAATCAGATTTTTCAGAGTTAGTTGTGCATCAAGGGAGATTACTCAAAATACATGTGTGTTTCCCAATATGAATGACGTTACAAGTGTTGTGTAAGTTCCATACTAAATTGACGCCGGAAGCTTGCTTCCATTCTCAGTTGTTTTCATTTGGAAACTTCAATCGTAAAAATGCTAATTTCTATCAAAATAACTCACAAAGAAACCAAAATAATACGAGTGTGTTCAATAATATCTATGGAAGATAACAGTACCTTGGGGGAGTTGGTTAAAAAACTGTTCGTCGACTGTTCGTCGGTGGGCTCCATATTCTATGTATATGCTTTGTATTATCTTTGAAGTGAAATTAGTTAGTCTGTATGGCTTTGCCTTGTTACAATTTATTGGAGAGTGCCTATAGGCATTCTCCCATAAATTGTCACAAGGCAAAGACATGTGGACAAATTCCCCAAAATAACCTTCTACAAATTAATTAAGAAAGACCCACCCACCAGATTTGTTGAAAATTTGTGTTATTATCTGACAATGTATACACAGATGTAACCTATCTCTCATCCAATTTGGATGATCCTGTCACTAGAACATGTTTGTGAATGAGACTTCTTTGCAACCAAACTGTGTCAGTTCATGGGAGATACCCTTACTTTGAAAATTCATAAAATAGTTCTGCTTTTTAAAAGTTTAAAAGTGAAGTCAGAGTTCTGTTTCTATATACTAAAAGTAGAAAATAAAGAAAAACAGTTTTAGTTTTCAATAAAATGAGTTTTATTTGTATATCATTTTACAATACCCAGTATGCACTTTCCATGCTTTTTCGGTAAAAACTTACTTTTGCCTCTCAATCCTTGCTCACTATCTGGAAGAAATAAAAATAAAAAATAAAAATAAAATTCTCCCTCCCTCATTGATTTGAAAAAAAAAAAATTGCCTGAGAATCAATTGATTTTTTTTTTGGCCTTATGTGTGATATTTTACCAAAGTTAATAAAATTGATAAATTTGTCCCTTGAGTGCAACAAGGCTTTTCAATGCTAAATTTACCATTGCAAAGCCTTCTGATGGCGAAGAAATAATTACTAAAAGAAATAAAAAAATGCCTGCCCACATGCAATTTTACAAAAAATGGCCTGAGAAATGGAAGATCTACATTGTGGGGCCTTATCACTACTATTTTACAAGAAAGAGTATATTGTACAGTTGATGTTGAACAATATGGTTTTCATGTTCACATGGTACCATCATTGTGTTGTTGATGGATAAAAAATATCTCACTTCTGCAGTTTGTGTAAAGGTAATCTACAAGAAAGAATATGTGAGTGATAATATGTTACTTTAACATTCAAACTATTCTGCTAAAGTTCTCAACTACAAAATAATGAGGTGTATCCTTTGTATTTAGTACAATAGCAATGTTATCCTAGCTCTCGGCTAAGGCGGGATTATTTTATATTATTACTCTTGTAGATGAAAAAAAGACAACCCAACATTTTGTATTTCTCATTTCTGTCTATTACTGTTAATCTTCTGAAATGATGTATATGATATTTATATATCTTCCAGAATTTGGAGATTCAGCTCTTCCCTAATACAACCCTTATCTATTACAGATGGGCGGTATTGGAAGTTTAAGTTCAAAATTGGTTTCAGTATTTCTAGGGGGGTATACCACGATATTGGTTTGGAATTTGGTATCTGACCTGACTTAAAATTTTCTTAAGGTACCAAAGGGGAATTCACATCAGGAAAATACAGAATAAGTTGTTCTTGTATCATTCTACCACAGTGCCACAAATACCACTGCCAATGAGCTCATTCTTTTACGAAAAGAAATCACATCTACAGTAATTTTGTGACTTGTTCTAAACACACCTTAACCTTAAAGCCCTATTCCAGGTGTATGCAGTGCATGTGTCCTGACCATACGATCTTCAAGAGGTTCTGCTGACAATTGACAAAGCACCTGGGCAGTGATTTCTAGACAAGTCTTGGCTGCCTATTAAGACAGCCAAGACTTGGCTAGAAATCACTGCTAATCAGCTGGACATATACAGTTTGTAGTCTATTGAGAATTCAGGACAATTCATTGTCAATGCCCCTGTGGGTTAACAAAACTGAGAAGAAAATCTGCCACGTCTTTCATCAAAATGAACCCTTCAGCTGCTATCAAGCCTTAACCCAGCCTTATAAATAGTGAATGTAGGAAAATTTGAAAATTCAGACAGTTTCGGTATTCAGTGATTGGTTTGGTTTGGTTCGGTTTTTTAGTATGCACATGATGTTGGTATCAGTTCTGTTTTTTGGTATATTGCCCATCTTGTCATATCCTACTTAAGCGCCACAAATGCCACTGCCAATGTGCTCAACATTGACATTCTTTTGCCAACACAAATCATATCTACAGTCATTTTATGACTTGTTCCAAACACACCTTAACCTTTAAAGGACCAGGGTTTTGCTATCTCAAAGCACGAGCCCTTAACATGCCATCATTAGAAGGTCCTGTTTACAATAGACAAATCACCTGTGCAGTGATTTCTAGTCAAGTCTTAATTGGCTGCCTGTTAAGAATAGAAGTCACTGCTATGCAACTGAATATGTACAGGTTGTAGTTTGGTCAGAACGATTGCCCAGGCCTTTAAGGCTTAACAAAACTAAAAAGAAAATCAGTCACTTCTTCCATGCAAATGAACACTTCGCCTTCTATCAAGCCTCAACAAGGTCTTAAAATAGCAAATGTAGGAAAATTTGAAAATACAGATGGTTTTGGTATTCAATGATTGGTTCGGTTTGGTTTTTTGGTATCCCCATGATATCGGTATCGGTTTTTCCGGTACATTGCCCATCTCTAACAATAGCAATGTTATCGTAGCTCTCCGTCAAGGCAGGGGTATTTTATATTTTTACTCCTGTCGATGAAACCAAGGCAACCCATCATTTCGTATCTCTCATTTCTGTCCAGTACTGTTAATCTTCTCCTGAAACAATATTGGTATATGATATATATCTTCGAGAATTTGGAGATTCAATTCCCTGATACAACCCTTTCTGTGGGGACAGTAAACAAACAACATCCATAATCTTGAATCAATTATTTTTTCAATTCCTTGAATGAAAATGTCTTGCAAAGGAAATTTTTATGGCAATCATCAAATCGTATTTTTCCTTTTCTTAGAAAGCTTTTATCTTTCACAAAGTGCAATACTTTTTTCTAAATCCTTCAAAAAAAATTTTTTTCTTCTTCAAATTTATATCTGATTAATTTCAATAAATTTGAAATATTGCTGGCATATCCTTCCAATTTATGCATCACTATTCTGTGTAATAAAATTTGGTCACTTGGTGCTGGGCCAAAAAAAGACAAAATGAATGCTAGAATTTTGTTGATTAAAAATTGAAGTTGGCCTCTGAAAGCTATTTAACACTTTGCATGCTGCTGGCAGATATTCCTACCCAGCACAGGGTTTCTCTTGTTACTGAAATAAGTTTAGTTGGGCACATTTAATCGTGTTTGTTCCATGTAAACTGAATGGATTTTTTCACCATTGGTTTCTTGTGTTATATTTAGATTAATTTTTCAGCAAATCTAGTCATGGCTGCTCTACAGCAGCCATGACTATATTTGATGAAAAATATCTAGAAAATACTTGCAGGTAAAGAGATAAATAAAAGGAAAATTGGGCAAATCAAATTTGGTCAGTTTTAAAAATTCTTGTAATCATTTTTTTTTTTTTATGTTGCTTGATTCCAAGTTCTTTTGTAATTTTCTGAATAAATTTCAAGTAGAGTACCTTATTTTTCATTCAGTGAACAGGAATTTAATCTTTAACCGATATGCTGTTACCAGTCATGCAGATCTTAAAATTTGTCCTGATTCACAAGAATCAGTTTTAATTCTCATGAACTGCTGCGAGAATATCAATTTTCAGTTCATTAGTAATTTAGAATTGAGAATACTTGAGTGCAAGCAGTATATATTCCATAGTAATAAGACAAATCTAATATTTATATATTTTCCAGAGTTTAGCCCTTTAGGGCCGATATGCAATTTTAGTTAGTTTCTTGTTATACATGCAGATTGTAGAACACATTTTTCAACATATAGACTTTTGGTGGTCTTCCTGACAGATGTTGCAGTACCTTAGTGGTGGTTTCTAATGAAGGCTTGGCTGCCTGATAGGCAGCCAAGACTTCACTGGACACCACAGTTACCTCAAAGTGTTACATTATTATGCCCACGACTTGAAAAGTGGAAGGGGTATCTAATGGAGACCTCCATCCATCTGTTAATTTGTCCTTCGTCCATTCGTTCATCCGTCTGTCCATACCAACATTTTCCCTTATATCTCAGCCACTGCTACTCCTATTTGAATGATATTTGGTGTTGTGATAGAGCATCATGGGGGAACGATACCTGTGTTGTGTGAGTTTCTTCCACACATTGTTTCCTGAGTTACTGCCGTAACTCACCTGACTGAAAGTCAGGATGAGCTTTTCTGATCACTATTCGTCCATCGTCCATCCGTCCGTCCATCTGTCATCCATCCGTCCGTCTGTCCATCGTTCCTGCATGAAGGTGGTGTTTGAGCCTCTTTCTCCTAAACCACTGGCCACATTTTAATTAAATTTCATGTAAGTAGTGGTTATATAGGGGCATTTTGATTTTTATGCCAATTAGGTTTCGGCTCATATTGAGCAGTGGGGTGGGAAAAAAATGGCCAAATTTTTTGAAAATCTTCTTCTAATGAACCACCAGTAGCAGAGACTTGATATGTGGTATACAGAGTCATTTTGAGGTTTAGAATCAATTTTGTTCAAGAGAAGTTTGTCACGCATTATTTGCCTTCATCATGGCAGGGGCAAAAATTTTGTCCACGCCTAAAATTTCTATTTTCAGAACCGTGGGGTCGATTTCAACCAAATTTGATATGAGATGATAATGGGTCATAAGTAGATGATTGATGCAAAAAAATTTTTTCTCGTTGCCCTGTGGGAACCTCGGGAGCTAAAAATAGGAAAAACCTTAAAACTGCCATATTTCCAAAACTGCACGACACCGAGAATTTTTATTTGGTGTGAAGCTTCTTTAGGACCAACAGAAAGGATTGGTAAAAAAAAATTGCCATCGGTTTTATCATAGGGTACAGTTTCGGGACTTTGAAAAAGTGCTGAGTCAGCACACTATAACCCTTTACCCAACGCAGACGATATCAAAATTTATTAATTTAAATATCGTTTTTTAATTTTTTTCGAAAAATTTCAACAAAACCATATCACGTGACCCCTCGTTGGAACGAGCTCAACGAGCTCGTTCCAACGAGGGGTCACATGATATGGTTTTGTTGAAATTTTTCGAAAAATAATATTTTTTCAGCTGCTGAATCTGCATATTACGCGGGCGGATAAGGGCGATTCGTTGGGTAAAGGGTTAACACTGTAGGCAATGGAAAAACATTAAAAAGTCTTCTTCTCCAGATCCAGCAGGCAGAATCTTTTGATATTTGGTATGCGACATTGTAGGGTGGATCTGATTCAAGTTTGTTCCAATCGGCCCCCTGGGTTCGTATTTGGGCTCAGTATAGGAGCCCGATTTTGAACTTAGTGCATTTCAAGCAAAATCTTCTTCTCCAGATCCAGCAGGCAGAATCTTTTGATATTTGATATGCAACATTGTGGGGTGGATCTGATTCAAGTTTGTTCAAATCGGCCCCCTGGGTGCATATTTGGGGCTCACTATAGAAGCTCGAATTCGAACTTAGTGCATTTCAGGCAAATTACTTAAAAAATCTTCTCATTTAAGGAAAATTTCTTAAAAAATCTTCTCCAGATCTAGCTGGCAGAATCTTTTGATATTTGGTGTGCAACATTGTGGGGTGGATCTGATTCAAGTTTGTTCAAATGGGCCCGCTGGGTTTATATTTGGGCTCAGTATAGGAGCCCAAATTTGAACTTAGTGCATTTCAGGCAAATTTCTTTGAAAATCTTCTTCTCAAGATCGAGCAGGCAGAATCTTGATATTGGGTATGCACCATGCTTGGGGGGTGAGATTCAAGTTTGTTCAAGCCAAGTCCCTGCGTTCATATTTGGGCTTACTGTGGTAGCCCGAATTATAACTTAGTTCAAAATGAGGAATTTTCTTTAAAAATCTTCTTCAGATCCAGCATTCGGAATGTTTTGATATTTGGTATGCAGCATCCTTATGGGGGTGAGATTCAAGTTTGTTCAAGCCATGTCCATAGGTCCATATTTGGGCTCACTGCGGGAGCCTGAATGATAACTTAGTTCAAAATGAGGAATTTTCTTAAAAAATCTTCTTCAGATCCAGCAGTTGGAATGTTTTGACATGTGGTGTGTAGCATCCTTGGGAGGGGGGGGGGGGGGGGGGGTGAGGTTGAGATTGAAGTTTGTTAAAGCCAAATCCCTGGGTCCATATTTGGGCTCCCTATGGGAGCCTGAATTACAACTTAGTCAATATGAGGAATTTTTCTTTAAAAATCTTCTTCAGATTCAGCAGTCGGAATGTTTTGATATTTGGCATGCAGCAACCTTAGGGGGGGTGAGATTCAAGTTTGTTAAAGCCAAGTCTCTTGGTTCATATTTGGGCTCACTATGGGAGCCCGAATGACAACTTAGCTCAAAATGAGGAATTTTCTTTAAAAATCTTCTTCAGATCCAGTGCTCAGATGAATGCTATTGATATTTTTTATGCAGCATCCTTAGGGGGGTAAGATTCAAGTTTGTTCAAGCCATGTCCCCAGGTCCATATTTGGGCTCACTGTGGGAGCTTGAATTGTAACTTAGTTCAAAATGAGGAATTTTCTTTAATTGGGGGGGGGGGGGTAGATTCAAGATTCAAGTTTGTTAAAGCCAAATCCCTGGGTTCATATATGGGCTCCCTGTGAGCCCGAATTATAACTTAGTTCAATATGAGGAATATTCTTGAAAAATCTTTTTTTTTAGATCCACTGGTCAGAATCTTTGGATATTTGGTATAAGATTTTCTTAGGAGGAGCAGATGCAACTTGTTGAAATCAATTCTCTGGCTTGATATTTAGGCTACCATGTCAGGTGAGAACCCTCAGGCTCCCTGGGGCCTCTTGTTCACTCTTTTGACTTAAACATTTTTTGCGGTCCCTGGCATTAGCAGCGCTTTGCAAAGTAGGCCTCTTTTTAGAAGGGAGTAAAAAAATGTAATATTTTCCAGGCTTTTAAGGACACTTTCAGAATCTATAACAAGAACCCAACGAACATTTTGCGATAAACAAAGTTGATTCTCAGTGTTTTCCTTGCGTGAATCATTTGCAAGAATCGATTCTGATTGTCATATGAATTTAAGGGAGCATGGTGGCTCAGTGGTTACAGCTTGGACTTCAAACTGAAAGTTCCACGGTTCAATTCCCACCAGGGGTTACTGCATTGGGTCCTTCGGCAAGGCACTTCATCCCAATTGCCCATGTAGGGGCACGATGGCACTGTGTGCTAACGTGTACTGCATGTCAGCAGTGCATTTGTCTTCAACCAATGCTAACCCTGCTTGTGCAGAGTTGGAACATTGGGGTGTCTGGCAGTTGATCGCCGTTGGTCGGTGGTTCTCTCTGGGTACCTCCAACTGTAAAACTGTCCGACACAAGGTGACCCTGGTTGTTGAAGTGTCATTAAACCCCAATAAATAAGCCCTGTTAAAGTTTGTACTGATA
Source organism: Pictodentalium vernedei (assembly GCA_031216915.1). Lineage (NCBI taxonomy): Eukaryota > Metazoa > Mollusca > Scaphopoda > Dentaliida > Dentaliidae > Pictodentalium > Pictodentalium vernedei. Next base: position 192,112,812 of record CM062288.1, on the reverse strand, counting down.
ATATGGTAGATTGTTTGTTGTTTGATAATAATGTGCATTTAATAGGATTATTTTGTAAAACATTATTCGATCAGGTGGGAACCATTGTATTAAAATACTTAACCCTTTACCCACATAACGGCCAAAACCAGTCAGCGCTATTCTCAAAAATAGCCAATTAATTTTCATTATTTTTTCATTTTTTTGTCTCGAAGATATAGGTTATGACCCCTTGTTGGAACGAGCTCATCGAGCTTGTTCCAATGAGGGGTCATAACCTTTGTTTTTGAGACAAAAAATGAGTTATTCAAGAATTTTTTTTTTGCAAGTGTCGTCTGCTTTTCATGTTAGGTAAAGGGTTAATAGAACTTTAATGTCTAGTATTCATCAAGACGACCCTCAATTACTATTGAAAAAAAATTCATTTGACTGTTACTTTTGTCCGAATCTCAATGGATTTTTCTTTTTGAGCTTGTTCCTTTGATGAACAAGAAGAAAAGTTAGAATGAATAGGAAAGAAATTTTCTTAGAAAAAGAAATGACAATGTTTGAGAGGAAATCATGTTGCATACAGGATTAAAATGTCTGTGGAGTGTAATTAGCTGTGTAGAGGATGGAACTTTGAGGCCACTGGGATGCAGGAAATCAGTTTTTGGCATCTTGCTGCCTGACAGTCTGATCACTGTACTTTTTTTCTGAACTTTTGTTGCTGATTTCCTGAGGATGTATGGTAGCTTAACCATTTCAACACTAGTTTTACCAAATTTATATCTTTCATATTACATTTATGTCATTAGATTGGAAGAGTGCATATCCTATATGTGACGTGGCTTATGTTAGAGATGGACTTATTCAAGCCTGAAAATAATCAGACTGTCATCGGCAAAATGAGGTCCCTGGAGGGTGAATTTTGTGACTGCACAGCAGGGTAGCATCACAAAATTTACCCTCTGTAAACCTCAGTCTGAATCAAGGTCTCAAGCCAAAACAGAAAGATATACCTAGAGGATAAATTGGCCCACGGTATGGGATAGTATCAGCAAATTCACCCTCTGGGGATCCCATTTTGCAAATGACAGGTTGCTTACATTCAGGCTTGGCTGTATTGCAATTTTAAGTTTGGTATCGGTTTCGGTATTTTAGCGGGGTATACGTTGGTATCGCTTCGGTATTCGGTATCGGCTTTAACTGAAATTTGCTGATAGTACTAAAGAGTAATTCATATCAGGAAAAACAGAATAAGTTGTTCTTGTATCACTGAACCACAATGCTATCTATAAATGCCAGTGCCAATTAGCTCAACAATGTCATTCTTTTATGACCACAAATCATACCGTATTTACTCTATGTATTGGGACAGCTAAAAATAATTATTTTCACAGGTGTCCCAATTCTTAGAAAATGGGGAAAGAACACAGCCTGGTCTTGATTTGATGCTGAATAAAGTTGTGTGTGATTCGTTTTCCATCCCTGTATACGAAAATCGCCGTCCAATTTTTTTTTATATTTTCATTTTTTGCTTCCAAAACATAGCTTATGATCCCTCATTGGAATGAGCGCATTGCGCTCGATCCAATGAGGGATCATAAGCTATGTTTTGGAAGCAAAAAATGAACATTTTTAGTTACTCAAGAATTTTTTTTATGAGTGTCGTCTGCTACTAGCGACGGGCCAACTGGAAATAAATCTCCTGAATGTCCCAAACTTTGGAGCATAAAAAAATATAGTTTTCTGGAAAACATGTGTGTCCCAAATCATAGAGTGTCCCAATGCATAGAGTAAATACGGTATCTACCAGTACAGTAATTTTGTGACTTGTTCTGAACTCACCTTAACATTTAAAGACCTATTTCAGGTTTTTGTGATCTCAGAGCATGTGCCCTGACATGCCATCTTTAGGAAGTCCTGCTGACAATATGTCGCCCGAGTGTTAGAATGTTCTTTGTCCCATAGGGGACATAGAACATTCTAGCACTCAGGCGACGAATAGACAAATCACCTGGACATGGATTTCTAGTCAGGTCTTGGCTACCTTAGCAAGCTTTTGCCAGCTATGTGCTAGTTTGCCTATTGAGAAAGTGTAAAGGACTGGAAGCAATGGACTACCCAACTAATCACTCTTCATCCATTCAGGGTTCCTTCCATTGAGCTTGCAGCATTGATTTCTTCCACTGCTAAGACTAAGACATCTTGCCTAATTGCTCTGCAATTCTCAGATTTTACAGCAAGCATTCACCAACTTTGCACAAGTTGCCCATTTGGACAGTATAATTGCGTAAAAGGCTGGAAGCAATGGACAACCCAACTAATCACTCATCCATTCAGGGTTCCTTCCATTGAGCTTGCAGCATTGATTTCTTCCATTACTAAGATATCTTGTCTAATTGCACTGCCTTTCTTAGGGGTTTTACAGCAAGTATACGCCAACTTGGCACATGTTTGCCAATTGAGATGGTGTAAAAGCCTGAAAGCAATGGTCTACCCTAAACTAACCACTCTTCATCCATTCAGAGTTCCTTCCATTGGGCTTGCAGCATTGATTTCTTCCACTGCTAAGATATCTTGTCTAATTGCTCTGTCTTTAGCAGATTTTAAGGAAGTATTTGCTGACTTGGAACAAGTTTGTCTAATGGGACAGTATAAAAGACTGGAAGCAATGGACTACCCAACTAATCACTCTTCATCCATTCAGAGTTCCTTCCAGTGAGCTTGCAGCATTGATTTCTGCTGGACTGAATAGCAGCTTGACTGTCTTCTTGATTTTAACAAAGATTCTTCTATTAAGGGATTTTGTTATCCATATCGAGGTTTCCTGTGGGCCTTGGATTCAAGGAACAGCCTTGAATTTTATTTAACCCTTTACCGATCATAACGGCCAAAACTGGCCAGCGCTATTCACGAAAATTGCCATTTAATTTTCATTATTTTTTTTCATTTTTTGCCTCAGAAACGTTTTTGAAGCAAAAAATGAAAATTATTTATTCAATAATTTTGTTTGCAAGTGTCATCTGCTTTTCATGTTTGGTAAAGGGTTAAGTGTCATTCAAGGCCTTGGAATCCTGGAAAATGTGTCAGGAGGCCTTGAAAAACCCTCAAATATTCATAAATGATGAAGTAAGTAATCATAACTACAGCGGAGCCCACTTAATTGGATATCTCTTAACTGAATAATCCTGGGAGCGCGGTGGCTCAGTGGTAGACTCTTGGACTTCTATACTAGAGGTCCCGAGTTTGATCCCCGTCCGATACGACCCATGTTGTGTCCTTGGGCAAGGTGCTTTATCCCATTTGCCTACATGGGGGCACGATGACGCCGTGTATTAAGGTGTACTGCACGTTGATGGTGCACATGTCTTAACCGCTGTAACCCTGCTTGAGCCGAGCTTGAACAGAGTTAGAATGTTGAGCTGACAGTTGTTCGTCGATGCTTGGTGGTTCTCTCTGGGTACTCCGGCTTCCTCCACCTGTAAAACTGTCACGGTCATGATTAGCCATTGTGCATAAGTATGTGACCTTAAACACCAATAAATAAATAAAGAAATTGGCAAAGTGGCTGTTCATTAACAGGGTTCCACTGTATTTAGTTTTATATGCCAGAGTTTTTGAAGGTATAGTCCTACTCTCAAGTGCCTAATAATAGTACAGGGCAAAATAATAGTACAGGGTGGAAAATTTCCTCAAAATTAATAATAGTATAGGGTCAAATAATAGTATAGGGTGGAAAATTGCAAGATGTGAGTCAGCCGCTATGCTCAAAGCAATTTTTATAACACATAAGTCTGATGCTCTTGAAAGTCTAAATTACTTTCGGTTATCATAATTTTCACATGGATTTGACTTGTTGTAATTTATGGGAGTGTGCCTACAGGCACTCTCCCATAAATTGCACCAAGGCAAAACTTTATAGACTAATTAATTCTGTTTCACTGATGGTATGAAGCACATCCACTGGGTACTAGGTCTTACAGTTATGGTAACAATACTTCAGAATGAAGCCCAAATAGATACTTCCAGGTCTCTACCCATTAACATTTCCATTGCATCCTGTGTTTACTTGTACATAACATGTACTTTACTAGTTTGTTTTGGTGAACTTCTTGAGATAAGCGGCCGCTCTGCACATTCGATTGCTAAAAATTAATAATCATACGGGGTCAAATAAGGATCATACAGGCAGGAATTTTGTTCGAAAAAGAATAATCATACATGTATGATTATTAAGCACTCAAGAGTAACTAGGATCTCTGGTCATTACCCACTTCCCTAAAAGAGAAGTGGGAGGAGGGTGTAATGACTGGAGGTCCTATATAGAAGTAGTGAAGGAAGAGCCTTGAAAGTCCTTGAATTTGGTTCTTGTGGGGCCTTGAAAAATGCTGAAATATATTGAGAAACAGCCTTGAATATATGTAATGCCTTGAATTTTATCAGTCCTTGTCTGCATGAACGTTGATAACCTTTGACCTAACATGAGTAAATTTTAATTTAATTTTATTCTATTTTAGTGTGCATGTTGGTTTCTTGAATCGAAGGTCTGCACAGTTGTCTCGAAATTACACGTGAAGTTTGATATTGGCATGTAGGTAGGAGTGACAGAGTTTCACATATTTTTACGGAAAAACACTGCCACTATGACTTATCTCTAGAAGCTCTTGAGGTTATTGTCAACAAAGGGTGAGGATGGGAGCATGCTTGTTCAGTGGTTACGGCACTGGACTTCAAACCGAAAGGTTCACTGTTCGATCCTAGCTAGGGGTAACTACATTGTGTCCACATGCAAGGCACTTAATCCTGATTGCCCACACTTGTCTTCAACCCATGCTAACCCTGTTTGTGCAGAGTTAGTATGTTGGGGAGTCTGACAGTTGCTCACAGCTGCTCAGTGATTCTCTCTCTGGGATTTGGACTTCCTCCACCCATAAAACATGAGGTGACCCTGGCTGTCAAAATTGTTGTTAAGCCCCAATAAAAGAAGGGGGGGGGGTCGAGGAGTGAGGATTTTGAAAGAAATTAACAACTGTGTCTTTGAAGTGAATGAAATAAATGAGTTCTTGTAAATGCCAGCAGACACTTGTGTTTCCATAATACACCTGTTATGCTAAGTGAGGTCATACATGTGGTAGATTTTAGAACTGGATAGAAAGAGGATGAAATATATATTTATGTTTTCAGTGATGAGAAGAAACAAAAACATATCCCTCACTTAATAATAGAACACACTTCTGCAGTGTTCAAAGCCTTTCTGGAATTCACTTCTTGTTCACCATAACTGAAAATAACACATGTGGCATTTTTACAGTGGAAAACAAATTTATTCTTCTTTTCTAATTACTTTCATATAACTGATATGTTTTTTTAAAACCAAGGAATGTCATAAATAAAGTCAACTTGAAAAAATTTCATCATTGGTATAAATAGCAGATTCTATACAGATGTTAAATTGTGAACAAATGAAGCCCAGAAAGAATCCATGCTCAGTAAAGTGATCAGTAGTAATCTCTTGATTTACCAAGGTACAACTTATGGTACCATCTTACAACACATTTTGTACTGTGGAACATCAAATTTCCCATTTTGATTTTCTAAGAAAAAATATATATACATTTTAGGCCTACAAAAGTTAAAAATCTGTTGCTCAGACCCTCAGACTGCTTATTTTCAGGCCTACAATGAAGTTCATCCATCACTGCACATGCATTATTTTCAATTCTTTGCCAATTTCAGTTTCAAAATGACATCTGTCCCCTCATTGAAACAAGCTCTTTCAGTTCATCCCTATAATAGATCTCTTAACCTTCAAGGTTCTTAACCCTTTACATAATAAATCCTCCTTCGTAATTTACAAACTGAGCTATTAAAAAAAAAGAATTGAGTTTGTTCTAATGAGGTGTCCCCTTATATGTTTTTTTTTAAATGTTTTGAAAAATAAAAAAAAAACAAAGGAACAGATTTTGATATCCTTTCTATTGGGTAAAGGGTTAAAAAGTGCATGAATTTTAAAACTCAGATACCAGGAACCTGAAAGTGCTTGAAAATCAGAATTTCTTGGAAAAAGTCTTGGAAAGTCCTTGAAAAATATTTGGGGGTTATTTCATAGCTTATTTCAGTCATAATGTGTTCGTATAAACTGTATAAGATTTCTGTGTACTTTCAAATTTGTTCTGGAAATTTCCATTTTTATCCACTGAAAAAAACTGTCCATTGTAACAGACAAATTATTTGCCTGTAGAAGCAGCCAAGACTTTGATACAAGTCACTGCTAAGTAGCTAGTCTCACAAGCTGTGTTGTAGTAGTAATTCTGAAAATATTTTCAAACCCTTAAGGTTACTTAATATATTTTCATTTGGTTTATTGTGCGAAGACAGATTTTAAAATCTGTTAAAACATCTACGTCGACATTCACTGCACTCCTCAGTTTCAAATCTGGTGGTCTGGAGAAGGTGAGGATGAGTGCTCGACTCAATACTACATGCCTTATTCAATACCACATGCCTTGTCACTGCAGGATACCCTTGCAGGGCAAGGGACCATGTGTACTCATTCCCTCCTACTATGGCACCTCCCATGGAGGTTTGTGCCCCAAGAGCACATGGTCCTTTTGGCTGCCGCTTCCTCTATTTTATAAGTTTGAATTGGTTTTAAAAAGAGAGCATGCGGCAGCCAACAGGACCATGTTCTCTTGGGGCATAAACCTCCATGGGACGTGCCATAGTAGGAGGGAATGGGTACACATGGTCCCTTGTCATCCAAGGGTACCCTGCAGAGGCACCTATGTGGTACTCAGTGTACTAAGTCTGGTCCTTGCTGATGCCATTTCCTGGGGCATCAGCTGGTCTGACCTATTGCTGAATCAAAACACTAGGGCAAGTGGTCAGATAACTTCTGTAGGTAATTGTGGATTAGGTCGTTATGATCAAAGGCAATCAGTTTCAAAAACAATGACATGATGGGTTTATCACTAACTCATAGCATGCTGCCGGCAGTTATTCCTGCCCAGGACAGGATTTCCCTTGCCACTGAAATGAGGAAAATATTAAAACATTTAATCAAATCCCCCCCCCCTCCACCCCCCCCCCCCCCCCCACCCCACCCCCCCCCCCCACCCCTTGTAAATTGAATAAATTTTTTCACCAGTTATTCTTTCAGTTAAATTTAGATGAATTTATTCTGAAAATACTTAGCAGATTATTCATTAAGAGTCAAGGGCCTTGTTATTGGGGGGAAGTGCAACTCTCAAGAAAAGATACCGGCAGCCTTCACAAGTTGCCCTTTTGACCTTCCAGCATGTCTGAAATTTCAGTGTTTGGGGGCTAACTATTGCACTTGGCCATCCTAACCTTCCATAAAAAACTTTAAAATACATTCTTTCCTTCAAATTCAGAAATCTGTTTTGCTGCTAAATGGGTTAGAGATGTATGATATGCCAGCAAACTAATTTTACTATTTTTATTTATGTGGAGATAAAGAACAATTTACTTAACTGCTTCATGCTATCATTAGTGATATCACAAAATGATAATCTGTGCAATTAAATAAATGATAATTGCTGTATTTTTAGCCTGATTTCGCAAATAATTATTTTGCTAGCAGGCTGCCAAAACTTGCTTGTCTTGTCAATGTCAGTACTTTTTACCCTGCTATGAAACATCTTTTCAGAAGGACTATTTCTTGATTTTATTACAGAATCGTGGTTCACTTATTTTTTCTTAGCCAGGTCAGGCCAAGTTGATATGAATACAGTATCGTTTACTCACATTGCGTTAATTGAACCATTTTTTAAAAAAGCAGCTTCCCAGACTTGCAGGAAGCATTCTTAAAAAAGCAGCTTCCCAGACTTGCAGGATGCATTCTTACCCTTAATATAACATAATTTGTAGACAGTTGTATGGATGTGTAATGTTGAATACAGGTAAAGTCTCATCTTATTGTTTTTAGTTCACCTGACTGAAAGTCAGGGGGAGCTTAAGTGATCACTTTTTGTCTTTCATCCATCTGTCCATCATCCAACCTGCGCATCATCTGTCCGGCGTGAACTTTACATTACAAACTTCTCATAAACCACTGGACCAAATTGAACCAAATTTGATATGCATGTTCCGTATTATATGCAAATTCAATTTTGTTCAAATAAAATTGCCACACCCACAGGGGTCACCACAAGGAACATAACTCTGATAGAACCCATAAATTGTTTTCCAAAATTGAAAAAAACCTTCTTCTCCAGAACCATCAATTAGAATCTTCTGACATTTGGTATATAATATCTCTAGGTGGGTCAGATTCAAGTTTGTTCAAATCGTGTTCCTGGGTTAATATTTGGGCTCCATATGGGAACCTGAAATTTAACTTAATACAATATGAGGGAATTTCTTCAAAAACCTTCTATGGTAGCCCAAATTTTAACTTAGTTCATTCAATATGAGGACATTTTTAAAAAAAATCTTCTTTGGACCCACCAGTCAGAATGCTTTCATATTTAGTATACAACATCTCTAGGAGGGTCAGATTCAAGTTTGTTCAAATCGGATCCCTGGGTTAATATTTGGGCTCTCTATTGGAGCCTGAATTTTAACTTAGTACAATATGAGTGAGAATATTTAAAAATCATCTTCTCCAGAACCATCAATTAGAATCTTTTGATATTTGGTATGCAATATCTCTAGAGGGGTCAGATTCAAGTTTGTTCAAATCGGATCCCTAGGTTGATTTTTGGGCTCCCTATGGGAGCCCAAATTTTAACTTAGTGCAACATGAGGAAATTTCTTTAAAATCTTCTTCTTCAGATCCACCAGTCAGCATCCTTTCATATTTGGGTATACAACATCTGAAGGGTAGTCAAATTGTATTTTGCTCAACAGGGGCCCTGGGTTATTAATTTGGGCCACCTGTGGGAGCCTGAATTTTAACTTTGTGTAATATGAAGGAATTTCTTTAAAAATCTTCTTCAGATCCACCAGTCAGAATCCTTTCATATTTTGTATACAACATCTCCATGTGGGTCAGATTCAAGTTTGTTCAAATCAGGTCCCTGGGTTAATATTTGGAATCTCGATTGGAGCCCAAAGTTTAACTTAGTGCAATGTGAGGACATTTCTTTAAAAACCTTTTTATTCAGATCCACCGGTCAGAATTCTTTCATATTTGATGTATAACATCTCTAGGGGGATCAGATTCAAGTTTGTTCAATTTGAGTCCCTGGCTTAATATTTGGGCTTTCTATAGGGGGTGGGGGCAGGGGAGGTGAGCAGGTTAGGTTCAAGTTTGTTCAAATCCATTCCTTAGTGTTTTTTCATAAAATTTGCCTTTCATGACTTCATTCCTTTGTAGTGTTGATGAGCCATCACTAACTGAATGTGACCCCAAATACTTCTTTGAACCACTTTGTCATGTGAGTGATTAAGTCCCCTTGGGGCCTCTTGTTTGTTTCAGCTTTATTAGAGTTTAATGACACTTTCAACAGCCAGGGTCTCATCATGGAGGACAGTTTTATGGGTGTAGGAAGCTGGAGTACCCAGAGAGAACCACAAAGCAGTGGTGAGTAACTGTCAGACTTCCCATTGTACTAACTCCACACTTCACACAAGTAGGGTTAGCATTAGTTGAAGACAATTGCACAATCGACATGCAATATGCCTTAGTAAAAAGTGCCATCATGCCCCCACGTGGGTAATCAAGATTATGTGCCTTTCCCAAGGATACAACATGGTTACCCCTGGTGGGGATCGAACCATAGGCGGTTTGAAGTCCAGTGCTGTAACCACTGAGTCACCATGCTCCCAATGTCTAATCTAAAATTTGAGTACAAATTGGGCAAATGATCATTTCATCCAAGGCTCTCCTTTGTTTCTAATTTGTACATGGTATGATGTGAAAACTTACAGAGGTAATTTGATTAAAATCAGGGAGTCAGTCCAGGTCACAACATGGGCTGAATATGGGTCTTGTTTCAATGGAAATAGGGCCTATTTTAACCAATTCAACCTTAACTGTTAACCCACTCAGTATTTTTCAAAGATATTTTCTATCATATGTAGTCATGGCCGCTGTGAAACAGCCATGGCTAGATTTGATGAAAAATACTTGAATATTTAACTCATAAGAAATCATAAGTGAAAAATCTGTTTAATTTACTGTAGGAAAATTTGATTAAATGTACCAACAGTGTAAAGCCCCTATTAAAATGGCTCTCAGCACTTTTCAGTGGAGCCATGATAATGGGTTCTACTTGCACTCAACCAGCTGAGCATTCTGTGACAAAACAGCTGTGGAGAGAAGCATTTCAGTGGACCTTCTTAATAATTCATAATAATGTATTTATTCAATCATAGGGAATAAGGAAATGGTGCTGGAATCTTCAGTTAAGAGCATTAAGAGAAGGGAAAATCCTCCAGAGTTTAAGAGAAATATTGGGGATTATCCTTGGTCAAATTCTCCAATCTGGAGTATTTAATTAACTTTGGTGTTTCATTTCCAGTGATTGATTGAGCGGAGGTCCAGTTTTTGCTGTTTTTATTTCTCAGAGGATTTGTTGGTTATGGTGAGTTCACTTCTAGGTTACTGTCAGGAGCAATTAAATATTTATTACCAAATACTGGGATGATGTTGAACAATTAAAGTAATGAGAGTTATATAAATTGAGCTAATTTAGATGTAGTCTCAACTCTGTCATGGACATATCCTCATACAGTACATGATGTCGTATTAGTCATACAAGACTTACACATTCCTTTTTTTTACAGGATAATATGCGACCAGAATGCGTTCCCTGTCAATGTTCGTTGACAATTGTGCACATGCTATAAGTTTGTACTGATTTTACAGACATCAGAAGGCGATTTTATAGCGTACTATCTCTGAGAGAACTTTTTTACTCATTCACTTCTGATCATATTTTCTCGTTTCTGAAAGAATGATCCTTTTAAATAAGTTCTACTTGTTTTAATCTTTTCTCTACATCTCATTTTTCGAGAAGTTTTTCTATCATCGGGTTGATTATGTGGTATTCGTTAAATTTTTTATATTATTTTTCACTATACTGTCCTCTCTATTTATTTCATTGTCACAATCATGTACATATTTCATGTGTTTCTCATCAGTTTTACCTTATGAAGGAATCGATTTATACCACACCAATTTTTATTGCCACGATATAGCCTTGGTTGCAGATGTGGCACTAAGCACCAATAAATAACTCGATGCAATGTATTGGGTTAGTCACTTTTTTCTTTCTAGTTATAGAGAAGATCATCTCTATTACGTGACTCGCGGTGGCTCAGTGGTAGACTGTTGGACTTCTATGCTAGAGGTCCCGAGTTTGATCCCGTCCGAGACAACCTGCATTGTGTCCTTGGGCACGGCACTTTATCCTGGTTGCCAACATGGGGGCATGATGACACTGTGTACTAAGGTGTACTGCATATCCAAGAGGCACATGTCTTCAACTGCTGTAACCCTGCTTGAACAGAACTGGGTACTCCGGCTTCCTCCACTCCTAAAACTGTCACGATCACGATTAGCCATTGTGCATAAGTATGTGACCTTAAACACCAATAAATAATAAATAATATTATGCGACTAACCTTGTGAATGTACAGCCTAAGTAAGTGTACATTTTCATGAAGTGTGTGAAATGGCAATTACCATTTTTTTTAAACCCGTAAATGTGACTAACCCTGTGGTTATAAAAAAGTTTTCGTTATTAACCGAGTTACTATCCTGGTGCACTGTTCCTTGGTGTAAATCTCATCTACAGCAACTCTGTATCAAACCAAAATTAGCCAGTAATATTCTCAAGAAGCATTTAAACTCGACTTATGACCCCTCATTGGAATGGATTGTGGAAAGTTTTTAGTAAATTCCCAAAATGGAAACACATTCTATTTTCATTTAATAGCTTGTTTTAAAAAATATAGCTTATGACCCCTCACTGGAACCAGCTGGTCGAGTATGTGACAAGCCAGTTCCTATAGGAGATCATAAGTAATGTTATTTAGGCGAAAGGGGCGCGGTGGCTCAGTTGGTAGAGGTGCAGGCTGCAAGCTGAGGGGTCCTTGGTTTGAATCCCACCTGCGGCAACCGCGTTGTGTCCTTGGGCAAGACACTTAACCCCCATTGCCCACGTGGGGGCCCAGTGACGCTGTGTACTAAGGCGTACTGCACATCGATGGTGCACCTGTCTTCAACCAGTGCTAACCCTTCTTGTGTGCAGTTGGTATGTTGGGGAGCTGACAGTTGCTTGCCATTGCTCGGTGGTTCTCTCCGGGTACTGCGGCTTCCTCCACCCGTAAAACTGACATGGTCATGGTTAGCCATTGTGCAGAAATATGTGACCTTAAACACCAATAAATAAATAAATAATTTACGTGAAAAATTAATTTTTTTTAGTTATTCAGGATTTTTTGTTTGTTTGCAAGTGTTCTCTTCCAGTCAAGTTGGGTAAAGGTTGAAAAGGTCACCAAGTTCAGGTTTACAGAAATGCTGTTCCCACTCTCAGAATTAACCTGTAAAATGTGCATTTACCATGACCAGTTTGTTGAAAACTGATTGTTTATGAAAACATTGATAAGAGATCACCAAAGGAGAAAACATTCCAAAGACAAAAATATTCAGTGTATGTCGGAGACCAGAAAAACTACTCATGTATATTATCTGAAAAACACAGGAATCAAATTAATTCTACACAACTCCACAAAAACTACACTGGTAGATTGCCAAGCACATCAGAAGATATTTTTTATACACTAACTTGGGTTTCTTCCATAAATTGATTGGAACTGTTGAATATGTGTACACACAAACATTGGCAGTCATACTTCGTCGGTTGTAGTTTAACAATTTCGGTGCTGGAAGGCCATATTTGGGCTTTGATAGCAGTCTTTGTTTCACAGTAAAATTCTAATATTTTTAGCATGTGCATCATATACAGCTGAAAGCTAAGACCAAAAAAGGTTAAAATCGGTTTCTCAGGCCCTCCCGCGTGGTCTTTTTGGCCGTGGCATGCTCTCTTTTTGGGAGCGTGGTGGCTCAGTGGTAGACTGTTGGACATCTATGCTAGTAGTCCCGAGTTGGATCCCTGTCTGGGATGACCCGCGCTGTGTCCTTAGGCAAGGCTCTTTATCCTGGTTGCCCACATGGCACGATGACGCCGTGTACTAAGGCGTACTGCACGTCGATGGGGCACATGTCTTCATCTGCTGTAACCCTGCTTGAGTGAAGCTTGAACAGAGTTAGAATGTTGAGGAGCTGACAGTTGCTCGTCGATGCTCGGTGATTCTCTCCTGGTACTCCGGCTTCCTCCACCTGTAAAACTGTCACGGTCGCAATTAGCCACTGTGCAAAAGTTTCTGACCTTAAACACCAATAAATAAATAAATAAATAAATAAAGTAACAGTTATATTTTACTGGTAGAGTGCCAAATTTCTTCACACATTTTTAGCTTAACTTGACAAAGTCAAGATAAGCTATTGCCTTCATGCATGCAGAAGTCTATTAGTCTGTTCTCATTTTCCTTTAGCACAGGCTACACCCTGTAGTTCTTATCTGATTGTCACAAAATTTCATATGCAGGTTTGAGGTCATGTCTAGATGAGAACACCCCTTTTTGATTGCGATCGGTCAACCATGGTTGCTGCCGAAGCCCAAAACCCGAAAACCATTAGCACAGTCTAAAGGTCGTATTTATGAAGGAATTTCATTGTAACTTGGTAGCATGCCTCTATATAATATCTAGATGAGAATGTCCCCTTTTGGTCATGATCTATCAACTGTGACGGCTGCCCTAGCCCGAAACCCAAAAACTTTTAGCACAGTGTACAGGTCATATTTAGTATGGAGGGATTTCATTGTAACTTGGTAGGATGACTCAGGATGATGTCTAGAAGAGAACTTCCCCATTTAATCGCGATCTGTCAACCGTGACGACTGCCCGAGCCCAAAACTCTAAGCACAGTCTACAGGTCGTATTTATGGAGGGATTTCGTTGTAACTTGGTAGGATGACTCCAGATAATGTCTAGATGTGAACGTCCCCTTTTGGTTGTGATCATTCAGCCATGACAGCTGCCTGAGCCCAAAACCCAAAAACCTTTAGCACAGTCTACAGGTCGTATTTATGGAGGGATTTCATTGTAACTTGGTAGGTTGATTCCATATAATGTCTAGATGATAATGTCTCCTTTTGATTGCAATTGGTCGACTGTGATGGCTACAGGGGCCCGAAGTCCGAAAACCTTTAGCACAGTCTACAGGTTATATTTATGAAGGGATTTCATTGAAACTTGTTAGGATGACTCCAGATAATGCCTAGATGAGAATGTCCCCTTTTGGTCGCAATCATTCAACCAGACGGCTGCCCAAGCTCAAAACCCGAAAAACTTTAGCACAGACTACAGGTCACATTTATGAAGGGATTTCATTGTAACTTGGTGGGATGACTCAGTATAATGTCTAGATGAGGACGTCCCCTTTTGGTTGCGATCAGTCAACCATGATGGCTACAGGGGCCTGAATCCCAAAAACCTTTAGCACAGTCTACAGGGCGTATTTATGAAGGGATTTCATTGTAACTTGATAGGATGACTCGTTTTGGAATAATTTCACTGTAAATTGGTAACTTTTGTTGATATACATTAGCTGTGAGGGCCACATACATTAACTGTGAGGGCCACATTAACCCACCCCTTTAGTATAGTCTACACATATTATTTTTATTGAAAACATAGCATACTATGGGAACAAAAATTGACATATTCCCAATTATCACAATTCTTGTCTTATTTCATAATCCTTTCATAAACATTGAATATTATCCTTTTCATCAAACATAACACACAGGCAAGTTAAGCTACAGTGTCATTGGCACTTTCATTCTGGGAACTTATAAATTGTAACGGCAAAACCATAAAAATTATGGTCTAAATAATTTCACTTCAGAGGTAATATGAAGCACAGCCATAGAATATGAAGCATTAAGTTGCTGTAACTGCACTTCAGAATAAAATCCAGATATTGGCTTGCAACTTTCAGCCATCTATCTTTCAAAACCAATGATTGACTTCTAAACCAAAAGTTTATTAACTCTTCACCCAATGCACACGATATCAAAATTTGTTGTTTTAATTTTCTTTTTTCTCATATTTTAAAAAAATTTCAACAAAATTATATCATGTGACTCCTCATTGGAAAGAGCTTGTTCCAGTTAGGGAGTTGTATATGTTTTTTAAATATTTGTTGAAATTTTTTTTTCAACTGCTCAGTTTCTAATTTACGTGGACAGATGCAGCCGATTCATTAGATAAAGGGTTAACAGAGATTTTTTCAGTATGCAGTTAACAGGTCAAAGTTGTATCAACTGTGTGGTAAATGGTTTGGTGCTGGGAATATATATGGAATGAACAGGTATATTTTTTTTCTGATTTCAAGCTTTTTTGTATCGCCATCTTAAAAAAAATATTAAGGCCCCACAAAATAGATCTTTTTCTCAGGCCATTTTTAGCTCAACTTTGGCAAAGCCAAATTTGAGCTTTTGTCATGGCCTATCGTCCGTCTGTCTGTCTGTCCGTACGTCAACAATTGGATACGGCTTGGGCTAGAGGCTGTATTTATGAACCGATCTTTACGAAACTTCTTGGGTAACTTTGTTATGACCGTGGGACGACAACGAGTGTTTTTGGGTGCGGTCCAAAATTCAAGATGGCTGCCAGCCACCATTTTGTACCGACGATGCAGAAATATGTTTTTTGTACAGAACTTCCATATGAAAGCTCTGATTTGAATAATTTTTTGTATGAATGTTTAGAACCACGGGATACATCACATATAATGCGGGGGTTTTTTTTCGTGCGTAAATTGTGCAAATTAGACTAATTTTGATGTTTTTTGGTGTTACTTTCAGCACTAAGTGCAATTCCCAATACGGCTCGGGCTAGAGGCCGTATTTATGAACCGATCTTTACGAAACTTTTTGGGTACCTTTGGTATCACCGTGGGACAAGAACGAGTGTTTTGGGGTGCGGTCCAAAATTCAAGATGGTCGATGGCAGCCATTTTGTACAAAATTAGGTGCAATCAGATTTTTGCACAGAACTTCCGTATGAAAGCGCTGATTTGAATAATTTTTTGTGTCTTTGTTTAGTACCATGGGATACATCACATATAATACATGGTTTTTTTCTCGTGCAGAAATTATGCAAATTAGATGAACTTTGATTTTTTCAGTGCTACTTACACACAGTAAGTACACATGTCAATACGGCTCGGGCTGGAGTCTGTATTTATGAACCGATCTTCACGAAACGTCTTGGGTACCTTTGTTATCACCTAGAACGAGTGTTTCTGTGTGCGGTCCAAAATTCAAGAAGGCTGCCAGTGGCCATTTCGTACCGAAATGCGGTCTAATCAGTTTTTTGTACACAACTTATATACAGCTCAGGCTAGAGGCCGTATTTATGAACCGATCTTTACAAAACTTCTTGGGTACCTTTGTTATCACCGTGGGATGAGAACGAGTGTTTTTGGGTGTGGTCCAAAATTCAAGATGGCCACCAGCAGCCATTTTGTACCAGAATTAGTGCAATCAGTCTTTTGTACAGAACTTCTGTATCAAAGTTCTGATTGGAATAAATTTTTGTATGAATGTTTAGTAACATGGAATACATCACATATAGTACAGGTTTTTTTCTCGTGCAGAAATTACGCAAATTAGATGAACTTTGATTTATTCAGTGCTACTTATATACTGTAAGTGCACATGTCAATATGGCTCATGCTAGAGGCTGTATTTATCAACCGATCTTCACGAAACTTCTTGGGGTACCTTTGTTATGACCTTGGGACGAGAACGAGTGTTTCTGGGTGCGGTCTAAAATTCAAGAAGGCTGCCAGTGGCCATTTTGTACCGAAATTAGGTCTAATCAGATTTTTGTCACAACTTCTATACAGCTCGTATTTATGAACTGATCTTCACGAAACTTCTTGGGTACCTTTGTTTTCACATTGGGACAGGAATGAGTGTGTTTTGGGGTGCCTTTGTTATCACTGTGCTATGGGAACAAATATTTTGGGGTTCAGTCAGACCCACACTGGGACTCAAAGATTTCTTTTCTAGTTTAGCATAAGACTGTCACCCATCTTTACAATACTTTACCTATACATTTGTTACAGGCTACGGTCAGTATTTATGTACTGACCGTTACAATACTTTGTATGTACCTTTGTTATCAGGTCATTACCTAGATGTTTGTCATTGCTCTGTCTCATACTGTACATTTACATGTCTTAACAAGTTGAGCTACAGTGTCATTGACACTTTCATTTATTTTTGTAATTATTTCTTTGCCATCAAAAGTTCATGTTCTTGGTTTGTTTTATGTTTTAAGCCTCATAATCTACAGAATATCATGGGTGGTGTATTTCGTCCTTTGAGTGCAAGAAGGCTTTGCAGTGCTAAAGCATTGCAAAGCCTTGTTGCACTCAAGGGATAAATTTATCAGTTTTATTAACTTGAGTAAAATATCAGACATAAACCATTTAATTTCATCATCATTGTAATGGGCTTAATAATTACCCCCGTCCGGGGCGACCCACGTCATATCCTTGGGCAAGGCACTTTATCCTGGTTGCCTAAATGGGGGCACAACGACATTGTTTACTAAGGCATACTGCATGTCTTAACCTCTGTAACCCTGCTTGAGCAGAGCTTTAACAGCGTTAGAATGTTGAGGATCTGAAAGTTGCTTGTCGTTGCTCGGTGGTTCTCTCTGGGTACTCCGGCTTTCTCCACTCGTAAAACTATCACAGTCACGATTAGCCATTGTGATAAGTATGTGATCTTAAATACCAATAAATAAATAAATAAATTGGCTTATTTTGCGCAGATCATTTTCTGGCCTTTTACCGATACAGTATAGTTGCCGTCATAATCCATGCTTGGGCAGTGATGTCCACGCATGCATTTACCAGGTAAGAAAAATCATCACCAGCAAAATTTTAATTAATGAAGCACCGGGTAACACAAATGAATTAATTAAATTTTTGATGATTATTCTTAAGTATTAGTGTTTGTAATCTTATATTAGTGCATCTGTGGAAATATTCCCCAGCCAGGAAAAGTGTCCGGTTGACGGTGGCCGTAATGTATATCTTGTTGGTAGCTAAATATTAAAATATCTGTTTACAATATCTTTTCAGTTACAGGCATCCAGCGATTTTTGGAGATGCCAAGGAATACGTCTGTGACAGAAGGACAGAGCGTAACACTAACTTGCTCTGTTTTAGATAGAGCAGGAATCATACAGTGGACAAAGGATGGTTTTGCCCTAGGTAAGTTCACATTAATTTCAGTAATCCAGTCAATATAATTAGCTCAACTTTGACGTAAGTCAAATTTGAGCTTATGCCATGGCCAGTCATTCGTCTGTCCATCAACAATTCAATATGGCTTGGGCTAGAGGCCGTATTTATGAACCGATCTTTACGAAACTTCTTGAGTACCTTTGTTATGACCGTGGGACGAGAACAAGTGTTTTGGGGTCCAGTCTGAAATTCAAAATGGCCGATGGCAGCCATTTTGTACAAAATTAGATGCAATCAGATTTTTGCGCAGAACTTCCATATGAAAGCGCTGATTTGAATAATTTTTTCTGTGAATGTTCAGTACCATGGGATACATCACATATAATACAGGGTTTTTTCTCATGCAGAAATTATGCAAATTAGATGAACTTTGATTTTTTCAGTGCTACTTACACACAGTAAGTACGCATGTCAATATGGCTCGGGCTAGAGTCTGTATTTATGAACCGATCTTCACGAAACGTTTTGGGTACCTTTGTTATCACCTTGGGACGAGAACGAGTGTTCGTGGGTGCGGTCCAAAATTCAAGATGGCTACCAGTGGCCATTTTGTACCAAAATTAGGTCTAAGCAGTTTTTTGTATACAACTTCTATACGGCTCAGGCTAGAGGCCGTATTTATGAACTGATCTTTACGAAACTTCTTGGGTACCTTTGTTATCACCGTGGGATGATTTGGGGTGTGGTCCAAAATTCAAGATGGCCACCAGCAGCCATTTTGTACCAAAATTGGTGCAATCAGTTTTTTGTACAGAACTTCTGTATGAAAGTTCTGATTTGAATAAATTTTTGTATGAATGTTTAGTAACATGGAATACCTCACATATAGTACGGGTTTTTTTCTCGTGCAGAAATTACGCAAATTAGATTAACTTTGATTTATTCAGTGCTAGTTGTACACAGAAAGTGCACATGTCAATACGGCTCGGGCTAGAGGCTGTTTTTATGAACCGATCTTCACGAAACTTCTTGGGTACCTATGTTATCACCTTGTGACGTGAACGAGTGTTTCTGGGTGCGGCCCAAAATTCAAGATTGCTGCCAGTGGCCATTTTGTACCGAAATTAGATCCAATCAGTTTTTTGTCACAACTTTTATATGGCTCGTATTTATGAACTGATCTTCACGAAACTTCTTGGGTACCTTTGTTATCACCTTGGGACAGGAACGAGTGTGTTTTGGGGTGCCTTTGTTATCACTGTGCTATGGGAACAGATATTTTGGGGTTCAGTCAGACCCACTCTGGGACTCAAAGATTTCTTTTCAAGTTTAGCATCTGACTGTCACCCACCTTTACAATACTTTACCTATACATTTGTTACAGGCTACGGTCAGTATTTATGTACAGACTGTTACAATACTTTATATGTACCTTTGTTATCAGGTCATTACCTAGATGTTTGTCATTGCTGTGTCACATACTATTCATGTACATGTCTTAACAAGTTGAGCTAGTGTCATTAACACTTCCATTGTTAGTGATGGTACGGTTTTGCTTGTTTTACAAGTGTTTTAAGTGTTTAACTCTTTTCCTGATGCAGATGGGTTTTACTGACCAGTACCAAGATACTGTGCTTCCAAGTTGAGGTGTGTTCCTGCAGTGTGCAAAATTTCAAAAATGACTAACCGACGGACTGTTAACGTGGTTTGGAGATGGCTAACTGAACACTCAGCTATGTAAAAATTCTTGCAAAACTACTTTTTTATCATTAACAAGTATTCATATATTGCGTGGAATTGAAATATATACATCTATAGCCTCTAAAGGCAAAAGTCTGAAAATCAATTAGACACAAGGAAGGCTGGTTAACAGGTAGAGTGCTGGAAGCTCATATTCGGACTTTATTCTGAACTACAGGTACCTAAAGTTTAAGACTTCATATTTTGTGGATTTTCTTATTATCTTGGAAGTAAAATTACTTCATCTCCATCGATTTGCATTGTTATAATTTATGGGAGAGTGCCTATAGGTACTCCCCCATAAATTGTAACAAGACAAAAATGTATGAACAAATCTTAAGGGTGAGAAAATCTTTAGTACTCTACCAGTTAAGTTACTCAAACTTTACCATTCAAGATGCAACTTTTGGCCAACCAGACATCCATCCGTTCACGTAGATTTAAATTTGCGTAACCACCACACGAACAAAACAAGCATTCTCATCAAATTTTGCACACTGCTCCTGGCTATTGTTAACTCATTTGTCATCATCTTGAATATTCTGTTTCCTGTGCCTCTCCCTGGAGAAGTACAACCCTGTACTTCATTAATTAAAATTTTGCTGCTGATGATTTTTATTACTGGGTAAATGCTTGCATGGACATCACTGCCCATGAGTGGATTACAACCAGTCCACAGAGATGTACTGTACCATCAGAGTCTACTGAATCAGTCAAGTACAACAGCGATTTCATTAGAAATTCAGGATAATACTCCACAAGTGTGAGGAATAACTGTTACTAGGTCATCTATATATAGTAAGGGTTACAGCTGGTTCTATTAAAATACCGAAATTTCAAGTTGTAAAATGTTTCGTATAATGCAAGTTATAGTAAGTTATAGTAAGTTAACCAAATCAATCTTGTTTGACGGAGCTTGGTGTGCTCTGTCAAACAAGATTGAATTGGTTAACGTTTTATCCAATGCACTTGATATCAAAATTTATTATATTAAATATTAAGCATGTTTGAAATAATTTCAGCAAAACCATATTGTGTGACCCCTCATTGGAATGAGCTCATCAAGCTAAATATGTTTTACATATTAGGTGTAGTTTATGAAAGGAGCAAACTGACTTTCATGGATTTTCGTCCATTTAAAGTTTTTTTGTTCTCAGTTTGAAATAGAAAAGTATTGAGAACAGTGGAATTGAAGTCTTTAAATTTTGGTAAATTTTAAAATCGTACACATTTGTGACTACCACCCTCAGGTCACCACCAGCAACTCTATGAGGCATGAGTAATTTTCACCAATTCTGGGTTTCCACCATTTAAAACTTTCCAAAAAAAAGAAAAGAAAATAGAAAAATTTCCAAGAACATTAAAAAAAAACGTAAAAGATGCACCGAGTTTACATGGGCGAAATAAAGTGGGGTCATCTGTCTTATATTTAAATTTCAACTAGAGTAAGGGAAGCAACTCTGTCTTGTGACCTGGAATGCCATTTGTATTCATTTTTACTGCTAACAAGATGTCAATTTTGGACAGGAAAAAGGAACAACGTATCAAGGAAAATGACCGGGCAGTTAAAAATCAGTTTCGCTGGGATTGGTTTGACCGGCAAGTAAAAGTGGGAGATGGGAAAAGTGTTTTTCTGTGAGAATTTATTCACCAAATTGATATTCTGAGCAAATCCTGATGTGTTAGGTGAAACCGTGAAATAGACTACGATGGGAAGGGTGGAAATTTTTGGCACAAAATTGTGATAGCCAGATCCACAGAAGGTTCCTGGAGCTAGATTGTCTTAACTATTCATTTTCAAGTCTCTTCTTTGGGGGTGAAAACCCCACCTTCGGCACTTGGCATTTTTCAGGGATTTTGGTCCAGTCCTGCTCACATGCCTGTCTATACATTGATTAGAGAACAATGTAAGCCAACGCTCTCATTTCCTGTTCCAGTCAGTCAGTCACATAGTTTGAAATTTCTCATCAAACTCACCAGACCCAGGCCACATACATTTAATATCTATTTGACACATTCTTTTGGGTGTCTACAGGGGCAAATGGGACACATTCCCAATGGCATTTTGGCCTGATTTTCCCCAATTCAAACCAAAAATTTTAAATCTCAGTCCTCATTCAAATAAAAATTTAATTTTTCGTTACCTCTTGAAGGTCTAATTTTGACTTTCATCATTTTTTAATGCAGCAAAACAGGTGCCTCAACATGAAAGTTTTAGATACGTTTGCAAGTTAAATCCCAAGAACCTTGTAGCAAAATGCATAAATTTCTTCATCATTTAATAGTATAAAAATATTTAACTAATAAAGATTACAGAGACTGATCATTATTTCATGTAATTGTTTGTTATAAAACTTAACTACATGTACTGGGCATGTGGTAGCTTCTGTATTAATAATCTAACTTCTTTATTGTACTGCTACACCATTATGGTCAAATGTACATCAAGATTAACACTACACATTTAGTTGTTCAGGAAAAAAGAGAAAAAAACATATTTTTATGTAAGGTAGTACAAAAAAATTTTCAACTTAGTTCAACGTGCTGTTATCGACCTGATGCTGCCACACCCCCTTTTTTTGAAGACTGTGATAAACAAAGTGTGCAACATTGTTGATGCATTCTGTGTTGTCACGTGTTAATATATATTTGACTCTTGCAGTATCAGTCATGCTGCTGAAATACTCTTTGTTTGTTTGGATGTTTTGTAGTAGGCACTCACGATCTTCTGTCAGCATTGTGCAGTGGAGGAGGAAGTGTGTCTCGTCTACCACCCCGCAATGTTGACATAGACGCTGCGCTTCTGGGATGCGATAATATCTGCCTCTCTCGATTCCCAAATTGTGACAGCTTAGACAAAATCTTGTTAGGGCCTGGCGGTGTTTTAAAATTTGGCACTTCTTGAGGTATGGTTCATGTTCAAATTTCTCTTGAAATTGCCTATATGTTCTTAGTTTGTTTCGGCTGTTTCATCCTTCATCGCTGTTTAGGTCTTTCCAGATTGCATCGCTGAAATAAGAAACGATCGAGTGTGTATCCAGTGGGTTGTCCATGGGGGATGTTGGCATTGTAAGCCTTCTACAATTGTGTAGACTGTATATCCAGGATTTCATGTCATTATTGCCTGGAAGGTCCAGGGTCTCTAGGGCTTCCTTTATCAGGTGACCATCTGGTAGGGCATCAACGTGCTCCTTGTATTTCTCCAAATTAATTACCATGTTTACCGTCAGTGACAGACTACCCAGTTCCAGTTTCGTACCTATGTTACTACAGTGTCTTGGTAGGTCTAGCAGGTGCTTGCAAAATCTGTCTTGCATATTTTCATACCCCAGATTATTTAAGCTCTTCATAATATCGTAGTGTGTAGTTCGAGAGAGTGATCGTTTTTTAGAGGTGGTGAGTTTTTTAATGTTCTCAATTTAATATGAAAGTAACATTTCTTATTCTTTGTGTGTTTCTTCTCCCAAACAATTCCCAATTAGAATGTTCATGATACAAATTTTCCTATTTGCATGGGCCCCATACCCTTTCCCAAGGAGGGCAGAAGATTCCCCTGCTTGATTTAAAATCCTTTCAGGTATTGCTGGGCTCTAACCAAGGAGCCGAGAAATTTGTGGGTTTTTTTCATCCATCACTGGACTCTGACAAGGGGCCCAAGCAAATTGTGTAGATAAGTCTACCTCAGTATTGGCAGAAATAATTGTTTTCTGTTCTTTTTGCTCCTTACATAAAACTCATTCTGTTGCCATAAAAGTTTTTATAAAGGTTTATCCATCTGAACACTGATGACAAAATATAAAAAATTTAAACCGCAAATTATCTCCATAATTTTAAATCGCAAATTTTCTCCATGATTGAGCTTTGTCAAACAAGATTGAATTGGCTAAATTCCTAGTTGCATGATGGGAAAATTTTGCTGCTAGAAATTTCAATATTTTTACTCTATATTTATATTTTTATATTAGTCTGTAGAAGGTTAACCGTTTATCCAGTGTAACAGCCAAAGCCGTCCAGCTCTATTCACAAAAATCACCATTCAATTTTCATTATTGATCTCAAAAACATAGCTTATGTCCTCTCATTGGAATGAGATCGTTGAGCTCGTTCCAATGAGGAGTCATAAACCATGTTTTTGACGCATAAAATGAAGAAAAAAATTGTTATTCAAGAATTTTGTTTACAAGTGTTCTTTGTCTTCCATGTAAGGTAAAGAGTTAAGCAGTACTCTTGTGGTGTGAGAAAGATTTTCTCTTTAAGCTAACTAAGTGCCACAATATTATGCACCAGTCTCTGCTATTGATATTTTCTCCTGCCCACATTTCACGGAGGGAAAAAATTACTATAGACAGAATCCGCTGAATTAACTTGCCCTTAACTACCACATGTTGCTTCTCATTTCTTTCATCTCATTGTTATTAATAAATCACTACATAATTAAGGTGACTTAGTTCACTCCCTGTTCTGTTGAACAAATTAATGTATGTACAATTAAAATCTGGTAACAATGTATTGTATTTTCGTGGTATTGAGAGTGACAAAATGGAATATGCACATAGTTTTTGTTTGTCTGTCCAGGTGTTCTGTTGTTGACATCTTGGTTCAAGCAAGTTGAAATTTAAATAAATTTATTATTGCATAAAACATAGTTCCTTGAGAAATGCACATTGATTTTTTTGTCTGGATTTTCATTTCATACTTTCACACTTTTATTAACCCCTTAACCCGTTGGTGCTATACACCAAAATCACTGTTCAATTTTCATTATTTTTAAATTTTTTTTCTCGTTAACATAGCTTATGACCCCTCATTGGAACGTGCTCATTGAGCTCATTCCAATGAGGTATCATAAGCTATGTTTTTGATGCTAAATATGAAATAAATTAGGTCTAAAAAAGTGAAAAATCTGTTTCACTTACCCTCCCACACAGTCATTTTGGCTGCTGCATGCTCTTCTTTTATAACTAATGCAAACGTAATATTACCTCTGTTATAAATGAATTTTCTGGCTTTTTGACTTGGTGCAACTTACAACCCCTGGTGCAACTTACAACCCCTGCAGTCGGAAGGGATTTTGGTTGCTATCAGTTGGCAGTTAAGAGGGTGAATTTGTGCCGAATGTATGGTAAATGGTTTGATATTTGGAACATATATACAGTTAAGAGTTTTGGTAGGATTATAAGTCAGATGGGTTACAAAATTCACATATCAGGCAAATGCTGGAATGTTGACATTATGATAGCCTTGAATTGTCATTTTTTTTTAACTGGTAAATTGCTGAGTTTTTTCTGACAACAAAGCAAAGCTCATCATATATTGCTCTATTACATTTAATTGGATAGTGCCTTATAGGCACTATCCAATTAAATGTCAGAGAGCAAGGTATTGTTTTAAACATCAGATTCATATCAGGGACAATAAAGGCTTCCTCGGGCAGAATGTAGCTACAGACAGTTATTGCCTTTCACTTTTAATAAAGCCCAAAATAGGGCTTCCAGCACTCTACCAGTTAAAGAGCTTTCATCTGTTTTCTTTCTCCAAACCATAATCATTGGGTCCTCATTTTTCTCTCCGATGAATACCATTATCACGAATGAAATGATTTGAAAGAAACCAGGAGTCAATGAAGAAAAGACCTGTCAACAATTATCTTGACTGATAGTAATTTATATTAGTCAATTTTTTATCTTGTTTCTCTCTTGACTCATCTTGTTTCTTAAGGTCTATAAAAAAAAATAATAATAGTTAGTGATGAACAGGACTCTTTCAGTTAGAAAATAGTATTGTTTGCTTTGTAAGCAGATACCCATAGTGAGAGACATTATAGTGTGTTCAGTTTACTATTAACTTGGGGGAATGGTATAATTGAGCCCTGGGGTCTTAAATTTTTATTTTGACCCTCTCACAAACTAGAGCTGAAACAGTTAAGGGGTTTTCTTGATTGATTAATCATGTGGATTAACCTTGGTTAACCGATCAATCACTTGTCCAAATAGATATCTGGACTGTTGATTGTTTACAGCATGAACCCTTTACCCAGCATAACAAACAAAACCGACTAGGCCTATATACAAAAATCTCCATTCAAATTTGAGACAAAAATTGAAAAGTTTTAGTAATTCATGAATTTATTTTACAAGTATTGTCTGCTACCCGCAATGGGTAAAGGGTTAAGAATGACCATTTCCAGCCACTGATACAGTATGATGATCATGCAAGTAAACAAGTATGTCAGCATGTAACATGTATGCTTTTCTCTGTCTCATATAATTGATGTGAGTCAGTGTGACAATGTTTGCCTGTTTTTGGAGCAAGTTTTTTTCCTTTGTTAACCCATAAATATAAAGTAGTTCAAAAGTAACGGTTAATCGATCAATTACTTTTTGGATCGATCAAGATGTTGATCGTTGATTAATCAATTATTCGGTTAACCGTTTCAGCTCTTATCACTAACAAATAATTTAACACCATGGAAATGATGCCATCATAAGCCTGATGGCATTCTGTCAAATTCACATCTATATGTATTGTCAACAGGTTATGCTCAGATTTGGAATAAAAATTGTTTTTAGCTTAACTTGACATAGTCAAGATAAGCTATTGCCATCACGCGTGCGGAAGTCTATTAGTCTGTGAGTGAGTCTGTTGTTAGTCTGTGAGTCTGTGATGTCTGTTCACATTTTCCTTTAACACGGGCTACACCCCGCAGTTCTTGTCTGATCGTCACGAAATTTCATATGCAGGTTTGGGGTCATGTCTAGATGAGAACGTCCCCTTTTGGTTGCGATCGGGCAACTGGTATGGCTGTCCGAGCCCAAAACCTGAAAACCATTAGCACAGTCTACAGGTCATATTTATGAAGGGATTTCATTGTAACTTGGTAGGATGCCTCTGTATAATGCCTAGATGAGAACGTCCCCTTTTGGGCATGATCTATCAACCGTGATGGCTGCCCAAGCCCAAAACCCAAAAACTTTTAGCACAGTCTGCAGGTCATGTTTAATGTGGAGGGATTTCATTGTAACTTGGTAGGATGACTCCTTATGATGTCTAGATGAGAATTTCCCCTTTTGGGCATGATCTGCCAAACGTGACGACTGCCCGAGCCCAAAACCTGAAAACCTTTACCACAGTGTACAGGTCATATTTATTGAGGAATTTCATTGTAACTTGGTGGGTTGACTTCATACAATGTCTATATGACAAAGTCACCTTTTGGGCCTGATTGGGCAACTGTGATGGCTACAGGGGCCCAAAGCCCGAAAACCTTTAGCACAGTCTAGAGGTCATATTTATGGAAGGATTTCATTGTAACCTGTTAGGTTGACTCCATGTAATGCCTAGATGATGACATCCCTTTTGGTCGTGATTGGTCAGTTGTGATGGCTACTAGTGCCCGAAGCCCAAAAACCTTGAGCACAGTCTACAGGTCATATTTATGAAGGGATTTCATTGTAACTTCTTAGGATCACTCCAGATGATGCCCAGATGAGATTGTCCCCTATGGTTGCGATCATTCAGCCATGATGGCTGCCCAAGCCCGAAGCCCGAAAACCTTTAGCACAGTCTACAGGTCATATTTATGAAGGGATTTCATTGTAACTTGGTAGGTTAACTTCATATAATGTCTAGATGAGAACGTCCCCTTTTCGACATGATTGGGCTACTGTGACGGCTAAAGGTGCCCGAAGCCCGAAAACCTTTAGCACAGTCTTCAGGTCATATTTATGAGGGGATTTCATTGTAACTTGGTAGGATGACTCCAAATAATGTCTAGATGAGAACATCCCATTTTGATCGCGATCATTCAACCTTGATGGGTGCCTGAGCCCAAAAACCTTTAGTATAGGTAAAAGGTCATATTTATGGAAGGATTTCATTGTAACCTATTAGGTTGACTCCATATAATGCCTAGATGATGACATCCCCTTTTGGTCGTGATTGGTCAGCTGTGATGGCTACAAGTGCCCGAAGCCCAAAAACCTTGAGCACAGTCTACAGGTAATATTTATGAAGGGATTTCATTGTAACTTCGTAGGATCACTCCAGATGATGCCCAGATGAGATTGTCCCCTCTGGTTGCGATCATTCAACCATGATGGCTGCCCGAGCCCGAAGCCGGAAAACCTTAAGCACAGTCTACAGGTCATATTTATGAAGGAATTTAATTGTAACTTGGTAGGTTGACTTCATATAATGTCTAGATGAGAACGTCCCCTTTTGGACACGATTGGGCAACTGTGACGGCTTCAGGGGCCCAAAGCCCGAAAACCTTTAGAACAGACTACAGGACATAATTATGAAGGGATTTCATTGTAGCTTGGTAGGATGACTCCAAATAGTGTCCAGATGAGAATGTCCCCTTTTGGTTGCGATCATTCAACCATGATGGCTGCCAGAGCCCAAAGCCCAAAAACCTTTAGCACAGTCTACAGGTCATATTTATTAAGGGATTTCATTGTAACTTGGTAGATTGACTTCGTATAATGTCTAGATGAGAACGTCCCCTTTGGACGCAATTGGGAAACTGACGGCTACAGGGGCCCGAAGCTCGAAAACCTTTAGCACAGCCTACAGGCCATATTTATGAGGGGATTTTAATGTAACTTGATAGGATGACTCGTTTTGGAATAATTTCACTGCAACTTGGTAGCTTTTGTTGATATACGTTAACTGTGAGGGCCACATACATTAACTGTGAGGTCATATTAACCCACCCCTCAGCTCTTTAGTACAGTGTACACCTCATATTATTTTTATCATAAACATAGCACACAGGGAACAGAAATGAACATATTCCTAATTATCACAATTCTTGTCTTATTTCGTAATCCTTTCATAAACATTGAACATTATCCTTTTCATCAAACACAACACACAAGTTAAACTACAGTGTCATTGACACTTTCATTTAACTGTGTATCTTTCACTTCCCCCCCCCCCCCCCCCCCAAAAAAAAAGCTCCCACCCAGATCCCAGACAGACTAGGGCTCTCACGATTATGAAACTTCATGATCAACTTTTGAAGAAGAATAATCGATTAAAGTCGACTTTGTCCTCAGTGACCTCTAGAAACAACTTTTTAGCTAATCATGACAAAGTCAAGCTGAGCTTATCTCATCGCTCTCCATCCATCCGTCGTCTGTCAACACCAAAACCACGGGGCTAATTCAAGTGAAAGTTTGTGTGAGTGATGGTCCCCAAGGGACATTGCAGTTTTGTTCAACTCAACATGCCCAGCCCCATAGGGAGGGAGTGGGGGAAAATGCCCCAAAATATTTTTAAAATCTTCTTCTCATGAATCAGTGTGTACAATGACTTCATATTTGTTATGGAGCTTCCTTTTGAGGTGTAGAATCAAGTTTGTTGAAACGAAGTTCGTGAAGCAATATTTGGCTTTGTAATGGGAGGGGTAAGATTTTTGGCCCCGCCCAAAATTTCTATTTTCTGAACCGATGGTCCGGTTTGAACCAAATTTGGTATGTGGTATTATTGGGTCATAAGTACTTGACTCATGCCAAAAAAAAATTCCTGAATCCTGGGAGCAAAAAATAGAAATATTTTCGAACGCCCATATTTCCCAAACCACACAGAACAGAGAGATGTTATTTGGTATGAAGCATCCTTAGGACCAGTAGAATTAAATGGTAAAAAAAAAAATTGCCATCGGTTATGTTAGGGTAATCTGTAATGGGCATCGAAAAAATGCTGGGTCAGCATATTTGCAAAACTCTTTTCTCTAGAATCAATCATCAGAATCTTTTGATATTCGGTATGCAGCATTCATAGGGGAGTCAGATACAAGTTTGTTAAAATAAAGCCCATTGGTTCATATTTGGGCTCAATACAGGAGCCCATATTTTTAACTTGGGGTAATACGGAGAATATTCTTCAAAAATCTTCTTCTTCAGAACCACTAGTCAGAATCTTTTAATGTTTGGTATACATCATTGTTATGAGCGTCAGATTCAGGATTGTTCAAACCAAGTCCCTAGGTTAATATTTCCTACAGAAGCCCAAATTTGAACTTTGTTCAATATGGGGGATAATTTTTAAAAATCTTCTTCTTCAAATCCACCAGTCAGAATGGGTGGTCAGATTCAAGTTTGTTCAAATCAGTTCCCTAGATATATATTTGGGCTCTATGGTAGCCCAAATTGTTACTTAGTGCAATATGAGGAAATTCCTTTAAAAATCTTCTTCCGATCCACCAGTCGGTTTGCTTTCATATTTGGTATCCAACATCTCTAGGGGGGTCAGATTCAACTTTGTTCAAATCAAGAGTCTGGGTTAATATTTGGGCTCCCTATGGGAGCCAAAATTGGCCATGTTGCTTAAGAATTAAAAATTTTGTATTCAGTACCCTCTAGAGGTGTGTAACTGAAATTAATCCACATAGGTTGTATGAAGGGGCTTCATAGGGGAACTCTACATTTTACATTATGATCAACTGAAGAAAAGGCATGATGCCCGGATTATTTTTGTTGCTCCTGAGGGATTCGAGGATTGACAGTGTATCCTATGGATATGGATTGCTTAATGTAGACTCATTCTTGGACTCTGTTTATATTGTGTTCTATTCAAGATGAGTTCTTCAGGCCCCGTGGGACCTCTTGTTTGAAAATAATATTTTGGGTCATTAGTTCTTAAGGCTGGACATTCTTTAGGCATGCAGGCATTCTGCATGTCGACTGCTCTCTGAAGAAAACACCCTGCAGTGCACATTTTTTACCGGATTGCTTTGAAAATTGGTATGCTTGTTTGGGGTGTCCTCTAGATGGGAGCTATCGATTTTCTGTCAAAAAATGTTGCTGCTGGCCACGACCTTTGATCAACTTAATGCAGTTACGCATCAATATTTCCATTTGGCACACCATGCAGTGCACATTTTTGACCGGATCGCTTTGAAACTTGGTATGCTTGTTTGGGGTTACCTCTAGATGGGAGCTATCAATTTTCTTCTAATTCTGTCAAAAAATGTTGCCACTGGCAACAGCCTTCAATGAACTCAGTGCAGTTACGTATCAATATTTCTCTTTGGCACACCCTGTAGGGCACATTTATGATCAGATTGGTATGAAACTTGGTGTGCTTGTTTGGGTTGACCCCTAGATGAGAGCTATCTTTTTTCTTCCATTTCTGTCCAAAATTGTTGCAGCTGGCAACGACCTTTGAACGTAGTTTAGTCAGACCTCAATATTTCCCTTTGGCACACCCTGGAGTGAACGTTTATGATTGCAATCATTGAAACCTAATATGCTTGTTTGGGGTTGCCTCCAGATGGGAGCTATCAATTTTCTTCACTTTGCATCAAAAAATGTTACCGTTGGCAATGACCTTTGAACTTAGTTTAGTCAGACCTCAATATTTCCCTTTGGCACACCCCAAATGGCACATTTATGATCAGATCGCTTTAAAACTTGGTGTGCTTGTTTGAAGTGACCTCTAGATAGGAACTATTGATTTTCTTCCTTGTTCGTCAAAATAATGTTGCCGTTGGTAACAACCCTTGAAGAACTTGGTGCAGTTGTGCATCAATATTTCCCTTTGACATATCCTGCGGGGCAGATTTATGGTTGAATCGCTTGGAAACTAAACTTGGTTGCTTCTTTAGGGTGACCACTAGATGGGAGCTATCAACTTTCTTCCATTTCCGTCAAAAATAGTTGCCGTTGGCAACAACCTTTAATGAACTTAGTAAAAACTTAGTGCAATTATGCATCAGTATTTCCCTTTGACACACCCAGCAGGGCACATTTATGATTGGATTGCTTGGAAACTTGGTGTGCTTGTTTGGGGTGACATCTATATGGGAGCTATCAATTTTTCTTCCATTTCTGTCGAAGAATGTTGCTGCTGGCAACGACATTTGAACTTAGTTTAGTCAGACCTCAATATTTCCCTTTGCCAAACCCTTCAGGGGACATTTATGATCGGATCACTTTGAAACTTGGTATGTGTGTTCGCGGTGACCTCTAGATGTGAGCTATTGATTTTTTTTCATTTCCATACAAAATTATTGCATTTGTGCAGCAACTTATCCCTTTTGCACTCTCTGCAAGGTATATTTATGAATTTTCCAAAAAAAGAAAAAAAACACATTGCCACTAGCAATGACCTTCACACTTAGTGCATTTGTGCATTAACATCTTCCTTTGGCATGCCCCGGAGGGTGCATCCATTATCAGGTTGTTTTGAAACTCAGTATGCTTATGCAGGGTGAGAAAGATAGGAGCTATCGATTTTATTTTCATTTCCATCAAAAACTGTTGCTGTTCGCAACAATCTTTGAATTTATTGCATTTGGGCATCAACATTCTTCTTTGACATGGCCTTCAGGGCACATTTATCGTAGGATTGTTTTTGCACTTGGTGTTCTCATTGGGCGAGACCTCTTGATAAGAGCTATTGATTAGCATTCATTTCTGTGAAAAAATTGCCATTTAAAATAGCCTCTGAACTCACGGCATTTGTGTACCAACATTCATCCTTAAGTCACCCTTACAGTTTACATTTAAAAATGCATGGATTACTCTTGACATTGTGCATACACAATGCTGTTATGTTGAAATTTCACCAAATAACATTGGTACCAATGATCTTCAAATTTGTCAAGTTGAGCTACAGTGTCATTGACACTTTCATTTACAGCACAGGATCAATTTTGGCAGAGGGATAATATTGAACAAAAAGTCGAAGGCTTCGAATTCAATATTATTCCTCTAACAAAATTGATAAATATTTTTTTTAGTAAACTGTAGGCATGCAATAAATACTTCAGCTTCTCTTTCAATATTATCCCTCTGCCCAAATCGATCTCGAGCAGTAAAAAATGACAGTTCGAATGCAAATGCCATTCTGTCTATATAGTTCATTTAAATTTTGGAAAATCCATTTTGATTCTCGCAAAAATGGTTGGGAGATCCATACCTGCTATGAGTGTCCAAGGTTCTAACAAGATCACCATGGTTGAACCCCTCCCGTGGGAACCCCGGGGCGTGAAGCGGTGCTTATTTACTCTAAACAAGCTCTGTTTCACTGGTAAAATAGGACCCAGTCACTAATGCTTGGGGAGCAAGTCTTCTAAAATAGGCAACATGGGGTATAAACAGTTGACTGACCTTGACTTTTTCTCCAGTTGTGGTCATGATTAGCCATTGTGCAGAAGTATGTGACCTTAAACACCAATAAATAAATATGGTTGAACCCCTGATGTATACTGATAACACATATAAACCCTTTACCCAACAAAACTTTTCAATTTTTAAAATATCAACTGAAGTTTTTTTAAAATAAACAATATTTACCAATAAAACCTTACAAATATGGATGTCACTGCAACGGCCAATGACTGCCATATTTGTACAATTTTATTGACAAAGTGTCAGGATATTTCAGGTCATGTTAGTCTGGTATTGGTTAATTTGCTGCCACAATGTTAGGTAAAGGGTTAAATTGACTCAATTCTTTTCCTGCGAATCCTAGCAGAGGTGCATCGATAATCTACATGGATTCTCGCTGGTTTTGTTGCGTGAATCTTCGAACGAATCGATTCTCGGATTCCCATTGAAGTATAAATTCTGGTAGTTTATGTCATAGGTCTACTCAGTTTGACACCAATTTCCCCCTTGGAGTCATGCGAAGTGGAGCAGTGTTTGTTTACTGTGGTAAATAAGTTATGTATTACTGGTATGCTGTAAGTGATCTTAAACACCAATACATAAATATCATTTTGTACTGCCATGTAAGGCAAGTAAAAATGCAATGTACCTTTACTATCTTTAAACAGTAATACTAAATTCTTTGTTTTGTCTTCAGCTGACAAACTTAATGGATGTTCATTCCGATTTTTTCTTAATTCATCATCCTACTGGCAGATAATTGCGATAAATTAGCTTCAGCTAAGCACAGGATCAAGATAGAGGAATTCCCTTTAACACCTTCGACATCATCTAATATCATTATCAATTTGAGAAGTGGAAAAAATGGAATGACTACTGACTCATGGTGTAAATCTATCAAAGAGATGAGAATGAGGTTGAACAAGTAACTCTTGCATGGCTAATTATGCCAATACATTTCTATAAATCATTAGCGAGGCATCTTTGCTGAAATTAGTTTTTGAAATTCATCTCACTCATTTTCTGTCATGACTGCTTAACATGACCACCTCATGTTTGGCTGATGAGACCAGCTGCTGACCACGGGTACATTTCAATGAGCTATTCTTGTTTATTTGGTTTATTGTGAGCATGCGCAGACATACAGAATAATAACCAGGTCATTTCATTGAGCAGATTATGTTCTGGTTTATCATTCTGGATTAAAGCATTTAAACCTCCTTGAGAGCAGGGATGTCGGGTTTAGCGAGCGCTGTTAACGTTTTTCTTTTCAGTAAGGAACACGGCTCCGGAGTACTGCCGCCAGCAACATGCACTGCTGGGAAACGAACAATGTCTCGCAAGTGGAAGATGCATTATTCATTAGCATGCAATGTCTTGTTCAATAATATGCGAAACATAATTGATGATAAGACATTCTAGAGTATACAAAGTAAATCCAGAAATACCAAATATGGCATGTCCTCTCCTCGCACTCTTTAGAACTAGGCCGTGCAAGTGACCAAGTAGTAAAATTTTGTTGGACAGTTCCTGGCTGGCTGTAAGTGGTGCTAGCTTCTACAAATGTTTAACCCTTTGAACACTGGTGGTATCTTCCATGTCAGTTAAATGGCAGAAATTGGATGAGTCCATATCCATTATTTGGGGGTAGAGCAATTAATATTTTCAACATGCAGCCTGAAGGCTGCACGTTGAAAATATTGATTGTTCTACCACACATGTTCACTTAGTAGCCATCCTACTTAATGAAATTATGATGTATCGTGTTGTTGGGCCGGAAAAGCGGTCTCTTGTGTTGAAATAGTTATGGTAGAGATCTGGTTAGTTAAGTGTGTCACATGACAAAATAACATAACTTATCTCATTGCCTATTGGTTTAAATCTGCAGGAATGGATTAATCAGAAACTTGTTCTGGGGAGAGGGGAAGGCACATGATATGGTTTTGTTAAAAGTTTTTCCACCCGATATGTTTGCAACTTATGTGTGCGGATGCAGCTGAATCGTTAAGTAAATAGTTAATTTTCCTACATTCACTATTTATAAGTCCCTGTTGATCGAGGCTTGATTTCATGAAGAAGTGATTGATTTTCTTCTCAGTTTTGTTAACTCTCAATTCACTGGGCAACTTCCTGAATTCCCACTAGATTACAACCTGTACATTGCTTAGTGATTTCTAGTCAGGTCTTGGCTGCCTGTGTTTTGTCTAGTGTCAGCAGGACCTCCTAAATATGGCATGGTCAGGGCACATGCTCTGCGATCGCAAAAGCTTGAAATAGGTCTTTAAACATTATGGTATGCTTAAAACAAGTCACAAAAGTACTGTAGATATGATTTGTTGCTGTAAAAGAATGCCACTGTTGAGCTCATTGGCAGTGTCCTTTATAGCATTGTGGTAGAATGATACGACAACTTATTTTGTTTTTCTGATGTGAATTCCTCTGGTACTACATGTATCAGCAAATTTCAGTCAAGTCAGATACCGAATACTGAACCAATTCCGAGATATACTCCCCTAAAAATACGGATACTGAACTTAAAATTCTAATACCACCCATCTCTACTCTTGTATTCCAAATAAAAGCACAGGTAGGAATAAAAGTACAGGGTGGAACATTTATCAAAATTAAAAAAGTACAGACCCAAATAATAGTACAGGGTGGAAATCCATTGAGGATTGGGGGGAGTATTGCCAGTTAATTTTATCTAAAAATTAGGCCCAAATAATAGTACAGGGTGGAAAAAAACCCATTCAGGGGGGGGGGGGGGAGTAATGCTTGTTAATTTTATCTAAAAGCCCACTTATTTTCCAGTATCACATATAAGTTTTATTGAAGAAAACTAATAGGTCGTCCTACTGGCAGATAGAACACATTGGAACTCAGGGGACAAGGTGTTCATGCCTCATGATTACAGCAATGAGTAGACTATGCTAAACAAAAGAATATCACACAATCTAGTGAAGATTTACTGATTTGAAGATCTCCCACCTGCTGGAAGGGCAATTTTAATAAACATACAGGCCCAAATAAGGTGTACAGAGTGAAAAAATTCCCCAAAATTAATAAACATATATGTATGTTTCTTAGGAACACAAAAGTAATGTTCCAACACTCCGTTGAAATGAGTAAATGATAGATCTCTGTTGACTTGGCATGGAATCAGTTAATTTGAGAAAAATAACCTCCTGTTTTTCTTGGTATCACTTAATGCATGTATAAATTTTACAAGTGGGAAGATCTCTCACTAGACCATTCATCAAAGTATGGTATTCAAGATGAGTAGATTCTTAGTTGAAGAGGAGTGGAAATGGAAGTTTGAAGTGTTGCCAATGGAAGATATGTTTCTCTTGTCATGTGTGTTGACAAGTGGTTAATCAGGTGTGGAAACAGATGCATAGTTTTATTGTGGAACTATCAGAAAATTCTGACAGGGCTGCTTGTGTAATTTTCATTTTAATTGATTTGCTTCTTCATGATAAAATAATGTCAGTTTTGTAATTATCTTCAACTACTTTGTTTAACCTAGAAAGTTAACCCAGTAGGCACATACCAGAAAATAACTGGTCAGACAAGGACAATGTCTGATACAAAAAGGCCAATGTCTGACTGAGGTTTAAAATCATCAGTCAAAATGTCTGATGCCAAAATTATCAATGAAGTTCAGTGATCAGAACATCATGCATGCTGGAAATCATGTTCATAACTAGCAAGACTGAAATTAATGATTATTGTGATTTCTGGTCCTGGCAAGTTGGGAAGTGCGAAGAAAGTGACTGTACAGCTCATCAGTATTAACTGGTAGAGTGCTAAATTATTTTTGGTCATCTAAATTTCTTCACATGTCTTTGCCTTGTTACATTTTTTGGGAGAGTGCCAATGGGCACTCTCCTATAAATTATAACAAGGCAAATTCACACAGACTAATTAATTTCACATCAAAGATAATTTGAAGCGTACCCACTGAATCTGAAGCATTTGAGTTGTGGTACCTGAACTTTACAATAAAGCCCAAATATTGGCTTCCAGCACTTTACCAGTTAACAGCATGTGAAGGAATATGATTTGATATAACCATACATGTATCTAAATTATGTCTGAAGGGTAATTCAGTTCCAATTTAGAATGAAACCAATCATACCTTGTTTGGCAGGGCTCATTGAGCCCTGCCAAACAAGATATGGTTGGATGAATTTTGAGCAGTTTTAAGATGCAGGTACAAGTACACCCAAATCAATTTAATTCGAATGCTCAAACTCCATTTTGCAATATGTCAGACATCATTCTTAAATGACAGACATGATTCATTTGTTGTCTAACATTTTGTCTGGAAGCGCAATGAAAATTATTTTCAGGCTTGAGTAGGCAACAAGAAAATGTTTTGTTCAAGTACAAGCACACGAGTAAATGCCCACGAAACACTCTTATTTTGTATATTTATTTATTGGTGTTTAAGGTCACATACTTATGCACAATGGCTAATCGTGACCATGACAGTTTTACAGGTGGAGGAAGCCGTAGTACCTGTGGAGAACCACCAAGGATCGACAAGTAACTGTCAGCTCCTCAACATTCTAACTCCGTTCAAGCTCTGCTCAAGCAGGGTTACAGCGGTTGAAGACATGTGCACCATCGAAGTGTAGTACGCCTTGGTACACGGCATCATCGTGTCCCCCATGTAGTCAACTGAGATAAAGTGCCTTGCCCAAGGACACAATGTGGGTCATCCCGGAAGGGGATTGAACTTGGAACCTCTAGCACAGAAGTCCAACAGACTACCACTGAGCCACAGCGGTCCCCTTTTTTTTTGAAGAACCAGTTAATTTTACACCGTTTTAGACGTTTAATGATTAAAAACAAATATGATTAAAAAAATATTGGGGACGAATTATTTGCTCTTATTTTATTTTTATGATTGTATTGTCGGAAATCTGATGATATTTGTGACTATTTTCAGGTTTTTTGGTTCAAGTTTTATAATGAGGCGAGTGAAAGCGAAAAGCTTTCATTGAAACCATATACCCCCGATGTTCCGCGTGCGCTTATACCCAGGATGTTGCACACTCTCATAGACCTTGGATGTTGGCCGCACCCTTTGCCATGCCTATTTGTCCAAGGCATTCTGACCAATCAAAAGACAGAATTTATCGGGATATAATGACAACTTCTGTTTCTCAGGCCATTTTTTGTAAAATTGCATGTGGGCAGGCATTTCTTAGCTTAACTTGACAAAGTCTTACGCTGTTACCATCACGCATGCAGAAGTCTGCGAGTCTGTTCACATTTTCTTTAGCACAGGATACACCCGGTAGTTCTTGTCCGATCATGACAAATTTCATATGCAGGCTCGAGCTCATGTCCAGATAGGAACATCCCCTTTTGGTTGTGATTGGTCAACTGTGATGGCTGCGTTGGCCCGAAACCCCAAAACCTTTAGCACAGTCTGCAGGTTGTATTTTTGAAGGGATTTCATTGTAACTTGGTTGGATTACTCCATATAATGTCTAGATGAGAACATCCTCTTTTGGTCGTGATCGGTCAACCGTGATGTCTGCGCAGGCCCAGTAACCTTTAGCACTGTCTACAGGTCGTATTTATGAGGGGATTTTATTATTACTTCAGAGGATGACTGTATAATGTCTAGATGAGAACGTCCTATTTTGGTCGGGTTCTGTCAACCGTGACGACCGTAGTGGCACGTAACCTAGATTCCCCTAGCACAGTCGACAGCTTGTATTTATGAAGGGATTTCATTGCAAATTTGTAGGAGATGACTCAGTATAATGTCCAGATGAGAACATCCTATTTTGGCCATGATTGGTCAACCAAGATGGCCACACAGGCACGTGACCTAGATTTGTTGTGCACAGTCTACAGTTCATATTTATGAAGCGATTTCATTGTAACTTGGAAGGATAACTCGGTATGATGTCTAGATGAGACTGTCCTATTTTGGACATGGTCGGTCAGCTGTTACCTCCACTTGGTCATGTGAACAAGATTCCTTTTGCACTGTCTTCAGGTTGTTTCTATGAAGGGATTTCATTGTACCTTGGTAGGATAACTTGGTATGATATTTAGATGGGACACTCTCCTATTTTGGTCATGATCGGTCAACTGTGACTGCTGAATGGTCACATGACCTAGATTTCTTTAGCAAAGTCTACGAGTTGTATTTAAGAAGGGATTCGATTGTAACTTGGTAGGATGACTCATTTTGGAATGATTTTACTGTAACTTTTTGATTTTGATCGACATACATTAATTGTAGGGGCCACATTAACCCAGGCCTCAATTGATTAGTAGTCTTCACCTCAAATTATTCTTATTGAAAACATAGCACGTAGGGAACATAAATTAACATATTCTCAATTAGGCCAGGGAAAAATAATTAATTTGTTCAGGTAACCCGACCGACTCTACTTTTGCCGCCGACCCTAAATATTTTTTACCTTGCACAGAAAAAAAATTTTAAGAAAAAGAAAAAATAATGAAATCGCTATCGCCTAACGAAATAATAGCACCAACTTTGCGTGGTACGACTGTCCCTGGAACGTTTCTCATGTTAAAGGGCGCGTGCACATCGACCGTCACCCCATTTCTACACACCTATCAGATGAACGTATCAATTTATGTCAGATATGACACTTTATTGACTCCAAACCCCCCCCCCCCCGCCCCCACACCCCACCCACGAAGGATTTTCTAGCGGCGATGTTGTTTTTAGCGTCCGACTTTAAATCACCTGATTCAGTCCAGGCAATCGATGTCGTGCTGAAAGCACATTGCATTGGCGAAAGGCACACATATCAGGATTGCGTTTTTATGAAATAAAAGACCCATATCAGGGCAACATATGCCTATATGTAGTCTGCTTTGTGTTTTGCGTCAATTGGGAGGGATAATTGTGGCGTATAAATGGCGTTACCCGATGAAACGACTCACAACTCGGCGAAAAGAGTCCAATGTGAACATAAACTATATCCTCACATAGCATTCTACTTAATTCCATATTGGACTGATGTCGGTATGACAGGATTTCTGTTGCACCGACATCGGCCCAATATAGAATCAACTAGCACGCTGGCAGGGTCGTTTGTCAAACCATGCAGTTTTTTTACAGTACGCAAGTGACCTCCCTCTTCCCCTGACTCGCAATATAGTCCATTTTCCCCAAGAACTGCAATATAGCTTCACCGACATGTTTGTTCGGCTATGAAAGGGCGTGGAATTTTATTTTCACACCTAAATTCTCTCCATCTTCCACACCTAAAACATGACCTCAAAGTGTGATCACGTTCTTGACCTGACAAAGAAACAATGGAACAATCGTACGTAGCCGCGATCTTCGAATTCTGGAGTCTCGTTACGGGTTTCAATTTAAGAAATGAAAACGCATAGAAAAATGGTTTATAGTTTTATTTACTGATGCAAATTGTATAAAATAACCAAACAAATAGGACATGAGGGATATATAGGGATATACAGGTTGATTTCTGAGACACTTGAAAGGCATTCACTGTAAAAAATAATTGTGAAAAAAAAAAAAAAATCCCGACCGACCGACCCTATTTTTTTTCAGCATGTTACCTGAACAAATTAATTATTTTTCCCCGGCCTTATCACAATTCTTGTCTTATTTCATAATCCTTTCATAAACATTGAACATTATCCTTTTCATTAAACACAACACACAGTCAAGTTGAGCTACAGTGTCATTGACACTTTCATTTATTTTAGTTTGTTAATTATTTTTTGGCCATCAAAAGTTCATGCTCTTGGTTTGTTTTATATTTTAGGCCTCATAATCTACAGAATACCATGGGTGGGGTGTATTTTGTCCCCGGAGTGCTAGAAGGCTTTGCAGTTCTAAAGCATTGCAAAGCCTTGTTGCACTCAAGGGACAAAGTTATCAATTTTATTAACATGGGTAAAATATCAAACATAAACCATTTAATTTTTCTTTTTCTATGTTTGCATTGGTTATAAAGAGAGAGCATGAGACAGCCAGAAGGACAATGTGGGAGGGCCTGAGAAAGAGATTTATAACTTTTTTAGGCCAAAAATAGCACATTTTCTTTATAATTAATGGGAGAAGAATATGATCATCAAATCAAAAACATGTAAGGTTTTACGTTTCATAGTGAAAAGTTTGCATGGCTATTGTTTTCATAAAAATGAAAAATTAAAAGCAATATGAATCTTGTAAGCTTTTAAAAATCACTTGTGCTGTCTGGAAACAGCATGAAAAGCAGAAAAAGTAATTAATTTCTTAAAAGCTTTGATTTGCTTAGCACTTTCCAGTCATTTTTCACACAACAGGCTGACATACCAGCTTTAAATGATAGTATTTGCCTCAAGACTTGCTTTTATTGTTTCTTCATTGACACAGCAATGGTGTTACAATTAAAATATTTATTCAGCCTTTATCTGCTCAGCTTGCCTTCTGTTGCAACATGGCACCAGAGTAGTTTTGACACTTTGTCTTTAATAAACAGCGAAATTCTTTCACAGTTATTTGTGGATGAAAATGAGTGATGCACATGGAAAGATGTATCGTCTTTTTTGTGTTCAAACAATTCCTCACCCAATATCAAATGTGTAAAGTAAATGGTGACTGCCTGTTTGGTGATAGATACATGTAGAAAATAAAGGTTACACTTTCATATTATTTAGACTGTAAAACCTTTATCTGTTATTGGAATGTCCGTGCACTGCATGATAATGCTCGCCAGCAAACAATTAACTGGTAGAGTGCTGGAAGCCCATATTTGGGCGTTACCCAAAGTGCAGGTACCGTAACATAATGGCTTCATATTTACTAGTAGTAGTGGATACGCTTCATACAGTGGAGTCCACATAATTGGATATCTCTTACCTGAACAACCCTGTTAATTGAATATAATTTCCCAACACAAAACCATTTACCATACCTCCAGTACAAATTTGCTCTCTTTTTATAACCAATGCAAACTTTAAAAAATAATAATTAAATGGTTTGTGTCTTGATATATTAGACAAGTTAATAAAATTGACAAATTTGTCCCTTGAGTGCAACAAGGCTTTGCAATGCTTTTTAGCATTGCAAAGCCTTCTTGCACTCAAGGGATGAAATACACCATCACCCATGCTATTCTGTAAATTATGAGGCCTAAAACATAAAACAAGCCAAGAACATGAACTTTTTGTGGCAAAGAAATAATTACAAAAATTAAAAATAAAATAAAAAACTGCCCACCCACATGCAATTTTACAAAAAATGGCCCGAGAAACAGACGATCTACTTTGTGGGGCCTAAGTGTATCTTATTGATGTCTCGCCCCATGTTCAAAGCAGGTGTTATTCAGAGTTTTTTTTACTATCCGTTGCAGCTTAGGTATGAACACACATTTTTTTTAGAACTGTGCTGTCCTGATATGGCTGGTAGGTTAGGAAAGGGTTAAGAGAGATGTGAAAATAAGATGCTAAACAAATTTCTTGTTAATCCTTAGAGCAGTTTCCTCACTTTGTCTGATTAATTATCAGTGTGATTGAAGACAGATTTGATACCTATGTGATTCATTTTTACCACATTCTACATGTTCTTAGGACATTCCCTATGGGAACCCCAAGAAGTGATACAGTATTTGTTAACACAGTGTTATACAATTTATCATTCACTGGTATAATGGGAACCTGCAATCTATCTCTTAGGTGGGCATACAGACATTTTTCCCTCTGGATGTCTTTCACCCCATCAACTTTTAGTTAAGACCTATCCCCTCCCCAACAGGGCATATCCCCCTCCCCCCTCCACCAATATTTTATCCCAGGTATTAGATGGAACATATTCGCAGAAAGTTTAATAGAATTTTAAAATATTTCCAAGATATTTTTCACCTGTATGTTTTGTGTTTTTTATGTATAATAATGATAAAGTCTATTTGGTTTCTATTTGATTTATTTATTTAATTTAAAGCATTGCAGATGGTGCCTGCCTTGTTGCACCAAAGGAATGTTAAGTAACTTGTTCACACCTTTACCAGTTCTACGAACTGGAAAAAGTATGATAAGGTTCAAAATTATTCATGATTACTAAGGTTTTAGGTGAATTGTTTGCATTCAGCTGTTAATTGTAGAGATGCGCGTTATTGTAATTTTGAGTTTAGTATCGGTTTTGGTATTTTAAGGGTGGGGGCATACTATGGTATATGTTCCAGTCCTAGAAATGAGATGGGTGTAATTGCTCCTGTCAGCACCCATGTTTTCCATTTTATGGGAGCTAAAAAATGAACTTGTTGAAAAATATTGTGGCGCTCCAATATACTGTGAGGGCATCAAAATGTGTGTTCGTTTGAGGAGAAAGCAGCAGTCCATGGCCAGTGA
Source organism: Pictodentalium vernedei (assembly GCA_031216915.1). Lineage (NCBI taxonomy): Eukaryota > Metazoa > Mollusca > Scaphopoda > Dentaliida > Dentaliidae > Pictodentalium > Pictodentalium vernedei. The sequence goes on along the minus strand of CM062288.1, from coordinate 192,069,324 downwards.
CAACTTACTGTTATAATTCAGCAGTTCCTTATACATTTAACCCTTTGAACCCGAACAGCTGCTTTTTCAACCAGGAACATGATACCATAGCCTTGTTAAATAAGGTGGCTGTTCAGTAAAAGTGTGGGGTAGAACAATCAATATTTTCAACATGCAGCCCAAGGCTGCACGTTGAAAATATTGATTGGTCTACCCCAAATAATGAATATGGACTCGTTCTAATTGCTGCCATTGAACTGTCATGGAAGATACCCCCCGAGTTCAAAGGGTTAAGGTTTCTGGTGTTTGGTGACTGTATTTCCTCGAAAATCCATATACTATCAATTTACGGGTGCAATTTACTCCCGTCTCTGATTTCACGGGAGCTTAAAACTGCACCCGTCAATTTTATTCATTTCCAGAACTGTTCGGAATTCGGTATCTGACATGACTGAGATTTACTGATAGTACCAAAGGGGAATTCACATTAGGAAAATTCAGAACAAGTTCTTGGATCATTCTACCATGTGCAGTGCTACAAATGTCACTGCCAATGAGTTCAAGATTGAAATTTGTTGGCAAACACAAATCACATCAACTGTAATTTTATGACTTGGTCTAAACACACCATAACCTTCAAAGGCCTATTTCAAGCATTGATCTCACAGCATGTGCCCTCAGCATGCCACTTTAGGAAGTCCTGCTGACAATAGACGAGACACCTGGCCAGTGATTTCTAGTCAAGTTTGTTAAGGCAGTCAAGACTTGGCTAGAAATCACTGCTAAGCATCTGGACATGTACAGGTTGTAGTCTAGTGGGAATTCAGGACAATTGCCCAGGCCCTTCTTTCATGAAAAGGAACCCCTCAACTGCTATCAAGAATCAACAAGGCCTTATAAATAGCAAATGTTGGAAAATTTGAAAATCCAGACGGTTTTGGTATTCAATGATTGGTCCGGTTTGGTTTGATATCAGTATTGGTTCATATTTTTTGTATCCCCATGATATCGGTATCAGTTTGGTATTTTGCCTATAACATGCTATTAATTGAAAATAGAATACGTTTTCATTTTGGGAATTCACTTAAAAAAATTTCCACAATCCAGTATAAGTATTTCCAATAGTTCCTTGAATCCAGCAACCTATATAGCAACAAATAACTAACATACCTAATGTATTTTTACAGCCTCAGTCATTATATATTTTCATGCAGCACTGCACTGCACAGGGTTATTCACACTTTCTGGTTATAAAAAACTGAATAACTAACCCTGTGCACTGTGCAGCCTTAGTGTAAGTGTCATCTATATCAACTTGTTACCCAATGTTATGGTCAAAACCAGCCAGTACTATTCAAACTCAGCTTTATATAGAACTCTTGTTGGGTTTGGTTTTAGTGAATTCCAAAAATGAAACCATATTCTATTTTCAATTAATAGCTTGTTCTATCTCTATCTAGTTGGGGGCATGGTGGCGTTGCGGTAACCGGTTCTCATCAGATCACCAAAGTTAAGCAACGTCTAGCCCGATTAGTCCTTGGATGGGTGACCGTCTTAGCGATCGATTTGGACTCCCGCGTTGTGTCCTTGGGCAAGGCACTTAACCCCGATTGTCCATATAGGGACACAGTGACGCAGTGTACTAAGGCGTACTGCACGTCGATGGTGCACATGTCTTCAACCAATCTAACCCTGCCTGTGCTGCAGAGCGGAGTTATGATGTTGGGGAGCTGGCAGCTGCTCGTCATTGCTCGGTGGTTCTCTCCGGGTACTCCGGCTTCCTCCACCCGTAAAACTCACCGACACGATATGACCTAGGCTGTTAATGTGTCATTAAACCCTAATAAATAAATAAATTACTCTATCTAGTTAATTGTGTATATCATGAGGCATATTTCTATCTTTAATGAACCTTTGACAACTAGTACAAATCGAAATGCATGATTTTCCATACATTACAAGATACAGTTTTGAGCCAGAAAATTTAAAAGAAATTGTTTCAGAAGGTGTTTACTTCATAAGTCAATATTGACTAGGACAACAGTTTATTGGCTAAATGTCACCCACATCTAATCAGTTGTATTAATACGAACTTGCTTACTCTAACTATAGTCAATACTCTAACAGTAGAAGCTCTCATTTGGAAATCAAATTATCTAAAAAAAAACCAAATGTTTATTGTTGACAAAAGGATAGCAGGATGTAAACATTTGTTTATGGAACAATGAATTTAAGCCGATTTAAAATCACTCAGATTCCAATCATTACTTTGTTGATTGGCATTCAAGTGTTCGCCTATTTGCAGGTCAAATTTAATTTCAAATTGAATGAGAGAAGCATTTTGTTGTGACATCAAATTTTTTTAGGACAGTCGAGGAAGATTATTTTGTGTTAATTGTACAGTATAGTGTTAACAACATGACTGATTACTACAAGACACCCTTCATACTAATTCCATTCAATGTCATTTATTTATTTATTTATTGGAACCCAGTGGCTCTTTCTACAGCCAGGGTCAACTTGTGTCGGGCAGTTTTACAAGAGGAGGAAACCGGAGTACCCGAAGAGAACCACTGAGCAACAGCAAGCATCTGTCAGACTCCCCAACTTACTATTTCCAGACAAGCAGGATCAGAATATATTAAAGATGAGTGCACCATCAACGTGCAGTACACCTCAGTACACAGTGTCACTGTGGCCCCACATGGCCAATCAGGATTAAGTGCCTTGCCCAAGGAAACAAAACAGTTACCCCTGGCGCTGATTGAACCGTGAACCTCTCTGCTTGAAGTTCATTGCCGTAACCACTGAGCCACCATACTCTCATTCATTGTCATTAATAAAAACAACCAATGGCATTGAAGTATAACCCTGTTAATTGAATAGCCACTTTGCCAGTGAAAACTATTCAATTAAGAGAATTGAGTTAACATGGATTTCATCACTTTTTTGTCTTCTAGAGATAACGAAGCAGTTATTCTATTATATCTTGTTTGACAGAGCTCATGGAGCCCTGTCAAACAAGATATAATAGATGTTTTTATTCCTTCGAAAAATTATGTTTGTCATGTCCGTCCATCTGTCCATCAGGAAGATTTTCGTGTCCGCTCCATGACTCTGAGATGCTTCTTTGTATTTTGTTGAAACTTGGCATACATGTTGCTTATGGGGAGGCGATCTGTCATGCACAAATTACTTTTTTTGTTTGATGGAGGTCAAGGTCAAAAGGAAGATTTTTGTGTTCGCTCCATAACTCTGGGATGCTTCTTTGGATTTGGTTGAAACCTGGCATACATGTTGCTTATAATAGGGAGACGATGTGTCGCGCACAAAAAAATTTTTCTGATGGAGGTCAGGGTCACAGATCAAGGTCATTGGCATGTTGAGCATAGTCACTTTAGAATGACAATCTCTTGTTTGCTTGAGGTTTACACTTTGACAGCCTGGGTCACCTTATGTTGGACTGTTTTACAGATGGATGAAAAAGAGTACCTGGAGAAAGCCACTAAGCAGCTGCGAGCAACTGTCAAGACTCCCCAATGTACTAACTCCACACAAGCAAGGTTAGCATTGTTTGAAAACATCTGCGTCATCGATGTACAGTACGACTTGGTACACAGTGCCACCATGCCCCACATGGGTAATCGAGATTAAGTGCCTTGATCAAGGACACAATGTACTAACTCCACTCAAGTAGGGTTAGCATTGGTTGAAGACAAGTGCACAATCGACATGCAATATACCTTAGCACACAGCGCCACCATGCCCTCCACGTGTGTAATCAAGATTATGTGCCTTGCCCAAAGACACAACACAGTTGCCCCTGGTGGGTCTCCAGCTGTGGATCTTTCAGTTTGAAGTCCAGTGCCATAACCAATGGGTCACTGTGCTCCCCGATATAATAGATTAAGTGCCTGTATTGGATGTGTGCTACATCAGAGCATTTCATCAAGATATCATAACAGAATGTTTTATCTTCATTACAAAGTAGATCTTGGTTCTGAAAGGGTTAACAAATGCATACAATTGAGGGTTAAGAAAACTGAAAAGAAAATCAGTCACTTAATTCTTTCATGAAAAGGAACCTTTCAGCTATTAACAAGCCATAGGGGGCACGGTGGCTCAGTTGGTAGAGGTGCAGGCTGCAAGCCGAGAGGTCCTCGGTTCGATTCCCACCTGCAGCAACCGCGTTGTGTCCTTGGGCAAGACACTTCACCCCCATTGCCGACGTGGGGGCACGGTGACGCTGTGTACTAAGGCGTACTGCACATCGATGGTGCATCTGTCTTCAACCAGTGCTAACCCTGCTTGTGTGGAGTTGGTATGTTGGGGAGTTGACAGTTGCTCGTCGTTGCTGGGTGGTTCTCTCCAGGTACTCCGGCTTCCTCCACCCGTAACACTGTCACAGTCATGGTTAGCCATTGTGCAGAAATATGTGACCTTAAAACACCAATAAATAAATAAATAACAAGCCACAACATGGACTTTTAAATTGCAAATATAGGAAAATTAAAAAATTCAGATGGTATCGGTATTTATAATATTGGTATTGGTATCCTCATAATAATGGTATCAGTTTGGATTTTCGGTATATTGCCCATCTCTAATGCTTTGGCATTGCAGATTGCACCACATTGGACGATTTAATTCCTTGCATGCTGCTGGAGGATATTCCTGCCAAGGACAGTGTTTCTCTTGCCATTGAAATATGTATAATTTGGGTATATTTAATCCAATTTTCCCCCTGTAAATTGAATGTATTTTTTCACCAATGACTTCTTGAGTTAAATTTAAATGAATTTTTCACAGCAGCCATGACTAGACTTGATGAAAAATATTTTTAAAATACTCAGTGGGTTAAGAGTTGAGAGAAAATATTGGATAGTTTTGCCTATGGAGGGTTAATTAGTTATGAGGAGAAAGTTCTGTTATTTTCTGATAGTGTTATCAAGCATTAGGTAGAATTTCACCATAACAAGAGAAGTATGTTAATTAATATTGTACAAATGGGCATATAAAGTACAACATAAGATAGCATCAGAATAGTGTTTCCTGACCTTTGTTCCTGTAATTGTATTACAGCCTGGTTCCAGCAATAATTGAAATTTGCAAATTGCCAGTAGGTAAATCACATCAATTGTTTATAAGATCAGTATGAAGAGAGGAAAAAAATCCTAAACCAGTCTCAGTAATTCATACTTCAGCTTACTTAAAGAAGTCTTCCTAACACCTGTTATTATCCTCTTGACAGTTTCTGGAAGCCATTAATATCAAGGGTTTGGACCCCACATTCTGTAAATTTCAGTCCATTAAAAAACAGTTTTAACTCTTAAAGGATGGAGAATTTCCATACATTTTTGCCACACTGTGACATTTAATGGTCTGTGACTTTGCAGTTGTGTCTACAGAAGTCTTGGCTGCCTATATAAGCAGCCAAGACTTGCCTAGAAACAACTGTCAATGTACTTAGGGTGTACCTTGCAAGTTTACCCAAACACAGCAAGTTGGAACACCTGCTCTAATACAGTAAAACTGAACAAAGTCAGAAATAGGCACTTATGGGTTAAATAGTCAGCTTACAAGAAGTATGATGTATTGGGGAAAACGAGTATCAGAACAGATCATATGATGGGATTCAGAAAATTTGATGTAACCATATCATGTTTTACTCTTTACTTTTACAAATGATTCAAATCCAACAACTTCGAAAGTCAGGTTATGCAGTAACGTGCAACACCACCAAATATTGATTCTGTGATTCAAAAAACTGAATGACATTACTTGCTAACACTGCATATTTTCAAGAAAATTGATACTGGTTCATTTGAATGAGATGTATGAAATTGTTCAGATATGCTCAACAAAGATTGAATCTTCCAATCTCATCATAAAGTTCTACACATTCAGGTCTTTAAATTCCACCAAACACACACCGGTAACCGGTGTCCTCAAATTATTGGAATGTTCCCAAATTTGGGGGAATAACACCTAGTATGATGTGTTTTGTTATGGTTTTTGTCCAGTTTCATAAAAAATCATGTAAAAGGACACAGGGCTTATATTTCATCTAAATTGGGGAGAATCCATTTGGATTCTCGCAAAAATGGTTGCGAGAATCCATAGCTACTTAGTGCTATGAGTGTCCCAGGACCCCATGAGGCCACCATGGTTGAACCCTGGTTGTATGCTGATGACACATATGTTAACCCTTTACACAACACAGCTTTTTAATTTTTAAAACCTAAACTGAATTTGATAATATTTTAAAAAATAAACAACATTTTCCAAAAAACTTTACAAATAAGGATGTCATTGGAACTGGCTCATACAGCCATATTTGTACAATTTTATTGGCAAAGTGTCAGGATAATTCTGGTCATGTTGGCCTTGTATTGGTTAATTTGCTGCTGTTAGGTGAATGGTTAAATTGACTCAAGTGTTTTCATCCAGATCCTGGCAGAGGTGCATCGAGAATCTACATGATCTGGCTGGTTTTGTTGCTCAAATCTTTGCATAAGTCTATTATCTGATTCTTGTCGAAATACATGCCCTGCCATGATATAGCCTTATGTGTTGAAAGTATTACCTTAAATAAATAATCAATTCTGATCCTGCAAGTATTATTATCTGCTAACCTCTAACTTTTTTTTGGAGAAAAAAATGCAAGTGATGCTTGCTATTCAGGTTTTTGTATTCACTCTGCAAAGCAGGGCTAGCATTGGTTGAAGACAAGTGCATCATTGACATGCAACAGCTAGAGTCACCTCGTGTCGGACAGTTGTACGGGTGAAGGAAGCCAGAGTATCTGGAGATAACCACTGAGCAATGGCAAGCAACTGTCAGACTCCCCAACGTACCAACTCCGCACAAGCAGGATAAGCATTGGTTGAAAACAAGTGCATCATTGGCGTGCAGTATGCCTTAGTACATGGCGCCACCGTGCCCCCATCTGAGCAATCTGGATTAAGTGCCTTGCCCAAGGACACAACATAGTTGTCCTCAGGCGGGGATCGGATCGAGAACCTTTTGGTTTGAAGTTCAGTGCCATAACCACAGAGCCACCACACTCCCAATTGATGCAGTTGTTTTCATAGACCAAACTGGACTGTGTTCTGGAAGCAAAAATTTGAAAGTAAAATTTGAAAGGCAATTTTTATGTTTAGTGCTAGGCAAATTTGCTGATATGTTAGTTAACCATGACTAGAGGTTAACACTCTAAAAACATTTCTTAAATAACAAAGAATTTTATTTTTTTGCCTCATAAACATGGCTTATAACCTCTCATTGGAAAGAGGTTGATGAGGATGTCATAAACTGTTTTGAAGGCAAAATTTGAAAAAAAGCATTAAAATCTGAGTGACTATTTTTATGCTCCCCAAAATATTTTGAGGGGAGCATATAGACACCGCTTTGTCCATCCATCCATTTGGTTGTCCATCCATCTGTCCATCCATGCATGCATCCATTCACAACAATATCTGGATGGATTTCAATGAAATTTGGTATGAGGGATCCTTGTGACAAGCCGATCCTGCATATGTTATAAAAAAAGTTGCCCACACATTTTTCACCAGAGTTACGGTCCTTACTTTGTCAATTTTTCATGTACTCGGTGATATCTTACCAGTGCGGGATAGATTTCAGTTAAATTTGGTATGAAGAATTCTTGTGTCAAGCCACATCTGCACATGTTATAAAAAAGTTGCCTGCATATTTTTTACCAGAGTTACAGCCCTTACTTTGTCAATTTTTCATGATTTTTAGCTCAACTTTGGCAAAGCTAAATTTGAGCTTATTCCATGGCTTGTAGGCCGTCTGTCCGTCAACAATTCAATACAGCTCGGGCTAGAGGCCGTATTTATGAACCGATCTTTACGAAACTTCTTGGGTACCTTTGTTATGACTGTGGGACGAGAACAAGTGTTTTTGGGGGTCCGATCCGAAATTCAAGTTGGCCACTGGCGGCCATTTTGTACAGACTTAGGTGTAATCAGATTTTTGCGCAGAACTTCCATATGAAAGCGCTGATTTGAATAATTTGTTGTATGAATGTTTAGTACCATGGGATACATCACATATAATACGGGTTTTTTTCTCGTACGTAAACTATGCAAATAGACTAACTTTGATGTATTTAGTGTTACTTTCAGCACTGTAAGTGCAAATGCCAATACGGCTCGGGCTAGAGGCCGTATTTATAAACCGATCTTTATGAAACTTCTTGGGTACCTTTGGTATTACCGTGGGACGAGAACGAGTGTTATTGGGTGCGGTCCCAAATTCAAGATGGCCGATGGCAGCCATTTTGTACAAAATTAGGTGCAATTAGATTTTTGCACAGAACTTCCATATGAAAGCGCTGATTTGAAAATTTTTTTGTGTGAATGTTTAGTACAATGGGATACATCACATATAATACGGGTTTTTTTTCTCATGCAGAAATTATGCAAATTAGATGAACTTTGATTTTTTCAGTGCTACTTACACACAGTAAGTACATATGTCAATACGGCTCGGGCTAGAGGCTGTATTTATCAACCGATCTTCACGAAACTTCTTGGGTACCTCTGTTATCACCTTGGGACAAGAACAAGTGTTTCTGGGTGCGGTCCAAAATTCAAGATGGCTGCCAGTGGCCATTTTGTACCGAAATTAGGTCTAATCAGTTTTTTGTACACAACTTCTCTACGGCTCAGGCTAGAGGCCTTATTTATGAACCGATCTTTACGAAACTTCTTGGGTACCTTTGTTATCACCGTGGGATGAGAACGAGTGTTTTTGGGTGTGGTCCGAAATTCAAGATGGCCACCAGCAGCCATTTTGTACCAAAATTAGTGCAATCAGTCTTTTGTACAGAACTTCTGTATGAAAGTTCTGATTTGAATAAATTTTTGTATGAATGTTTAGTAAATGAAATACATCACATACAGTACAGGTTTTTTTCTCGTGCAGAAATTATGCAAATTAGATGAATTTTGATTTATTCAGTGCTACTTATACACTGTAAGTGCACATGTCAATAAACAGGAGTTTACTCTATAACCTATATTCAACTAACAAGTCAAATTTGTTCTGAGGGTATGGTAAATGGTTTTGTGTGGGGAAATTATATTCAATCAACAGGGTTATTCAGTTAAGAGATATCCAATTAAGGGGGCTCCATTGTACCATGATTTTTATTGAAAAAGAATTCCCATATTTCAAATCACCTTTTGAAAAATAATTTAATAATTTAGCACTCGAGTTAACTTTATGTCCTCCATGAATGGACCTTTTGGATTTTTTTTTTCTGGGGGGGGGGGGGGGGGGGGGGGGGGGGGACTTTACCCACCACCTCATCCCACACACCCACACCCACCAGCTGAACACTTGTCTATATCATATTTCCTATAGTGTGGATAATAAACAATAATATCTGTATGATGAGTTTTCTGAATATTACTGGCTGAACATGGACATTACTTATGGGCACAGAGTTCAAAAAAGATTTTAGAGCTTACCCAGCCAGTTGTTATTACACCCAATTACATTGTTTTTGACACATTCTCTGTTTATATCATATTTCCTGTGGTGTGGATATTCCAGCTTAATTGAGAGTTTGAAATAATAAACCTGCTGAAAGAAATCAGAAAAATAGAGCAGGTTGTTGAGTCAGTAAAGAAAATATTTTCATTGAGCAGGTGGCATTATGCTTACTGTTATTTTTTTTCGTTGGATCTACAGGGGTCATGTTGTTGACTGAAATGGATCATTATTCCAGAAATACTTTACTGACCTCTCACCATCAGGGCTTTTAGACTGCCTCCTGTGTACAGTACAGTCGCTGTGAACTGGTCATAATCAATCTATTGGCAGTGATGTTCACACATCCATTTACGAGGTATTAAATATCGTCACCAGAAAATTTTTAATTAACTCCTTGCATGCTGTTGACGGATATTCCCGCTGAGGACAAGAAATCTCCTGCCACTAAAGTAAAAAGGAAAATTTGGGCACTTGAAATCAAATTGGCCACACTAAGGGAGCATGGTGGCATTGCAGTATCCGGTTCTCGTCAGATCACCAAAGTTAAGCAACATCGAGCCTGGTTAATCCTTGGATGGGTTACCATCTGAGCGATCGATTCAGACTCCTGCATTGTGTCCTTGGGCAAGGCACTTAACCCTGATTGTCCACATGGGGGCATGATGACGCCATGTACTAAGGCATACTGCACGTTGATGGTGCGCATGTCTTGAACCAATCCAAGCCTGCCTGTGCAGCAGTGTGAAGTCACGATTTTGGGGAGCTGACAGCTGCTTGTCATTGCTTGGTGGTGTTCTCTGTTTACTCCGGCTTCCTCCATCCATAAAACTGTCACCTACACGATATGACCTTGGCAGTTACTGTGTCGTTAAACTCTCATAAATAAATAAATTGGCCACACTAAATTGAATCAACATTTCCACCAATGATTTCTTTACATCTGCGATGATTAGATTTGATGAAAAATATTTAGAAAAATACACAGAGTGTCAAGATAATGAAGCATCAGGTTGAACCTTTTGTGCATCAGTAACTAAATTTTTGATGATTATTCCCCTAATTAGTCTTTGGAATCTAATATTATTGTGTCTGTGAAACTATTGCCCACCCGTGGAAAGTGACAAGTCCATGGTGGCCGTACTGTAACCCTTTGAGTAATCATATTTGTTGCAAAATTTTACTTCTTTCTTTCCTCCATGACCTGTACACTGTCTCTTTTAAGTACAGAATCATCACTATAGTAGATCTACTACAGTGTATAGGCCTGCAGAGAAATAATAATATGGTTTGATTCTTCTAAAGGACATCCATTCCCCACTCCTATTTATCCATTAACCCTACCGATTTTCCACGCTGTGACAGTTGCAGTCCTGCTGTTTCTGGAGGTTCAGAGTGGTTTCAGGCTCTGAGTGCACCGTACAGCCATGTGAATAATATGCTACCATGCATAATTTTGAGTGTGAATGAACATGTGTGCCTGTGAAAGGATTTACAAATATTTTATGTCCAAGATTTGGAAACAAATTGATTCAAGATTTGGTTTGTTTTTGTATGCCCAGTTTATAAAAACGGTTGTATTATGTTATAGCATTGCCATCCGTTGGTCTGTCTGGCCGGTTGATTTTTCATAGAGTTACTGCCATAGAACTTAGAATATTTAGAGTTTTCCGAATTCTTTTTTTCATTTTCCGGATTTTTTTTTTGTTTTGGTTGGACATATTGAGAACATTTCTGGTATATAGCTTTGTTGTGGATACTTACAGATCAAGTTTGAATTTCATTCCGCTTGGTTGATTTTTGGTGGAGTAACTGCCCTTGAACTTAGAATTTTTACCATTTTCCATCTTTTTTATATGCCCGCATAATGTTTCATAATTTTTGGAAGTACAGGTGTATTATGCACCGTCCAACGGTGTCCTCTGGTTTTATTTAATCGCAGGACCCTAGGCAGTTACAGTGGGTAAGGTTTAACACCTAGCACTCTGGTAGTGCAACAGAATTATTTCCCAATCAGTCTGTTTTTCTTTTGTTTAACTATGAATCTCATCAATTATATCTTGTTTGACAGAGCTCATCTAGCTCTGTCAAACAAATTATATTCGGTTAAATATCAAACTGCATAATGGGAAATACTTGCTGTTGAAAACTTTGCTATTTTGACAGAGTGCAGAGGGTTAAGTATAGGCCCCTGCAAATTTTCGACTTCGAGTAGAAGTCGAGTCGATCAAGAAATTCAAGTCGAATTCCAGTCAAAAATAAAATCGCAAATATAAAAATCAGATATGAAAAAGACTTATTAATAAATGTCTCGGTATACTTACATCTGTACATTTAATACTGGCTAAATTGTCAAAACAATTTGAGGAATTGAGCACGAACCACAAATGCACACTGTCAACATGGAGCTTACAGTTCATTAACAATGTCATTTGGAATAACGCGAGTCGCGCGATTCCAAATGACATTGGTAATACATACAAAGCCCAAGCAATGGGGACTACATCTCACCTCTGGTACACTTCAGTAAGAAGCATCCATCGCTTCGTAAGGCAAGATCGGACGATGCTAAACTTAAAGTCAAGAAGGAAGCAGAGCAATCACAGGTACATACAGATTCTTTAGAATGCAAAAAAATCCTAATGTGGCTATTTTAAACTGGAAATATCGCGTACGAAACTGCACTTGGACTCCTGGTATCGGCTAACTTGTTTCGAATTCGATGTTCAGTCGACTCAAACATTCTTTTGGCAAGTTCAAGTCAAAAGTGGAGTCATATTAGAAAGAAAATCCATACTTGCGGGGGTCTAGTTAAGTAGAGACCGGACAGTGGGCGGTAGCTTGTATCACTGATACAGTTGAACGGAATGAAACTAGTATAAGTAACAAATACCAGAACTTGAAATGTTCACAAATATTCAAGCTTTTCTGTTCCTTCAAACCTATTTTCAAAACAACACAGAGTGTCACAGGTTTTATGTAAATTTCCACTTGAGAAGTAGCAGAATGGGCAGGAGCTTCTAATTGCTACTGTTATAAGGGACATGTGTCAAATGAAGTTTGACAGACCAATGATTTTATTATTATTATTAAGCCAGACTCATGAGTGATCCCATCATTCATTTGTCAGTTAATTTGGGAATTCAACTGATAGCACCTCTCATCAAATCAACAGTCTTGATGACTGGTGTGGATTATCTTCTCAGCTAGTCATTTCATGGTATTACTAATCAAAATAGTTGAATTAGAAATACCCGCCTTGAAATGTTGCACTCGGAAGTGATGCAATCTCTAAAAATAAACAGCGTTGGGAAAATAAATGGTTTCAATAAACGTTTGAAGCATTCTATTGACATCTTGCATTATTGATGAATATTCCAGATAAAAAAGAGGGTGATTTGATGACTTTTGGACCTAAAAAATACAATTTACATTTGGTGTGTTTTTGTAGGGAATTCCCTGAAAAATATGTGCATGTGACCGGTACTTCCCTTGCTGTCAATTTCTCTGTCTTATTTGTTGCATGCCCCCCTGTTTTGGGGTCAGAAGGGTTATACTTGACAAAGATATTTGAATGCCAAAATTAAAGTGATGTGATCATATTTTTTTTTGCCTGAATGTTATAATGGTCGCCTATGGGAAAATATTTAGTTCCGTGATACCTCTTGAGATCCTAACAAAAATTGAATGAACAGACTGGATTAAATGAAAAGGATGACTAGACGAAATAAAAAGGTTGAATTTAGTTAACCCATGTTAAGTGATCCCAGTATTTTTCAACAATATATTGACCCCAATGGTGGCTACCCACTAAAGCTGCAACAATTAATTGTTACACGCTTGAACTGTGATACATTGCTCACAATTCAATATGTATCGTTTTTCACTATGTATCGCGACACAATAAAAAAAAAAAAATATCATGCAAAACAACATTTTGGATTTTGAAAACCCTGCTTTTGCATACGAACATTGATAGTGATAAATATGCCATAAAAAGGATTATTCAGTTAACCAGAATTTGGTGAATTCCCTCTTTTGTACTGAATATTTATTTGATTAATTCATTATATCTTGTTTGACAGAGCTCAATGAGCTCTGTCAAACAAGATATAAGGGATTAAATGATTGGAACATTTTTTCTGAAAGGTAAAAAAGCACTGGAAAATGGGTCATAAAATCAAAAACTTTCCCGTGGGAACCCCTGGAAGTGAAGCAGTGCCTGTTCACTATGTAAATAGGCTCTGTTTTACTGGTAAAATGGGACCCAGTCACCAATGCTTGGGAGGTGCGATCCCTCTCTACAATGGGCAACATGGCTTATTAACGCTCGCCCCTGGTCTTGAGTTGATACTCGTGTTGTGGTCATGATTAGCCATTGTGCAAAAATATGTGACCTTAAACACCAATAAATAAATAATCAAAAACTTAAATTACTTAATGTAATGGGTAATCACTGAGAAGTTACCTATTGTTTAAAAGTATGGATCCTAATTTGTAATACAAGTAAGCTTCTGGAACTGAATACATGCAGTTCCGAAAGTAGCTGACATCTGTAGTTGCATACCAAGAGAGATCTTGTGTATCATGATACATATTGTATTGTATGCACCGAATTGTGATACATATCATATCATTAGGAAAGCATATCGTTGCAGCCCTATTGCCCACAGGGAGAGGGTGGAATATGTCCAGGAGTTCATCTGAAATGTTCAAAGAAACAAATTTTTTTTTTCATGTTTTACCTCAGATATTTGGGGCCTTCGGAGTGCACGTAAATTTTAAAGGATATCAGAGGGAGCACAGTGGCTCAGTGGTTATGGCATTAAACTTCAGACCAAAAGGTCGGCTGTTTGATCCTGGCCAGGGTTTTTTGCGCTGTGTCCTTTGGCAAAGCACTTCATCCTGATTGCCCATGTGGAGGCAGGGTGGTGCCGTGTACTAAGGTACACTGCACGTCGATGGTGCACTTGTCTTAAACCAATGTTAATCTTGCTTGCACAGAGTTAGTACGTTGGAGAGTCTGACAGTTGCTCACCATTGCTCGATGGTTCTCTCTAGGTACTCTGGCTTTCTCCACCCTTAAAACTACCCGACACGGGGTGACCCTGGCTGTCGAAAGTGTTGTTAAGCCCCAATAATAAAGGATAGCAAAGAACTGTTTATGATACTACATCCATTCCCTCTAGTAACACACAAAATGTGTGTTGTATTTGGCCAATTGGAAGTTTATGTCGAATATTGATGTATTAAACAAGCAAAATTTTGGAATTCAATTCTAGAATGTGAACAACATCTTGAGGATGTATGGCACCTTGTTGTCAAGGGCTCAGATAAACTCGATTGATGTTTGGGTCACATGCTGTTCTTTACAGATGTTTGTAACTGATGATTTGGTCTAATGATGCCAATTGGTTTGTATATCAGTAGGGTAATGGCACATCAAATTTTGAAGTTCTTTTCGACACATCTCTCCAAAAATGTAACTTACATGATCAGAGTTTCAAATTGAAATTATTGATCAGATTATATGACAGTTCACAAAGTGCACTTGTACCAACTTCATTACCCATCACAGAGAGATCTGTTCACAATATGCCTAATGTGCATATTTATTTATTTATTGGGATTTAATGACACTTTTTACGGCCAGGGTCACCTCGCGTCGGACAGTATTACAGGTGGAGAAAGCCAGAGTAGTCGGAGAGAACCACCAAGCAATGGTAAGCAACTGTCAGACTCCCCAACATACTACCTCCACACAAGCAAGGTTAGCATTAGTTGAAGACAAGTGCACCATTGACGTGCAATGTGCCTTAGAACACAACACCACCATGCCCCCATGTGGGCTATGGGGGTAAAGTGACTTGCCCAAGGAGACATCGCGGTTGCTGCAGGTGGGATTCGAACCGAGGACCTCTCGGCTTGCAGCCTGCACCTCTACCTAAAGAGCCACCACGCCCCCGCCTAATGTGCATCTTTAATTCTTAACTTAATTTTAAAATATTTTCATCAAATCTAGTCGTGGCTGCTGTGCCTAGATTTGCTGAAAAATCCACGGAAATAGTTGACACAAGAAATCATTGGTTAAAAAGTCTATACATCTTACAGGGGAAAAATTTGATTAAATATCGTCAAATTCGGCTTAATTTAATAGCAAGATATTTCCTGTCCTGGGCAGGAATATCCGCCAGCAGCATGCGAAGAATTAACCATTAAAGATCTGGAGACTTTTCATATATTTTGCTATGCCTTGAATGTTTAACTCTTAACCCACTGAGTATTTTCAAGATAATTTTTCATCAAATCTAGTTATGGCTGTTGTAAAGCAGCCATGATTAGAGTTAATGAAAAATTAATCTAAATATAATAAGAAATCATTGGTGAAAAAATCCATTCAATTTACATTCAATTTACAGGGGAAAATATGTTTAAATATGCCCAAATTACACTTATATCAGTGACAAGAGAAACCCTGAGCTGGGCAGGAATATCTGCCAGCATGCAAAGAGTTATGTTCAGCGACTTTGCAGTTGTGTCTCAGCAAAACTTGGTTAACTATACAGACAGCCAAGACTTTTCAAGAAACAACTACTACTAAGAGAAAAAAGTTAAAATCTATTTCTCAGACCCTTCAGCATGTTTTTTTTTGATGCCACATGCTCCCTTTTTATAACCAATGCAAACTTAAAAAAATAAAAATTAAATAGTTTAATTATGTCTGATATATTACCCAAGTTAATTAAATTGATAAATTTGTCCCTTGAGTTCAACAAGGCTTTTCAATGTTGACATTGGGTCAAAATACACCACTACCCGTGGTATTCTGTAGATTATGAGGTTTAAAACATAAAACAAGCCAAGAACATGAACTTTTGATGGCAAAGAAATAATTACAGAAATTAAAAAATGCCCACCTACATGCAGTTTTACAAAAAATGGTCTGACAAACATAAGATCTACTTTGTGGGGCCTAATGTACTTGGAATGTAACTTGCAAGTTTACCGAAAGACGGCATGTTTAGGCACCTGTTCTAAAGTACTGAAAATTGAACAAGTCAGAAATAGGCCTTGAAATGTTAAACTTATTGGGAATCTTTGAGATTTTCAGGTTTTTGATTTATCATTTGTTTAATATGGGCACAATGGCAAATATGGAATGTGGCTTTGAGGGAGAGAAAAGCACTAGGATTTCACCCTTTCGGAATCTGTTTCATATAGATTATTCTGCTTTAGGAAACTAGAATACAGTCTTTTGTTATATGTTATCATTATTATTGGTTCTTTTTGACCTAAAGTTTACTTGAGAAGTTTTCTTAAGGTTTTCTGGTGTCAAACCAAAATCCTATTTAAATGTAAATTACGCACTGTGTTTAATATGAAAGATCACAAATATGAATATATTATAGATATCAAGCTTAAAGTGCCTGTGAAAAGCAATCTACATTCAGAATCTTATTCTTGTGAAGATCCTTACAAACTGTTGGACATCCAGTAATGACATATAGCAGGATTCTCAAAACACTGAGCAGAATTTATGCGCTGAACAGTGGGAGTGCAGTGGCTCAGTGTTTACGGCATTGGATTTCAAACCAAAAGGTCCACAGTTCGATCCCTGACAGGGTAACTGCATTGTGTCCTTTAATCCTAATTGCCCATGTGGGGACACAGTGGTGCTGTATACTAAGTCATACTTCACATCGATGGTGCACTTGTCTTCAACCAATGGTAACCCTGTTTGTGTGGAATAAGTACATTGGGGAGTCTGACACTTGCTTGTCATTGCTCATTGGTTCTCTCTAGGTACTCTGGCTTCCTCCATCCATAAAATTGTCCAACACGAGGTGACCCTGGCAGTCAAAAGTGTCATTATTACTCTTTGCCCTCTGCTGGTGGATATTACTAACCAGGACATGATTTCTCTTATCATTGGCATAAGAATAATTTGGGTACATTTAAGCAAATTATCTCCCTGTAAATGAAAAGGATTTTTTCACCATTGATTCCCTGTGTTAAATTTAGATGAATTTTTCATCAAATCTTATGGCTGCTTCAAAGCAGGCATGACTAGATTTCATGAAAAATATCCTGAAATTACTCAGCGGGTTAAGAGTTATTTATTTATTTATTGGTGTTTAAGGTCACATACTTATGCACAATGGCTAATCGTGAATGTGACAGTTTTATGGGTGGAGGAAGCCGGAGTACCTGGAGAGACCCACCGAGCATCGATGAGCAACTGTCAGCTCCTCAACATTCTAACTCTGTTGAAGCTCCGCACAAGCAGGGTTACAGCGGGTGAAGACGTGTGCACTATTGATGTGCAGTACACCTTAGTACACGTCGTCATCGTGCCCCTCATGTAGGCAACCGAGATAAATAAATAAATATGTCCTGACACTGTCAATGCCAATTACTTTTCACTGGTAGTCTCTGTTTGTTTTTAGCTCACCGAATGGAGCTGAACTTACCACTTGCCATCCGTCCATCGACCGCCCTGCATCGTGAACATTTTTCAAACGACTTCTCCTCTGAAACCGCAAGGTCGATTTTCTCGATACTTGGTATGGATGTTCATTACCATATGTCAATTCAAGTTTGTTGAAATGAAATGGACATTCCCACTTGGGGCTCCATAGGAGGCATAACTCCGATAGCACCCTATGTATATTAGAGAAATTACTAAAAAATCTTCTTCTCCAGCACAAGTGGGCAGAATCGTTTGATATTTGGTATACAGCATTATGGGGTGGAGCTGATTCAAGTTTGTTCAAATCGGCCCCCTGGATTCATATTTGGGCTCACTATAGAAGCCTGATTTCGAATTTGGTGCATTTCAGGCAAATTTATTAAAAAATCTTCTCAAGATCCAGAAGGCAGAATCTTTTGATATTGGGTATGCAGCATGCTCAGAGGGGTGAGATTCAAGTTTGTTCTTCTCCAGCACAAGTGGGCAGAATCATTTGATATTTGGTATACAGCATTATGGGGTGGATCTGATTCAAGTTTGTTCAAATCGGCCCTCTGGATTCATATTTGGGCTCAGTATAGGAGCCTGAATTTGAACTTAGTGCATTTCAGGCAAATTTCTTTAAAAATCTTCTCAAGATCCAGAAGGCAGAATCTTTTGATATTGGGTATGCAGCATGCTTAGGGGGGTGAGATTCAAGTTTGTTCAAGCCAAGTCCCTGGGTTCATATTTGGGCTCACTGTGGGAGCCCGAATTATAACTTAGTTCAAAATGAGGTATTTTCTTTAAAAATCTTCTTCTTCAGATCTACCAATAAGAATCTTTTGATATTTGGTATGCAGCATGCTTAGGGGGGTGAGATTCAAGTTTGTTCAAGCCATGTCCCTAGGTCCATATTTGGGCTCACTGTGGGAGCCTGAATGATAACTTAGTTCAAAATGAGGAATTTTCTTTAAAAATCTTCTTCCTTATTTTGAAATGATGAATTTTCTTAAAAAGTCTTCTTCTTCAGATCCAGCAGTCGAAATGTTTTGATATGTGGCGTGCAGTATCCTTAGGGGGGTGAGATTTAAGTTTGTTCAAGCCAAGTCCCAGGGCTCATATTTGGGCTCATTCATATTTCATATTTGTGCTCCCTGTGGGAGCCCGAATTATAATTTAGTTCAATATGAGGAATTTTTCTTCAAAAATCTTCTTCTTTAGATTCAGCAGTCAGAATATTTTGATATTTGGCATGCAGTATCCTTAGGGGGGTGAGATTCAAGTTTGTTCAAGCCAAGTCCCAGGGCTCATATTTGGGCTCACTGTGGGGGCCTGAATGATAACTTAGTTCAAAATGAGGAATTTTCTTTAGAAATCTTCTTCTTCAGATCCAGCAGATGGATGCTTTTGATATTTGGTATGCGGCATCCTTAGGGGGTAAGATTCAAGTTTGTTCAAGCCAAGTCCCTGGTTTCATATTTGGGCTCCCTGTGGGAGCCCGACTTATAACTTAGTTCAATATGAGGAATTTTTCTTCAAAAATCTTCTTCAGATTCAGCAGTCGGAATGCTCTGATATTTGGCATGCAGCATCCCTAGGGGGGTGAGATTCAAGTTTGTTCAGGCCAAGTCCCTGGGTTCATATTTGGGCTCACTGTGGGAGCTCGAATTGTATCTTAGTTCAAAATGAGGAATTTTCTTTAAAAATCTTCTTCAGATCCAGCAGTTGGAATGTTTTGATATTTGGTGTGCAGCATCCTTAGGGGGGGTGAGATTCAAGTTTGTTAAAGCCAAGTCCCTGGGTTCATAGATGGGCTCCCTGTGGGAGCCCGAATTATAACTTAGTTCAATATGAGGAATATTGTTTAAAAATCTTCTTTTTTTTAGATCCACTGGTCGAAATCTTTGAATATTTGGTATAAGCTTTTCTTAGGAGGGGCAGATGCATCTTGTTGAAATCAATTCCCTGGGTTGATATTTAGGCTACCATGTCAGGTGAGCGCCCTCAGGCCGCCTGGTGCCTCTTGTTTAAAAACTTGTTTATCTGTTGCATTGTTTAAATCGACAGGTAGTCCACAAAATATATTGCATATGACAGGGAAAACTTTACCAAACTGTGTTATGGTCGAAACACTTTAAAACTTCGGAAAAGAAATTTTAAACACTGGATAATTTTGACACAATTGTATTATTTGGGCACTGTGTTTACCATTGCTATTTGTGGGAATTTAACCCTTAAGGGCCTGGAGATTTTTAGTTTAACTTGACAAAGTCAAGATAAGCGATTGCCATCACACGTACGGAAGTCTGTTAGTTTAGTTTGTTCACATTTTCTTTAGCACAGGCTACACCCCATAGTTCTTGTCCGATCATCACGAAAATTTCATATGCAAGTTCAAGGTCATGTCTAGAGATTGTCCCATTTTGGTCGTGATTGGTCAACCGTGGTGGATACGCAGGCCAGAAATAAAAAACCTTTAGCACAGTCTACAAGTCGTATTTATGAAGGGATTTCATTGTAACTTGGTAGGATTACTCCGTATAATGTCTAAATGAGAGCTTCTTAGTTTGGTTGTGTTCTGTCAACAGGGACAGCCGCAGGGGCAAGTTACCTAGTTTCCTTTAGCACAAGTCTACAGGTTGCATTTGTGAAGGGATTTCATTGTAAATTGGTAGGATGACTCCGTATAATGTCAAAATGAGAACGATGTCCTATTTTGGCTGTGATCAGTCAACCATGACAGCCACATAGGCATTGACCTAGATGGGTTAGCACAGTCATGATCGGTCAGCCATAAATGCCGCTTGTGCATGTGACCTAGATTTCTTTAGCACTGTCTACAGGTTGTTGTTATGAAGGGATTTCATTGAAACTTGGTAGGATAACTCGGTATGATATCTAGATGAGACTGTCGTATTTTGGTCACGATCGATCAACCCTGACCACCAGGCTGGCACTAGACCTAGATTCCTTTAGCAAAGTCTAGGAGTCATGTTTATGAAGGGATTTCATTGTAATTTGGTAGGGTTTTGGAATGATTTTACTGTAACTTGGTAACTTTGGTTGAGAAACATTAACTGTGAGGGTCACATCAACCCTGGTCGCAATTCTTTAGTACAGTCTACACCTCAAAGTATTCTTGCTGAAAACAAAGCATGTAGGGTACAGAACTTAACATATTCTCAATTATCACAATTCTTGTCTTATTCCATAATCCTTTCATAAACATTGAACATTATCCCTTTCATCAAACACTGCACACAGTCAAGTTAAGCTGCAGTGTCATTGACACTTTCATTATACATTTTCACTATACTTTGAAAGTCTACCTCCTGTGGCTTTGCATTTGTTTTTTGTCAAGTCTTGGATGCCTATACAGAGACACCCAAGACTTGCCACGAAACAACTGACAAGCTACTTTAAGAAAAGAAGTTTTGGGTTTACCTTAACAATGCTTGGTTAGGGCACCTGTTTCTTTGCATTAAAAAGTTGTCAGAGTAAGAATTTGGCCCTTAAAGGTTAAAGGATTATAAATTTTGAAACCGACTGTTTGTGATAACCCTTTACCCAAGAAATCAACCGTATCCGTCTGCATAATTTTATTTTTTTTAAATTTCAAGGAAACCATATAATAATAATAATAATTTTAAAGCCTAGAATCCACACATGGTGCTCAATGGTTATACAATAATTGTATACATACATATACACACATACACATACATTCTCTCACAGATACATGGATCACTATTATCATTTATTGGTGCCCAATGCCACATCAGCAACCAAGGCTATACCGTGGCGATAAGCGACAGAACCTAAAAGAAAAAGGGTATTGAATTAAAACAAAATAAAAAAAAAAAAAACTATAACTTTACTAAAACAAGTATATGAGTGTAACTTGACGAGTAACGAGGCAATCCTCACTGACTCAGTCACACCCATGCACCTGCTAATGTTAGTTTATGACCAAACTTAAAAGACCACAGAAGGAAATGCCTTTCGAAAAAGGTAGGTTTTAGTACCAGACTTGAAGAATGATTCAAGTGATTTTCTATTTTTTATGTCAATTGGAAGAGAATTCCAAAGCCTTGGGCCAGCAACCGCAAAGGCCCTGTCACCAGCACTAGTAAATTTAGATACGGGGCTGAACCAGATTGAGTTGACCTGATGACCTAAGTTTGTGGATGGTAAGCAGATCGGACAGGTAGGATGGTGCAGATCCCGAGATACACTTAAACACCAAAAGGACAATTTTAAATTGAATTCTTTGCTTAACGGGTAGCCAGTGTAACTCGGAGATTACTGGTGTTATATGGCAGTACTTTTGAGTTCTGGTTATGACCCGTGCAGCACAATTTTGGATGTGTTGTAGCTTTTCAAGAATAGATGTTTTATAGCCAATCAAAAGAGAGTTGCAGTAGTCGAGGCAACTGGTAACAAAGGCGTGGACAAGCTGTTGTGACATCTGCGTATCAATGAAGGATCGAATTTTCATTAATTGGTCATCAAATCGGAAACAATTATATTTTTATTTTTTACTTTTATCTCTGAGTTTTTATTGCGAACATCTTTTTTTTCCCTATTTTATAAGGAAAGACCATAAATGCTGAAACTAACCTCAAATGCCAAGAAATAAAGAAAGACTGCAATTTGCAGGATGAGACTATTACAGGCTCAGTGTTGAAGGGAGTAAAACAGTCTATTGGAGTTAATTTATCATGGCCATTTGGTTTTCCCCTATTTGTGTTCTTGATGTATTGGTTATTTAAAGATGCTCGCCAATATTTGCATTTCAGTATGCTTTTCAGTACAGCTTTCCATCTCTTTCTGTCAGGTCATAATTTTATCCATTGACTGGTCAGTTGTTTCACATTAGCTTTTGTTAACCACAGCCTATAATATTTGTCAGTAATTTATTACCCTCCCAGCTGTGAAAACTGACCTCGACTTTTTCCGTGCAAGTTTACAAATGGTGTAGCACATGAGATTCATATCAGGAAGTTGTGCAAAAAGTTCTGGAAACTCTCATCTTAGTCTGTGACTCTTCTCCTGCTGATCAGTTCAATATTTTTCATCACATCTAGTCATAGCTGCTGTAAAGAGAATTGATTGATTAACCCTTTTGAACACTGGTTGTATCTTTGATGTGAGTCCAATGGAAGCAATTGGAAGAGTCCATATTTATTATTTGGGGGTAGACCAATTAATGTTTTCAACTTGCAGCCTTGAGGCTGCAAGTTGAAAATATTGAATGGTCTACCCCACACTTTCACTTTGCAGCCATCCTACTTAATGCAAGTAGAGCTGGTTCGGTATTTTCCGTGCGGTTTCGGTTTTGGACCACCACCGAAAAACTGCATCGCATTAATTTGAAAACACCAACATTTTCGCTGGCAGGTAAAATCCGTTCTCCATTTGGCATTTTTATAGTTTCGATATTTAACAATGGCAGAACAAGCTAAAAGTCTGTGTGTTACTGTTTGGCATTGTTTCCAATAACTCCGTGAAAACATTTTCACCGGATTTCTGACTGAGATGTTGGTGTTTAAAGAGAGGCTGAATAGGACAATGCATTGAGGGTATTTTCAGTCTAAATTCAAAGTTATATTTACTCAGGAGAAAAAAACCCAGATTGTTAAGGAAATTCATTCCGTACACAGCAGAATACTTTTTCCCATAACTGACACTTTCCAAATTCACTTTGAATAATATTAAATTTGCCAGTGTTTTATAACTTCTTCCATTTTCCCAGAATGGAAAGACACTCAAAGGAAAGTCTGCATTTTCACCGAATGGAAAGTTAAAACCCAACCTGAACTCTGCAAATTTGTGTGTAATTTGAACTTTACAGTATACATCAATAAGCCAAACATTCTTTTCAGTTCTATTAATTTATCTTTGTCAAGGACTGACGACGTTTCGACATTGTTCACACACTGCACTGGGTAAGCAAGTTTGCAAAATCAACCTAAATTTGATGAATGAACTTGGCCTGTTCCACCACTTGTAATTAACCGCACCACAACCGCAGTTTTACTTCTTAAAAAACACAGACACAGACTTGAAAATTCACCACCCACCCACCCACCTCTAAATGAAAGTATAACGTATCAGGTTCCTGGGCCAGAAAAGCAGTCTCTCTCATTCAAAGGGTTAAACACTTCAATCTCTGATAACTCATGGTGTGACAGAGAATCTGTCTGATTGACACACTGCATGTCTGTCTTGATGAACTCAAATTGTATCTTTTTTAATCTTCTTGGACTGTCACTGCATTATTGTTGAGGATCATTTCGTGTTATTGACCATTGGTGGCTTGAATCGTATTTTTAAATGGCAATGATTCCGAGAGAAGTCTTACAATTCTGAGAAATAAGAACCTCTAATTTGATCTTTTCTTTGCATTTGATTTAGCTAGTATCTTCAAATGAGATTATTGGGTGGCAGACAAAAACTTTACGAAAAAAATTGACAAAATTAACCTAATTACTGGCTGTTTCTCACAGAAGGCATTCATTCATTGACATGAAGGATGTCAGAATATGGCGTGACAAGATCTGTAAAAACACACTACTTTATTGGTGATTTGATTTTCTGATTACATGCTTTATGTTGTTTATGGTTCATAAAAAAACTTTTCTCAACACCCTGTTATCCATCAAGACGGGCTTAGTCACAACTCGCTCCCACTCACCTACAGAACATACTTTTGTTAACCCTCAAGCAGCCTAAGTCCCTGCAAAGTAGATTTTTTTTTTTATAAAATTGCACATGGGCGTGTGTTTTTTATTTTATTTTTATACGCCCGTTTTGAAAAAATGGTCGTATTATGGTATACCGCTGTCGGTCCATCTGTACGTGCGTCCATCCATCTGTCTGTCCATCCACATGTCGTACAATAACTCAAAAATGCTTGGTGCAGTTTTTTTTATTTTTGGGTGGAAAGTATATGTTGATGGAAGGAAACTCCCTTTCGATTTGAGTCGCTGTCCGATTTGTCATTCCAGAGTTATGGGACTTTATTCGTCAAAATATAGGCAATTTTCCACTTGTCGGACAATTTTTTCTTGAATTTATGATCTTTATAGACATAAGATAAATACATGGAATTCAAATAATTTATTTCCAAATTAATGAACACAGTATGTTGTTGGTTATGATTATTGTACCAGAATATAAAAAAAACCTGACCAGTACACATGTATACTCATATTGTGTGCTTCCCTCTTGTAATTAATAATGGGCGTATCATGCGCTCATGGCGCAGCTGTTTATTTATTTTTCTAATTATTTCTTTGCCATCCAAAGTTCATGTTCTTGGTTTTATTTTTTAGGCCTCATAATCTAGAGAATAAGTGGGTGGTAGTGGATATTGTCCCTTGAGTGCAAGAAGGCTTTCCAATTCTAAAGCATTGCAAAGCCTTGTTGCACTCAAGGGACAGATTTATCAATTTTATTAACTTAGGTAAAATATTAGACATGAACTATTTAATTTTTATTAGCTCAACTTTGGCGAAGCCAAATTTGAGCTTATGCCATGGCCCGTCGTCCGTCTGTCCGTCAACAATTGGATACGGCTCGGGCTAGAGGCCGTATTTATGAACCGATCTTTACGAAACTTCTTGGGTACCTTTGTTATCACCGTGGGACGAGAACGAGTGCTTTTGGGTGCGGTCCGAAATTCAAGATGGCTGCCAGCCACCATTTTGTACCGACGATGCAGAAATCTGTTTTTTGTACAGAACTTCCATATGAAAGCTCTGATTTGAATAATTGTTTGTATGAATGTTTAGTACCATGGGATACATCACATATAATACGTGTTTTTTTCTTGTGCGTAAATTATGCAAATTAGACTAACTTTGATGTTTTTTGGTGTTACTTTCAGCACTGTAAGTGCAAATGCCAATACGGCTCGGGCTAGAGGCCGTATTTATGAACCGATCTTTACGAAACTCCTTGGGTACCTTTGTAATCACCTTGGGACGAGAACGAGTATTTTTGGGTGCGGTCCGAAATTCAAGATGGCCGATGGCAGCCATTTTGTACAAAATTTGGTGCAATCAGATTTTTGCACAGAACTTCCATATGAAAGCGCTGATTTGAATAATTTTTTGTGTGAATGTTTAGTACCATGAGATACATCACATGTAATACGGGTTTTTTTCTCGTGCAGAAATTATGCAAATTAGATGAACTTTGATTTTTTCAGTGCTACTTACACACAGTAAGTACACATGTCAATACGGCTCGGGCTCGAGTCTGTATTTATGAACCGATCTTCACGAAACGTCTTGGGTACCTTTGTTATCACCTTGGGACGAGAACAAGTGTTTTTGGATGGGGTCCAAAATTCAAGATGGCTGCCAGTGGCCATTTTGTACCGAAATTAGGTCTAATCAGTTTTTTGTACACAACTTCTATACGGCTCAGGCTAGAGGCCGTATTTATGAACCGATCTTTACGAAACTTCTTGGGTACCTTTGTTATCACCGTGGGATGAGAATGAGTGTTTTTGGGTGTGGTCCGAAATTCAAGATGGCCACCAGCAGCCATTTTGTAACAAAATTAGTGCAATCAGTCTTTTGTACAGAACTTCTGTATGAAAGTTCTGATTTGAATAAATTTTTGTATGAATGTTTAGTAACATGGAATACATCACATATAGTACAGGTTTTTTTCTCGTGCAGAAATTATGCAAATTAGATGAACTTTGATTTATTGAGTGCTACTTATACACTGTAAGTGCACATGTCAATACGGCTCGGGCTAGAGGCTGTATTTATGAACTGATCTTCACAAAACTTCTTGGGTACCTTTGTTATCACCTTGGGACGAGAACGAGTGTTTCTGGGTGCGGTCCAAAATTCAAGATGGCTGCCAGTGGCCATTTTGTACCGAAATTAGGTCCAATCAGTTTTTTGTCACAACTTCTACACAGCTCATATTTGTGAACTGATCTTCACGAAACTTCTTGGGTACCTTTGTTTTCACCTTGGGACAGGAATGAGTGTGTTTTGGGGTGCTTTTGTTATCACTGTGCTATGAGAACAAATATTTTGGGGTTCAGTCAGACCCACTCTGGGACTCAAAGATTTTTTTCTAATTTACCATCTGACTGTCACCCACCTTTACAATACTTTACCTATACATTTGTGACAGGCAACGGTCAGTATTTATGTACAGACCGTTACAATACTTTAAATGTACCTTTGTTATCAGGTCATTACCTAGATGTTTGTCATTGCTGTGTCACATACTATACATGTACATGTCTTTGTCTTGACAAGTTGAGCTACAGTGTCATTGACACTTTCATTTTTAAGTTTGTATTGGTTATAAAAAGAGAGCTTGCAGCAGACAAAAAAGACCATGTGGGAGGGCCTGAGAAACAGATTTTTAACTTTTTTAGGCCTTACATTGAGATTTTGCTAATTGACAAGGAAAAATAAAGATACTGATGAAGCTTGCCCTGGGCAGATGTTGGATAGCAGTAATAAGTTAATATGGCCAGTCATAAATAATTATCTCCAGTCATGAAAATTTAAGATTCATTAGTTTTCAGTGAACTGTTTCAACTATCTCTCTTCACTAGGTTTATATTTCTTCCACCATTCCAGAACTAATGACTTTTCCTTTTTCAATTAGAGTACAAATTGAAGCCAGAGATACCAATCATACTGATTGTGGTCATCCAACCAATGCTACTTTAGCCTACTTATAGACAGACCTTCAAAACTGAAACCTTTAAAATCCTTTTTGTTTCTGCAATTATGAAGGATGATTTGAGATTTGTTCCAAAGTCCATTGAACTTTTACATTTGCAAAAGGGGTCTGCACCATATATTTTTGGCTTGTCATTTCACAGACATATAATGGCCTTGTATGTGGGAGCTCTAGGGTATGTACCCCTTGCAGTGGTGAGGCTCTTAGAAACTTTACTCAGAGAAATGTCTTGAGAATGTCATCTCAGTTAATTGTATTTGAGGTCATATTCCAGCTTCCTAAATTGTCAATCAATTTACACAAAATATGGCATGTTGTGTGTAATTACATTAGTTTTACTACCACACAAATACCCTATTTTTTTGGGGGAGGGGGTAAATACTGGGTTTTGGGTGGCCTAGTCCCTCCAGACCCCAGTTATGACACTCTTTATAATGCTTCAGAATATTGGGTTCTATCTTCTGAAATACACTTCCTACAGACACGATTGCCAGCTGTGCAAATGAAAAATAAAGTCTAGGAGCTGGAATTCATGTACAACAAAAGAGATTGGGGACAGCTGTTCCAGTTTGCTTGTTTATTGGGGTTTAATTACACTTTCAGTAGTAGGGCTGGGCAGTTTTGAAATTTGTATTTCGGTTCGGTTTTGGTTTCGGTTTTGTACAAAAACTCGGTTTTCGGTTTGGTTATTAAAAATGTATTGTAGAAATCCATATTTTAGAGGGTAATATATACATAAAATATGTCTGTATTTGTCATCCATGTCATGAGGCTCATACAGTGTGTTCAGTCACTAGGGTTACTCAGTGTTCACCACTCTTCTCAGCTAATGGACATATTGTGCTGGGCTGCTGTAGTTGGTTACAGTGGTGAAGTCCCCCCTCCCCCCCCCCCCCCACGTCCAACTTGCTCCTCCCATTCTCAAATTTGAAAATTTTAAATGATTATTTTTGATTTCCTGCCCTCAGTACAAGTACAGTACCATCAGTCTCGAGATTCCTCTCCCGCCCCCCTCCCCCCCAATCCAACTCTTCACCAGCATGATCCCCCAGTATTTCAAACCATGGCCCCCACCACTGGTGGGATCTGCCTTGTTCTGTCAGTGAGATTGGGGCCTTGTCAAGATGCAAACATTTACAAGAAAAGCTACATTTTAGCAGAAATCAACATTTCCTTATTTTTTAAGGAGTCGCTAAGCTCTCACCCTAGTTTGGGTGGATAATATGCAATTGTTGTGCTTATTCCGGTAATTATTACATCGCATCAAAATAGACTCTGCCTGTTTCTTAATGGTTCCTGCTTCAAATGACAGTGGAATAAAAGGAACACAAATCATATTTCTTGTGAATTTGTTAACTATTTTTGAAGTACGTCGTGATGTACGAATAACTTTTATTAGTAACTCACTCACTCCAATGTTTTCACAATAACTCTCCTAATTTTGACTTTAGCAGTTCGTTTTTAGCTCAACTTTGACGAAGTCAAATTTGAGCTATTGTCATGGCCCGTCGTCCGTCGTCCGTCTGTCTGTCCGTCCATCTGTCCGTCTGGCCGTCTGGCCATCTGTCCGTCTGTCCGTACGTCAACAATTGGCTATGGCTCGGGCTAGAGGTCGTATTTATGAACCGATCTTTACGAAACTTCTTGTGTACCTTTGTTATGACCCTGGGACGGGAACGAGTGTTTTTAGGTGTGGTCCGAAATTCAAGATGGCTGCCAGTGGCCATTTTGTACCGATGATGCAAAAATCAGTTTTTTGTACAGAACTTCTGTATGAAAGTTCTGATTTGAATAAAGTTTTGTATAAATGTTTAGTACCATGGGATACATCACATATAATACAGGTTTTTTTCTCGTGCGTAAATTATGCAAATTAGACTGACTTTGATTTATTTAGTGTTACTTTCAGAGCTGTAAGTGCCAAGCTGCTATGGCTCGGGCTAGAGGCCGTATTTATGAACCGATCTTTACGAAACTTCTTGGGTACATTTGTTATGACCGTGGGACGAGAACGAGTGTTTTTGGGTGCGGTCCAAAATTCAAGATGGCTGCCAGCCGCCATTTTGTACCGACGGTGCAGAAATCTGTTTTTTGTACAGAACTTCCATATGAAAGCTCTGATTTGAATAATTTTTTGTATGAATGTTTAGTACCATGGGATACATCACATATAATACGGGTTTTTTTCTCGTACTTAAATTGTGCAAATTAGACTAATTTTGATGTTTTTTGGGGTTACTTTCAGCACTGTAAGTGCAAATGCCAATACGGCTCGGGCTAGAGGCCGTATTTATGAACCGATCTTTACGAAACTTCTTGGGTAACTTTGGTATCACCTCGGGACGAGAACGAGTGTTTTTGGGTCCAGTCCGAAATTCAAGATGGCCGATGGCAGCCATTCTGTACAAAATTAGGTGCAATCAGATTTTTGCACAGAACTTCGATATGAAAGCCCTGATTTGAATAATTTTTGTGTGTGAATGTTTAGTACCATGGGATGCATCACATATAATACGGGTTTTTTTCTCGTGCAGAAATTATGCAAATTAGATGAACTTTGATTTTTTCAGTGCGACTTACACACAGTAAGTACACATGTCAATACGGCTCAGACTAGAGTCTGTATTTATGAACTGATCTTCACGAAATGTCTTGGGTACCTTTGTTATCACCTTGGGACGAGAACGAGTGTTTCTGGGTGCGGTCTAAAATTCAAGATGGCTGCCAGTGGCCATTTTGTACCGAAATTAGGTCTAATCAGTTTTTTGTACACATCTTCTATACAGCTCAGACTAGAGGCCATATTTATGAACCAATCTTTACGAAACTTCTTGGGTACCTTTGTTATCACCGTGGGATGAGAGCGAGTGTTTTTGGGTGTGGTCCGAAATTCAAGATGGCCACCAGCAGCCATTTTGTACCAAAATTAGTGCAATCAGTCTTTTGTATAGAACTTCTGTATGAAAGTTCTGATTTGAATAAATTTTTGTATGAATGTTTAGTAACATGGAATACATCACATATTGTAAGGGGTTTTTTTTCGTGCAGAAATTATGCAAATTAGATGAACTTTGATTTATTCAGTGCTACTTACACAATGTAAGCACACATGTCAATACGGCTGAGGGTAGAGGCTGTATTTATGAACCGATCTTCACAAAACTTCTTGGGTACCTTTGTTATCTCCTTGGGATGAGAATGAGTGTTTCTGGGTACGGTCCAAAATTCAAGATGGCTGCCAGTGGCCATTTTGTACCGAAATTAGGTCCAATCAGTTTTTTGTCACAAGTTCTATACAGCTAGTATTTATGAACTGATCTTCACAAAACTTCTTGAGTACTTTTGTTTTCACCTTGGGACAGGAACGAAGGTGTTTTGGGGTGCCTTTGTTAGCACTGTGCTATGAGAACAAATATTTTGGGGTTCAGTCAGACCCACTCTGGGACTCAAAGATTTCTTTTCTAGTTCAGCATCTGACTGTCACCCACCTTTACAATACTTTACCTATACATTTGTTACAGGCAACGGTCAGTATTTATGTACAGACCGTTACAATACTTTATATGTACCTTTGTTATCAGGTCATTACCTAGATGTTTGTCATTGCTGTGTCACATACTATACATGTACATGTCTTTGTCTTGACAAGTTGAGCTACAGTGTCATTGACACTTTCATTTACTTTGATTTTGCCCAAACATAGAAATAGGGCGAAGTGAGCAGTGCCAAGGCGAAGATATTGCCAACTTCACTTCGCCCTCTTGGCTGATCCCTGCATTGATTTCATTCATCTCAGTCAAGACAGACAATTGATGTTTTTGAAGGGAGATGGCTGCATAATGGAATTTGAAAGTCTGCAATTTTGCATACTGGGATTCTCTGTGTACACAAAATACACGTGGGAAAACACATGTTGAGTATAACAACGTGCATATTTGGAATGCAGCATTAACTTGACACTTGACAGTTTATACATGACAGACCTGCAGTACTGCGCTATTCCTTAAAGTAAATTTAAATAGTATACAAACAATTTGCAAAAAGTTTTTAAAAACTTTCAATAGTTACCTGACATCCATTAATCAGGATATGTTATATTTTAATTTAACCATTTTATTGTTGACAAAAAACAGAACTGCCAATGCGCAGCGTTATATCTGAGCATGTGACTTCGGAGAACGTGCCAGAAGTCGGTTAATTAACATAATTTACCCATCATTTTTCCCATGTGAACTTTGAGGTTTTAAAACTCCATAAATTTTAGGTTTTCCTCCAATCTAATTTACTACTCGGCATACGCAGATGATTTTGGGTCAATGATAATTTATATTACTTTTACACCATATATTATCAGGTAACTTTCAATACCTATTTGATCAAATATGAGTGAGCCTGAGGCTGTGCCCGGTTCATTAAATTTACTTAACAATTCTTGAATCGCACGTGTAGTTTCTTACGTAAGACTTTTTAATTTTTCATATTCCATCTGGTGGTGGTTCTGAAGATATCGTTTAAGAAAAAAGAAATTTGCTACCTCTGTTTTGGGGGGATTTGTTGTCAATCATCTCGAAGTAAACATAAACGGCACAGCGTTTACCTTTGCCCGACATTTTAGCCTTTGGCATGTGGAATGCAGGTGATTGAGAGGTCATAAACTTACCAATTCTAGGAAATTTGTTGAAACCGAAAGTCTTCGTTCTTAGTCACCTGAGCGAAGCTCGAGGTGAGCTTTACTGATCACTTGCCATCCGTCTGTCCATCCGTTAACTTCACGTTTTCAACTTCTCAAGAACTGCTGGGCAAATTTAGATGAAACTTGATGTGAATCTTCCCCAACATGTGTCCACCCAAGTTTGTTCATAAGATGTTGCCATGCCCACCAGGGGCTCTACAAGGGGCATAACTCTAACACTACCCTCAATTTTCTTAAAAAAATCTTCTTCAGAACTATTTATCAGAATCTTTTGATACTTGGTATAAAACAGATTCAAGTTTGTTCAAACCAAGTCCCTAGGTCCATATTTGGGCTCTGTATTGAAGCCCGGATTTCAAAATTTGTGAAATCTTAGATTTTATCTTTAAAATTCTTCTTCTTAAGATCCCCTGGTCAGAATCATTTAATATTTAGTATCAATAAACTATATGAGGTGGAGATTCAAGTTTGTTCAAACCATGTGCATTGGGTGATATTTGGGCTTCCTATGGGAGCCTGAATTTCAGCTCGGTGCAATGTGGGGTTAATTCTTCAAAAATCTTCTTCAGATCTACCAATCAGAATATTTTGGGAGTCGGAATGTTTTGATATTTGGTATGCAGTATCCTTAGGGGGGTGAGATTCAAGTTTGTTCAAGCCATATCCCTAGGTCCATATTTGGGCTCACTGTGGGAGCTCGAATTGTAACTTAGTCCAAAATGAGGAATTTTCTTTAAAAATCTTCTTCAGATCCAGCAGTCAGAATGTTTTGATATTTGGTATGCAGTATCCTTAGGGGGGGTGAGATTCAAGTTTGTTAAAGCCAAGTCCCTGGGTTCATATATGGGCTCCCTGTGGTAGCCCGAATTATAACTTAGTCCAAAATGAGGAATTTTCTTTAAAAATCTTCTTCTTCAGAGTCAGCAGTCGAAATGTTTTGATATTTGGTGTGCAGCATCCTTAGGGGGCTGAAATTCAAGTTCGTTAAAGCCAAGTCCCTGGGTTCATATTTGGGCTCCCTGTGGAAGCCCGAATTATAACTTAGTTCAATATGAGGAATTTTTCTTTAAAAATCTTCTTTTTCAGATTCAGCAGTTGGAATGTTTTGATATTTGGCATGCAACATCCTTAGGGGGGTGAGATTCAAGTTTGTTCAAGCCATGTCCCTAGGTCTATATTTGGACTCACTGTGGGAGCTTGAATTGTAACTTAGTTCAAAATGAGGAATTCTCTTTAAAAATCTTCTTCTTCAGGTCCAGCAGTCGGAATGTTTTGATATTTAGTGTGCAGAATCCTTAGTGGGTTGATATTTAGTCTATCTTGTCAAGTGAGCGCCCTCAGGCCCCCTGGGGCCTCTTGTTTGTTAAGGCGGCGGATCAGTTTCAGTTTTGGAAAAAAAACGAACCGAAAAACTGCCCAGCCCTATTCAACAGCCAAGGTCACATACTACCAGGCAGTAGTTTTACACGTATCCTGAACATACTAATTCTACGCAAATTTTTTCCATCAAGCAACTAGGAACTTGGAATTTAATATGAATAGGTTAAATTTCTGATTGCATTCTGACAAAAATTTGCAAGTTGAAATTTTGATTGCCATGTAGAGACTGTTAAGAAAAAGTTTAAAAAAGTACACCCAGCATATAAATGGACGAATAAATAGTTTAACGTCTAAAAAATTTTTTTTTTAAATCTGTTTCTCAGGCACTTGATCCTGCATTTTCACAACATATGGCAATCAAAACAAGGAAGTAACTCAAGTAAGAGCAACAAAACACCATCACTCCTACTTCCCTTTAATGGTTATCTCCATGAAAAACCTCACAGGCAAAACTTTTTCTCTCACCTTGACGAAGTCAGGCTGAGTTTATCTAATCACTCTCCGACTGTGCTCCGTCAACACCATGTTTTGGGCTTCTCCAAAACCATTGGGCCAATTCAAGTGAAAGTTTGTGTGAGTGATGGTGCTGAGGGGGCATTGCATTTTTGTTCAACTTAACGTGCCCAGCCTCATAGGGAGGGGGTGGCGGAAATGCTCCATAAATTTTAGAAAATCTTCATGTGAACCAGTGGGTACAATGACTTGATATTTGGTATGGCGCTTCCTTTTGAGGTGTAGATTCAAGTTTGTTCAAAGGAAGTTCGTGAAGCAATATTTGCCTTTGTAATGGGAGGGGAAAGATTTTTGGCTTAACTCAAATTTTCTATTTTCTGAACTGATGGTCTGATTTGAACCAAATTTGGTTTGCGATATTGCTGGATCATATATACTTCATTCATGCAAATTTTTTTCCTGTGTCCCTGTGGGAACCTCAGGAGCTAAAAATAGAAATATTTTTAAACTCCAATATTTCTCAAATCTCATGGAACAGGGAACTGTTATTTGGTTTGAAGCATCCTTAGGTCCCATAGAACTGAATGGTAAAAAATATTGACTTCGGTTGTAACAGGGTGTTCTATAGAGGGCGTCGAAAAAATGCTTAGTGAGCATTCATATTTGGGCTGAATACAGGAGCCCGAATTTTTAACTTAGGGCAATATGAGGAAATTTCTTTAAAAATCTTCTTCTTCAGATCCACCAGTCAGAATGCCTTCATATTTGGTATACATCTCTAGGAGGGTCAGATTCAAGTTTATTTAAATAGAGCCCCTGGATTATTAATTTGGGCTACCTATGGGAGCCTGAATTTTAACTTAGTGCAATATGAGGGAATTTTTCAAAAAACCTTTTTCTTCAAATCCACCAGTCAGAATTATTTGGTATATCACGTCTCAAGGACATCTGATTCAAATTTGTTTATTTTGAGTCCCTGGCTTAATATTTGGGCTCTCTAGGGAGGGGGGGGGGGGGAGATGGGAGCAGGTTAGATTCAAGTTTGTTCAAATCCATTCCTTAGTGTTTTTGCATAAAATTTGCCTTTCATGACATTATTCCTTTGTAGTGTTAATGAACCATGTTTTGTCAGGTGGGCGATTAAAGCCCCTTGGTGCCTCTTGTTTAAGTTTTCATTGGTTTAAAAAGAGAGCACATGGCAGCCAAAAGGACCATGCGGGAGGGCCTGACAGATTTTTAACTTGTTTAGGCCTAATTTCCTTCAAATATTAACATGATTTTTTTCTCTTTTTCAGGTACAGATCTTTCAATTCCAGGTCTTCCGAGGTATAGTGTGATTGGTAATTCCCAACCTGAATATAACTTGCATATCACAAATGCTGAACTGAGCGATGATGCAGAATTTTCTTGCCAAGTTGGTCCTAGGGGCAATAATCCTCCACTGCTTGCCATGGCTTATCTTACTGTTCTTGGTGAGTCCATAATTCTTTTAGCCTACTTTTATTACTATTATTTATTTTCCGTTTTCCGTACCAGTACAATGATAAATTGCTTTTACACAGAGTATTACACAGACATAGGACCGTAGAAAATGAATATAAGAAAGGAATGCATATAGATATAAGGTACAGGTATGTGAAGAACAACAGCAACTAGACTTAATGATTCTGGAGAATCCTAGGCTTTTCAAGACCAGATTCCATGTTTTATCATGCCCCAGAGTGTCTGAAGAATTTTTTTTAACTGTATCACTAAAGTACCTTTACTGATGTTCTGAGAAAGGTGTGATTGAAAGTTTCAAATGACTC
Organism: Pictodentalium vernedei; assembly: GCA_031216915.1. Taxonomy (NCBI): domain Eukaryota; kingdom Metazoa; phylum Mollusca; class Scaphopoda; order Dentaliida; family Dentaliidae; genus Pictodentalium; species Pictodentalium vernedei. The sequence continues at coordinate 192,033,308 of CM062288.1, read as the reverse complement.
AGTTTGATAAAAAAAAGTTTTGGTTATAATCATCATTATTGATGGAGAGAGTTAATGTCAATATTGTCGTCCAATAAGCTTAAGGCTGAGAAAAGGAGTTATGTTTGTTTGCCACATACCCATTGAGTGCTGTGGCTATTTGAAAACAGCCCATTTTATCTTAATTTATCTACAATTTTGATGTTTGGCAAATTATGGAGGGTAACTTGATTTTAAAAGGTGAAGTACTTCTAGAGTTAGTAATGAGAATTAACTGACATCTTAAGGTTCTGTTTTTCTTCTTCCATAACATAGCTAATAAGACTTTTGTTGGAAGGAGCCTGTCTGGTTCCCCTCCAAACAGAGGGTTTGATCCAAGTAGATTGGGAAAGGGGTCTTTTTTTGGGTCTTGGGGAAATTATTCAGTTGTTCATCTAAACATAAAACTGCCTGGAAGCTTTTTTTCAGAGAGAATACAGGTTAAAATGGGTATCAGTTTATTAGAATTAACTATCAGAAGAGCACAATGGCTTTGTGACCCGATTGTGTTGTATAACTTTGGGGATAGTAGTGTTTTGTACCAGAAACTGGGAATTTTATAACATGTTCCCCATTTGGAAAGGGACCTTATTTTGGCCACAATAAGGGCCTAGATTAAACTCTACCATAAAGGGTCAGTTTGCGATTATCTATTTATTTATTTATTTATTCATATTACATTTACATATTTCTGCACAATGGCTAATCATGACCTTGACAGTTTTATGGGTGGAGGAAACCGGAGTACCCGGAGAGAACCACCGAGCAACGGCGAGAAAATGTCAGCTCCCCAACATACTAACTCCACTTAAGCAGGGTTAGCATTGGTTGAAGACAAGTGCACCATCGATGTGCAGCACGCCTTAGTACACAACATCACCGTGCCCCCTCGTGGGCAATAGGGTTGAAGTGTCTTGCCCAAGGACACAGCACGGTTGCCGCAGGTGGGATTTGAACCGAGGATCTCTTGGCTTGCAACCTGCACCTCGACCTGCTAACCCCCTTCTCCTCCCTCTGCATGATGATCAATAAGCATACTATTTAACAAATAGAGTGCTAAATTATTTTTGGTCATCAAAATTTGTCCACATGTCTTTGCATTGTTAACCCTTGAAGGCCGATTTCCGACTTTTCCAACCTCAGAACAGGGCCCTTAACATGCCATCATGAGAAGGTCCTGCGGATAATAGACAAATTACCTAGGTAGTGGTTTACAGTCAAGTCTTAGCTGCCTTAACAGGCAGCCAAGACTTAACTGGAAATCACTGCTAAGCCATTAGACGTATAGAGACTGTGGAATGGTGGGAATTCAAGACCCTTGACCAGTCCCTTTAGGGTTAAGGCAGCCAAGACTTGCCTGGAAATCACTGCCCAGGCACTTTGTCTATTGTCAGCAGGACCTCGTGAAGATGACATGGTCAGGGCACATGCTCTGAGATTGCATATGCCTGAAATAGGGCTTTAAAGGTTAATGTGTGTTTAGAACAAGACACAAAATTACTGTAGATATGATTTGTTTTCGTAAAAGAATGCCACTGTTGTGCTCATTGTCAGTGATATTTGTGACACTGTGGTAAAATGATACAAGAACAACTTATTCTTCTGTATTTTGCTGATTTGAATTGGTACTATCACCAAATCTCAGTCAAGTCAGATACCGAACCGATACCGAGGTATACCAAAACCAATACTGATCTCTCAATTCCAATTCCGCCTATCTCTACTAAATGGTTAACATACTTTAAGAATTAATGCAGGATAAGTTAATTAACAGTGTTTGCTTTTTCAGATCATGCATCGTCAATAAAATATAATCTGGAAGCATCTGGTCAGTTGATTTTCAGTCCATTTACAAAATGTTCAATAAGTGGATCAATTTATTGGTTACTAATGACAGATTTTTATTGACGTCTACTCCAGGAGACGAATTTTCCATGCCCCTTAAGACTTTTATGGATTGGTGTATGCTCTTAGATTATCAACTTTGAAGAAAATAAGCTGGAGTTTTGTTTGATAGCTTGTGTTTTATTGCTGACTAGAATCAGAGGATAGTGATTCAAAATAAAGCAGAAACAAATTTATCAAAAATGATTTATTCATAATCTGCACCCACCAACAACCCAATTTCTTTAAAAATCTATAAGTTAAGGCCGAAAAAGTTTAAAATCTGTTTCTCGAGGCCCTCTCGCATGGTCCTTATATCTCTCTTTTTTATAACCAATGCAACCTTAAAAAAATAAAATTTAAATGGTTTATGACTGATATTTTACCTAAGTTAATGAAATTGATAAATTTATCCCTAAAGCATTGCAAAGCCTTCTTGCACTCAGAGGATGAAATACATTACACCCATGCTATTCTGTAGATTATGAGGCCTAAAACATAAAACAAACCAAGACCATGAACTTTTAATATCAAAGAAATAATTACAAAAATAAAAAACGACCCGCCCAAATGCAATTTTACAAAAAAAATGGCCTGAGAAACAGAAGAACTTCTTTGATAATTGTTTGCAGAGCTCTCTTCATCCCATCTACTGCTACTAGTATTATATTCACACTGAGGATCGAGTCACCACACTTGTTCTACGTCTCCAGCAGTTGTGACTGAAATATCGGCCAAAAGGACCATGCAGAAGGGCCCGAGAAAGAGATTTTTAACTTTTTTTAGGCCCAACTGATTCAGTGTGGGAAGCCTATGTTCAGACTACCTTTACAGTAAAGTATAAGTTCTACAACTGAAGTGCTTCATAGTCATTGTTCAAATTTGCAGGCACGTTACATTACGTTACTCTGCTTAATCTGCCTGTCTTATCCCTCTTATACTTTCTTCCCTGGCCAATTATGTATGTAAAGATTGTTCAGGAATGCAGGCCATAAAATTTGAGAGGAATGATTTTATTTTTCCTCTGGTGTTTATCTAAATGAAAAAAAAACAGGTAACCAAAAAGTTGTTCTTCTGGAACTACAAACAGTTCGTCAAAAAGTTGTGTCTTATCACCTTATTTGATAGCACCGTTTTAAAATGTTCCTGTGGGAAGACTCCCTCTCTTCAATGCTCAAACTCCATAAGACAGCTGATGCCCCCTGTGCTTGCCACAGGTGCTTTTGAAATCTGTGAACAGTCGTACAGTAGGGCCATCGTGGAAGGGTCAAAAACCATAGGTTGTCATTTTTTCCACGCATATAATTCAGAAATGATCCGCTATGACACCTAGCAAAATTTCCACCAATGAAGCACCGGGAGATTACCCCGGTGCTTCGTTGCAAGGTGTCATAGCGGATCATCTCGGAATTATATACGTGGAAAAATGCCCACCCATAGATTTTGACCCATCCACGATGGCTGCACTGTAATCTGTCCTCTTTATTATATCCAGATGAACAGTAAATCGGTTATCCCAAAATTTGAGATTTTATTTCGCTGAGGATGGAGAGGTTGGATTGTACTTTTAGCTGTTATATGAAAGAGTAAGCTGTATGCATTACTATAAGACCTATGCTACCTTGATGAGTCAAGATTTATTCACATCTGACCCCAAATCAAATAAGTATATTGGCTGTTTTATTATTGGCATTTAAGGTGATGGGAGAAAGGATAAGTTAAGCTTTTTAGCTCACCAATGAAGTGTGAGCTTATGTCATGAACCGAGGTACATCGATGTCAGCATCAGCACTTGTGTTAAAGTTATTGTCAGAGTCCACTTTGACTTTATGTCTGGACTCCCTAAGGCAACAAAATATTAGGTATATATATAACAATAAGTAACTCCGTTTAGGACAACACCTATGTACCAAATGTGTGTTGCCTTTTTATTATTTTCTCTCATTCTCATGATCAAGACATCGTTTAATTTGCAGACATAAATAAATAATTTAACTAAAGTTTATAACACAGATAAATATTCATAATAATAATAATGAAATATTGCCCAATCTGAGCATCGGTGGGTGTCTCCGCCGATGAAAAAAGGATCCCGGCATTAAAAACCAAAGAAAAATCTGTAGAAAAAACTTTGGAAAAGCATGGGATCAGAAGCATGAAGTGTCAAGTCATGCCTGTTAACATTGTAAAATGCTGAGTACCAGTAGCGTACTTCACGTGCTACCACAACCAACTGTAGGAGGCAGGACCCAATGAGGGGGGTGGAGGGCGGGAAACAAAATTTGCTGATCTTGGAATATTCGCTTCACTATAAGATGGTCAAACGATGAATGATCTGACTTGCTCCAAGGGGCCTCGACCAGTACCCAATACTGCTAGCGCCCCCTGGAGCGGATGCACGTGATTGGTCAATTATTGAAGACAACAGATGTGAAGTGAACTGTCATAATGTGGATTCTGATTACATGACTGTGTGTCAATTAGCGGTCAATAGCATAGTTCAAAGAGTTTGTTTATCGCACGTGTGATACAGTTGACAAATGATATCTACTTAGATCGTCCGACACAAATTGTTTTACTCTGCAAAACGTATTTATGTCTGGACTCCCTAAGGAAACAAAATATTAGGTATATATATAACAATAAGTAACTCCGTTTAGGACAACACCTATGTACCAAATGTGTGTTGCCTTTTTATTATTTTCTCTCATTCTCATGATCAAGACATCGTTTAATTTGCAGACATAAATAAATAATTTAACTAAAGTTTATAACACAGATAAATATTCATAATAATAATAATGAAATATTGCCCAATCTGAGCATCGGTGGGTGTCTCCGCCACAATGCCAACTCAATGATTCCAAAAAGAGTTGGCAAACACCCACCAGAAAGAAAGTGGGATGCTCAAACGTTCGTTTGACAGTTTGGTGTCAAGTACGCCTGGAAAATCAGCTGCGGATCTGAGGTGCTCAGCCAAGAGTGAGGGAATCACTGCATCACAGCCCAGACGAAACCCCTCAGAGAATCCTTTGATTAGATCACTGGCAGCAAACGGGCAACCCCGCAAAAGCAGTTGAAGAGCTGTGACACAAACCGGCGTAACAATGGCTTTATCTACGGTCTTTAGGGGTGGTGGATGCCCCTCTGTACCCTCCTTTGGCCCCGGGGCGTCGGCCAAATCGACCCCGAAAGGGAGAGCGAAACCAATCCCGACGATTAGGGCAAAGATTAAAGGAGTGTTCCTGGTCACATTGAAAACATTTGTGTTCAAATTTACAGGGCAGGGAGCAGCCATTGCCTTCATGAAAACGGATACAGAAGCCGAAAGGAACCTGTGTCTGGCGATTACCACGCCTCTGGTAAGGTGGTTGCCTAACTGACTGAGACTGGGTGCGAAAAGGCTTGGGCTGTTGGGAGGTGCTAGTTATAGCCTTAATCCACAACTCCATGTGTATGTAATCCCAGGAAAGACTGGTGTTAAATTGCCTAAGGGAACGAAATTGGCGGTCGTAAAAGGACCAATTACCCTTTTCATCAGCCGAGGATCGAATAAGTGACTGGTATTTAATTAACTGAGCCGCTCGCAATGGAAATTTTTGAACATAAACAGTTGTGTATACTTGGAAGGCAGAGAGCCATTGATCAATAGTATTAACTTGCTTTGGTGTTTTGGGGATGCATTGAAGGGCCGGAAGCTCCTGTCCCCCTGAACCAAGAGTCACCGTGTACTGGGCAGCTTCAGGACTACTAGAGATCAAAGCGGCAAATTCGACAAACTCCTCGTCCCAAATTTTTTGTTTCAGTGCTGGACTCACCAAGCCATCCAAAGGAACTGACGCAGATATAAACTGCCCAGGACTACCAACGCCATAAGATGGCACATTGGCAGTCAGATTGAATGGAGTGGAGGGTGGAGCCTGAGGTGGGGGGCTAGTTGGTCCTAAGCCCATAACTGAAGGCAATGGCTGAACCATATCATGAGGTGCAGGGGAGACAGTATGTGACAAGAAAGTAGGCATACCCTGACTACCTGTGTTCGGTTGGTCTGCAGCTTCCTCCTTGCGTAAGTGATCCAAAGTGGCCTGCAGCTGTTGAATTAACGTCTGACGTGACGATGTAGATGGAATAGAGGGACCACTGGAAAACATAGAGTTAGTCAAAACCTGTGAAACAGGATTTGGGGGCATCACACTGTCTAATGAACTGTCAGCGAACAACTGTCTGGAGGTGGAAGGTTGTGGTCCCATGCCAGATGGAGTGGCAAGCGGTTGGTCTCTGGTATTATGTGCAATTGTCTGTTGAAAACGCGAGGGTCCAGGCCCTCCGTCTGAGTGGCTACTGGAATGCACATCCCGAGAAACATTGAAACACAAGTCACTGGTAGATGGAGTAAAGCGCACACCACCTGAGTTTGTTGGCGGAAGTACCGGTCCATTGGAAGGTGGCGCAACAGCATGTGGAGTAAGTCCTGAATGAACAACATCTGGTGCAGAGTCAGTATTGCAAATGGGGTTTGAAGACTGTAGTATCTCGCCGATGGTGTGGATCGGATTAAAATCGTCTGGAACAGAGCCAATGTTACGAGTTGGCCCAGAGGATAACTGAGATTGAGATTGTCCGTGTATAGGTGGAACAGAAGAGCGGCTAATGCGGCGAACACGACGTGTCCGTGTAGAAACTGGTGGTGGTGGAAGATCATAAGTAAGCTCCTGTGTGGAAGACTGTCCTGGCACTGACTCTTCAGGTATGGCATACAAATGTGATAGACCATCGCCCAAAACATCTGATTGGCGGCCCCGACAATGCTGACTGGTAGTGGTGGCTGATTCCCCGACACCGCGGGTCTTCCGCTTTGCTTTAGGCATTCTGAAAAATAGTAAACTGACATAGAATTAGAATGGAACTTCCAACCGGTGAAAAACAAAGCAGCAACAAACAGCATGGGCACCTACTGAGAGATAACAGAAACAGGCACTGAGGGGTATCGGGACGCCCAGAAATAAAACGTTTCGCAGGCAGACAGTGTAAAAACGAACAGAGAAGCACATTGTGCGTAATAATGTCGGCGGGCCGAATCACCGAGGTACAAGAACCTGCGAAAAAAAACATGCACAAGGGGTGCGTGATGCACCCAACGTCTGGGCGCCACTTATGAAATAAAACCCCTTCAGCAAACGGGGGGCAATGACGCCCCCATGCAGGGGCCACCCAACAAAGGTATGTGGGCCGAGAAGGCCCATTGCATATAATGATTAAGAGGGCTCAATTCAACCATTTCGTGTATTTGTGTTTTGGCTTGTAGCAATGAGCTAGTCAACTAGCTAACTTGAGTCAAGCTGATAGTGGTGTGAACTGATTGGCAAAAGGCTGACATGAGGAAGGTCAGGAGAATATGTTCCCGCAATTTAAATAAAAGACAAAATGGAGGGGTTGGGGGGGGAAGTCAGGAATGGGAACTTGGGTTCCGGCGAGAAAAAGCACAGACCTATAGAAATTGCCAAAAGTCACACGTGTATGTGACGATGAGAAAACCGGATGTGTACAGACAATTGACCCGAAACCACGGGCGTTGTTGGATGACCCCCTTAATGAAACCGAGTAGGATGCCCAATTGCCGCCCCACCAAAAACGCGACGCGAGGGGGACATGGCAATGCGGAAAATCACCGTGTCCATAGCCAGCCTAAACATACAAGACACAAACGGAATGCGAGGAAAACCGAAAATGAACGAACCCCAAAGTCACTACGGAAACGGCCCAACGGTGCGGCCCCCAGAGAAATACGGCCTCGGAAACTGCCACCGAATGCAATTAAGGAAGTGGAGACTCCGGTGAAAACCGGGACCAGCGGTAAGCAAATAATACGAAACCGGCGAAAACCTCAGCTGGGGAACAAAATTACAAAGCTGACAATGGAACATGATAACGAATGAGTCGCGCTGTGCATCAGCACGACTGCCCCCGCTGGGTTACAATAATTTAAACACTTACCATTGAGCATAACAACAACAAATCGGGATGAGACAAGACATGAAAAACAGCAACACTGAACGGGACACACAGACACCGCTGCTTGATTCATCCAAAAGGAGGAACCGGAAACCCACAATGAAAATGCGAACTGGAAACCGGAAGAACAGAGGAACGGTTTGCTGTAGCTTGTGTTGGTTGGCAGTTACGCTAACTATTGATATGAAAGAGGTACAGTGGAATCATGGGTGTATACACAACGTGAGAATTACTCCGAAGCACTCGCTTTAAGAGCCTTCAGACCTGAAGTAATAGCGTCTCGGATGTTTTTCCGAAAGGCCTTCATACCACAGGGATTCAAATGGACGCCATCATAGACTTTGGAACGGACAGATAGAGCCAAGCGTCTCTGGCGCCATAAATGCACTGACGCCACATAGCCTCGTAATTCCCGGGAAAGGAGAGCATTCAATTGGTCTACCTTACAATTGAAACGGTCCACTACGGTGGGAGCTGTAGAAAAAACGCGACCAGGTAAGGGAAGCTTAATGGAAAATCGGTGGAGTACCTCACACACGAAAATTTCCTTCACAAAAACACATCGTTCCAAATAGTACACAAAATCCTGGACTTCTCGGGAAACGGCCTCAGGAGATGAAGAGGATAGGTCGTTACCCCCCAGGACCAATATCACTACTTGGGGGCAGAAGGCCCGAATCTGACCCTGGTGGGAGCCAGTAATCCTATCCAGCGTTAACCCCTTAATACCAAACAACCGAACATCAACTTCCTGAATTTCCTGTTGAAGGCGCAGTGCCTCCGAAAAAGGAAACGCTAGCGGTGTTTTAGCGCAAGGGGTATTAGGAGACAGAAACTCCGCAAATTTAACAACAAAACTACTGCCAAAAACCAAAACTTTGAAAACCATAACGACTACTAACGTTAGCTGATATAACAACGGATAGAAAATAGTGGTACTAACCTGATTGATTAAAACGTCCGTGTCCAAACAAAATTTGCTGATCTTGGAATATTCGCTTCACTATAAGATGGTCAAACGATGAATGATCTGACTTGCTCCAAGGGGCCTCGACCAGTACCCAATACTGCTAGCGCCCCCTGGAGCGGATGCACGTGATTGGTCAATTATTGAAGACAACAGATGTGAAGTGAACTGTCATAATGTGGATTCTGATTACATGACTGTGTGTCAATTAGCGGTCAATAGCATAGTTCAAAGAGTTTGTTTATCGCACGTGTGATACAGTTGACAAATGATATCTACTTAGATCGTCCGACACAAATTGTTTTACTCTGCAAAACGTATTTCTATCCTGTTACTATGCACCTTGTACTGTTTCTACGGCTTTCAATTACCCACAGACCCTTACCCCATGATATTTTATCGATTTTTAGTGTTTTTGCAATGTTACACATTTTTTTGTCAGTGTGGACTGTTTTGCTGAACATGAGTGGAGGCTACCACTGGCATGCTGTGGCTTTTATATTTCATATATGTGTTAAGTGCATCAATATAAGATGGCATTAACCCTTGGCCAGACATTTTTCGGAGAGTTTGGACTTTTTTAATGCAATGTTAGACTTTTTTGCTAGTGTAGACTTTGAAAATTTTTGACCTGTTTTTGCAATGTTATACCTTTTTGTCCCTGTGGGCATAGAAAATTTCTGTCCTGTTTTGTTACACATGTACATGATCGAACATTTTTTTTCAGATTTGTAATAAGCCTAGGTTTATTGCATCCCATGTGTTGGTAAGCTAATGGGAATGGACACACTCCTCTTGTTCTTGATCACCTCATCCCTTTCCCTCCTATTCTTCTTTTTTTTATACTGTCTCCAGGTTAGTAACCGTCTGTATTCGGTGATTTTGAACACTGTCTATTCAGGAGATCACAGAAAGACTGCCACTATGGCTAAGCCATATCCCTGCTGTATACATTTATGTCATGTAATTGAAATCTTTAATATAATTAATGTAATGTATGAGTTTGTATACTGCTAAATAAAATTATCCAGTGTGCAAAATTTCAAAAATGACTCCAACCATCTGACCGTCAACATTGTTTGGAGATGACTAACCAAATGCTCAGCTATGTAAAAATTCTTGGAAAACTATTTTTTTTATCATTAACAAGTATTCATATAGTGCGTGGTATTGAAATATATATGGACTCTCGAGGCAAAAGTCTAAAAATCTATCTAGCCACAAGAAAGGCTGGTTAATTGGTAGAGTGCTAGAAGTCCATATTTGTGCCTTATGCTGAACTGCAGGTACCTAATGTTGAAGACTTCATATTCTGTGGATGTCCTTCTTATTATCTTGGAAGTAAAATTACTTCATCTCCATCGATTTGCATTGTTACAATTTATGGGAGAGTGCCTGTTGGCACTCTCCCATAAATTGTGTAACAAGTCAAAAATGTGTGAACAAATCTTAAGGCTGAGAAAAAATTTAGCACTCTACCAGTAAAGTTACTCAGACTTTACCGTTCAAGATACAACTGTTGACTAAACGGTAATCCGTTCGCATAGATTTAAATTTGTGTAACCACCATGCGAAGGAAACGAGCGTTCTCGTCAAATTTTGCACACTGATTATCAACCTATCTAGTCTGATTAGCACTGGAATGGTTGACATATATAAGAAGTAAAAAAGTAGCTTTTTGTGAACAAATCTAGTACAAGATCATAGAAGAAATGGAAAGAATTATTTTCGGATTGAATGCAAGACTCTTTAATTGAGATTTCCATTGTCATTTAAAGACAATAATTGACTTTGAACTTAATTCATTTTCTGCCAAACACAGGGAGATTAATTGGTTTTTGATAGTGAGGTATTGATTAAATTCTTAGTAAGTACCCTGTTTTTCTATTCAATCATCGAGTTTAACATGAGCTCATCAAGTCTTTAATTCATGTGATGCTTGTGTCTTCATGGAGCTGTTCACTGGTCGGCACCATGTTGATCAAATTGTATGTTTCATTAGTTGAGTTTATTCTTTGAAACGTGCCTTTTAATACAAATATTCACCATGTTTCTGTATAACTTGATTGAGACTCAACCATAGTGTATACAGTATGTACAGAGTGATTTGGTACTCATCAAAAAAGATCAAAAAATCTTGTTTCGCAGTTACGTGATAAAAGTTGAAATTGCTTTGCACAACAAAAACCTGAAAGCTGGTATCGTATATCAGAACCAAAAATTTCTTCAGTTTTATTTCTTCACTTTAGATTAACCCACTGTATGCTGATGTCAAAACACTGAAATTACTAGCAGTAAATTTTTCCCATAAGGCCTAAAAAAATTAAAAATCTGTTTCTCAGGCCCTCCTGCATCGTCCTTTTGGCTGCCACTTGCTCTCTTTTTATAACCAATGTAAACTTAAAAAAAAATAAAAATTAAATGGTTTATGTCTGATATTTTACCCAAGTTAAACAAAATTATAAATTTGTCCCTTTAGTGCATTGCAAAGCCTTCCTGCACTAAAGGGACGAAATAAACCACCACCCATGCTATTCCATAGATTATGCGGCCTAAAACTTGAACCAAGAACATGAACTTTTGATAGCAAAGAAATAATTACAAAGATAAAAAATAAAATAAAAAATCGCTCGTCTGCAGGCAATTTTACAAATAATGGCCTGAGAAACAGAAGATCTACTTTGTGTAGCCTTATGCAACTTTGAACTTAATCTGTTCAATTTTGTTTTGGGAGAGCTTGATTTGATCAACTACCCAACACACAGGATGTCAAAATTTATTGTATTTTATTATTTAGTTTTTTCCAAAAAATTCACCAGAACTCTTTTATGTGACCCCCTCAGTTGAACGAGCTCGACAAGATCAATCCCATGAGTGGTCAAATGACAGGGTTTTGTGGATTTTTTTTTTAAAAGTTTGTTTTTCAACTGCTCATTTTGTAAATTATGTGAGAGGAGGCGGCCAGTTCATTAGGTAAAGTGTTATTAAATTCCAAGTTGCATTATTTGAAAAACTTGAAGGTTGAAACTTTGATATGTTGATCTTAGTGTGGAGAGGAGTAAAATAGTGTGTGTGAAAAGCCTTACCAGAGAATCTCTTGTTCTGATTTATATATAACTGTTGAGCAGTAGATGGTCTCGACATTCATATTGTATTCATGTAGCTTTGGTGTGATGTCTAGATGGGAGCTTTCATATTTTTCTGCACTTCATAGTAAAACATGGCCGGCAGTGGCCATCTTGGATTTGGTACATAAATTGTCAACAATTCCATTAGTAGACCCAGCAGGCCACATTCCTCACCTGATCTTTTTAAGATTTCATACGTACCTTTGGCGTGATGTCTCTTCTGTTGAAACTTGAATGAATGAATTAATCATTACTGGAACTTTCTATATAATTCAGTCCCTTCTTGGTCAAGTTGAGCTGCAATGTCATCTACATTTTGATTGAAAATACTCAGGAGATTAAAAGTGAATTTTTTACATATTTTTATGCCCTCACGACGAAAAGGTTTGGGGCATATTGTTTTACTCCTGTCCATCCATTTGTCCATCTGTCCATTCGTCTAGCCATATATAGGTTATAAGCTTTGTCTGCCTAACTCCTCTTACAGTTTTCAAAAAAAAACCTTTTTATTTTACAGGGTATTTATTAGGCCTGCAACGATGCATCGCAGTTTCAATGCATCACAATTATTTTCACTTTGCGATGCATCGTATCTTGACAAGAGATGCATCATAATGTTCAGGTCACTGGGATTATTAACTGGTTGAGGCTCTGAAAGCCCGCCCATATTTGGTCTTTAATCTAAAGTGCAGGTACTGCAACTCAAAGCCTTCAAACTCTGTGGATGTCCTTCATATTATTTTTGAATCAAAATTATTTAGTCTGTATGGATTTTCCTTGTAACAATTTATGGGAGAGTGTATAGGCACTCTCCCATAAATTGTTACAAGGTAAAGACTTGTCAACAATATGTAGCTCTCTACCAGTTAATGGAAGAACCCAGAAAAGATTGAAAATATTACTAAAACACAATATCATTTTGAGATAGTATAATTTGTATTCAGATTTGACAAAAGGTAAGATTAACATGATTTTTTAGCTCACCTGACTGAAAGTCAGGGTGAGCTTTTCTTATCACTCTTCGTCCGTCGTCCGTCCGTCCCTCCGTCCTGCATGAAGGTGGTGTTTCAGCCTCTTTCTCCTAAACCACGGGCCATATTTCAATTAAATTTCATGTAAGTAGTGGTTGTATAGGGGCATTTGGGTTTTTCTTCAAATTGGATTTCTGCTCATATTGTGGGGTGGGGTGGGGCCAAAATGCACAAAATTTTAAAAGATCTTCTCATGAACCAGCCATAGCAGAGACTTGATATGTGGTATGCAGCTTCCATTTGAGGTGTAGACTCAAGTTTGTTCAAGAGAAGTTTGACGGGCAATATTTACCATTGTTCTGAGAGGAGCAAGAATTTTTGCCCCGCCCAAAATTTCTATTTTGTGAACCCGGAGGCCGATTTGAACCAAATTTAATATGAGGTATTATTGGGTTATAATTACTTGATTTATGCCAAAAAATTTTTCCTACAGCCCCGTGGGAACCGCAGGAGCTAAAAATAGAAAAAAATTAAAACACCCATATCTCCAAAACTGCACGGCACCGAGAATTTTTATTTGGTGTGAAGCTTCCTTAGGACCAACAGAAAGGATTGGTAAAAAAAAATTGCCATCGGTTTTATCGTAGGGTACAGTTTCGGGACTTTGAAAAAGTGCTGAGTCAGCAGTTTTTAACACTTTTTTTTTTTTTTTTTTTTTTTTTTTTTTTTTTTTTTTTTTTAAGCAATGGGAAGAACATTAAAAAATCTTCTTCTCCAGATCCAGCAGGCAGAATCTTTTGATATTTGGTATGCAACATTGTAGGGTGGATCTGATTCAAGTTTGTTCAAATTGGCCCCCTGGGTTCATATTTGGGCTCAGTATAGGAGCCCGATTTCGAACTTAGTGCATTTCAGGCAAATTTCTAAAAAAAATCTTCTTCTCCAGATCCAGCAGGCAGAATCTTTTGATATTTGGTATGCAACATTGTGGGGTGAATCTGATTCAAGTTTGTTCAAATCGACCCCCTGGGTTCATATTTGGGTTCACTGTGAGAGCCTGAATTATAACTTAGTTCAAAATGAGGAATTTTCTTTAAAAATCTTCTTCAGATCCAGCAGTCGGAATGTTTTGATATTTGGTATGCAGCATCCTTAGGGGGGGGAGATTCAGGTTTGTTCAAGCCATGTCCCTAGGTCCATATTTGGGCTCACTGTAGGAGCCCGAATGATAACTTAGTTCAAAATGAGTAATTTTCTTTAAAAATCTTCTTCTTCAGATCCAGCAGTCAGAATGTTTTGATATTTGGTATGCAGCATCCTTAGGGGGGAGGGGGAACAAGTTTGTTCAAGCCATGTCCCTAGGTCCATATTTGGGCTCACTGTGGGAGCTTGAATTGTAACTTAGTTCGAAATGAGGAATTTTCTTAAAAAATCTTCTTCTTCAGATCCAGCAGTCGGAATGTTTTGATATATGGTGTGTAGCATCCTTAGTGGGGGGAGATTCAAGTTTGTTAAAGCCAAGTCCCTGGGTCCATATTTGGGCTCACTATGGGAGCCCGAATGACAACTTATTTCAAAATGAGGAATTTTCTTCAAAAATCTTCTTCAGATCCAGCAGATGAATGCTTTTGATATTTTTTATGCAACATCCTTAGGGGGGTATGATTCAAGTTTGTTCAAGCCATGTCCCTAGGTCCATATTTGGGCACTTTGTGGGAGCTTGAATTATAACTTAGTTCAATATGAGGAATATTCTTTAAAAATCTTTTTTTTTAGATCCACTGGTAAGAATCTTTGGATATTTGGTATAAGCTTTTCTCAGGAGGAGCAGATGCAACTTGTTGAAATCAATTCTCTGGGTTGATCTTTAGGCTACCATGTCAGGTGAGCGCCCTCAGGCCCCCTGGGGCCTCTTGTTTCTTATTTTGAGCAAACATGAGGTGAAAAATAATGTACTGAGAACAATTACCATAATTTCAACAAAACATACAGATCTTACAAGATCAAAGCTTTTGCATGATGTACGCGCATCATAATGGAGATCGCACCATGAGCAAATAATCGCGATGCGCATCGCATCATGAACATCCGAATCATTTCAGCCCTAGTATTTATACATATACCAAAGGTGTGCAAGAATTTGATTTTGTTCAGTTTTTCACAAATTACAGGTTGTTGAACTGAGTAAAATTTTCGTGAAATTTTGAATATAAGTTACATGATTTGTCCAGCTAACTTCCACAGTTTTCAAGCCAGAACCTTTGTATTTTATAGGGTATTTATACATATACCAAATGTGTGCATACTGCCAGAAATTTGATTTTGTTCAATTTTTCCCCAAAATTCAGGTTCATGAACTTCGTAAATTTCTGTGCAATTTCAAATATAGAGTTTATGATTTGTCTAGCTAACTCCTCCCACAATAAATATGTAAATTAAAGTACATGGTAGAATTCGTGGGGGCATCATATGTGTTTTTCAGACACAACACAATTACGAGTAACCAATCATTGTTTGCTCTTCAGCTTCCTGTGTCCATGTATTGTGCGGGATCACGCTTCAGTCTAGTGTACATAATTATTCTCGCATTTCAGTTTGAATCTTCAGCTGATTTGTGTCATCATATCCTGTCTGCAAAGTAGCCATGTATATTTTTTCCTTCATTTTCTATTGATTAGGCCTAAAAGAAATTAATAATCGGTTTCTCAGGCCCTCACGCATGGTCCTTTTGGCTGCCGCATGCTCTCTTTTTATAACCAATGCAAACTTTAAAAAAATTAACATTAAATGGTTTGCATCTGATATTTTACCCAAGATAAAAAAATTGTCCCTTTAGTGCAACAGGGCATTGCAAGGCCTTCTTGCACTCAAGGACATAATACACCACAACCCATGCTATCCTGTAGATTATGAGGCCTAAAACATAAAACAAGCCAAGAACATGATCTTTTTAATATCAAAGAAATTATCACAAAAATAAAAAAAATGCCTGCCCGCATGCAATTTTACAAAAAATGGCCTGAGAAACAGACGATCTAATTTGTGAGGCCTTATTTAGATTTGCTATTTACCTCCAGCTTGGAAAAAAAACTATCTGAAAATTTTTAAGATGGCCTGGAATGAAAATTGAAAGATATTTGGAAATTTGGAAAGAAAAATTTAATTTACAACCTTAAAAGATCCATAATCGTAGTTGTACAGCAGATTTTTTTTCTCTTGTGTAATTTCAAATTAATTGCAGTTCATCGACTGTGGTTTTCCAATGTTCGTTTTTTCTTTCCATTTCCAATATTTAAAATTTGTAGTTTGAGGCTTGAATAATCAGTAGAGATTTAATTCTGTTGTAATTACATGTTGTCACTGATTGGTGATAAGCCTGTTATATAACGCAAAATTGAATTATCGGATGAGGGGAAAAGATATAGAATAATTCCAAGAGAATACACTCTCAATGATTGGCAAACCGGTGTGCATGGAATGCAGTTTGATTGATCCTTCTTTTAGATGCCACAAGTTAACAGATTTTGTCCAACAACAAAATTAAACTAATTTTCGAGAGGAGATGAATTGAAGCAAAACCAATTTGATGGTAAAGGAAATTACCCCCACAACAAACGCTCAGCCACTCAATACATTTATCAATTTATCATTCCTTGATCAACCATAAAGGGATATTCCAATTGAGAAGATTATAAGATTTCTTGTCTATTATTATGTTTTTATGTAATAAAAATAAAGTTATTTTCCTTGAAAAATGTCTGTTCAACACAGCAGGAAAAAACTTGATTATCTATCAAAATGCACCTCAATCTTGAGTCCTTGTTCTGTACAAATAACCTCTTGCAACAAATTGCTAACCGCTTGTTGGCATCCACAGGTGGACACAAGATAAAAAGATTCAGTTTCCTTTTTCAGGTTTGATAACATATTCAAGGTTCCCATAGGGCCTTGGATTTAAGGAATAGACTTCAGTTTGACCAAGGGCCTTTCAAGGCCTTGAAATCCTGAAAATTAGGTCAGGAGGACTTGAATTTTCAAAAAACAAGTCCGGCAAAATGAGTAATAACCTTTTTATAAAGCCTTAAAAAGTTAAAAATTTGTTTCTCACGCCCTACATCATGGTCCTTTTGGCTGCTGACTCGGTGGGTTGAGGGGCCGACTACAATCCAAGAGGTCCTCGGTTTGAACCCCCACCCCCCTGCAGCAACCAAGTTGTGTCCTTGTGCAAGACACATCACCCCCTTTCCCACCTGTGGGCACCGTGGCAATGTGTACTAAGGCGTACTGCACGTCGATGGTGCACCTGTCAAGTTTCACTAAATGTGCTGCTGAATCAAGAAACTCTAACTGATCCTTAAGTCTTTGAAGTCTCTGGTCAAGTTCACGATATACTCTCTTCCGAGGAGGGGGGAGCGCCCCATACATATACAGAC
This sequence comes from Pictodentalium vernedei, assembly GCA_031216915.1. Taxonomy (NCBI): domain Eukaryota; kingdom Metazoa; phylum Mollusca; class Scaphopoda; order Dentaliida; family Dentaliidae; genus Pictodentalium; species Pictodentalium vernedei. Next base: position 192,015,895 of record CM062288.1, on the reverse strand, counting down.
CAAGTTTGTTTCTCTACGCCTTTTCCAGCTTTTGGAGAACACTCATAAATGAAAATATGTTAGGATGAGCACGCTGAACAGTCTTGTTTAAGTGGCAATGCCATACCTCTAGATGGTTGTTAGTTCTTAGTCCTATATTGTTGTGATGATTCCACAAGGCTGGAGGAAATTGTGCATCATCATCAACCCAGTTCTGCACAAAATAGTCATTAAAAGCAGTTGCTTGTAAAATGTCTGGCATTTTGTTCATTACTTCTATCCATACATACTGCATTTGTTCAACTGGTAACAATGAAAGTGCAGCAGCACAGCGCACCCACTAGTGAACCTCTTCATTGTCTTTGTATTGATTCACCATTTCAAGTTTTCGCACTTTCTTCCATATAGGTTGAGTGTAATGGAAGAAACACCCACAAGTGTCACAATTAGGAAAGATCTCTTCACTTGCCCTGTTTGCTGCTAGTTCAAGGTCCGTTTGGATAACCTCAGGCTGCAATTCACGGTCAGTCACTTGTAACACCACACCCTTAAGTTTTGTAAATAAACGTGCATACATCTCACGTTGCCTGTTAGGGAGCAAACAGAATGCTAACAGAGACATTTTAGTCCCAATGAGCCCATGAATAACGTACACTTGATCCCATAAAGGAGGGCAAGAATAGAAAGTTCCATCTGTATACAGTTCAGATAATTGTTGCACAGTAATTCATCGCAAAGCACAAAATTTTGTCATCACCACCGTCGTTTATACACAAAAATTGTTCTCCATCCAATGTTGTTGACCATCTATGTTGCAGGTCAGCCTCTGACAGTTTACTTGGTAGTGCAGGTATAGTTTTCCCTATCGTCGATAATATAGCCACTTTTTAAACTATGAAATGACTGAATGTCAATAGCCAATTCTCTTCGAACACTAGAAATTTCCTCATCAAAAATTGCTTGAACTGGAGCCGTCTCAGACTCCACACGTTGCCGTAAGTTTAACAGGAACTTATTGGCATCCTCATTTTCTCTTGGGTGGTTATGTGCAGATATTACATTTTTGACATAATTTTCTACAGTTGTGCATTTAGTATTGCATCCCGATCAACACACTTCCAGTGTTCACATGTTTTTCTACGAACATTTAGTCTATATTCTTCTACCTCTCTTGCACGTTACATACTCAACACTTTGCACAGTAGTCATTTCTAAGAAGAATGATTTTACACTGTGTTGGGGGGTCTCTATATATGACCTTTCCTCTCTAACAGTTTACACAGATAGAGGGGTTATTGACTTTATTACTTTTAAAGACAAGACAAACTCTTTTCTTTGATTTATTAATTAATACTTTGATTATTGTTCATTGTTTTCTTAACTTTCTCTTTAATTTATTAATTAATACTTTGATTATTGTTCATTGTTTTCGTAACTTTAACTAAACAAATGCTGATTATCACTGAAACATTAAAAATAATTGATTTTGGACCAGAGAGTGTTTTTTGTAAAAATTTTAAATAAAAATATTGTGAGTGATGTAAAAACAGGACAGTTCCATTTTCTGTAGGTACATCAGGTAATTACCGCTAATCCCCCTAACTAATTTACTTCACTTTCTCCTACACGTTTACAAAAACTATTTTGTAGGTGAAATTGCACTGCAGGCGAAACTAGACCTAACCAATAAAATTGATAAATTTGTCCCTTGCATTGCAAAGACTTCTTGCACTCAAGGGACAAAATACACCACCACCCATGCTATTCTGTGGATTATGAGACCGAAAACATAAAACAAACCAAAAACATGACTTTTGCTTGCAAAGCAACCCACATGCAATTTTAAAAAAATGGCAGGATAAACATATGATCTCCTAATTTCAACAAAACCGTATGATATGACCCTTCATTGGAATGACACACACTTTCCCCAATATGGTTTTGTTGTAGTACTGAAATGGTTAACTGGATAATCGGTTTGAAACCAGTTAGCTACCTAACCGATTAGAAAAATCCAGGGTCTGTACGGTCTTGAAAAGTGCTTGAATTTCAATGCCTGTCTTGAAAAGTGCTTAAATTGACTTTTTCCCTTGAATAGTGCTTGAATTACCACCACTCCCCTTGAAAAGTCCTTGAATCCTGGACCCCAACCTACTCTGCTAAGAAAATCCACCCCAAAATGCCACGTTTTAGTGCCCAAAATAACAAAAAAATTTGGGAATTCGCTGTAGCATATTAAAGTTTAAAACACAAATAGTATAATATGCCTGTGTGCTCTGCACACTACTTTTCTTGTTCATGATAATGAGAGAAAACACAAGTACACAAATTACGATGACGTTCATCATAATGTACAGGTCAATTTTAACCAATCAGAAAATTGAAACGGCAGCATGTGATCTGTTTGCATACTATCATGTGGCTCACTGTACACACATGCTGCTATACTATGGAGAGCATCCAATTCAAATGAGCGGTGAATTGTGTTTTGCAATCAATGTCTGCATCTCCGCCTGCTTCATTTATTTCATTGTGTCACACAAAAGGAGAGTTACTGGAAGCGATAATATATTAAAGATTCACCTTGACTTTGTATGAAACTAACGGGGGGTATTTTATAATAAATCATGAATTATTGTTTGTGAACAATCGATTTTGAATGTCAAATTACCACAAACAACCCAACAACTTTGCAAGAAGTTCTGAAACGTAACCAAAAGGACAGAAATGGGCCTGAATATTACCTGACACACACTCATTCTTGTTATATGCACTGTGCAGAGAGCAGTTATAAAAAGAACATATCACAGTTGGTTTCTTAGAATGGAAAAATAGTCCTTGAAAATGAATGACATAGTCCTTGAAAAGTGCTTGAATAGTGCTTGAATTTCATTTTGTTAAACCTGTACGAACCCTGAAACCGTCAACCTGTTATCCAAAATATCGATAGTGATCATTATTCCACGTTTAAAATGTAATAAATCCGCCGCTTCACCTTTGTGATAGATTACACCTTGATGCCGCATTGCATATATTGAGAAATAATCAACTTTGATGTTCAAGACTTCGTTAATGATCAGCAGTTTCCGTGAGTACTGAGTAATCACAGAAAGTATTCCGCAGTATGTATACAAATGACCGTTGTTGAGTACTCAACAACTTTCGTTTGTATGCACATTACAGAATAGTTTGAGAATACTGCTTTCCGATTCTTATAGTTTTGATCCCATATCCGGTGAAATAATGGCCACGGATAACTGGGTATCCAGTTGTAGCTTTCGGTTAAGTCAGTTATGAAAATAAGCCAACCGTTTCAGCCCTATTTTGTTGAAAGTTTTTTTTAAAACTATTTTCTTTTCAATTGCTCAATTTGTAAATTACACTGGCAGATGCTGACGATTCAGCAGGTAAAGGGTCAAAGAGGTTTTTTTATCTCGTTAATTTTCTTATGCAACTTTTTTTCAATTCTAGTTCCTCCAGACCCACCAGTTATTGAAGGTTATAGAAATGGCAGTGTTGTTGAAGTTAATTATACCCAGTCCACATTACAACTTACTTGTTTAGCAAGAAACGGTAGACCAGCAGCTGACCTCACATGGTGGCGTAATGGAGAGCGAATTACTGAGAGAGTACAATATTCCACGGTCGCCATTCCTGGCTCCAAAAGAGTAACAGCAAGAAGTGTTATAACTATTATACCACAATATGGTAATGAACAACACAATGCTATATTTAGTTGCAGATCTACCAATGATGCAATAATTGGTCAACCATTGCAAACGAGTGTCCAAGTCAGTGTTTTACGTAAGTATAAATGCATTTCAGTATTTGCTATTGTAAAAAACCTAAAAGTTGGTAATTAACTTGTCAAACAAGATTGAGGTGGTTAAATTTCTAGTTGCATCAATGGAAAAGTTTGGTTTTGAATTTTAGTCAGCTTGAAATAGTGTGTAAGGGGTTAACTTCTTAACAAATGATTTAGCTGCAATGATACGTTTTCTCACAATACGTTGCATATCACGATACAAACCCCATGATTCGATATGTATCAGGATACACTTGTCAGTCATCAAAAAGAGAGGACACAAGAAGCAAATCTGCAATTATGGACCACCAGGCCACCCGTAACTGCAGATTTGCTTCTTGACTCCTCACATTTCTGCTGGGCTGGTGAATAGGGGGAAAAGTCTTTACATCCACCCGCACAATAGCCAAATAACTAATCATACAGTTTTTGTGTCAAGCTGCTTCATTTCACAGGGTTCATACAGGTCATGGAATCCTGAAAAAGTCATGGAATTTTGAAAAAGAATCCAAGGGCCTTAAAAAGTTTTGGAAAATGGGCTGGAAGAGTTGATTAAGTTATGCAGGTCATTGCAAAATCGCGTCATCAGAGTACACTTCTTCAGTGACCTGTTTTCTGCTTTCCGAGTTTTTTTTAGCTTAGTAGCAAAGAGCAGAAATGTCTTATTTGCAGGGGTCAGTCTGGCAGCTGATTTTAGGGAGAAGTGACTTCTCTCTCTAGAGACTTTAGGGAGAAGTTAGGGGCCAGGACGGAGAAGTCAGTGGACATGAAGGAGAAGTCAGAAAAAAACAAAATGTATATGACATCGTGACAAAATAAATGTACACAGAGGACACAGTTGTGGAGAAAAAAATAAAAGTAAAACAAACATACATACATACACACACAAAACTAAGTCATGTAGGTTAAAATCCTCACCCCTCCCCTACAAAAAATTGTGTCGTCCATGGTTTCTGAATACCCTAACTCTTTCCCTAACAGTGATGACTAGGGTTACCATGCAGTTGATTTTGTATTTGCCTCAATGCAGTGGATTTGAAATTTAGCATTACCCATGGTGAGAGTGTTCTCTGTAATAGAAGGTATATTCTTTTAAAAAGAATATTTAATGTATTAAAAATAAATTTCAAGTTCACATAAGAAGCTGGGTCTTTCATGGTTTCATAATGTCCTAATTGAATTGAAAAGTGTAGTTAAAAAAGTTTTCGACATCCTTTGTAAATTAAGCGTCATTAACAATTTGAGTTAATTTATTTCTAAGGTAACTGACAAAATATTTCAGTTGTCTCCCTTACCTGCTGTGCTGGGTGATAATACTCTGTTCAGAAAAATGACAATTTCTGCCATTCATCTTACATTGACACGTGCGATTGGTGCTATAAGGCCTGCCATTCTTATCCATCCTAATATGTGTAATTTCTATCGTAGCCTTATTACATTTAACCCCCTTCCAACACAGGTTTTCAAAGAAAAACCTTCAATGCAAATTGCGGGGCGAATTTCAATGCAACCAATTTTTCAGTGGAACAGAGCATAACCGTAAGCAATTTCGACGTTTTTATGGATGAACTGTCCCCTGCACATTTTTGGGGGTTTTGAAATGATGGTTAACTTTCTAAATAAAATTGTAATAAACTTGATGCGTGTCTTGTGTGATTCGTTGTTTTTGCTGACACTTTTGGTTTTAAATAGCATTTTGTGCTGGTTGCTATCAGTTGGGGCGTATTGTTCGAACGACTACGCCATTACAACTCTTTTCAGAAATATAAAATTGGGCTAGTTTAGGCTATTTTCAGAGTCATATGATGGATTTTAACAGCAGCCGTGTTTACTTTTTTGTGAATGCGGAAGAGTTGTTTTTTTTGGAAATAAAACATAAGAAAATACAGTAAACTGCCATGTCTCCCAAGGAAGTTTTGGAGGGCGACTTGAATTTCACCCCCAATGTAAGCCAAGGCGACTTGAGGAATGACCAGGTGACTTCTTCGCCCTAGTCGCCCACTCGGCTGACCCCTGCTTATTTGACCACAATTTTGGGGGGAAAATCGATTTTGCTTAAAAATATTTGACAGAACCGAATACTCTGGGCCCTCTCCTCAACTCCCCTTAGGAAATAGGCACACCAAAGATTTATTATTAGACCAATTTTTCTTTTGCGGCATCGGTCGTAAAGACATGGAGACATAGACTTCCGTAATGGTGCACAGTTAGACCTATTATTTATATCGTAATTTGGAAGCCACTCCAGCCAATGAATTCAGTTAAAACCACAGTTTTGTAGACTTTATTGTTGGGTTTAGCACCTGACATTGCATAACTGACTAATCGATTAATCGTTTCAACACTACCCAAAAATAAATAAATATAAATGTGGAGAATGCAGTGGATATCCGAGTAATTTTTCGACAGATTACAACAATGTCTTTTTAGCTGTGACGAGCAGCTCTATATGTGGCAGTGTCGGTCGGTAGGTCGTTCGGTCTGTCACCAACGAGTTTAAAAAACACCATAACTCCTAAAATACTTGATGGAATGACACCATACTTGGTATGCAAGTGTATCTTCATGATGTCTACACCCTCT